>CM053596.1:105774622-105800535 GCA_028646575.1 Pseudocheirus occidentalis
CTTGAGAATTTCTTGAAGGATGATATCTAGGCTCTTTTTTTGATCATGGCTTTCAGTTAGTCCAATAATTTTTAAATTATCTCTTCTGAATCTATTTTCCACATCAGTGGTTTTTCCAATGAGATATTTCATATTGTCTTCTATTTTTTCATTTGTTTGGATCTGTTTTATAGTATCTTGATTTCTCATAAAGTCATTAGCTTCCATTTGCTGCAATCCAGTTTTGAAGGAATTATTCTCTTCAGTGAGTTTTTGAAATTCTTTTTCCATCTGGGCAATTTGGCTTTTTAAGGCATTCTGCTCCTTGTTGGCTTTTTGGGCCTCTTAGTCTATTTTTAAGGTGTTATTTTCTTCAGTATTTTTGGGGGGGTCTCCTTTAGCAGGCTGTTTCATGATTTTCTTGCATCATTCTCATTTTTCTTCCTAATTTTTCCTCCACTTCTCTTACTTCATTTTCAAAATCCTTCGTCACCTTCTCCATGACCTATAATCAGTTGATATTTTTCTTGAAAGCTTTTGGTGCAGGAGTTGTAACTTTGTTGACTTCTTTTGGTTTCATGTTTTGATCCTTTTTGTCCCCCAAAAAGCTGATTGTGCTTTCTCTACTTGCTCACCTTAACAGCCAATTACTTGACTTTTGAGCTCCTTGCCACAATAGAATTCTGCTTCCAGACTGGAGAGAGCTGTGTCCCAAATCACTGGGGTTTTTGCAAATGTTGTGAGAGGTCTGAGGAGGGTGCCCTCTCTACAGCCACCACAAGCTCCAGCACATTAGCGTTTCTCATGCCAGGACCACCACCCAAGACTGTGATCCAGATCCAAGCAGGTTGAAGAAAGAGTGATTGTCCTCTGAATGGTTGCTTGGTCCCCCTACAATCTGTAGTCCAGGAGCTCTTGAGGCAGCCACGTGCCTCTGTCACCTCTCACCCCAGGGGCGGGGGCCAGACCACACTCTTCTGTCACCTGGTTGTAACATAGTTCCCCACTGATCTTTTACTTTCTCTTTGGCATTTATGGATTGAGAAGTCTATAAACAACCATAGCGGCTGGTGACTGACTCTCCTAAAGTCTGTACCATGAGTCAGGGCCGCGCAGTGTCTGGGAACAGGCAGCTCATGCAGGACTGTGCTTGGCTTCCAGCCTGGTGTGATAGACCCTTCCTGTTGGCCTGCCAGGCTGCCTTCAGCAGGAGATTTGTTTCTATCTGTCACTTTGTGGGTTCTATAGCTCTAAAATTTGTTTATAGTCATATTTTACAGGTATTGGAGGTGGTTGGAGTGGGAGCCCAGACAATTTCCTGTTTTTCTCTGCCATCTTGGTCCCACTCCATCAAATTTCCTTTATTTTTAATTTGTGTATTTATAGTAGTCAAAATGACTTAGTCACTCAAAGTTGTCCTTAAAACAATATTGCTGTTACTGTGTACAATGTTCTCTTAGTTCTACTCATTTTGTTCTTCATCATTTCATGCAAGTCTTTCCATGCCCTTTTAAGGTCATTGAGCTCATCATTTCTTATAGCATAATAGTATTCCATCACATCATAACCATACACCACAACTTGTTCATTCATTTCCCAGTTGATGGGGAATCTTCATTTTCTAGTTCTTTGCTACCACAGAGAGTCACTATAAACATTCCATTTGCATTCAAAGTTATAATTGCTATTTGTGAATTTCCCTCCATCTTTTTACTCACTATTTTCTTTCTCAGCCTCTATTTTGACCCTATTCCTTTACTTCATCTTCTCCTCCTATTCCCCCAGTTCACCCACTTTGCCATTCCCTCTCCCACACCCCTAATCTCAATTAACATACCCCTCTAAATTCCCTCTTCAACACTGTCCCCCAGTTTTCTCACCTCTCTACATGTTCAGAAGACTTCTACACCATTCCAGATGTGAAAGTTGTTTCCTCCACAACTCAGATGAGAATAAGATCTTGTTGAACAGGCATGGATTTGGATTCAGGGGATCTGAGTTCAAATCCTAGCTCAACTCTGACTGTAGACAAGTCATTTATTCTTTCTGAGGCTATTATCTTGGCAATAAGATGGGATGGGACTGGGGAAGGAACACTTTCCTAGATGCTTTAGAGGTTCTTAGGTCTCTTTCAGATTCAAAACTATGATGATATGATCTTCCAAATATGAACACTGGGTTCGTGTGCACTGCTTTCCCTCTTAGACATGGTCACCCCAATCTCTGAATTTGAAGGCCTTTGACCATATGGGGGCTGATCATGCAACCAGACATCCCAGATATTTGTTCTACCTATCAGCCACAGAATTATTTAGGGGTGAACTTTCACCCAAACTCCCACTCCTAGCTCTCACTTAATTACAAGGCATGCCTCATAAATAAAGAGAGGATATAGGTTTGCAGTTACCGTGTGAGCATAAATGTTTTCTAAATGATATTGTTCCTGCAAGTTCTGAGAGGCTCATAAACCTGCCTGATACTGGATTTATTAGGATACAATAATCCTGCTTAGTTTAGTCAGCTAGAGATATTCATGACTCCTTCCTCCTCCCTTCTACCCTTTTTAGCATGGGGGAAAGGTTGGGCCAAATGTACAATGTCCTACAGGTTCCACCCATGCTCAGAGTCCCATCTAGGAATTGTTCTCCTGTTTCCTCTCCTCTCCTCTCCTCTCCTCTCCTTCCCTCTTGCTAATCATTTTTTTTCTAAAGCTCAGGTTCTTAACTTAGGGTCTTTGGACAGAGGTCCATAGATAGAATTTTAGGAAAGTTCATGAACTTGGAACTTTAATATTTTTATAATTATTTCAATATAATTGGTTTCTTTTGTAATACTATGTATTTTATGCACTAAAATATTATTCTAAGAAAGACTCCATAGGCTCTACAAGACTACCAAATGGGTACAGGAAAAAAAGGTTAATAATCTTCGTTCTCTAAGGTATCTTGGATGATGCCCCATTCATGTCTTACAATGAAGAAGGCCCTGGTAGTACATAGAGTAGACATAAGCTGTAATGAGTTGAGCTGCATGTAGGCATTATGGTTCTGGAGGAGAGCCTGCTTTGACTTCAGAGGGAAGAGAGCCAAAGCTCCATGGGACAAAGATCAGGTCTCCAAGTGTGTCAATAACAACAGCTGCACCTGAGGAAACCCTGGAGAACAAGAGGACAACATCATGGCATCTCAGAGTTAGAATAGACCTCAGTAGTCATTTATTCTGAGCTTTGCCTGTAAAAGAATCTCTTTTATGCCATAATGCTAGAATACTACTGTTCTCTTGCCAAACTTCAGCCCTAGATTGCTCCCATCATCTACCTCCACTGAATGCAGCTGAAGGAAGTCCCACAATGGTGCCTCCTGGGCACATTACAAATTCATTTCTACCCAGCGTCACCTGGTTCTTCACTGCAGCAAAGCAGTTCTTTTATCCCTCCCTAAGTGATTCCCTATCTCACTCTGTACAGAAGATATTCCACATTCTTCCCTTCTCAACATCTCATATATCCTCCTGCCTCTCTCTCTCAGCTGAAGACTCTTCTCTCATTTTACTGAAAAAATTGAGGTCATTTGACATAAAATTCCTCTCCCTTTCTCTTCATCTTAAAACCCCTTGAAATCACCCTCAACTTTTTCTTTCCCCTAGTTTCTGACATGAATATTTACATCCCCTCCCTTCCATCTTCTCCAGCAGAATATGTCCTTGATTCTCTCTACCTCCTAAAACTTTCGACCCTTCCCTATCAATTGGCTCCTTTTCTACCACCTTCAAACATGGCCAATCTCCTACCTCTAACCTTCTCCCCCCCCAAAAAAAAACTAAACTTGGTTACACTTTACCATTTCATCAAACTGTCATCTTATATCTCTCCTCCCTTTCTCAGCCAAACTCCTTAAAAAGTTGTCTACACTCATTGCCTCCATCTTCCTCTCACTCACTTTTTAACCCTTTGTAATCTGGTTGCAATTCTATCATTCAGTTGAAACCACTCTCTCCAAAGTTATCAGCAATCTCTTCATTGATAAATCTTATAGTAATTTCCTCAGTCCTAATCCTTCTCAACCTATCTGCTGCATTTAACATCACTGACCACTCTCTCCTAATAACTTCTCCTCTCCTCTCCTGTCCTCTCCTGTCCTTTCCTCTCCTCTCCTGTCTTCTCCTCTCCTCTCCTCTCCTCTCCTCTCCTCTCCTCTCCTCTCCTCTCTTCTCCTCTCCTCTCCTCTCCTCTCCTCTCCTCATTTTTGTGAAAGTTTCTTCCTTAGATTACCTCCCCCAAATGTTAGATGTTCGCCCAAATGTTAGATGTTCTTCAAGGTTCTTCTTTTCTAGACTCTTTTCTCTTCTCCTATACTTTTTTTCTTTGCAACCTGCTAAGCTTCCAAGAGTTTAACAGTATAATTATCATCTCTATTCAGATTATTTCCATATACTTACACACTTATCCAGCAGTCTTTCTGAGCTTAAATCCAAGATCACAAGTTACCTCTGGGACATTTCAAAATGGACAGCATGTCCAAAAGTGAACTTATTGTCTTTGCCCCCTAAACCTTCCTCTCTTCAAAATGTCCCTATTTCTATTGCAGGCTCTACCATCCTCCCAGCAACCCATTTATAATAATTGACATCATTGCCAATTCCTCACTCTCCCTCATCCCACATGTTCAATCATGGTCAAATTTAGCCATTTCTATCTTTACCCTATCGCTCACGTCAGATCTCTTCTCTCCATTCACATAGCTATCACTCTAGTTCAAGCCTCCATCACTCTTTGCCTCCATTATCACAATAGAATTCTAATAGTTCTCCTTGTCTCATATCTCCCCACTCCACTCCATCCTACACAGTGCTACCAAAAGCATTTTCCTTAAGCACAGATATTCCCATATGACTCTTAATCCAATTCCAGTGGTTTTCTTGCCTCTAGGATAAAATACAAACTCCTCTGTTTAACCTTTAAAGCCCTCCTCAACCTGACCCCAATCTATCTGATCAGGTTCATCATACCTTATTCCCTCTCCTGCACTCTGTGATATATCCAAACCAGCCTTCTGTCTGTTCTTCAAACATAATACATCATCTCCTATCTCTTTGTCTTTGTACCAGCTTTTTCTCATGCCTCAAAAATACTCTTTGTTTATTTCATTGAATCTTTCTCTTCCTTTATGATTCAACTCAAACACAACCTTCTAATGGAACCTCTCCTGATCACCCTCAACTGCTAGCATCCTGTAATAGTAATGAAATTTGAAGATCCCTATGTATTGCCCAGCTAACAGGTACTTAGCACTTAGTTTCAAATTAAGCCTATGTAAAGAAACAGAAGGTATGAACCCCTGTTGCTGACTAACAGGAAGGGGCTGAAAAGTGAGGAGCTAATACCTTATATAAGGAAAAGCCCCAGGTGGGAGAGTCAGAATTTCTTGGGGTAAGTATCATGGAGCCGGAACAGCTGCTGCCTGAGAGGAAGAAAGAGGGAGAGGGAGAGGGAGAGGGAGAGGGAGAGAGAGAGAGAGAGAGAAAGAGAGAGAGAGAGAGAGAGAGAGAGAGAGAGAGAGAGAGAGAGAGAGAGAATTTCTCTAGAGGGTGGGCTGGTGCTGCTGGACTGAAGACTGAACTGAGAATTGAGAAGAATTGAGAATATAAGTGAGAATTGAGAACTGAGACAGAATTTCTTGGAGCAAGCTGTGTGAAGGCTGGATAAAATGATTTTTATTTTGATTTTGAGAACAGAACTTGTGGTGGTGGAGCTTCTTCTGAGAGCCAGCCAAACTCCTGCTGGGAGCCTCTGAGAACCCACTTGAGTGGCTGAAGACTTCTGAGAGCCAGCTGGAGCTGCCAGAGGAAGCATGATTGAGGTGTTGGTACTTTGTCTGTTTTGGGTCTATATTGATTTCACAGGTGGAAAGTGAATTGAGATGATAGTAACCAACCCTATGTGTGAATATTGTTGTAATTCTGCTAAGCTTGATACATGTAGATATTTTTGTGGCTCTGTTAAGTTTTCTCTTCCCAGGAACAGAAACTGTGAAGGACTTGAGGTGGACTGGACACTGTGAGCTTCAATGTGGAGCAGGAACTGCATGGAGACCTGGACAAGGAACTGGGAAATGTCTGCCTTTGAACTCAGGTGACAGTTGATTAGATTTGGGCAGGGGCTGAGGCCATGGAAGAGGAAACATGGAAGCTGAAAGGCTCCCTCGAGTCAAGATGAAAAAATCCCCTCCTTGGGTATTTAATGCTGACATATGAGCTTGTAACTTACTTGTGACCTAGAGGTGGATGGCCCTTGTACTTTCCTCTACCCCTCAAGAGGGTACTGAGTAGTTACTGATGAAATTATAACTTAATTTCAACCCATGGGTGGAGGACTTTGACTTTCGTACTTTGTGATTGAATTAAGGCCTTTGTGATTAAATGAATGTACTTTGTTTAAAACTATGCATGTATTTGGTAAAAACTACATGACCATTTTAGTCATAAGTTATGAACATCGTGAATGAATGTACTTTGTTCTCTGTGAATGTTTTGCTCTGATTTATTATTGAATAAATAGAGAGTTCACTATACTATGTAATCAGAACCTTGAAGCTGTTCACAGTAATAGTCCTCTGGAAAGCTGTTCCTGCTTCACTTTACACATCCTCCATCCCAAACTACTTTATATTTAACTATTCTCTATATGCTTGTACTTTTTCACTTTGTACTCAAATTATATATATACACATGCACACACACAGTCATTTGTAGTTACTTGTTTCCCCCATTAGAATGTAAGCCCCTTATTATTAGGGATTGTTTCATTCTTTGTATTTTTATCCCAATCCAATCTAATCAAATAAATATTTTTTGAAATTCCTACTGTGTGCCAGACACAGTGCTAAGCACCACCAGCATCTAGCAGGGTCCTTGGCAAACAGTAGGTGTTTAATAAATATTTTTTGATTGCTACCTGACAAGTTGTTGTCCAGTCTTCCCTTGAAGATAGTCGCCACTGCTTTCCATCCTATTCTGCCATCCTATTGAACTTTCAGATATTTCTAACGGTTCAAAAATTTTGTTCTTCTCCATGAAGAGAAGAACATACTGCATAGAAGGGTCTAATTTTGCTTATCATTGAAGTGAAATTTGGGTGAAGAAGACTCTGTAATTCCTGCAAATCCCCTTTTGTACTCCCCCAAGAAGGTTGAACCTTGTCTAGCCACAGGATTATGCAATTCAATAGTGAGGCTGAATGGAATAATAAGATGAGTATTCCTACAGTGTCAGAGAACTGGGGTTTAAAGCTTGCCTCTGACCCTTGCTTCCTATGGAACCTTAGGAAAGTCACTAAATCTTTCTTGGCTTCAGTCTCTTCCTCTGTAGAAGGAGGGGCCTGGATCCTAGTATCTCTGCTCAGTCCTAGACATAGTCTACATCTTACACCTGCTCCTTAGCTCCCTATTCCTTAAGCCTCTCTCACTACCACTAGGAACATGACTCCCAGTGCCTCAATGCTACTGTCAAACCCTTCACACTGGATAAAGGGAATAACTTCATTGTAACTTTTATCAGTCAGTCCCTGCTTCTAAAGAGGCTTCACTGTTTGTCTTCCCCAGCTCCATTCTCATCTGCAGATGCCACATTGTGTCTCTTGCTCCTATCTCTGATGCCTGAGAATAGGATTTCCACTCTGACAGTCAATCTGAATGGGTTATGATTTCTATCCCTTTTACAATTCGTTTTCCAGCTGAAGTAAGCTGATGAGCAAGGAGTCCTAGGGGAATGGAAGCTCCTATTCAGTAGGTGCATTAACCCTTCCAGGCCTGCAGGGTGCAGGAAAAAGGCAAGCATGAGTCTGGCAGGAGATCTGTGTTCAAATATCATCTCCTACCCTTGCTAGCTAGAGCAGCTACATGGCACCATAATGCATAAAGGGCTGGGTCTGAAGTCAGGAAGACTCATCTGGACTTAGATACTTAACTGTGTGACCCTAGGCAAGTCACTGAAGCTTGTTTGCCTCAGTTTCCTTATCAGTAAAATGTACTGCGATATCTTTGCCAATAAAGTCCCAAATGGGGTCATGAAGAGTTGGACATGACTGAACAACACAATCCTTGCTATCTGTGATGTTAGGAAGTCACCTAGTCTGAGCTTTGGTTTACTCATTTGTAAAATAAAATGCAGCTAAAATCCCCCTTCCTGCAGAAGCCCTCTACGATCCCTTTTAATTTTAGTCCCTTTCCTTTGTGGATTATTTCCAATTGATTTTGTACATAGCTATTTGTCTATATTTGTTTGCGTATTGCCTCTGCCATTAGACTGTAAGCTCCTTAAGAACAGGGGTTATCTTTTGCCTTTCTTTAAATCAACAGCACTAAGCATGGTGCTGGGCACATAGTGTTTATTTAATAAATGTCTGTTAACTGATTGATAAAACCAAACAAATAATGGGTATAATATTATTTGCAGAACAGGTCATAGTTTTTGTTGTTGTTATTTAGTGAGGAAAATGCTTTGCAAATATTAAAATGCTTCACAAATGGGGTGTTGTTCTTGCTTATTATTATTTCACACTTGACATGATAATATTGGACTACCTCTCTCAATCAATCAATCAAAAGCATTAATTAAGTACTTAATATGTGTCAGGTAATGTGCTAAGTAATGGGGATTTTTTTTAAGGCAGAAGAAAAATCCCTGACCTCAGGAATTTTATATTCTAATCAATCAGTCAATATATATTTATCAAGCATCTACTAAGTGCCAGAAACTGTACTAAGCATTGGGGATACAAAAACAAGCAAGGATCTTACAATTTAAAGGGAAGAGCTTGCAATATAATGGAAGGAGTTTATAATTTAAAGAAATATAGATAGACAAATGGATGGATGGACGGACGGATGGACAGACAGAGATGAGGTAGGTAGGTAGATAGATAGATAGATAGATAGACAGATAGATAGACAGACAGACAGATAGATTGATTGATTGATAGATGAGGTAGATAGACAGATAGATAGGTGTGTGTTCTGTCTGTGTGTATGTGTGTGTGTGTGTATGTATTCTGATGGGGGAGACATGTAAATAAATAGATACAATAAAATATATGGCAGTGAGGTGGCACAGTGGATAGAGTGCTGAGCTTGGAGTCAGATAGATTCATCTTCCTGAGTTCAAATATAGTGTCAGATATTTATGTATGACCCTGGGCAAATCACTTCATCCTGTTTGCCTCAGTTTCCTCATCTGTAAAA
This sequence comes from Pseudocheirus occidentalis, assembly GCA_028646575.1. Classification (NCBI taxonomy): domain Eukaryota; kingdom Metazoa; phylum Chordata; class Mammalia; order Diprotodontia; family Pseudocheiridae; genus Pseudocheirus; species Pseudocheirus occidentalis. The sequence continues at coordinate 105,783,838 of CM053596.1, forward strand.
TGAACTGGAGAAGAAAATAGCCAACTACTCCAGTATCTCTGCTGGAAAAACCCCAAATGGGGTCATAGAGAGTCAAACATGACTGAAATGACTGAACAACAATGAATATTCCAAACATATACAGAGTAGATGGAAGGTAATGTTAGATGGGGAGAGTCTAGCACTTGAGATCTCTGGAAACATCTCCTGTAGAAGAGAGGATTTGAGGTGAGATTTTAAAGAAGCCAGAAAAACTAAAAGGTATCAGAGATAATGAAGGAGGAGCTTCCATGCATGTGGGACCACCAACACAAATGTGCAGAGATGGGAGAGGGAGCATGACAGGCAAGGAACACTAAGCAGATCAACGTAACTGGATCACAGAGAGTGGAGGTGGGGGGAAGGCTGGAGCATAAGAAAAGCTTATAAGAGAAACACGTTACAAACCCTAAAATTACATAAATGTGCATGTACACACATATCTACCTCACTGAGATTATAAATATATGTGAATACAAGTTGCTACTCTGATTATGGTTATAGTTATTTATTATTATTCCCTCTGCTCACACATCCCTAAGAAGGTGGCATCGGACAGAGCAAAAGGTGTTAAAAAGGGAAGCAGAGAGTCTGGTTTTGAATCTTTACTCCAGCGTGTAGTAACTGAGTGACATTTAACAAGTCATTGCCCTGGGCATCAAATTTTTCAACCAAATCTAAAAGGGAGAGTTAAATTGCTTCTGCTATGATCTCCTCTAAGTCACTTAAACTTGGTAAGCCTCAGTTTTCTCATGCATAAAAAGAGAAGGTCAGATTGGATGGCATCTACAAGCTCTTTCAGATCTACTTCTGTGATTCTGTTGTTGTGTAATTTAGTTTCTGTAACCCCATTTGGGGGTCTTCTTGACAGAGATATTGCAACAAGTTTGCCATTTCTTCCTCCAGCTCATTTTACAGATGAGGAAACTGGGGCAAACAATGTTAAAGTGACTTTCCCAGGGTCACACAGCAAGTAAATGTCTGAGGCCAGATTTGAACTAGGTACGATGAATCATCTTGATTCTAAGCCCAGTGCTCTATCCACTGAGCCACCTAGCTGTCCTATATGTATGATCATTTGATCCTAAATTCTTACCTCTCTGAACAGAAACCATTAGAGTCATGCTGTCAGCAGCCTGATGCCCAGTCCCAGTGGCCTTAAAGTTTAAAAATCTCTTTGAATATCTACTGATCCATCATCACTGCCTCTCCACCAACAGGGATGCCTGCTGGGTTGTTGATGGTGGTGACTGCCTGTATATGAAAGATCAGGCAAAGTCTAACTGTGAAGAAAAGGTCTCTGAACAAGACCTACCAATCCATCCAGTTCCCTTTCCTGGGTCTCCCCCTTTCACTTTCTTTTTGACTCATCTCACTCCTTTGTCATCTCCTCAAATATCACAACACTCAATCATCCCACTCAGCACCCTCCCCAGGGGGCCTTTTGGGAGAATAAAGCACAATCTTCCCATCACTTTATCATTCACTGAAACTCAACAGTGATGAGCTGGAGGTCCTGGCACCACAACATTGAATACAATCTGTTTAGGTTATGGGGGAGGGGAAGAAGAGAGAGAAAGCAAATATAAACAAATATTCTTTTCTTGGTCACTGGTAATGGGGCTACAGGATGGTTTTAGAAAATCGTCTTGTCCCCTCCCACCACTCTCCATATTCCTCTTCCCAGAGAAGCTGGAGGGACCCAAAGACCCAGGCCTCATTCTGCTACATGTGCAGGCACCTTAAATGGGAGGCTTCCTGTTTTCAGATGAAGAATTATACTGTTAGAGCTGGAAAGAACCTTAGAGACCATTTAGGCCAACTCACTCAATTTACTTATTTTTCAGATTTTATTTGTCAATTAATAAACACTTATTTTCTCTCCCTCCTGCCTCCACTTAAAAGGGGGGAAATGACCCTTATAATAAATATACACAGTTAGGCAAAACAAATTCTCACATTACGTACATCCAAATGCGAATGTGTCATGCTGAATCTTGAATTCATCGTCTCTCTGTCAGGAAATGGGTAGCAGATATGATGGGTAGCAAAAGTCACTGTCAGTCCTCAGGAATCATGGACATTGATTGCGTTGATCATTCATTTTACAAATGAGAAAACTGAAGACCAATAATAGGAAGTGGCTTGCCTAAAGGTGAATTGCAAATTGCTGGCAGAGCTGGGACCAGAACCCAGGTTTCCCAACCCCTAGTTCAGAATTTTCTGCCTATAAATTTTAAAGGTGATTTTACAGAATAAAAGCAACAGAAGGGATGGGGCAGGAGGTTGAATGGTGTTAAAGGGTGGGTAGAGATTGGTTACAATTTTTGGCCACCAAAAATGACCTATTTCCTCATTATAGTTTAACAACCAGATGACAATGTTGTCATTAGCCTGATGCTATTGATAATCAGAACCACGTGCTGGGGAAGCCCATGCTCACCCTGGCAGTTGTGTGCTCCACTTATACCAGAGAAGACTCTGGAGAAGTGCCAAAGGGAACTAGTGATTTTGTCCTTTAACACTTTCTTCTATTTGAGTGGAGGCTGTTCATCTGTTAACCTGGGGTGGGTGGGTAGAGTTAGACTAGGTGGGTAGACTTATCCAATCAGAATCTTAGCCTTTCTAGGAGACCCTTCTCACAGGGGAACCTCCTCCTTTCAGCATCAACTCTACTCAATTGAATCCTAATCATGCGGAATGAATTAATTACAAAAGTATAACTTACTTTGTGAAATCATAGAATCAACAAAATGATGAAAACAACTGTAGTGCAAGAACACGGACCTCTCCCAGATCCAGAACATCCTTGGTCTCCATGCATGTGTCAAACCAGGATTCTTAAGAAAACACTCGGTTCTAGATGCCCTAGACTACGTCCCATCAGTGCCCACATTGATCATTTCTATGACTTCAACACTGGCCTCATGGACTTGCTTCTGTGAGTCAGTCTTACCACTGCTGACTCAACCTGAGAAATTATGGCCAAGACAGAACGAGAACTCTCCATTCTATTTATCATTTTATCTCTGTCTCTCTCTCTGTCTCTGTCTCTGTCTCTCTCCCCTTTCTCTTTCTCTCAAAATTCCTGCAGATACGATTTCCTCTATTACTGCACTCAGTGATTTCTGCGTAGACTATGGGATTTCTTGCTTCTCACTCTGACTTCCACCCTCACAGGGGTTCCATTCCATACCAGGACAACAGGACTTCAGCTTGTTTCCCTCCCTCCCCCAGGACCTAAGAAGAAAATCATAACAGAATCAAACCAGTTTAGAGTTGTAGTTTTAGAGATCTCTTAGCCTTACTGTCTTGTTTTGCAAATGAATAGATGAGGAAACAGGGATTTTGAGAGGTTAAGTGACTTGCCCAAAGTCATACATGGTTAATTAGAGGAAAAGATGCTTTTACCCTTCTGAAAAAAAGAGTATGAAAACAAAAGGTCCTTAGATGTTTGAATGAGCCACCAAAGGGGCAGAGGAGACAGAAGAAAGAACGGCAAAGGAAGTTGTTTATTTCCAGCTTTCCAAGTTGTTTTTCTCTTAGGTACATCACACCCTTCACATCCTCTGGGACAATTATTGAGGTGACATTCAACACATTTCCTGAGCTCAGGCTGCCTTTAAGCAGAGTCTAATTTTAAATACTATTTCTGGATTTCAAGAAAGTGTGAATAACCTGAAGAGAGAAACTACCGTCTGCCTGTCTGTTTTTCTGATTCTTCTGCTGTTTGGGTCAGGAACTGTACAGATACTGGACTGTTGCTATCACAGAGTCACCTCTCCAAGAGGTTGCTCCAAGGGATCTCAGTTCCCTCAGGTTCTAAAGAGAAGATTTCAGGGAAGTAGAAGTGATGAGGTGAAGAAAGATATTTTTTTAAAAAGTAAAGCCATTGGTCGTTTATAGATAAATCCAAGAAATCAGAAATTATATTTGGCACCAAACACTTGCATAGATTAATTAAACTAATTGAAGAATGTATGGGTGGGGGCAGAGGGACAGAAAAACAGAGACTGAGAGACAGAGAGTCAATATCAGAGAAACAGAGAAAGACAGGGAAATCAGAGAGACAGAAATAAAGAAGGGAAGAAAAAAGAAAAAAGAGTAAGAAAGAGGGGAAGAAAGAGAGAGGGAGAAAGAAGGAGAGAGAAAGAAAAAAAGAAAGAAAAAGAAAGAAAGGCAGAGAGAGGGGCAGGGATGGTGTGACAAAAAGAGAGAGGAGAGACAAAAATTGAGTAGGGAGAAAGACAAACAGAGTGAGAGATGGAGACAGTCAGAAAGATGAGCAATGAGAAAGAAAACAGTGGACAGAGAGACTGAGGGGGAGAAAGAGACAGTGACAGCCACAGAGATGGAGACAGAGAGACTAAAAGAATGAGAGACAGAGAGACAGAGTCTGGAACTGAGGTAGAAGGCTGAGCAACTGAAAACAGTAATATTGGAACTAGTCTTTAAAGAGATACAAGGCTGAAGGCAATATTGAAGTCATCGTCACTCAATCCCCACGTCCCTTAGTAGGACTAGAGAATTCTCAAAGATCCCTAGGAAAGACGGTTTGAATCTTTCTTCTAACCTGTCCTGAGTTTTTATAACTTTTAACATCAAGAAGTCTTCTGACATCTAACCTTTATCCCTCGTGCTGTGGGTTCTGATTACTTTCACCCATGTTGTGTCCTTAGTGGGGGATTACCAATTCCCTACATTCCACAGGAATTAGCAGACTTGGGAACACCCAGGTGCTGGAAATAAAGAGTAATTTGCAGTCTGGGAGAAAATGTATAAGGAGTGAGAGAGGTGGTAGAAAAGGGTGGAGAACTGAAACCCAAGAAAGCCAAGCAAAGGCCTATGGGCAGGCAGGAGTTCACAAAAGCAGGAAGTCATGAGCTGAAAGGTCCCAGCACTAAGGTGAAGAGTGCACAGAGCAAGGGCAAAAAACCACAACAGAATAAATACAAAGTATTAGCAAGTGACACATTGTTTTACAAGTAAATTAGCCTGAGACAAAGTCCTTTTAGAAAGGATGGCCACATTCTCTCTTTGCTCAGTGACCACCATGCAGATGTGATCCTGGACATGATCCTTCACCCAAGAACATCTCCCTAGAGCTTAAGGCCATTTTTGGTGGGATAGTGCAGGTAGAAGACCTCTTCCAATTCAGTGTAATGGTTCCTACTTTCTCCCCTAGGTTCTGTAATACTTTGTCTACCACCTAACGGAGATATGCCCATAGCCTTCATGAATTTAGGAATCACTTGGACTATATATTTCTCTTCTGTCTACAGTTAGTGAGAAAAAAAAAGTGTGGGTTTAGTGACTATAATTCATCACTCAGTTGATGTAAAGGGGCTCATGACAAGAAGGACTAAAAGCAAGGGATGATGGGAAATGTCATAGAAAGGATCTTTGTTAAGGTATATGTTGAAGTAAATGACTTCTAAGGTTTTCTACAACTCTGAGATTCTATGACTCACTTGGCCAAAAGATCATAAGAATCATCCCTTGAATGACTGAGAAGGGCCCCATCATCCAGTTTCTCAGATTCTTAGAGTATCTGTTGGTGTGTAGATCTGAGAAAGGGATGGGGAATGGGGGAGCCCTCATTTAGGAGATGGCACTTGAACTGAGCCTTAGAGGAAGCTAGAACCTCTAAGAGATAAAGATGAAGAGGAAGCACATTTAAGGTACAGAATTGAAACTATACAAAGCCACAGAGATGGGAATGGAATGTTGTGAATGAGGAATAACAAGATTAGCATGTATGTCTTCATAGAGCACTAAGGGGTTTAATATAAGCTTAGAAAGGGAGAAGACAGTCAATCTGCGAAGGGCTATAAAAACTAAACAGAAAAATGGCCCTTAAGGAGCCGCTAGAGTTTTTTTTTGAACTGGGAAATGACACGGTCAGTCTTGTGCTTTGGGAATATCATTTCGTTAAATATGTAGTGAATGAATTGAAGAACGTAGAGATGTGAGCCATGGAGACCAAGTAGGAACCCTTGGCAATAGTGCAGATAAAACGTTTGAAGACTCTCAAGGTTGTCATCATCAAGCTCTCTCAGGAGGTCCCCATGAATCTTGTAACTTTTACTATTAGTAATTCTTTCTCCCAATTAGTATAGTTCTGTGCCATGGCTAATTTGCAGAAGTACATGTAGGTTTGTGGTGCTGGGAAGGCAATATGGCTTATGACAAGAGAGCCCCTGCTGTAACACTGGATATGTTGACTTCTGTGTTCAAATTTTTGTAAGAATCTTGATAGATCAAGATGGAGTCCAAGACAAGACAGTACCTAAACTCACTGAACACACTCTCAGCTTGCGGGGTCCAAAAGAATGTCTTGACCACATCTGTGGTCAGTTGAGCACTACAAGAGCACTATAAAATCTAGGAATGGAGTAGTGACCATATGTAGGAACAGCCATGAATTACTGCAGGTCTTTTGTCTTTACATGGGTCCCACACTGTAGTTTAGTTCAGCCTTTCCTTAAGTGAACCCATGAATTGTCCCATTTGATCTATTATGTGTCCTAAGAATATCATCTCTTCCTTGAATTGACAATTCTTCAACTTGGCAAATAACACCAGTGATTTGTTGGTATAAGTGTATGGGGTTGACCTGAACCATTCCAGCACCATTCTGGACAGGGTCTAGGAAATAAATGAAAATATTATCAAGGTGAAACACCACAAGTAGGTCCTTAGGAATGGAATTCATGAACTTCTGAAAGACCATGAGGGCATCATACAAGTTGCACGACAAAAATTATTTAGTTGGATCTCTCTCTGCTGCCAGAAGTGGAGGAAACAAAAAGTATTCAGTTACCTATTAGAACCTGAATATACCTGGTGATTCGAGGAACACTCATTCAGCCTGGATTTTCTGGCTGGTTTGCAGACACATAGGCTAGGATGTGACCCAAGGGAGCTTTAATAACTAATAGATATTGATCTTGACAGGTCATGATCAAAATCACCAGAAACTGGGGCCTTACAATTAGCTTTTCCAATTTGATTCATTGCTCACTAGTAGAGATTGAATCCTTAAAGAGATCTATTACTCCTTCCTCAGCCATTGTGTGGAAAAGAAGCAAAATGGTTCTCCTATTAGAAAGGTCCCTGCTTTTGCTGGTGGTGACTTCTAGTTTTGCCCAAGGATTTTGAATTTTGAATCTTTAGGCTTCAGTCATGGGAATGAATACTTTTCTCCCTTTATTACCCTCTATGTTCTTGAGAAATACCATGATGATAGCTTACAGAAATCTAGTCTCAGAAAAAAGAAGGCCTGGGTTCAAATCTTCTCTCTGAAATATATTTGTTATGTAAGTCTGGGTGCAAACCATTTAATCCTTCAATACTTTAGGTTACTCTCTAAGACTATGCATTGCACAGAAGGTGTTGACCTGAATTGGTGGAGAAAATTTCCTCACCAAAAGTTCTCTATACCAGTAAAATCATAGGTCCAGCACCCATATCCCCCTACCCTACTGTACATGATAGGGAGGTGAATTGGGTGCTCCTGGACGATCTGGCTTTGGGGCTAGATTTGTGATGTTGCTTCTTTGGGTACTTTCTGCTGCCACCATCCACAGGAGAAAACATTTATTGGACTATTCCTCCTCAACTGTCACAGGGGCACAGCTAGAAAGGCATGACTTCCCTGGAGCTATGGCCCAGATCCCTCTATGGAGCTAGCTGGTCAGCCAAGTTTATTAAGATTCTCAGTGGCAATGTTGACTTAGGTTAGGAATGTTTGTGGTCTGCATAGGGGAGGGCACTACCCATATAGACGAAATACTAAATAAGAGAGTGTATTGATATTTATATACCCATTAATTCTCATTCATAATTAATAATAATAATAATGATAATGATAACAAAGGCAGTTAAGTGGCATAGCAGATAGAGTGCTGTACCTGGAATTAGGAGCATATGAGTTCAAATCTAGACTCAGATACTGCCAACCTATGTGACCCTGAGCAAGTTATTTAACTTCTGAGCAAGTTATTTAACGGCTTGCCTCAGTTTCCTCAACTGGAAAACGGGCATAACAATAACACCTACCTCCCAGGGCTGTTGTGGAGATACAATGAGATAATGTTTGTAAAGTGCTTAGCTTAGCACAGTGCCTGGCATACAGGAGGTGGTTAATAAATGCTGGTTTCTTTTCCCTACCTTCTAATAATAAGGATAGAGACTGGATCTATGATTGTATTGGTATAAGAAACTCCCTGGTGAGGAAATGACCATAACCATTCGGTGTAGTCCCTGGGTCTCTGAAAACATCAATAAAACCCTCCTCCAGGATTTCTGTAAACAGACATCAGGAAAGTCCTCTTTCAGGGCTTCTGAAACAACAGCAACATCTTCTATCAGAGAACAAATCTGACAAAGTAACATCAAAACAGACAGTACGGGCACCACAGCCATTCCTCCTTTCAGTTCCTTTCCCTATCAGGTAGGGCTCCTTCTTATATATGATCATTAAGCTCCTCCCTGTTCCTCCCCTTCCTGTTGCATCAGCAACAGGGGTTCACAAGTTCTGTTTCTTAACAGACTTGATATAATCATGGGCAAGAAACTTGAATTGAAACAAGGTGCTAAATAATTAAAGAGCTGAAACAAGGTGTTAATTACTTCTTTGCTTGCCGTTACAGGACCTTCTCACAAACAAATACTCCCAGCTCACTGCCTGCTTCCTCTCTCTCCCTCAGCTCTAACTACTCTGACAAACTTTCTCTGGGGTCTGCTCCACCCATTCAGCAAGCCTCTTCCACCACAGACTCATTCGACTCAGGCTTCCATGTGACTCAAGCAAGTCATGTGGACCTATTTATGGATGGGAAAGATCTTCCCATTAAGCAAAAATACATTGACAATACGCTCACATGGCTTAGATTGAAGATATAGCTAGTCTGTTGCAAGCTGAAAGATCTACCTTGTAGAATCTACTTAGGGGACCAACCATAATGGAGATTTGAGATGAGGTGGGAAGGTTCTGAATGGATAGTAACATGGAAACTTTTTGATATAATGGGGAAGTCTAACACCCAGGAGCCAAAAGGAGAAGAATCCTTTCTGGGAGTCTGGAGGATCAAGGTGGGCTTACCTACATCTTAGCCAGAGAATAAAAGGCATTATATAAGATGAGCAAATAGGTAGAAATCCCTGCATTAGACTAAGACTCCACTATACAATAATGAGGACAGAGGAAGAAAATTCCTAAAGATGTCAAACAACGGCCCTGGGCGGACAATTCTCTAACAATGGAACTAGAAGCAAGTTAGTCTCAAAATCCAGAAGAAGCAAGAGGAATTTTAGTTTCACGTGATTGCATAAAGTTAGAGCTACAAGAGCCCTTAGAAGTTATCTAGAAGAGCTCCTTCACTTTATAGAGGAGGAAAGAGGTCAGATCACTTGCCTAATAGTACAGAAAGTACAGAGGCAGGAATCAAACCAAGATGCTCAGACCAAACACAATATTCTTTTCACTAAACTATACTGGCCTCTTAGCCAAGGGAAGGAACAGGAGAGCAAGTACATGGTGCAGTGAATAGAGCATGGGGCTCATCTTCCTGAGTTCAGATCTGGCCACAGATACTTACTAGTTGTAGGACCCTAGTAATTTAGTGATTAGTGATTACTAGAAGTAATTTAACCCTGTTTGCCTCAATTTTCTCATCTGTAAAATGAGCTGGAGAAGAAAACTACAAACCACTCCAGTATCTCTGCCAAGCAACCCCCCAACAACAGGTTCATGAAAAGTCAGACAGACTGAAATGACTGAACCACAAGGAAGTTAGTGTTGAAGTTCAGGATGAAGCAATAAGAACTATGGTAAACTGTACGCGCCTTGTGACTTATTAACCCTTTAGCCTGCTTCCACACCTGCCCTTGCTTTCTCGATTTTATATTCCCTTGTCCTGCTAGCAATCTTTTTTCCCCCTTTTTTTTATTGTTACTATAGTAAATCCCTTTTAAAGACCTGCTAGTCCAGTGTGCTGTTATTGGGAAAGACCCAATAAAGTAAACCCTTATGGCCTTCCACCTGCAGGGGTCTAAGGTCATATGGAATCATAGTTAAGTGGTGGGGGGAGGGGAAGGAGTGGTGGCAGCTTAAAACTTGAAAGGGGAAGGAGGGGTCAGGGATGGGCAGCAGCTGAAACCTGGGCTTGCTGGTGAGGAAAAAAATGATGGGATTTATAAAAAGGGAGCCTTTTTATTAGTCTGTGGAATTCCCATCACAGTCCCTTTAATGCATGCCCTATGACATGTTCCTTCTAATCTACTGGTTTCTCATCTGGTCTAATTTACCCTTGGAGTTACTTTCAAAAGATCAGAGAGTGGATCTGGAGGAAAGTTCAAGATCATCTGTCTATTCCTGCTCATCTCACTTCTATTCTCCATACCTAGTCTGAACCTTCTCTTTAATGTCCCTTGGTGTTTGGAGAAGTAGGATTCCTTTTTTGCCAGGTCTGTAGGCCCAGCTCTGATCTTCCAGGAGACCCTGCTCCCCTCATAAATAAGAACTCTTCACCTTCTTCCTGTCTTAGGAAGATCCCCAGGACTCCAGCTGCAGAAATTCCCCCAACTAGCCTTTTCTGTGCTCTGGACACACAACCCTTGTTCAGCTTTCCTACATGGAGTCTCTGCCTTTATAGCTTATTCATTTCTCTCCTCCTTCCTGAACCTACCCAGGCCTCCTCTGGGAGTCTCCCTGCCTGTGATTGTCATTGACAAATGGGCTGACTAAGAGTTGAGGCGATTCAAATCTTCTCGGCTATAGTAGGGCACTGTTGTTTTCTTCCTAGAACTAGAATGAATGACCAAATAATGGAATTTCAGAACTGGAGGGGAGCTCAGAAGGCAGGCAGGATATACATAAGGCCCTGTCTTCACCTCAGCCATATAGAATGTGTCAAGACCAAGGGTTGAGACAGGGGACCCATATATAGCTCTGTGGTATCATTTCTACAGGATCCTGTGCCTTCCTTGATTCCACTGAGCTGAAAAAGACTCGGTGCCCTTGCTACACTCAAATTGACTCATTTTCTCCTTCCTTTTATCAGGAGAGAGGAAAATGGGGGCTTTCAGAATGGACACCCTGGCCTTGGGAATGAACCCTGACTACAGAACTGCTCTCTCCTTGCCTTAAAGGCTGTTGTCACTTTGCAAGAGAAATGTGAACTCTGAGCTAAAAAACCTGAACCAGTCTCCCTAATCTCTGTTACAGAATCACAGAATCCAAAGGAAGTTCCAAAGTCGTTTAGTCCCAAACATGAATCCCTTCTATAGCACACGCATTACGTGGTCATCCAGCCTGTCCTGGACAAAATCCAGGGAGAGGAAACTGCCTGTCATTGAAGGCAGCCCATTCTACTTTCAGATACCTCTCATCATTAAGAGTATTTCTCCTGTTTGCCTCTTTGTGACTTGCTGCTCCTTGTTCTGCTCTCTGGGACCAAACAGATGGAGTCTAATTAATGGCTCTTCCATCTGGTAACCCTTCAAATTCTCGAAGAGGACTATTCTGTCCTCATGAGGTCTTCTCTTTTCCAGGGTATTTCCTTTGTCTAGTCTTCATATGGCGCAGCTTCAATGCCCTTAACCTTCTGACTGCTTTCTTTGACATTTGAATTCTGTAAATTGTGAATACTACAATTTGAATTATTACAAATTCATGCCATCTAATTTCAGCTAGGTTTTCACTTCTGCTGTCTGTTACCTTCCTCCACACTGGCCCTTGTAGATGTCTTGTGTTTGATAGAGTGCCCGGCCTGCAATCAGGAAGACTTCCATTTAAATCTGGTCTCAGACACTGACTAGCTGTGTGACCCTGGGCAAGTCACCCATACTCTTCTTTGCTCCAATCTCAGAGAAAGAGAACCCGACTCTCACACACCTCATATGCCCACTCTTTTACCCCGATCTTTCCCCTCCCTTGTTTTTCCACAGGTCACTCTATTCAATTTAATTCACCTCAATGTGCATTACTTAAGCATTTACTGTATGTAATGCCCTGTGCTAGCTGATTGGGGATACAGAGAAAGAAATGCAAGAAAAAGAGTCTGTCCTAATAAATGCTAAGTAAATACAAGACAAGGTAAAGAGACAGAGGGCAGTGATCATGAGGGGCATTAAGAATGGCTTCACAAGGGGAAGGTAGCACGTGGACTGAGCCTTGAGTGACGCTAGGAATTTGGGGAGGCAGAAGTAAAAAGCAGACCACTTCCAGTGTGGGAAAGAGCCTTCTGAAGCACGGACAGGGATCTGTAAAGTAAGGAAAATAATACCATGGACCTGGCAGGATTGTCCTGAGGATCAAATGTATTCAGATATGGAAAGTGTTATGTAAATGTTGGCTTTTGCTATGATTATCTTCAATCTTTCCCCTAATGGCTCCTTTCTCCCTGCTTAAAAACCTAAGGTCTCCCCATCCTAAATGTCCAAACCTAATGAAGGGAAACATTACAAAAGAAGACAAACACCTCCCCATCCCGCCACTGCCCCCCCAAGAAAGCTTCTTCCTCTGAACCTGCCCCCTTCTCTCATTCCCTTCTCTCATCTCCCTTTATAGGGAGAAGTCTATACTTGCTTCCATCAAGTGACCATAACCTACTTTTCCATCCCTGCAAATAGGCTTCTGTCTCTCCCATTCTACAGAAATTGCCCTCTCCAAGGTCACCATTAGCTAATTAATTCCCAAGTACATTGACTTCATCTCTGTCTTTTTCCTCCTGGATTCATCCTTGAAATCAAGGACTGCAATTGGGGGGAGGAGGAATATTTAGCATTTGTTTTTTTTCTTTCTTGGTTTTTAGCATGATGTTTGGTACATAAATGATTGTTGACTTGATTTAACTTTCTGGACAGCACTTGATACTGTTGACCACACTCTCATTCTTTATCCTTTAACCTTTAACCTCTTTGATCCTCCTGGTTCTCCTTCTTTATTGCTTCCCTGTCTCCTTTATTAACTTTCCTCTGTTTCACTTTCTTTCTCCTACTACCTAAGTGTGACTCTTTCTCCTGTCCACCATCATTACCTCCTCCTCCTCCTCCTGCTCTTCCACCTCCTCCTCTTCCCCTTCCTTCTCCTCCTCCTCTTCCCCTTTTCTTCTTTTCTCTATACTTTCCCTCCTCTGAGAGGGAGCCAATCCAGCCTGCAGATGAGAACCAAGAAAGGAACCATGGTCTCTATTTCTTTATTAGGTTTGGAGAGTAGCAGCAGACTGAGATAAAGTATGTCTCTCTCCACCCCACCCCCCACTTTCTCCTTCTTCGGGTTATGGATTTTGAAGACAAATATCTGAGAAGGAAGCTGACAGGCAGGTGTTTAAGAGGGAGAGGGTTGGGGAGAGGTTGTTTTGACTGAGTGGAGAGCTACTAATGCGTCTGTGGCTATTATCAGCAAGAACAGTGATTATGCTATAGAAGAACTTTGATTTGGGGAGGAAAAGTGAAAGGAGAGGGACGTAAATGTCCTTTTGTCTGTCAGATGGAACCAAGGGAGGTAGAGACATTCTACCCTCTCATTCTCAGTAACTTTGGAAAAAGGAAACGAACTGGACTTATCTATCTAGCTGGGGAAGAACAGAATGATCTGGAGGCAGAGAGGGATAGAATGACCCATAATTCCATGCTACCTCTCCCTATAGAGGAAGCTTGTTAGACCTCAGTTAGACCTCATTAAAAGGGCTTGTCTATCATTGCCACTCAACATAGTCTAAGTCCCTAGAGCCTCTGGGTGATATCTCTAGCTCCAACCCAATCTCAGTGAACACTCAATGGGAAACAGCATAACACAATGGGAAGAATTCTTGATTTGGAGTCAGAAAACAATCAGTAGCATCCCATAAGGAGTCTAAGCTTGCAGGGGGCAGGAGTCAGGGTAGACTTGTTTGGAAGAACACCCAGCACAGCATCATGATCATGAGAGACACAGGACTGGTGGCATTTCCAGGCTCTACTTTTATTTTCAGTGATATTTTCTATGTAACCATAGGCAAATAAATAAATCTATCTCTGCTTCTGTTTTCTTATAAGTAAAATGGCAGAGCTGGACTCTGCGATGTCTCAGGTCCCTTCCATCTTTAAATCTGTGATCCTAGGGTGGCTAGGTGGCACAGTGAACAGAGTATTGACCCTGGAGTCAGAAGAACCTGAGTTCAAATTCAATCTCAGACACTTAACACTTACGAGCCCTGTGACATTGGGCAAGTCAATTAACCCCAATTACTCTGCCCTCTCCCCTCCAAAAAGCAAAAAAAAAAAAATCTATGATCCTAAAATGATTGTAGGAAATTGGCCCTCTTTTTGTCTACTCTCTTCCATCAAAGGCTGCTTCCAAATTGGTCACTTACATAAAACTTTTTCCAATAACTCTAATAATCTTTGCTTTCTCTCCACCTCCTCTCCCCACCCCTGTTACACAATATATTATTTATAATGTACCATTACTTATAACAGCTGACATTTATATAGTTCTTTAAGGTTTGCAAAACCTTTTGACATACATTGCCTCATTTGATCTGTGTTGACTTGTAACCACTCCCTTCATTAGAATATAAGCTCCTTGAAGGCAAGAATTGTTTGGTTTTTGTATTTGTCCCAGGACACTAGCACAATGACTGGTACATGGTTTTTGTTGCTGTTGTTGAATCATTGCAATTGTGTCTGACATTTCTGGAGCCCATTTTGGGGTTTTCTTGGCAAAGATCCTGGAGGGATTTGACATTTCCCCCTCCAGCTTATTTTCTAGATGAGGAAATTGAAGCAAACAGGGTTAAATGACTTGCCCAGGGTCCCACAGTTAGTAAATGTCTGAGACCAGATTTGAACTCAGGAAGAAGAGCCTTCTTGGTTCCTTCTTGATTCTAAGCCCAGTGCTCTATCCACTGTGCCACCTAGCAGCCTGGCACATAGTAGTAGGCACTTAATAAATATTGAATTGAATTACCCAAATCCTGCTGCGCTTTGATATTTATGACACAACACAATAGATAAAAGTAACAAAAAGTCAGAGAAGAGAGGAAGCTCTGGGGATGAAGGCCTGCTGTAGGAGGCAGGATCCTTCTCTGGAAGAAGGGCAGAGTGCTGGGGCTCCTGGGAACAGAAGGGTCATGGAGCATGAAATTCAGTGATACATTTTGTCTGAAACAACAATGGAAACAAGAGAAAGAAATCTTACAGAAAACAGGGAATTTTGTTGGAGCCTCAGAAGTGGGTGTCATGATAATAAAACTGGATGGTCATGTTCACAGTGCAGTGCTAGGTGCTCTCCCAAACAAGCCTGCCCTGATCCCCTGCCCTCTGGAAGCTTTCACTCCAAACTGGGTGCTACTGATGCTGGCTGGTGTACAATAGCTACTCACACTCCTAGAGAGTTTAATGGTTTATCAAGATAGCTTTTGTTAGCAGTAGCTTTTCAAGGGGTGGAGGTGGAGTAAATGGAGATATGCTTTTTTCTTTTTTTTTTTTGGAGGGGGAAGGCAGGGCCATTGGGATTAAGTGACTTGCCCAAGGTCACAAAACTAGTAAGTGTTAAATGCCTGAGGCCTATTTTGAACTCAGGTCCTCCTGACCCCAGGGCCAGTACTCTATTCACTGAGCCACTTAGCAGCCCCTGGAGATATGATTATTATTCCTAATGTTACAAAAGAAGAAACTGAGGCTCAGAAAAATTAGTTGACTTGTCTATGGTTAATCAGCTCTTTCCAGAACATCACACTACTTCAAAATGGCAAAGTCCGTGGAAGGGATTGATTACTTCCCATTAGGTAAGAGGCTGAATTAGGTGATGTGTAAAGTTCTTGCAAAAGCCCAGATTCTGTGATTCCCAGAAAAGGTTCTACATGAACCATCCTCACAAGTTCAAATCTAGCCTCAGACACTTACTAGCCATGTGACCCTGGGCAAGTCACTTGACCTTGTTCGCTTCAGTTTCTTCATCTGTAAAATGAACTTGAGGAGGAAATGGCAAACCACTCCAGTGTCTTAGCTAAGAAGACCTCAAATGGGGTCATGAAGAGTTGGACATGACTTTGAAAATGACTCAATAACAACAGTGATAACTACAACCAATACTTTACACCTGATATGCAAACCAGTCCTTGACATCCTCCTATTCTCCCCAGGTCTCACCTGCTTCCCAGTCCAGCACACTTGTCATTCCCCTGCACTGCCTGTCCTGGGGGATTGCTAATCAAGTTGGGGAAACATGACATAAACAATTTGAGGAATAAAGAACAACCCAATAAAACAACCTGAGATTTTACAAGGCAATACATGATTAATTTCCAAGTAATTGGTACTAAAAGCCTTGCTAATGAGGAGGGACATGGTGTGTGTGTGTGTGTGTGTGTGTATGTGTGTGTATGTGTGTGTGTGTATGAATGTAACACCAGAGTTAGGGGCAAAGAATACATCGGAAGCTGGACTTCTAAGAAAGAGTCCCTCACTGTATCAATGGAAGTGATAAGGGATACTCCTTCCTGCCTGGCCCCCTTCCTGCACTCCAGCAGAGAGTGCCTGGAAAGGAGTATAAGGCTGAGAATACTTTTCAGTAGTAATGAAGAGCATCTGGTAGAGCTTGGGAGCCAGGAATGTCAGCTGCATACTGAGAAGAGGAAATAGTGGCAGTCATGAGTCTCTCTCTCTCTCTCTCTCTCTCTCTCTCTCTCT
>CM053596.1:105801035-105816343 GCA_028646575.1 Pseudocheirus occidentalis
CACCATACTGATAGGGCCACATGATTTCTTAGATTCTCATTGAGTTTTTATGAAAACTAGAGCCCCATTCCACTCCATTTTTCATTCCAAAGTTAGACATCAGGCATCCACCCTCACTTCACTCACTGATTCTTATCCCCTGAGCCTGCTAAACAAAGGTTCTCAAGATTCTCCTCTTCAGGGTTCCTGTACTTACCCCTGTGCTTAGCTAATAGTAGTAATAATGACTTGCATTTATATAGTACTTTGAGCTTTATCTGAATCTCCAGACTCCCTTTCATGACTACAAACAGGTTTATGTCCTTGGTCTGACCAGAAGAAGCATAAGAGGTAGTCAAGGAGAAGAATGAGCATCTCAGCCTTAGGAGGGACTGCTGGGGAAGGGGCTTACAGGTTCCTCCACAGCTTGGGGCATCACTCAGCAGCAGATAAATCTGAGCAGGGTCAGGCTCATGCAAATAATGAGTACTCAGATGTGCCAGGCCTGGTCTTCTCCCATCCATTCTAGCTAATTGCTGAGGCCTCACGCCAGTGCCCTTGTCCTGCTTCAGCTGTGTGATCATAAATAACCAGGCAAGTGGGCTGGGAAGTGGAGGGCAGCTCAGAAGAGATGGATGCCCAGCCTGGTTTACACTATATAAACAGCAACATTAAACTGGTGGTGGCATCTCTCCCAGTCCCCACCTGGGGTGTCGGCTCTGAGCTTGCTCTATCTGCTTTTGGCTGCTAGAGCAAAAGGAACCTGTGCCTACTGAAGACAACCAGCCAAATCCTCCAACTTCCACGTCCAAGCCCCCCCAAAGTCAGGTGATATGCTGTGCATCATTCTGAGACTCATTGAGGTTAAAATGGAAAGATTCTTGTGAAAGCCCATACCTTCATTTGGAAGAATTCCATTTAGTCAGTTTAGTCCCAGAAGGTAGCCCCAACAGTAGTGGGTGATGGAAGATCCAGAAAGGCATCAACTCAGTGAGAGAAAGATTAGTGTGTTCAGTTCTGGGCACCATGGTTATAGGCTTGAGAGAAATGATTATTAATAGCCAATGATTTGGAGAGATCTCAAGTTTCCCTCCTTTTTCTAAAGTCCTAATTTTAAAAGTTCATTCTCTTGGAAGACTTGCTGATAATGAGACTGGACTAACTTTCTTGCTCAGACCCTACCTAGGTAGAGTAGATATTGTGTTCTACTCAGGCTTGGGCGGGGCATAAATTCTTTGAATAAATTGCCCAAGACTTGGACTACTTTAAGACATTAATGACTTCAAAATTCAGGTCCAGTCCCTCATTGTGATATTCATAGTCTCCTTAATTTTAACCAATCAGGGTTGATTCCCAACCTGGGGAACACACACTCTTTGAAGAATATATAAATTGTGAGCTGCCACCATGTTTGTCTTTGGTCTAACAGAGAGATGGCCAAATGAAAATCCTTTTTATTAAAATGCTGGAATTAGTAATAAGATAATTAAATTACCTGGAAATTATGTCTCTCATACCTTTTAAAATGCCAGAGGTTCATAAATTGAGAGCCAGAAGGAACCTTAGAGATTTTAAAAGGACCTTAATAAACTAGAGAACATTCAAATGAAGACAACCAGAATGGTCTTTGAGTCCATATTATACGGCATTGGTTGAGGGAACTTGGTATATGTATCCAGGAGAGAAAACTCAAGGGGAACATGATAGCTGTGTTCAAATATTTGAAAGGCTGTCATGTGGAAGAAGGATTAGGTTTATTTGGCCCTGGAGGGAAGAACCAGGAACACTGGGTAGAAATTGCAGAGAGGCAAATTCAGGCTGGTTGTTAGGGGGGAGGGTCCTAGCAATTAGAGTTATACAACAGTACAATAATTTACCTTAAGAGGTGATTGGTTTCTCCTCCTTGGAGATTTTCAATCAGAACATGGATAAACTTTGGTTGGGTATGTTATGATGGGGATTTTTTTCATTTATGGGTTTTTCTAGAAGGCAGTCAATGTTCCTTCTACCTCTTAAAGTTTGTGATTCTGGGATAGGGGAAAGCTCATTGGATTTGAAGTCAAAAGTCACTTCAGTATGAACTTTTCTTGATCCTTAGGGCCGTGGTCACCATGTGATCATGGAGAAGTCACTTAATCTCTCTAAGCCTTGGTTTCTTTATCTATAAAGTGGGAATAATAGTAGTATTTGTAGTTCTTCCATTACAGACTGATTGGAGAGATTACATGAGATGAGGTATATTCTACATAATCCCTAAAGCTCTATATAAATGTTAGCTATTAGCCATTATATTAAGTAGAAACTTTCTAACAATTAGAGCTATCCAAAAATGGAATAAGAAACCTTGGCAAGGAAGGTTCCATGTAAGGTTTACAAAAGGTATTTTCCTACAACAACCCAGAAAAGTGGATCAGTGCAGATTCACTATCATTGGTGGGCCTTAGCTGAGATTGCATGACCACTTAACAGGAATGTTGGTGGGGACTCAAGTTTTGGGTTAGGGGTTGAGTTCTATGAACTTTTAGATTCCTTAAACCAGTGGTGTCAAAATCAAATAGAAACAGCATTAAAAAAAAAAGGAAAAAAACTTTAAAGATGGGGTAGCTGGGTGGTACAGTGAATAGACACATGTAACACAAAACCTAGCCATGTGACCTTGGGCAAGTCACTTAACCCCAATTGTCCCCCCCCAAAAAAAACAAAAAAAAAGAAAAAAAAAGAAACAGCATCACTAAGTTCAATTGCATTTTTATTTGTTTGATTATATATTCCTCGAATATATTTTGTCTGCTTTGGTTTGGGGCTAAGCAGGGAGTGTGTTTTTTACACCTCTGTCTAAAACTGTAAGAAATTTTGACTTTGACACAAAGAGACCAAGACCCTGTGAACCTATTCACTGCTGTGGAAAATACTGTACAGTTTCCTTCAGTTGGAAAGGAAAAGAAGAAAACAAGAATTTATTAAATGCTTACTATGTTCTCGGCACTGTGCTAAGCTCTGAGGATCCAAATAGTAGCAAAAAGAAACATTGTTCCTTACCCTCAAGAAGCTTACATTCTAATGGGAAAGATAATACACAAAAAGGAGCTGGAAAGTAGTGAAGCAAGGGAGGGAATTTGTAGCTCAGAGAGTCAGAAAGAATACCTCTATAAGAGTACTCTACGTTTCCCCACACTCAGGGCTTTCTTGTCATCTGCTCCCCAAGTTCTAAGTACTTGGTAGGTCAAAATCTTCCCAAGCTATAACTCGAGGCCCAGTGATGACTTTCCTTTCGTTAGTGATCCAGAGTATACACAGTTCACAAAGATGCTTACTGAAATAGCAATGCAATCATGTAACTCTGGGAAGTTTTTCCATAAACCTTTAAACTGTAAGTTCAATCTTCCACAGGTCTACGGATATTAGATGGTAAGAATCATATGGTGGCATTTGTGGTGGATAATCTGTGTGGTCATTTTACCCAATGTAATGGGGCATATCTACACATGTGCACACACATGGAGCATACATGACCAGATCACATGCACATACACCATTGAAAAGCTGCTGCTGTCTCCTAGAGATAGCATTCTGTTTTCTGCTGGATCTGACCTCTGTCAGGTGCTGCTCTCTGCTAATCCTCACTTTGAATTGGATCTCAACTACTTCCTGCTGGGTATCTCCACTGGTCTTCAGCTGTTGATTTATCTTCAATATCACCAAATATCCAATTCCAATATATCCCAGCAATGATATCGCTACTAAGCGTGTCTCCTGTAGGGAATGATATAGTTTTATTAAGTAACTCACTCGTCCATGGGGGGAGAACTGTGACTAATGAGCCCATCTTCTTCAGGGAGGGCTACAGCTTTTTCAGTCTCCTATTACTCCTCAGCTATAGTTCTTGGGTATCTATTGGGGTGGGGGTGGGGGGTTGCTGGTAAACCCCTCTACAAAAAATGACCCACCTTTAAGCTTAATCTGCATTTTTAACATTTCTTCCATCAGTTTATTCAGCTTAGACAAGAAAACAACAAATCAAGTTCTGATTCATGGAGTTTTCACATTTCTGAGATATAAATTGTAAATGTGACAACTGGCTCTCTCCAGTGAGCTTGAGGTGGTTCTGATATAACCCTGTTGCTATCAATTAGAAATGATATGGTTAGACCCCTTGGAAGAGGATGATAACTATTCTCGAATTCTCATGGTCAAGGACTACATTTCTCTCTAGTTATCTTCACTCAGCATTCTCAGGCCATGGATAAGAAAACTCTTCCTCCCAGTGAGACTTCACTAGAAAGTAAAGTCCAGCTATTTTTACTAACAAATGGAAAAGGAGTTGAGTGATTCAGGGATGGAGAAATTGTTTTCACCTCTAACCCACGAAAATACAAATAGTTGTGTTGGCTATAGAAAGACTAAATGCTAGCTGATTATCTTCTTCCCCCAGCAACAAAATCACAGCCTTGTTTGTCCTAGATTTTGAGACACTTCACCCATCTTTCCTTCCCCTCTCCTGCCCCACCATTTTTTTACACATGTCTTTCATTCATCAGTGCAGGTGGCTTTCTGCCCTGGGCCACCATATCCCTGATCTTAGCAAGTCTGATCTTCCCTTTAACTCAGGATTGGACCCATAGTAAATAACTTTCCAGCTTGGTAAAGACCTAGTGCTCAGTCAGCATTACCTTTGAGAAGAACCATCTGCATACCACAATGAGGCTTCTTTAGAAGAGAATTTTAGTGGAGATATTGGTTGCTTTAAATATGTTAATTATGAAGGTTTTGAGGTTTCACTTTTTTTTTTCTGAATTCCCACTCTGAGGCTATTTAAACAAAAGATACCTTAAAATCTTTAAAACAAATATTCGTGATCAAAGCTATACACACACAAACTCACATACCTTCACCTTCACCAATACCCACCTGACTTGTTTCCTCAATTGAGAAATGAGAAAGCTGCCCCAGCTGGGCTCCAAGGGCCGCGCCCTCCCCTCCCCCCCGGCGCCCCCTTCCCCCCGCAGCTCCAAATGGATGACCCTGTGGACCTGGGGACTTCTCTTTCTGCTGCTCCATGATGCTGATGCTGATCCCTATAGTCTGCTCTCTCTATTTTGGCTTAGATAACTATCTCCTCTAGGACTGATACTAGGAGGTATTCAGAGGGAATGAAGGATTGGGGAAAGAAGAAACTATAGGATCACCAGAAGAGTTTACCAGATAGAGCCCAGGGCTCTATCCATGGTGCTCCCCTCTCTAGCTGCCTCTGTTCACACACATACACACACACACACACACACACACACACGCACGCACGCACGCACCGATCAGCTTCCCTTGGGGGAAAAAACTTCTTATCCATTGTTGTTGAGTTATTTCAATTGGTTCGAACTCTTCATTGCCTCATTTGGGGTTTTCTTGGCAGAGATACAGGAGTGGTTTGCCATTTCCTTCTCCAACTCATTTTACAGATGAGGAAACTGAGGCAGACAGGATTTAGTGACTTTCCTAGGGTCACACAGCTAGGAAGTATCTGAGACCAGATTTGAAATCAGGAAGAGGAGTCTTCTGGATTCCAAGGCCAGTGCTCTATCTGCTGGCCTCCCCTAGCTACCCTTTCTTATCCATACCATGTATATGAAGATCATTGAACTGGGTGCAGGAAACTTGAGTTCTAGCCCAAATGCTGCTAGTAACTTGCTCTTTGAGAAGCTCTGTTTTTCTCTCTGCTCTGCATGTTCAACATTCGTGTTAATGACCCATATTACATCAAGCTATCAATGAAATTAGAGATGGAAGGGAATGGAGAAATGATGACAGCTCTGTAATAATCATATCTAGCATTTAAAGGTTGGCAAAGCACTTTACAAATACCTCGTTTAATCCTCCCAACTGTGAGATAGATACTATTATTATTTCCATTTTGGAGTTGAGTAAACTAAGTCAAAGGTTAAGTGACTTGCTCAGGGTCACACAACTAGTATGTCTGAGGCTGGATTTGAAGTCCAGTTTTCCTGATTCCAAGCCCAGAGCTCTATCCATGGTGCTCCCCTCTCTAGCTGCCTCTTAGCAACCCTGAAAGATGGAATGTAATTTTTTAAAATCAGTTTTACAAATAAGGAAACCGAGACTCAAAGAAATTAAATGATTTGCCCAGCATCATCCAACTAACAGGATTAGTGCATTAGCATGCGGATCCTGACCCTTCCCTGCTGCACTGTCCTGCACATTATGATTACACTAGGTGATGCCTGATTCTCCTCTCAGCGATAGATGGTGATTGCCTGCTTCTAGACCTTCATGAGAGAGGGCACGCTCTCATCCTCTTTTCTCAATTATCTGCCCTTAGACAGAGCAGTGGCAGCACAGAAATTCCAAAGCAGTGAGTAGAGAAGGCGCATGTGACCTTTTTTCCCTTTTACTAAGAGAGGATCTACTGTCCCAGTCATACATTCCACAGAGAATAAATTGAATTTTCACACCCAGGCTGTCATTCCAGGATCAAGACCTGGCCTTGCATAAACCAGAAGCAGATAATGGAGGGGCAAGACAATTTCTCCCCACTGAGTCTAGGTCTCCATCCCATAGCTGCCAACAGGGGGCAGGAATCAGGGAATCTCTCAATCACTAAGCAATTTTGACAGTCCAGCCCCTGCTGAGTAAAATTGCTTATAAAAAGCACTTACATTTTATGGTCTAATTAAGGACGACATTGAATGTTCTCCAGCAGATTCCTCTGCCCCTGGCTACCCCTCCCACTCAGCCCCAGGACTGAATCTCCTTTAAAATCTTGTCCCAGCTAGTGTCCTTGTAGACAGCTGGGCCAGAGACAACAAACCTGGTTCCTCCCAATTCAAGCCCTCCTTAATCCTAATGAGTCTGAGTGACACGTGGTGGTACTGGCCCCTCCCCCCACCCTACCACACACATACAGGCACACCCCAGCTCCCTAAGCAATGCCTTTTTTAAATATAGGGTTATAGGAGTTAGAAGAACAGCTAGGCTATACAGCTCGTAGAGGGTCTGGCCTACAGTCAGGGAGACTCTTGTTTCTGAGTTCAAATCCAGCCTCAGACACTTGTGTGACCCTGGGCAAGTCACTTAACTCTGTCTCCCTCAGTTTCCTTATCTTTAAAATGAGTTGGGAGAAGGAAATGGCATCTTTGCCAAGAAAATCCCAAATGGAGTTGGACATGATTGAAAGGACTTAACAACAAACATAGGTGTTAGAGCTAGGAGGGACCTTGGATGTCTAGTCTCCTGATTTTACAATTGAAGAAACTTGAGACCCAGGGGTGAAACAACTCGCCCAAGTTCTCACCAGTAGCGGCTGAGCCAAGATTCAAACCCACACCCACTGTATGAGTTTGACTTTCTAGTAGGGCAGATGTCCTAGATTTCTGGCCTTTGTTCCCTCACCTCGGATACATCTCATACCTTCTGACTCCACTAGAGAAGTACCAGCCCCTCTTCTTCCCCTAACCAAGCCACCTTTCCCCATAAGCTCTCTTTCCCTTCTTGCTTTCTTATAGTCTTTTCCCTCTCTGTCTCCTGGAGAGATAGTGTGATATGGAGGAAAGATACTGGATTTGGAGTCAGAGACCCCAGTTTTAAATACTGGCTCAGTAATGGACAATCATTTGTCCCTGATGGGGTTCAATTTTCTCATCTATAAAATGATTATCCAGAACCA
Source organism: Pseudocheirus occidentalis (assembly GCA_028646575.1). Taxonomy (NCBI): domain Eukaryota; kingdom Metazoa; phylum Chordata; class Mammalia; order Diprotodontia; family Pseudocheiridae; genus Pseudocheirus; species Pseudocheirus occidentalis. Next base: position 105,808,690 of record CM053596.1, read on the forward strand.
GATGGTCTCTAACATGCCTTCTGGCTTTAAATCTCTGGTCCTATGATCATCTCTGTGACAGATTTCCCATAAGGCATTTCACCCCTCCTCTTCCCATCCTACTCATCCTTCTAAGGCTCAGCTCAAACCTACCTCTTCCATGAAGCCTTCCTTGACTTCCTAGCCCATAGCACTCTCTTCTTCCTCTGGGCTACTGTAGCGTAGACTAGCTATGCAGTCCCTCCGTTTGGCAGAAATTATCTTGTCGGTTGCCTTTTTGCAACTGTGTCAAATCTCCCCAATTATACTGGAAACTCTCTTAAGACAAGGACCATTCATTGTATGTCATACCTCTTGGGGTAGACTCACAGTATTCATCATAGTATGTATATAGGTGAAGCCTCATTGACTAGCATAACTGTCCTTGGTATTCTCACAATCAACAGAATTAAGTGCAAACTCCATGACAGGCACTGTGCAAGGCTCTGGGCATGAAAAGACAAAATGTAACAGTTGTTGATCTTAGGTAAGCCATTTAACCATCTTAGACCTCAGCTTTCCAATCTATAAAATGGCTTCTGAGGTTCTTTAGAGCCAAGGCTGTGCGGGAACCAGCTCTCTCCTGCACCTTCAGAGCCATTTATTAAATTTTCAATGTGAGCATTCATAATTCAGAAATTGGTAAATGTTACAAATCGGGCTTTGACTTGTTTTGTTGATTCTCTAGACTTAAGAAAGCAGGGGGGAAAATATAAATAATGCAGATAAAACTTAAAAGTATGCTGTGTCTACACTTTTTTTTTCCTGGAGAGCTAGTTGTTAAGCATTTGCTAAAACATCACTGCTTATAGCTCTATATCTGTGAATGTATGCCTTTAAGAAGCTTCTATTCTGTGAGAAAAACAAGTGCTTATTTTCAAGTACTTGGATAATAAATACAAGGTAGTTTGGGAAGGGAGGGCACAAGGAGTGGGAGGGATCAGGAAAGACCTTAAGCTGAACTGAATCTTGGAAGAAAGTAAGGGGATTCTAAGATTTGGAGGGTACCAAGTAATACATTCCGTGCCATGTGGGCTACTCTGTGCAAATGTGCAAAGACTAAAAACAGTATTATGCATGAGGACAGCAAAAAGTTCAGTTTGGCTAAATCCCAATGTATGAGAAAGGGAATAAGGCATGAGGAATCTGGAAAGATAGCTTGACAGCACATTGCTAAGAGCTTTAAAAGCCAAGCAGAAATCATTTTATCCTAGAAGCAAAAAGGAGGCACTGGAATTTATTGAGAAGGGCAGTGACATCCAATATTCAGAATAGCACTTCAATCATTATCAAATATATGTTGTTTGATTCATCAGATTTGAGTCATCTTCTAAAGTAAGCATTGGTGCCTTACACCCTGAACGTTGGTCAAGGGTACAAATTTCTCAGACTGGAAAAACCCTAGCCTAATTATTCAAAGTGTGAGCAGAGTGCATCACTCCTGTTCTTAAAAATGCCCAAAAGACAATAGATTGCACCTTTCCTTGGTTGTTCACTTCATTGTCTTGCAATCCTCATACTCATGACGCTTTTCTGAATGTCTAAATTATAGCATTATTGTTCCTATTGTACCCTGACTTTTCTCTGGCATCATTTTCAGGTCTTCTAGGAGAAGAATGTGTTCTGTGACCTAGAAATATAAAATTTCAGAGAGGAAAAGAACCTTAGAGATTCTAGTCCAACCTACTCATTTTATTGATAAGGACATTAAAACACAGAAAATGGAATTAACTTGCCTAAGGTCTCACAAGAAGTTAGTGGGAGAGGCAGGACTCCAATTTAGGATTGATGGTCCAACATTTTTATCACTCTAGCTTGCATGGCCCACCTAGTCCTAGAATTCTAATAGATTAAAAAATTATCCTTACTGCACAAAAATTTGGTAAGCTAGAATGTAGAGTTGTAGAGTCTTTGTGATAGAGAAAACTATAAAGGCCCTGGAGAAAGAAAGAAAGAAAGAAAAAAAGAAAGAAAGAAAGAAAGAAAGAGAGAGAAAGAAGGAAAGGAAGAAAGAAAGAAAGAGAGAGAGAAAGAAGGAAAGGAAGAAAGAAAGAAAGGGAAAGTAAGAAAAATGAAGGGAGGAAAGATGGAGGGAAGGGAAGAAGGAAAGAAAAAGTATTTATTAAGCACTTATTACGTGTTAGGCAATGTACTAACTGCTAGGGTTGCATGTACAAGCAAGCAAGATAGTCCCTAACTTCAAGAAGATTTTGTATTCTAATGGTGGAGACAATGTATATAAGGAAATGGTGACCAATACAAATGCAGGAATGTTTTAGACCTCACAGGGATAGTGATTGTATCAATAGGACAATTGATTAAAAATGAGTGCTCCATCATTCCCCAATTAATAAGTAACCAAAGGATATCAATAGGCAGTATTCAAAGGAAGAAATTCAAGCTATCAATAGTAATATGGGAAAAATGCTTAAATTACTAATAATCAGAGAAATGCAAATTAAAATAACTGACCTACCACCACGCACCCATTAGATTGGCTAAGTTGACAAAAAAAGGAAAATAATAAATGTTAGAGGGACTGTGACAAAGCAGATACTTTGACATCCTATTGATGGAGATAAGAACTGGTTCAGCCATTCTGGAAAGTACTTTGGAACTATGCCCCCAAAATATTAAACTTTGTATACCTCTGACCCACTGATACTGCTACTAGGACTATTCCCTAAAGACATACATGCACACATACACACACACACATACACACACATATATACAATATACATATACACAAAAAAATTTATAACAGCTCTATTTGTGGTGGCAAAGAAATGGAAATTGAAGGGTTGCCCATTAATTAGAGAATAGCTGAATAAGTTGTGGCAATATGAATGTGATGTAGTATTACTGTGCTGTAAGAAATGATTAAGTGAATGGTTTTAGGAAAACCTGGGGAGATTGTATGAACTGATACAAAGTGAAGTGAGCAGAACCAGGAGAATAATTTATAGATTAACAACAATATTAGAAAAATAATTGGCTTTGAAAGATTTGGGAACTCTGGTCAACTTAATGACTAGCCACAATTCCAAAGGACTCATGATAAAACTGCAGATAGAGCACTGATGAACAGAGTGCAGATTGAAGCTATTCTTTTCTTTCCTTTTCTCTTCATTTCTTCTTTCTTTCTTTTTCATTCTTTCTCTCCTCCCTCTCCCTCTCCCTCCCCCCTCTTTTCTCTCTCTCTGTCCCCCTATTCCTCTCTCTCTCTCTCTCTCTCTCTCTCTCTCTCTCTCTGTCTGTCTCACACACACACACACACACACACACACACACACACACACATTGGAAATTTGTTTTTGCATGAGTATACATACTGGTAAGGGAATTTTGTCTTTTCAATGGGTGGGGAAGGAGGAAGAATTTGGGGAAAGGAGGGAGAGAATTCAGAACTGCAAATAAAATATATTTGAATTTTAAAATGAGTGCTTTGTTCTTTTCTCCATTAATTCTGGTGATTTTGAATAGAATAGCAACATCTCTAGAGTTCTGGCAGATAGGGATGAGACTGAAAGGACTGGTGCCTGATAATTGTCCTTGTGGCTGTCCTCTTCTATGATTTGGTGTCACAAACCCTGGTCTCTCCTGCTGCTTTTGATTAGGAAATATTCTTTAGGAACAGGTCTTAACTAGGATAGATCATAGGGGTGAGTCAGACTGAGAGCCAAGGAGTCTGGGGAAAGAAGCTTAGGGTGGGGAGGCCATATATCAGAGTGCCCCTTCTTCCCACCCCAACATTTCTGTCCAGACAAAATTGAGTTTTAAAAATAACAATAAGGAAGCCTATGAGGGAGAAAGAAACTACAAAAGATCTTTAGGGTTTAAGCATCCCAAAAGCATTTATTCATTCCTACTCCCTCATTTTAAAAGAGGGGAAACTGAGGTCTAAGAAGGAAAAATCTGCTCCAGATCATTCAGGCAGTAAGTTCCAAAGGCAGGATTCAAACCCAGCTCTTCTGAGTCCGGGTTCCGGGTTCTTTTCATGTTAACAATAAGAAGTCTAAAGAGACAACTGGATTTAGTCAGAACTCTGGGTTTTCTACCATGCTAGGAGGCACAGTAAAGTGCTGGATTTGGACTCAAGAAAGTATAAATTTAAATTTTGCCTCAGGATTATTAGCTGTGTGGCGTGGCCTGTGGGTTAACCTCAGCCTCAGTTTCCCCATCGATAAAACAGGGATAAAAAGAGCATCAGCCTCACAGGGTTGTTGTGAGAATCAAATGAAATATCATGTATAATGTGCAAATGCTTATTATTATCATTGTTACTCATTTCTGGGTCTGTTTCCCCATATATAAAATGAATGGATTGTTCGCATTTTACTTTTTACTAACTATCTCTGTAATCTGTAATCTCTGTATCTCTGTAATCACTGAAATCAATTAACAAGCATTTTTAAGTTAATTTATTTTTAGTTTTCAACATTCACTTGCATGTTTTAATTTTTCTCCCCCTCCATTCCCTCCTTCCTTCACAAGACAGCATGCAATCTGATATGGGTTCTACATAGACATTCCTTTTAAACATTCTTGTTTTCACACTAGTCATGTTGTATAGAAGAATTATAATGAATGGGAGACACCAAAAGAAAGAAAAATCCAAAACCAAACAACAACGTGAGAAAATAGTCTGCTTCGCTCTGCTTTCCAACTCTGCATTTCTTTCTCTGGATGTGGCTGGCATTTTCTGTCATTAGTCCTTCGGAGTTGTTTTAGGTCCTTGCCTTGCTGAGAAGGTCTAAGTATATCAAAGTCACTCATCAGACACTGTGGCTATTACTGTGTACAATGCTCTGGTTCTGCCCACTTCATTCAGCATCGGTTCATATAAGTCTTTCAGGCTTTTCTGAAGTCAGCCTTCAACAAGCATTTATTAAATGCCCACAATTTACCAGACACCATGCTAGGCACTGGGTATACAAAAGCAAAAAAAGCACAAAAAACCACTCCATAGACCTTGTGTGTAAGCTTTTAAGGAGCCTACAAAATATGTTCTTATATTTGTTTCACCCTTTTCTGGGCCCATTTGTAAAATGAGGGATTGGACAAGATGATTTGTAAAGTTCATTGTATTACTAAATTCTAAGATCTAACCTTCTGAACTATGGAAGGAGAATCAATACTGTTAATTCTAATGGAGCCAGAGAATCTTTCTCTCCCCAGAACAGACCAGAAAATACTCAAAGCACAACACCACCAGATTTGCAGGACCCTGAGGATGGTCTTGGTCCTAATAGGATAAACCCGCAGAGATACCTCTCATTCTCAGAGATTCCCCAAAGGGCAATATTCAGATTTTCCCACTCTCATGCTGAGCTCTGAGCCAGAGGATAGAATGCCAAGATGGGAGCAGAGAGTGGGGAGAGAGTGGGAAGAGATTGTTAGCTGACATCAGGGCAGAGGTAGGTTTCTGCTGACAGGCCCTGAGGATACTTGGGTTCCCTCCAGAGCTCTTTTCCCTCAGTTAACTCTGCAGTGAAGTCCTCAGCTGGTTGACAGAGAACTGATTTTTCAGTGCACCATCCCTGGGTAACTTGTCCCTGCAGTGAGATGGGGTAACTAATTGGAAATAGTAGGCGCAGTGAAGAATTTGCCCAGTTTTTGGAGACAATTTTGACTTCTGTGTTTTGGGAATAAGGATAAGACTGACATGAGGGAGATGGAGACAGAGAGAGATGGATAGACAAGGAAAGATAGAAACTGAGAGGTGGACAAGCAAAGATGCAGAGAGAGAGAGAGGGACAGAGAAACAGAGAAAGACAGATACAGACACTGACAGAGAAGACAAAGACAAAGGGACAGAGACAGAGAGACAGAGGTAAAAAGAGACAGAGTCCTAAAGCACTCACCTTGCAGTTCCTTAATGGGAGCTGACCTAGAGAGAAAATTAGCTTGGAAGCTTGGTTACTAGTGCTTAGCATAGCCTCCCTTCTGGCCTCCTTCCCCACCATCTCCTCTCCCACCCCTAGAAATGACTAGAGGGTTGGACAGAGCTGAGTGGCACCAATACAGTTCAAGAACTGAGTACTATGATGAGAAGGAAGGAAACAAAAAAACAAAAGCCTTCCAATTAGCTGAAAAGCCAGAACAAAAGGTGCATTATAAAAGGTTCAAGTAGAATATCTTTCTCTCTTCCCTGGTGACTTTTGAACAAGACACCTGTGTGGAGGACTGTGGCAAATTTCATTCTCCCACATAATCTGCCGTGTGTCCATGAACTCATAGTGCCTCTGTTTCTTCATGTTTCTTTTTTCCCCAGATCTTAGGTGAATGAGTATTATGAACTAGAAGTAACCTGGTGACCAGTGAGAACATCAGAGGTATCCAAGGTCCTATTAAGAAGCAGAGTTGCAGAGTCATAGCCCAATCTACTTGACTGAGTCCAAGCAGTGCATCTGACTGCTGGACAGAACATGGTGCTTTACAAAGAACCAGCCTATTGGAGCAGCTTGTCCAAAGCTAAAGCCATGCCCCAAATTGGACTTCGTGGAATCACCCTGAAGGGAAAATAATGACCTCAGGTCTGCATGTCTCAAAGTACTTATGAGTCTGATTCATTCTCTATACAAATATCTCAGTAGCATGATACTTTTAAGGCTGATTCCACTCTCCCCAGAGATACTGTAGATGTGAAAGGGGAGAAAATCCCCTCTGGCAGGGGGATATTTTATAGCTGCTCTCTTTGCTATACCTCCTCAGTCAATATCACTTTTGGGGGAAAATACTGACATAATTGGCTAATCAATATTGTGGAAACACCATGGACTGAGGGTTGTAAACAGTATTACTAGAAAGCCCAGGGTAAAATCCTAAGGGGATAAATAATCAACTTCCCGCTGTGGACCAGACCTACCAATACAAGTAGGAATCGCAAGAGTGAGCCTAGAGGATACTGCAGCCTTTAAAAGAGGAAAGATGCTCATATCTGGTACCATGGAGCCTTTGTGTGACCTTACTTAGATATACACTCTAGAGTCTTGAAGTGAGAACCAGCTAAAAGGTCTGTGATCCTGTTCCTGGGTCTGACTTCAATTTAAATCAAGTCAATACTTGGTGTAGCCCTCAATGGTCCTTGAACTATAATATAATGTTGTTCTACCCTTACTCCACCCCACCCCCACCATTCTTCAGGTTTCTGTCTCTACTAAGTTCTAATTCCCTGGTAAAGAGAACTAGAATAGAAATTTTTGTTTCTTGGAAGACTCAGCTCAAGTACCAACTTCTGCATGAAGGCTTTCCCTATCCCAACTGCTCCAAGTGCCTTCTCCCTCTCCAAACTACCTTATATTTATTTGCATATAGTCAACTGTATCAGCAAGCACCCTAGCATATCTAGGGCAGCTGCTAGCACAGGTTCTCAGATCTGTTTTTCTAAAGGAAAGCAACTCAAAATGGGTTAACAATCTTTCTTTAATGAAACAAACATATCATTTACCTAGTTCAGGGGAAAAAGTCGGCACCCTGAACTCCAGAGAATACAAGCACAAGTTACAAACAGACCAAGAAACAGATCAGCAGACGGACTTCCAACCATCTGACCATCACATCCATTACCTATTCAAGTTACCAGAGAGGAAAGCATCAACATCTGGGTTTTTCAAAGTCGGGGAGCTCAATG
>CM053596.1:105816843-105848236 GCA_028646575.1 Pseudocheirus occidentalis
ATTCTAGATTCTTTTGATTCCTCCCTTGTCACCCACCTCCACTGGAAGGACAAGCAATTTGATACAGGCTGTACATGTATAATTACGCAAAACATCTCCACAGTGGACATAGTGTGAGAGACTGATTATATGTCCCTCCTTCCTATCCCATCCCTCACCTTAGTCTATTCTCTACCCTCTCCCCGTCCCTTTACAGAAGCGTGTGCTTCCAGCAACCCTCCCCCTCTACCCTGCTCTTCCCTCCATCATCCCCCCTCTCTTCCCCATTCCCCCAATCCCCTGTGTGGCATGATACCCAGTTTAGAGTTTATGTCATTCCCTCCCTAAGCCAGATTCAATGAGAGTAAAGTTGACACTTTCCCCTTTGCCTTCCTGTTCTTCCCCTCCATTGTAACAGTTATCCCTAGCCTCTTCTATATGGGATGACTAACCCCGCAATGGGAGCTTTTAATGAGAGTGTGTTCTAGGTGGATCAGCATACTCTCTGTTTTCACTCTCATAACTAAAGTTTGACAAAAATTATGGGAATTTCAAGAAATAATTATGAAAATTATGAGAAATTGTGAGATATGATTGATAAACTGGCACAGAGTCCAGCTTAGTGAAATGCAAGTAAACTATAATCATTGACTTTTTTTCATCTCTCTACTATGGTGCCCAATATAGTATCGTACATGGAGTATAATGTGTGTGTGTATTTTCAGTCATTTATCTGGCTCTTCGTGACCCCTTTTGGAGTTTTCTTGGCAAAGATGCTGGAGTGGTTTGCCGTTGCCTTCTCCAGCTCATTATATAGCTGAGGAAACCAAAGCAAAAAGAGTTAAGTGATTTGCCCGGGGTCACATAACTACTAAGTGTCTGAGGCCAGATTTGATTTCATGAAGATGAGTCTCCCTGACTTCAAGTCCAGCACTCTATCCATTATGCCACCTAACGGCCCTTATATAGAGTCATTAAATTATGAACTACAAATTAATTATTAAATTGGGTTTATTTCATGTTGGGAATATTGTGAGATAAAACTAAAAAGGTAAGTTGACACCAGACTGTGAAGAGCCTTAACTGTCAAGCAAAGGAGTATGGACTTTATTTGGCAGACAACTGTTACAAATTGGAGAACCCTGAACGGAGGAGTGATTGGCTTGTGCAAAAGATTAGCCTGCAAGCTGCATGTAGGATGGATTGGGGGCAGAAGAAATTGGAGGCAGGTACCAATAAAAAGACTTTTGCAGTAATCTAAACAGGTAATATGCTTATAGTTTTAGCGTTTTAGAATGAGCATTAGAAGACATTGGTAACAACCTTCTTGTTAAATTTTTTACAAAATGCTGGCTTGGTAGTCAGGGGAGTAAAAAGAGTGAGAAGCCTTCAAGAAAGGTTTCAATAGTGAAATTATCAGGACTTGACAACTAATTGCACATAGGAGGGGCTTAATAAATGTTGGGGTGGGGGAGAAAAGACAGAAGAAGAATGAGGGTTTGAATATAATTCTGAGCCTTTATTAAGTGCTTACTATGTTCTAGGCACTGTGTTAAGTTCTAGGCATACAAATAAAGGGAAAGAAACCACAATCCATGCTTGTAAAGATCATACATGCCAAATGGGAAGAAAACACATAAACATCTTGGTACATTCAAGATATATACAGATGTCATGAGGGACTGATCAAAGATCCCCACCCTTATGAGCATGTGCAGAACGTGTGGCTGATATATTATTCACATGAACCTTGAAGCATTCTTAGATTCTCCGCAGCATTCTGTAGATACTTCATAACATTCTATAGGCATTCCCATGTGCTTGACATCTGATGGAAAGGAGTCTTTTTGTTTGACTGTGTAACCAGATGGAAGCATAGGTGTGGGTGTGGGTGTGGGTGTGGGTGTGGAAGCAATCAAAAGGCACTAGATGACCAGAACCTTGTGCTTTTCTTCCTGTGTCTTCCTAAGGCTGTAAGGGGAGAGATCTCAGGCCTTCCCCATCCGAGACTGATATGTGGCCTGCAAATGTGGGCTTGGGTTCTTTGCCTTAACATTTGCTCTTCCATTTTAGGTGAAGGATATTGGAGGCTATGAGATCATGGGTTTCAAAAGCTCAGAAGAACATGTTACCAAAAGGTTCAGAAGTAGAATCTATACCAGGTTTTAGCACTATCCAGTCAGGTTTTGAGGCCCTAAGGAGCAGAGTGACTTTCAGGACATTGATAACTTAGATGAGAACTCATCCCATTGTGATTCACATTAGATGAGAAATTAGTGGGACAATTCTATGTAGAAGCTGAATTAAATCTGAACCTACTCTACCCAGAGACCAAGGGGAGAGTCAGCCCCCTTGGGGCAGGGGCAGTATTTGTACTTGCTATATCTTTGTGTTTTCTTTAACTTGTTATATCATTGAAGTAAATATCCTCTTCTAAATCTAATGGAGTATAAATGGTGAAATGGAACTGGTCAGTTAATCACTGTTTATGTTCATGTATGTGTATGTGCATTGCATGTGCATATGTACAACACGTCAGAATGGGATGATACCATTAGAGAAAGATGCCCAACATCATAAGGGTACCTCTAGAGTCCTGAAGGGGTGATGTGGCCAGCCTTGTTTTAAGAGAATGAGGCTAAATACTCTTTCTAGAGTCCATGAAGTTTATGTGAAAGAATAAGGCAGAAGCAGCTAAGAGGACCAAGAAAACCTTTCTGCAAAAAGTAGGATTCTGGCTAAATCTGGAAGAAAGTTGGAAACTAAGAGGCAGAGGTGAGGAGTAATCTAGGCATGGGGGCAACCAATCCAAAGTTGTGGTGATGGGGTATGAAAATCACCTTGGCAGGTGAAAGGAGGTTGTATTAGAGTGAGGAGAGACTTGAAACAGGGAGATCAGTGAGAAGCCTATTGTAATAGTCAAGGTGGGAGGAGATGAGGACTTGAACAAGACTTGAGGCTGTTTTAATGGGAAGAAGGGGACATATTCAATAGATGTTGTAGAGCTAGAAATGATTTGCCAATATATTTGATATCAGGGTGGGGTGTGAGCGAGAGTGAAGATTTGAGAATGCCATGCAGGTTGAAAGTCGTAGGATATTTCAAAAGCAGAGAAAATTTTGGGGAAAGGTAATAAGTTCTGTTTTAGACATGATGAGTTTGAGACTGCATATAGGATACCCAGTTTAAATGTTCAAGAGGCAGGTGGTGATGTGGGATTGAAGTTTGGCAGAAAGTCTAGGGTGGGAATTATTTGCATAGAGATTATAATTGAAGTCATGGAAACTAGCAAGATCACTGTATGAGATAATATTGAAAAAGAAAATGGTCCAGGAGAGACCCTTGAGGTACACTCAAGGTTAGGGGACTTGGCAAGTATGAAGAACCAGCAAAGAAGACTAATTAGACATCATAATGCTGTCATTGGTAGAAAGGGGAAGTAGGTTTTAGGGAAAGATAGGCCTTAGGACACACTAAGTTTGAGGCATTAGTCTGACACTCAGGTGTCTTAATGCTTGCCAGAATGGAGAGCAGATGGCATCTAAGTGTGTCATATAGAAGTTATCCCTTGGCCAGGGAGAGAGGAGGAGATGCAGTTTTGTCCATCAAAGAGATGAAAATGTGAGAGATGATTCATTGTGGATTCAAACTCTAATCAGTATTAGTCAGTTCATTATGATTCTATAAAGGGTAATGATTGCTGGCAATTATTTTAATATACTCATCTAGTAATACGTATTTAGTGAGTCATCTAATAATAGATATAAGAATGAACAATGTATTAATCCAAATTTTATATAAATAACATGGGAATATAGGTTTTAATAGGAGGGCCCTCTAATAGACCTCAAACTTAAATGTAATGTTATTACTTGTTTACCAGTTATGGAACTTATTTGTATAACCACCAGAATGCTGACATGGATATCTCCATCCTGTTTTGCTCAAATTCCATGACCAAACCAAGCATGGGTGGCATGGTATGGAAAGTCCCCCGACATGTTCTTAGAGTATATGTATATGACTTGTACTATCTCCTCTTGCCCAACATAAGAAGGAGGCCATCCTCGTTACCACCTAGTCAGCAGAAATATTCTCTGCTTCACCTGACCTGTCACCCTGCTGTCATGCCATTTCTAATTTATGTGCCATGTCAACCAATGGGATTCTGTACATTGCATATAGCCTCTTCAGAATGTTCAAGTGATACATCTGGTATTAAGCCTTATAAAAAATAAGGCACTAGAAGGAGGGGACATGTCAGACTGTGAGGAAGGTTTGGAGTCCACTTTATTAGAGGGGGAACAGGTCCTTTTAGTAAAGAACTCTGGCTTGGAGCTCTGCCTCATTTTCTCTTTTAGTCCTTTGGGGTAGTTTTTGTCCCCACAGACATTTAGTTTTGGAGCTTGAAAGAAAGCAGTCAAAGGAAAGCAGATGGGAGCCCTTTACAATTCCACCCTGCAAAAAATATCCAAAAGATAGTTTCAATTAGCCTAGTTTAATGAGGGCAGACTGGCCTATGAAGCATGTAGAGAGATTGTCTATATGATCTGACTGTGATATTTCAGAGGTTTGCTCTGTGGGATGAGGAAGCCTCTTCTAAGTGGTTACTGAGCCACAATTGAGTGAATCTACAAAACTGACAACCTTTCTGTCCCTTGACCTCTTCCTTCCTTTGTCAAAGGATGGTTCTGAGCTATCTTAAAAGGTCAATACAGGGTTCTCTTCTTCACCCCACCCCCCAACCTGGCTTCAAGCTATGAGCACAGGCCTTGCCTATACAAGCCTGTGCTTAAAATTGGGGCTACCTCTTTTCATGCCTTCTTTGGATAGGGCCTGGTGAGAATTTGAATGGCCTGTGGCTGAATCAATGGTCTTTCCCACCCATGAGACATCATTGGAGGTATCCTCCAGATTGTCAGCGGTTGATGGGAGGGTGCAGGGAGTGACTGTATCAGGCAGTTTCAGTTACCAATAGGAGAATGTGACTAAACAACCACAGGAGTGGACTAATGCCAAGGGAGATTAGCCAATGGGGTGATCCAACTGGGCTGTTTAATGGAGCAATGCTAATGCAGAAGTAGAATGTGAAGGAAGAGTTCTATGTCAGCAAGGCTTCAGTGGTAACCTTCTAGCTAATGAAGTACACTAGTCATAATGAGTGAGCTCCCGACGTCTGTCCAGGTCAGTCTGTAGTGCTGGCTATGATTCCTTAGTGCTTAGCATGGCTCTTGAATAGGAACGTGTTGCCTACCTTGTACCCATTTCGTGTCTGTGCCTTTGAGTTCCTCCTTTTTCACTTTCCCTCTTTTGGGGGAAATCCTAGATGAGAGCCCCAAATAGGATTATCCTTAAAATAGTTGGGTTGGATATAATAATGATGGCAATCGCCATAATAGCTCTCATTTGCACAGTGCTTACTATGTTCTGGGCGCCGGGCACCGTGCTAAGAACTTTACAATCATTCCCTCATTTGATCTTCACAATAACCCTGGAAGGTAGGTAATGTCATTGTCTCCATTTTACAGATGAAGAAACTGAGGTAAACAGAGGCGAAGTGATGTGCCTGGGGTCATACAGCTAGGAAGTATCTGAGACAAGATTTGAAGATGGGTTGTCTTTAGTTCATCACTCCACACAGAGCTTTTAATACTGGAAAATAGGAATGGAACCATTTTCAGGAAGATTGAGAGTGAACTCTGGGGCAGAGAAAAAAAGGGGGACACTAATGTCGAATTTTGTGTCCTACATTACTGCCATAGCTTTGGTCTTGGCCCTGGCTATTTCAAGTTTCTCTTGGCCAAAGTCCCTGCTTCCTCTTACCCCTACCTTTCTCTTCTCTACTTTTTACTTTCTACTCAAGGCCTACCTCCCTTTATATTCTGAATACTTGTAAATATATTACAGGTTAGATTGCACCACCCCACTTCCCAAAATACCCTGGATAACTTCACCACCCTCATTACCTCCTTTGTCATTCCTCAGACATTTATTTCTTTCTCTGACACAACGGCTGCTCCCCTAGCTCCAAATTTCTGTCAAGCAGCCCTCCCACACATGCTTCCCTACTGTTTCTCAAGCCGTGCTAGCTGACTAGAGGGCCAATTCCCTGCATTCTCTCTAAGACTTTTTCTTTCCCATAATCTAAACTATTGCAAGTTCTCTTACAGGAAGCCTTCCCATCTTGACCAAAGAAGGGTCCTGAGAATGTCCACCAGGACCCCTGCTTATATTAGGACTTCTGTGATTGCAGGATAAAGCATCCCTGAATAGTCCAGAGGTATAGGAAAATGCCAAACGGGCACAGTAGCCCATGGTAACAACTGACATTTAAAATATTTCATTTGTTATAAATGCGCAGAATTTCTAACATATGAGGACACAGTACAATATGAAAGAAATTGTTAATATTAGAACTAACTGCAAAGGCAAACTCAACATAAACCAAAGAGAGAGAGAGAGAGAGAGAGAGAGAGAGAGAGAGAGAGAGAGAGAGAGAGAGTGACAGAGAGACAGAGAGACAGAGAGAGAGAGAGAGAGAGACGGAGGGGGGGAGGGAGGTTGCAGAACCCACAATCAGAGCTTTTGTTTGACAAGTGTGGATTTGGAGGGGGTGAGGGAAGAAAACTGTTATCAAGTGTCACCCAAATAATTTTCTAATCTGGACTATGAAGCATGTGTGACTCACACAAACCTGCTGGGCTTCAGTCTCTTTTGGGCTCACATAGCCTTGTCAAACTCTCACTACCCTCCTCCTTCTCTTCCCTCTACAGCTTCCCTGGTGGTAGCCACCAATTGGATCTCATAGTTTTGTGTATGGCCCTTCTGGGGCTGACTGTAATTTGTTAAAAGGGGTGGCAGACACAGGTACATCAGGATCAAAGACACAGATGACCTGCAGGAATATTCCTGTTTGTGCTGCCTTTTGACTAAAGGTTTCATCTCCAGGGTCTGAAGTTCTAGGCTCCTCACAGGGTTTTTCACCTGCATGGTTTCAATACCTGTTGAACCATTCCTAACATTGGTCTTATTCTTCCCAAGGGTTCATTGTGGACAGTAGGCATCAGGATAGTTATTGAATTAGATAGTCCTTGCTAACTGGTTAGAATTTCTCCCAGTCATCGCCTCCTCACTTTTGCTTTCTCCTACACCCATTGCACAGCCTACTTAGAGTACTCATAGAAAGGCAACATAGCATAGCACATAAAGGGCTGAACTTGAAATCAGAAAAACTTGGGTTTGTATCTCACCTCAGACACATCTGACTAGCTGTGCAACCATTGGCAACCCTATCTGCCTTGGTTTCCCAGTCTATGAAATGAAAATAATAATAGCAACTATTCAGGATTGTTGTGAGGCTCGGATGAGAAAACATATGCAAGTATTTTGCAGCCCTTAAGCTCTCTGTCTCCCTGCCTCTCTCATAACACATATGTTATTGCCATCATTATTTTTAATCATGGAAAGAGCAGGAAACCTACATTGAAATCCTGGCTTGGATACTTGCAGGCTATGTGACAATCATAAGTGTTGACCATAAGCAAATTACTTCTCATTCTAGAGCCTCTGGCTCCTCCACTGTAAAGTGGAGCTAATCAGACCTATTGGATATACTTTTCAGGATCAATCAAAGGATCTAGTGTAACCAAGGATGTAAAGCATTTTGTAAATCATAAAGCTTATATCCATGCCAGCTATGCCTATTATATTTTATGTGTTCCATATTTAATGTGCTTCTCTTTTATCTGCTCTAAGAAACATTAAAGCAAGAAAAACCTTCAGAGTATTGGGCAGATATTCTACAGCAGATGCCAGGAATTACATAGAGGGAGAGGATATGAATCTCCACTTTTGAAGAGAAGACTTCTCACCAATTGGATTATGGCAGCATCAAAGTATATCAGTATATTTGTGTGTACCCATCATTGGCCCATTTATATTCAAAATTCTTAAAGACAGTCCTGATGAGTGCTGAGAAAAGGTGAGCTGGGCTGATGTCCGTGCGTTGACAGTTTCTTTGATGGCAGAACGAAGTCCTGCCACTATGGGGAGATAACTTCTGCTCAGAGGGAGAGACAAGTAACCAAACCCCACTTTCACTTATTGGGGGAAGTTCAGGGTGTGTGTGTGTGTGTGTGTGTGTGTGTGTACACACGTGTGTGCATAAACATGTGTGTAGGGGTGTTTGTATATGTGTGTGTGTACAGAATCATGTAAGTAAAGAAATAACACGCCAGCTTCAAGGTTAGGTCATCCATTCTTTTCCTATACCACAAGGCAATTACATGGCACAGTGAATGGAGTGCCGGAACTGGATTTAGGAAGATCCTAATTCAAATCTAGTCCCAAACACTTACTAGCGAGGGGAACCTGGGCAAGTCACTTAACCTCTGATTGCCTCAGTTTCCTCATCTATAAAATCATGATAATAATGGCACTTACCTCCCAAGGTTGTTGAGAGAATCCAATGAGATCATTATAAAATGCTTAGCACAATACTTGACATATAAGCTCTATATAAATGACACGTAAGTGCTATATAAACGTTAGTTATTAATATTATTTTTATTACCTCCCAGGGTTGTTTGAAGATACAATTAGCAAAGTTCATTCTGAAATTTAAAGTGCTATATTCACGTTAGTGGTTATTATTCCTTTGGATCTTACTGCTATGAATTTTGCCTTCCCAAGTTACTTGCCTAATAAGTCCAGAGGTTTCATTTATCATTCCTCTTACCCTCTCATTCTTTGGCTTCTGCCCACGATGCTGAACATAATAGACTGGGCAGGGGCTGTCTTTATACCATCGTTGCTTAGGATAGTGCCTGGCACAGAGGTGTTAATGAGTGTTTGTTGACTGGCTAACTGAATGTACAAATTTTCAGTTCTACTAATGACCTCACAATTTGATTTCCAGGGGCGTATCTCCTGAAAGAAAGAGAATATTGAAAAATTTAAGCTTGGAGAGAAACTTAGCGCTGACTCAGAAAATTGTATGCATGTACATAAGCATGAATGATATATGCACGTATGCATATATTGTGTAAATATGTGCATATACATATCTGTATGTACCATATATGTGCATGCATATGGGTATATGTCAGATCATATATAGGCATAATTGCATGTATGTGTATATTACATACATGTATTAATCAAACCATAGATATACACATGCATATATAATAACATGCATACACAGACAGATACACACCTGCCTGCGTTCACACATGTACAGCACATGTGTGTGTGCATGTGCATGTGTATGAATACATGTGTGCACACATAGTATATGGTGAGTGAACTGGACCAGGAGTTTCTGATGCATACATCTAGAGCTGGTCAGTACTTCTGTGGCTGTCTATTCAAACCCGTTCATTTTACAGATGAGGAAACTGAGGCATACAGAAATTAAATGACCTGCAACTACTACTCATCAGAGGTGCCATTTGAACTCAGGTCCTACAATTTCAGGACCAGGGCTATTCCTACTTTACCACGAAGATTCTAGACCTGAATCTGCCAATTGCTATCTGTATGAATTTAAATGAATTACTTAACCTCCATGGGTCTCAGTTTCTTTATTTTTAAAATATGGTGATTGAGTTGGCTGACCTCTAAAATCCTTTCCAAGTACAAGATTCTTTGAGCCTGTGCCCCAAATATTCCCAGACCAATTGAGAAATAGATCCTGAGAGAATAAATCCTGAGAGAAGTGTGTACCAAATTAATTTGACCACTGGATACTTTGGGGTTTGAAAGGACCCATGAATTTTGATCTGGTGGTCAAGGTGGGTGAGGGTATGCATTACTCTTAGTGTAAATAGAGTTCAGGAAAATTTTTGAGCAAAATAAAGGAACTAATATCTATACAAAACTTAGGTACATAATAAGTATTCCGTTTATTTTTGGAACTGAAATGCATAGCTTTATGTTTTTTTCTTTGTTCCATTTCATCTTGTGATTTTGGACTCATTGAGGGCAAAGACTTATTTTTTGTATTTGTCTACTCGGTCTCTACCACAGGGTCTGCCACATAGGAGGCAATAAATAAGTGATTCTTGCTTGCTTGATTGATCTCAGCCCTGATCTCACTCATTCACTTTCATTTTTAGGATGCTGGACCAAGCATACCAGCTGCTTGTTCCCTATTAAAGAATGGAAGCTCGAGGAACAATTACTGTTGGTCCTCTCCCCCTCACACGCTTCCAGGTCACCCTGATCACTGAAGCCTGCAGTATACAAGGGGATCTTTCCAGGGAAAGAGGGGTTGCAGGGAGGAAAAAAAAATGAGAAGGAGGCAGAGAGAACAGTATGAGTAGGATGCCCAGGGAGCCGTTTGGGGCTTAACCATGTGCTTAAAAAAATAAGCTTTAGGCAAAGTCATCTCCACAGCAGCCACCCAAAGCTCTGATTAACAGCTTCCTATTGCAGCAGAAGAAAGAGAAGGTAGAAGTCCCTATAGGGCACTGCCCATTTTAGCAGAAAGATTTGAGAGTCCTAGACTCTCCAAGATTCTTCCTCTGTGAACCCCTATGGAGAGTACCCTCAGGGAGTTCTCTACGGACTCTGTGATGGAGCCTTTAAAATGTAGCTATTCAGAATGACCCTTTTAAGTCTTCCTCTACCTAAGACCATATGGCTTTAATAGGGCCCCAATTCCTCCCCTCTGCAAAGCCCTGAAGCTCTGTTTTTGGGGAGCTGAGCTTAAAATGAATCTCTCCAAATTAGCATTTTGCCAGCACAAACTCCCTACAGCTAAGCAGACTCAGAAGCTAGAGACGCAGCTGGGATTGAATCTAATTTTCGTGTCTGCATGTATTCCTCCTTTGCTCTCTTCTCCCTCCTCCCCTCACTAAAACAACCCTGTTCCTCTCAGCCCCTTATTTCCCCAGTCTCTGTCCCTTTCCGTCTGTTCTTCAGCTTTGACAAATTTAACTTCTAAATAAAAAAGTCCTGAAATAGTGAAGAGACACGAATATGTCTTAATTTTCAGAAAGGGGGAAAAGCTAGATCATGGAAACTACAGACCTGTAAATTTGTTGTCAATCCAAGGCTGATCTAAAAATGTGTTATACAATAGACGGTTGGTTAGTGAGCCCATAAAAAGGGAAGTGTTGGTCAGCCAAGCTGACAAAATCTTTCGTATTCCCACAGGCAGGATGAATAAAGTAGGTTAGATGACAGTACACTTAGTTAGATTGTTAGGGGATTGAATGAGTATGACTAATTGTTGATTAATGGATCTGTGTCAAACTAAGGTGAGGTCTCTATCGATGTGCCACAGGAGTCTGTCTTTACACTTGTCCAGTTCAAGGAGGTATATTTAACAGATTGATGGATTATCCCAAACTCTGATGAATGACAGAGTCCAGATTCAAAATGATATCATCAATCAAGCTGGAACTTTGGGGTTGAAACTAAGAATAAATATTATTTCTTCTTCAAATATCTATAATTTCAAGAGTATGTGGTATGCCATTGACCAGCTCTTAATCCCATTAGCCAATTATTTTTTGTTTCTCCTGGGACTTTGCCCCATTAATTGTTTCTCTCTTCTGACTCATTGTCTTTGTTTCTCTGTTTGGTCTCAGTTTTCATATCTCTGAGCCCTCCCCCTCTGTTTCCATATTTATCTCTCTCCTCTTCCATGTTGCCTACAAACACTGTTGTAGTCATCTCTTCTTTTTTTTTTTTTAAAGAAAAGTGAAAAGCCTTTTTTTGATGCTTCCATACCTTATGGTTCCCTTCTTTTCTTTCTTGCTCAAATTCCTTTTAAAAATTATTTTTTTCTGCCTTTTGGTTTTATATCATCTGGGCTTTGTTTACCCTGTTTTTTTTTCACTTCTGCTCATTTCATTTTCTATCAATTCACAAACATCTTCCTATGCTTCTTCATATTCATTGTTGCTCATAGCAGGTAATGTTATTACATTCCATTACCTTCATACACCACAACATGCTTAGTCATTTCCTCATCAATAAATACTTGCTTTGTTTTCAGGTCTTTGCTACCACAAAAAAATACTGCTAGGAATATTTTAGTATACATATTAGACTTTTCTTTCTATTTTTGACCTCTTTTCCTAGCAATATGATCATCAGGCATATTTTTAAAACTATAATTCCAAATTGCTTTCCAGAATGGTTAGATCAATTTACTGCTCTGCCAAAACTCAGTGTACCTATCTTTCTACAGTTTTTGCAACATTGACTATTTTCTTGTGTAATAATCTTTTTTCCCCCAATTTTCTGTGTTCTAAGTGGAACCCTGGAGTTGTTTTGATTTGTGTCTCTAATTTTGGAAAATCTTCTGTGTGTGTGTGTGTGTGTTTTTTTAACAGTTTGAAGGTTTTTGGAAAATGTTCATTTCCTTTGATCAACTTTTCCATTGGAGAATGTCTCGTCTCACAAAATTGTTTCAAAGCACCTATATGTTTTGAATATCAGGCCCTTATTAGACATATTTAATGCAAATATTCTTGCCTAATTGATAGTTTCCCTTATCCTAATCATACTGATTTTGTTCAAAAGTTATTCAATTTTATATCATTGGAATTATACATTTTATCTTTTGTGCACACTACTCTCCCTTGTTTGGTTAAAAATTCTCCACCAATAAGACCTGTGAAAGGTACCTGATCATGTTCTATCCTAATTTTTTAAGTAGCATGACTTTTTTATAGTCAGGTTGTATATAAAACAGAGATTATTGTTATAGGTGACCCAAGATGTTAATCTAATATAATGTATGCCATTTCTTTATGATATTTCCAATAATTCTTGTCGGATAGGAAATTCTCCTCCAAATAATTTATGTTGTCAGGTTTATCAAATACTGGATTATTGAGTTCAATATTTTTTGATTCTTCTTTATTTTTTCTAGTGATCTACTTTTCTACTTTTTTATTGGTCCTAAATGTTTTTAGTGATTATTACATTTTAATAGAATTTGAGGACTATAAGTGTTATTCTTCTTTCATTCCTACTTTTTTCATTGTTTTCCTTGAGATTCTAGGTTTTTTGTCCCTCCAAATGAATTTTGTCATTATTTTGGCTGCTGTTAAACTTCTGTAAAGTGACCTTCCCTTACTGCCTCCATTTCCTCACCGTCCCCTTACCCCTACCCTATTCCTCCGTAGTCTGGCTTCTCTTCCTACCACCACGAGGAAAACATTCTGTTCACAGTCACCAGTGATCAGTTAATTGCTAGACCCAATGATCTTTTCTCAGTTTTCATTTTCCCTAAATTTTTTGCAAAATTGTATAGTGCCTACCAACTTCTTCTGAATACTGTCTCCTTCCTCATCTTCTATTACAATATTCTCTTTTAGTTTACCACCTACCTATCCAACAGTTCTTTGGTCTCTTTCACTGGTTGGTTCATCATTCTTCTCTCACCATTAAGTTTGAGTGTTCCCCAAGGTTCTCTTAGGCTCTCTCCATTCTTCTTCCTTCATTCTCCCTCATTAATCTTTTATTTTCCCATAGCTTCAATTATTATCTCTGTGAAGATAATCCCCAAATCTCTGGATCCATCTCTGCTCTCCATTAGGAGCTTTCATCCCACATCTTTCACTGCTTGCCAGTGATTTTTATCCAGATGTCATACTAATAACTCTAAGTGAACATATGCAAAATTTAACACATCAGTTCATCGCCTAAACTTGTCCCTCCTTAAAGGTTCTCCTTTTCTGTTAATGGTGCCAGTCTATTCACTAAAGCTCAAAATCTTGAAGCCATCTCTGATTCCTCTTATTCTCCAAGGTCCAGTGTGATGTTCGGTTATGCCTCTGGCATCTCCTAAATATTTCTCATATCCATCCTCTTGACTTCCACTGCCACTTTTATAGTCAGTTTCTTCATTATAGCTCCCTGGAATTAATGAGAGTTACTTAAGTAGTACCCCTTCTTTCAGTGTCTCCCTTCTCTAATCCAGCCTTCATACAGCTGTCAAAATAATCTCCTAAATTATAGTCCTATGTGACACTCCTACTTAAAACCCTTCTTCCCCATTGCCTATCACTAATCATCTTGACCTTTGTCTTTGTCTTGCCACTGAACTTTGATGACTCTGGAGGATAGAGTGAGGCTGACAACTTTGTTCAGCTCTGTCCCACCTCTGTCATATCAAATTTAAGTGCAAGTTGAGACCTCACCCTCATGACACCATTGGTCCTTCTGGAGAACAAAGGATGAACAACAACACTGATTGCTGATGGGACCAAATACAAACAGCAGAACTGGCTATTAATCTAGAATTTAACTTCACTCTGTCTTTCCAAACTTACCCCATACTATCCAGTTCCACATCCCAGACAAACTGGACAAGTAACTAAACCTGCTTTTGCTCTGAGATCTCTTACTGCCGTGAACTTGTTCAAATTGCTCTGCTGTGCTTAGAACTCACTCCTTCTTCATCCTCACTAGTTGAAAACTGTCTCTTTCTGCATGGGCCAGCTCAGATACCTTGTCACGCTGAAAGTATTTTCACTTTCAATTGTCTTAAAGTACTTCGTCCTGGTCTTTCTTTTGACTATCATCAGAATACAGGGTCATAGATTTAGGACTTGAAAGAGCCTTAAAGGTCACGGAGTCTGACTCACTCATTTTACAGGTGAGGAAACTGAGGCACACAACAGTTAAGTGACTTTCCCAATGTAACACCTCTAGTAAATGTCCAATTAAGGACTTGAATCCAGATCTTTCTGACTCCACACATAGTTTTGTATGCATTACACCATGTTGTCTTCAACCTTTTATCATACTTTGTCTATAAGTCTTACTCACTATTAGACTGTTAAGTTTCCTAAAAGCAGAGACGATGTCATTTTGTTATCCTTGAATTCTTAGTCCTGATCAATGTCACAGACATAATAGACATTTGATAGATGAGCTTGTTTTTTTTATTGTTGAATTGGCATTGATTCTAGCCCCTCCAGATCTCAGCAAGCTTGCCTTTATGAGTCCCCAAACAATTCTCCTCTTGTTAGAATGTAAGCTCCTTGAGAGCAGCAATTCTGTATGCCTTTCTTCATATGTATCCCTAGCCCTTGGTAGAGTACCTTGGTTGAATACCTGGTAGAGATTAAATAAGCATTTAATAAATGCTTATTGACTGACTGGATGGCATTAATTAGCCTCTCTTTCCTCAAAGTGATGCTGGTCTTCAGTAGTTTAATTCAAAATTTGCCAGTCTGCCCACCTCTGACCTCATCTTCAAGAAGTGAGAGTCAGCTTCATGTGATAACTAGACATTGGAGAATTTTAATGGAGGGAAATTTTAATAGGGGAAAATGTTTGTTTGAGATCAAGATAGAGGGAGTTTGGTGTGGAAGCTGTGCAAACAACAAAACAAAAACCAAAACAAAAGCCCACACCTGTGGTTTTTAGTTGAACACAAACTCACTATGAGCCCAGAGAATGTGATGAGGGTACTCAAGGCCCTAAGTGAGCCAATTAATTAATAAAAGAACGCTGTTCATATCCAAGTTTGTGCTGATCAGACTTTATACAAGTTTTATGTTTAGCTCTGGATACTACTATATTTTTATTTTTTCCTTTTTGGAGGGCAATTGGGGTTAAGTGACTTGCCCAAGGCCACACAGCTAGTAAGTGTGTCAAGTGTGTGAGGCTGGATTTGAACTCAGGTCCTCCTGACTTCAGGGCCAGTGCACTGCACCACCTAGCTGCCCTGATACTACTATATTTTAAGAAGAGCATTGACAAATGAGAGTCAAGAGGATGGAAACAAGGTTGGTTAGGGGATTTGGAAACCATAACATGAGATTTTCACAAAGCTCTTAGCATAGTGTCTGGCATATAATAAGTGATTAATAGATGCTTGATCTCTTCCATACCCATCACTCATCTTGTATGAGGACCTATGTAAAGAACCTTGGGTGCTTAACCCTAGAGAAAATAAAACTTTTTAATGGGGTAGAGAAGAAAACAATAGCTATCTTCAAATGAATAATCCAATGTACCAGTCATTGGCTATTGGATAAAATACATTGCCCTATATTTGTTTTTTAATTAAATTCACTGCAACAAACATTAATCAGACACTTATTGTATGCAAAGCACAGTAAGACACACTGAGAATTCAAAGCCGAATATATTGCAGTGGATAGAGCACTAAGCTTGGAACCATGAAACCTCATCTTCCTAAGTTCAAATCTGGCCTCAGATACTTACCAGCTATGTTATCCTAGACAAGTCATTTAACCCTGCTTACCTCAGTTTCTTTATCTGTCAAATGAGTTGGAGAAGGAAATGGCAAACCATTCCAGTATCTTTGCCAAGAAAACTGAAAACGGGGTCACAAAGAGTTAGATATGATTGAAAAACAACAAAATGCGTATATTTCATTTTAAATACATATATTTTAAATTTCTACATTTTCATATATGTACATATGTATCATGTATATGTGTTTGTATATGTATGTGTGTATATATCTATATGTGTGTATGTATATAGTGTTCAATACTTCAAGGAGTTCAGGCTACTAGAGGGATATGACATGTACACAGATAATTGGGGTAATCTTGTCTCCCTAACAACATCTAAGTTCACTGTGGTCAGGTGCTATGTGCTAGATTACTAGGCTTTCTGGAGCTAAGTTTCCTCATTTATAAAATGAATGGGTAGGACTAGATCATCCCTAAAGTTCTTTTCAGTCCTATACTTACATGATTTTATGAAAGTTATGCAATGGAAGAGGGCTCAGAATTGAATTGCATTGGTCCAGAGGGTAAAATATAGAGCAATACATAGAAATAAAATGATGTGATAATGATATATAGTGAAGGAGAGGGAAAAAAAGTTTTTAAAACCAACTAGAGCTATCCAACAATGGAATATGAGCTGCTTTGCAAAGTGTCAAATCATTGGAAGTGTTCAAGTGGGGTTTGGATGACTGTATATTAAGAATGCCATAAAAGGGGTTTCTACATTGGATGGGAGAATAAACGAGATGACTTCTAATGTCCTACCTAACCCTGAGAGTCTAATAACTCCTTTAATTTTACAACCTGGACACAACCTTTTCAATCCTATTTCATATTGCTTTCTTCCACTGGTCCAACCAAACTACCCTTCCAGTTCTTTATATACCATTCTCTATTTTCTATCTCTGGGTTTTTGTACTATCTGTTCCCTATGCTTGGAATGCACTCTCTCCACAGCCTTTCTTCCCTCTGAAGCTAAGTGGTTTGGTGGATAGAGTGTTGAACTTGAAGTCAGGAAGATCTGACCCTAGGCAAGTCACTTTACCTCTTTCTGCCTCAGTTTCCTCCTCTATAAAATAGGGATGATAACACCCACTTTCCAAGGTTGTTATAAGGATAAAATGAGATGTTTGCAAAGTTCTTTGTAAATTTTGACGTGTTATGTAAATGCTAATATTAGCAATAGTAATAATTATTAAAATCTCAATTTTCCTTTAAGATTCAGCTCAAGAATTATATTCTACATGAGTTCTTTACTGGTTCTCAGAGCTGCTGTGTCAAAGCTGACTAATATTAATGGATAGAGATTTAGCATAAATGAATGAAGAGGGGTCAAATATTACTTCTGACATACACTGGCTATATGACCTTGGGTAGAACATTTCACATCTCAAAGTATGAGGTGACTTTCTTAAACTCCATGCTGCAGAGAAGGTAGAAATCTGCATTGATGAAGGGAGATCTGTCATTCAAGAGAGTCCCTTTCATCCATGAAATTTCTATTCTTTTTCTCAGAATGGAAGTTTTAGAAGAGTGGGGATTGTTTCATTTTTGTTTTGATATCCCCAGCACCTAGAACAGTGTATGGCATATAGTAGGTACATAATAACTGCTTACTGATTGATTTCATGTCATAAAATATTTATTTATTTATTTTCAATTTTACTTGGTGTTTGTGATGTTCATTTGCCCGCAATTCTTTTCTTAAACAATCATGTTATGTAGGCATGATGTTGAAGTGTAGTATGAGAAGTTCTTGATCTCTCTCATTCCCTATTCCCAATCCATTTTTCCAATATGTTTCTTGTCATTGACATTTGTATTGTCATTGTCTTGACATTTGCATTGTAGTCACCAAGTATTCAACTCTATATTGACCTCATTTGGAGTGTCTTACCGAATTCTTAGTTTCTCTACCTCTTCATCCTTAACACAGATGCTGGCACATAAACTATGATTATTTGCCTAGGTCTTTTTGTAAATATCTGTTGTGAGTAATACAAAATACAAGTGTCCTATGAAATGATGCTTCTTTCTTGCCTTTGGGCACATAATGAAGCCAATTCTTTTATCTACCTCTTCAAAAATCAGCTATGAACTGTTCTCCCACTTAACTGTAACATCTTTTTTTCATCTGGTTTATTTTATAGCAAAAAATATAGAGATTGATATAATTGAATTCCTCTGATGTTCACTCATTGGTCACTAGACAACGATTTTACATTTAGGTAAAATAAAGGTGAAGTTTATAAGTAGTCTAAAATCTGTCTGATTCTCCAACACTCTGCCCATTATACTCACCAATCACCCCCAATAAGAAGTGATTCTTCTATTTCCAAAGATGATTAGGGAAAAAGATAAGAACCTATATGTTTACAGCAATTCCCTTTGTGGTGGAAAAAACTGGAAATCACAGGGATACCCATGTAAAGCCAAGCACAAGCAGCTTTCCAGAGAACTGTTACTGTGAACAGCTTTCAAGGTTCTAATTACACAGTATAGTGAACTCCATTCAATAACAAGTCAGAGCAAGACATTCATAGAAAATCAAAATACAGCATTCACCCTGTTGCAACTCAACAACTTATCGCTAAAATGGCCACATGGTTTTCACCAAAGTGGTCACATAGTTTCCAACAAAGTGCAATCATTTAGTCAATCACAAAATCCTTAATTCAATCTCAAAGTACAAAAGTCAAAGTTCTCCACCCCTAGGTCACAGTAAGTCATAATCTTCTCAGTCAGTACACAGTATCTGAGTAAAGTCTTCTTTCAGCTTGACTTGAGGCTGGCTCTCAGCTTCCAACCTCAAATCCTTCACAGTTCCCGTTTCTGTGAAGTCAGAACTTGACAGAGCCACAATAATATTCATACACATTGCTGGCAGCATCATTAATTCACACTGCCTATGAAATCAAATCAGACCCACCAACAAGGTCTGAGAACTCCACGCAAATCATCAACATAGAAATCATCACAGACCCACAAACAAGGTCTAAGAGGACAGCACAAATCATCCATAAAGTCCCAGGACCTCCAAACTCTCCTCCAGGACTTCTGTAAACATATAACCAGGAAATCCTCTTTCAGGGCTTCTAGTAAAGTCCAAGAACTTCTGTACAAAGTATCACAAACAAACACCAACACAGAGTAGACAAACAGAGTGCCAGGATACCACAAGTTTTCTCCTTCTTGACTCTGCCACCACAAGAGTCCTCTTCTCAGTTCTGCTGTCTCTAGCCTGGGCCTCTCCTTATATATGGTCATTAGCTACTTCCCTTCCTGTTGCCAGAATTCATGAATTCTAGGGTTCACAAGTTGTGGGGTTCACATGTTCTGTTTCTTAATAGACTTGATACAAGTCTCAAAAGAAACTTGAACTGAAACAAGGTGTTAATTCAATAGCTGAAACAGGGTGTGAACTACTTCTGTGCTTGCCATTACAGTCCATTGATTGGGGAATGGATGAACAAGTTGTGGTTTATAATTGTGATGGAATACTATTGTACTATAAGAAATGATGAGCTCAATGATCTTAGAAAAAATATGGAAAGACTTGCATGAAATAATGAAGAGTGAAATGAGCAGAACCAAGAAAACATTGTATACAATAACAGCAATATTGTTTGAAGAATGACTTTGAGTGAATAAGTCATTTTGGCTATTATAAATACCCAAATTAATTATAGTGGAGATATGAAGATATGCTATCTGCATTCAGAGACAGAATTGCTAAATAGAAGTAGGCATGGAATAATTCTATATACATATATATGCATATATATATATATATATATATATTTGTGTCTAATGATAGCCATCTCTGAGGTGCGGGTGGAGGGAAGGTAAAGGAAATTAAAATGATAATTTTGTTGTGTATTTAAAAGAAAGGAATAGCAAGTTGTACACAGTGAATCTGTGGTTTCATGTGTAATCATCTTTTCTTATTGTACTATGCTATAGAAATGTTTTATTCAATAATTTTTAAAATTTAAAATGGAAAAAAAAGAATCAGAAGGAGTTCTCTCAGGGCTAAGGACAATTCTGTGTTTTTCTTGGTTTTATGAGTTATCAGGGCCCCAGAATTCAGGTATAAAACCTAATTAACAAGCATGGGCCCCAGAAGGTAGGGTCAGACTGTTGCTGCGATCACTTTCCAAGTGTAACCAACATGGTTAAACCTACAAGAGGTTGGGCTCCACTGGCATTGCCTTTTGAAACCCAGAGTCTCCTCGACATTTCAATTTGGCATCAAAATATGAGTGTGGGTGATAATGACAATAACAATAATAAAGACATTATTATAATGCTTTCAGGTCTGCAAAAACCCCAGACCTAAATCAAGTCTTAGTTCTTATGAGTGAATATAGGAAAGAGAATGTGAACAGCTGCAGAACAATGATCAAAAGTGCTAAAAGAATATTCAATGAGCTATTGAACTGTTCCCAGCAACAACATTCTTTCCAACTGAAGTGGAAATGATATCATTTGATAAATGTGTGCTCACATGTGGTGGGCTAGGCTGGCTCCTGGTAACTAGTGCTATCCTGGCAGCCTGATGCTCATATTGCGAGCATGGTGAGCAGAAAGGCTGCTCCGTGTGGATCTGTGGTGATGACACACAGTCCTTTAGGAAATGTCACACTCATGATGATGGGAAACCACACAGGATAATTATCTGACTCTGTCTCTCTGTCTCCCTTTCTTGGACTGTTCCCAACCTGTTTCCACTAAAAACTGAAGATCGTTCCACACTGGGAGCTTGAATAGAAAGAATTCAATTTTATATTTTGAGTCAGTTTGGTGGCATAGTACATTAAACTCTGGACCTGAAGTTTAGAAGGCCTAAGATTGATGCCTGCCTCAGACAGGTACTAGCTGTGTGACCCTGTGAAATTCATTTGACTTCTCTCTAATTCAGGTTCCTGATCTGGAAAATGGGCATAATAATAGGACAGAGTTGAGAGAAACAAATTAGATTTTATACACATATATTATATATACATAGATACACGCAAACACATATATGCACAACATGCATACATATAACTATATATAACACATATTCCTGCAATTGATGCTCCAGTTCTGAGGAAGAAGTTTTTCAGTTTTGAATCTAAGGTGTAAACCTGGATCTGATGTCCCAGTAAAGTCACCCTTGTGAGTTCCTCCTGTTGCCTTATCAGGGACATGTAAAAAAAATGGACCTGAGATGAAAGATCTTCCAATCTTTTTTTTCCCCTGGTTTCTCTCTGGTAACTTCGTTCTCTTTATATTTAGCTTCTGTATTTTTTCTGTTTTGTGTTTGTTATCTCCCATATGTTGTACATCAGCCTCTCTTTATAAAGACAAGTTATTAAATTCTAAAATTTCTTCCTTATCATTCTCTGAATTTGTTTTCTTTTCAAAGTGTTAATGTATTTTACATCACTTTTATTTCTGAATATATTCCTTCCATTCCTCCACCCAGTGAGCTATCCCTTGTAACAGAGAATAAACAAGAAGAGGAGTGGGGGAGAGAAGCAGTTCAATACAACCTGACCAACACATCAGTTGTGTCTTACAGGATATGTAATATTCAATACCTTTTGCCTCCTGACTCTGCAAGAAAGAGACAGAAGTACATTTTCTCAACCTCTTCTTTGGGGCCAAACTTGGTATTTGTAATTAAATGGTATTCAGACACATGTTTTTGTTCTATTTATATCATTGTGGTAATTATGCATGAGCAACTAGTTGGCCTAGTGGATAGAGTGTTGGGTTTGGATTCAGGAAAACTCATCTTCATGAGTTCAAATCTGATCTCAGATACTTATCAGCTGTGTGGTCTTGGGCAAGTCACTTACTGCACTTCTCTCAGTTCCTCATCTGTAAAATGAGCTGAAGTAGGAAATGGCAAATGGCTCCAGTGTCTTTGCCAAGAAAATTCCAAATGGGGTCACAAACAGTTGGACGTGACTGAAAAAGATTGAACAAAAGTAATTATATTATTTTCTTGCTTCTGCTGACTTCACTCTATCACTTAATAAAAGTCTTCCCACGTATCCCTGAATTCTTCATATTTGTTATTTCTTATAGCACAGTGATATTTCATTATATTCCTGTACCATTTATTTAGTCATTCCTTAATCAATGGGCATCTATTCCATTTTCAGTTCTTTGTTACTACATGAAGTACTGCTATGATTAATTTGCTGTATGTTGGATCTTTCCATTTTTGTTCTCTTGATAAAGATAATTTTTAAAGACCAAAAATTCTGAACTGAACATGAACTTCCAACTAATTATTAATCCTAAGAGAGGAACTCCCTTTGGTATCTAGCCTAGGTCTCCCTCCAGTTCAGATTGTGGACTTCTTACAGGAGAAAATGGAAGGAAACAGCATAGAAAGTATACTGGATGGATAGTTGAAGGACAGGATTACAGTATCCCAGGATTTTAATTTGAAAAGGACCCCAGTGGCAATGTATTCCTTTCCATAGTTGTAGGCTTGAGTACCAGTCTTGACTCTACCATTTATTAACTTTAGGCTCCTGGACAAATCACTTCATTACTTTGGGACTTGATTACCTCATCTGTACAATAAGAAGATTGGACTAGATGATTTCCAAGGTCCCTTTTGGCTCTGACACTCTATATTTTGTATTTGTTTATCTGTGTGCATACTATTATACTATTCAGACTAAAAGTTCCTTGAGGGCAAGAGATATTTCATTTTCTCTTTCTATCCATAAAACCGGGCATAGTTCCTGGCACATAGTAATTGCTCACTAAAAGTTTATTGAATTCTATGAGTCACAATACTTAGTCTAAGAGGCTAATGAAGGGTGTCTTCCTATTCAGAGGCGATCAGAGTCCTAAGGCTCAAGAAGAAGCCCAGGAGGATGTCTGATCTCTCTCCCTTCTCTTGAGCAGTCCTAATTGAGACCTGTAGCCCTCTGTTCTGTTGTCTCAAGGAAAGAGGCCGTACAGTCAGCATTATTATTTCATGCTCTTGTCTTACAATCTTGTGGTTCTTGCTGATGAGGATTCTCCTTTCCAGTGTGGGACCTGGGGAAGGAGGTCATGATGAAAGGCAAGGGACTTTTCAGACACTCACCCTTTTTCCTGCCTGCCCTCACCTAGAACAGAGAAGACCTAAGGATGGAGTTTTAACATTCCCTTAGTTGAAATATGCATTTTTGAAGTTCACCTTCTTGGAAAGTACTCAGTCTTTAGAGCCAAAAGTCCCTCCAATAACATTTACAACATCTTTTCTGGAAGTACAGGAAGCAAGGCTCAACAGGAGTTGAAAAACTTGGGAACTGCACTGATTTAATTCTTCCCCCTGTGTTGTTTTTCTTCTTTAAAATCCATTTTGCAAAGATATACAGTCTCCAAGCTTCTGAAAAGGGAAACAGCAGAGAAATTCCTTCTGGTGTGAATGAAAAGAATTACATAAACCGCAGTAAATTTAGTATGAAATTATATTGCCAACCCAAGAGAAGAAAGATTCTTTTTTACCCTGTATTGGCCATGTGTAAGGATCCATTGTTCCTTAGCCCCAAGTAGGCTTTGTGTTTAAAAGAGTCTCTGCCCTCTGTGAACCTCTCTCCTCCATTCAAGGCAGAAGCTGCTGGGTAAAATGTATTAGTCTCCTTTCATTTTGGGAATGAATTTTCACAGACTATCTCTCCTACTTATCCTTATACTTGGCCATGTTCGATTTTTCCAGGCTTGTGGTTTCTTCTCTAAGACCCTGCAGGAAGAGCCCCCCAAAAGGGAGTCCCACTCCTCTTGGGATTTTATGTGTTCTTGTACCCCTAAGTCTCTCCATAAACCCCGATGGATCTACAAGGGTACAAAGCAAGAATTTAGCAACGGTAGTCAAGTTGTATTAATACATCTTCAAATATGCTTTCCATGAGCTCTGTCTATCATCCTCTAAGGCTCACATGACCCCCAATTAAGATGCTAACACTGTAACTCAAGGTTGCTATCAAAACCTTAGCTTTTAGTGGTACCTGGGTTGAACTATCTTCCCCAAAAAATCTTTAAATAGGTGAAATTCACTTTCAATATTCCTGCCTATCCATCCTCAGCCACTAGTCTTCAACTCCAACCAGGTACCCAATGATTTCTGAAATCTACTATGGATCCATAGTAGATCCAAAGCAGACTTTCCAGGAGCACCCCGCCCCCCAGCCTCAGCTTCCTCTCTATTTCACTCATATTTACTTGCCCTACTATCCAATCCCCTGGGCCCTCTCATGGACACTTTTAGGTCACCCAGACTGACCCTTTCATTTTATATATGAGGAAACTGAGGCTCAGAGAGAGTATATAGCTATGCCTAAAAGGGTATAACTTTGCCTAAAAGGGTAAAGGAAATTAGTGGTAAAGTAAAATGAGAACTTAGGTCTCCACACTCCTAATCTAGTGTTCCTTCGATTACTTGATGCTCTAGGTGACATGCCATACTAATGCATCTAATAAACTAATTGAACGAAAGTGCTAGTTGGTGATAATGATTAATGTGCTGTTCATCCAAACAGCATTTACATTTTAACAGACCTTAGTTACCTTATTCCTCTGGAGTGAATAATATGCCCCTTTCAGGCACTAAAATAGGCCTAGGGGAGGAATTTGGAGGGGAAGAATGTCTGAATCATATCACAGAGGCGACCACCTATTGGGCCTATGCCTAAGGTTAGCTCATGATTTGTGGTTCAGGCTCTTAGTTTCCTTTCTCTTGGGGCCCAGAAAGGAGAGTATTAATTAATACCTGTTGCATATTAATTAGACTCCTGATCAGTGTTCTATTCCAACTGCCTGTTGCAGCCTGGCCTTCTCTATACCACTAAACTTCATACAGGGATTATTTGAGTAGGCAAAGGACCTTGGAGAGCAACTTATGATAATAAAATAACAATGACAATAGTTAGCATTTACATAGCATTTTAAAGTTTGGGAAGCACTTTATACCTATTATCTCCTTTGATGTTCCCAGTAACCCTTTGAGTCAGGTGCTATTTTTAACCCCCTGTTTACAGAAGAAGAAGATGAAACTGAGGGGTTGAGAGACTTACAAAGGGTCTCACAGGTAATAAAATGTCAGAGACAGGATTTGAATCCAGGTCTTCCCAACTCTGAGTCCAATTTTCTATCCTCTACATCATCTAGCAATTCTGCCCATTCCTTTGGGGTCCTGTCCCATGATACCCTTCACTTAAATGGGTGAGCTTTGTTTTTGATGAGGCATCAATGAACGAATGCAATATTTTTGTTAAGAGTTGTGAGCAGGATATTTATTCCTTCCATGAATAAGAGTGAAGACCTTAGTCACTAAAGGTAGCAAGTAAAAGGTACCCAGGTATATGCTCTACTGTGGGGACCACAAGGTCAGTATATGGCATGCATGGTATGTCTCTTTGAGGAGACATGACTAACACATGTGAACCTATTAAAAGATGGTGAAAATAGTGTAATAACTTGAATTTCCATGGCCGGTTAATGTTCACAAAATGCTTTCTTCACATGACCCTATGAGATGGGGAGCATATTAACTACCCACACTTTGTAGATGAGGAAACTGGATCTCACTGAACTCAAGTGACTTGTTCATGGTCACCCAGCTTGAAAGTAAAGGAGCTGGGGTTTGAACTGAGGCCCTTGGCCTGCACTCTGCCACCCTGTCTCTTTATATGAGTAACAGGCCAAATGGATAAACATTCTTGAAATGGAACTTAGATAGTAGATTGCATCATTTCCCAGTGATTCCTGGGATATTGGAGATTTGTATATTTGTATCCTGGGATACTTGGAGAATTGTAATTACACCCTGAGGCAGAAGAAGTCAAGTGGGAGAGGAAATCAGGGGGAGTTGCTGTTTGGAGCTGATGCTACCCCAGAGTCCTAATTCTGACCCAGAAACTCAACACTTTTTCAAAATCAGGTTTCCTAAGATGGATCAGCAGCTCCATCACCCCACGATCATCCCCACCCTGACCACACACATACATTCTTCACCATTGCACTGGGTTGGGTTGGGTTGGGTTGCCATGTGGGTGTGGGAAACTTAATTTTTTTTTAAACAGCTGAGCTTTGCTTTTACTCCATATTACAGGCTGGTGATGGCATGTGTGGGCTCCACCAGGCTGTCTGGGGAGATGAGATCTGTAGCCAGACAAGGAAAGAGGAAAAGGCAACAAGGAGAGAAAGTCCCAATTGCTTCTCTGGATGGAGTTTTATTTCTGGCATATACTATGCCAAAAATTTCTTTTGGACACGTGTGAAGGTCTATGTCCTTGGCACCAGAGTCCATCAAAAGTTTGCAGCCAGAACTGCAAACTCCAGTGGGGGATGTGGGGGATGGGGGATGAGAGATAAGTTGGGCAGGTGACATCATAGGCAGGCATAGCAGAAAATGATTGTGATGTCACAGATATAGTAGCACTCTTAGGCTGAAGGATCTGGAGGAGTTTGGCAGAGACTGGGGACCTATTTCTGTCCTTAATAATAGCTCCTGATGACACTAGACCACAAGGGAGAGACATAAGTGGGTGTGTCTGCTGGGGGAGCAGCACCCCCACCCAAATGGAGGAGAGGGAGGGAGGGCTTTTCAGGAGGCATTGTTGGCATTTGAAATAGAAGTGGGGGTGGGGGTGGGGAACATGGAGTATATTTTTAGCAATAGGAGAGCACAGCTGCTGGGGAGTGAATGAGAAGAGGCTGAAAATGATGTTCAGCTGTCACAAGAAGGGAACAGCAATCTTGCCCCTCAAGGAAGACGCATGTTATGGTGGAGAGTCAAGAGAGTCAAATTCTAGCCAGCTTCTTCCACTACCTACCTGTGTGGTCTTAGCCAAGTTACTTCCTATCTCTGGGCCTCTGTTTACTCATCTGTAAACGGGAATTTTACATGAATTTATACAAGATCAGCTCTAAACTCCATTATCCCTTTGAGATAAAGTGATTCTGAATCTCTGCAGGAGGAGAAGCAGTGCCCACATGGTAGGATTTGAAGGGATTTTGTCAAAATTTATCTAGATTTTTTTTTTTAGGGTGTAGGGGGCTGGAGATGAATGAATGCACAAATGCTTTGGCATCCATTCATTCCTCTCCTGACCCTACAATCTACTTCCAGGTGGTATAGTGCATGGAATTACATTCTTAAAAAGATACATTCCTTCAGCATTAAGCAATGCTGTTAACTGTCTTCCTTTAAAATTCAAATACTTAGAACTATATTGAATTGTTAATATGAATAGGAATTTGTCTTAGCAGAATATAGGAATTTTATGAATAGGGATTTTAATGTGTTTATAGCAATGAATTTGTCACACTTATTTCCTCATTGATTAGAAAGGACCCCGGGTGCTGGTTGGGGTCTTCAGGTACATCCAGTTCTGTATATTGTTGGGTTATTTTTTCCTTCTGGTTTCTTTCTTTTGATGACCAGGGCAGAGAAATAACTTCATCATAAAGAATCATTTTTAGATATGAAGAACCTCCCAAATGTGAAGGGTATGAGATAACAGAAAGGTTGACTCAGAGAGCTTGTGACAATCTTTTCTAACCAGAAAACATGACCTCTCTGCTTCTTTTCCCATCTGGAATTCTAGTATATTTTTTTTCCTAATCAGAGACCTTAGAGTTCAGAGTAGGCATCTGAACTGTGACTCCTATGGGAGTAAAGTGCCCCTGACCCATTGTTGCATCTGTCCTTAAGCTACATTTATAGATTATGCATCTCCAGAATGGAATGCTGTGGCTTCTGGAGTGGAAGCTTAATTGGCCTTCCACAAAAAGCCCAGGAAAGGGATAAATTACATGGAGACTCGATGATGTGTTCCCTGCTGGGCATTGCAAATTGAACTCAGAAAATGTTTGAAATGATCTATAGTCATCAGGCAGAAATTGAAGTGACTCAGATGATAGAACTCTTAATATGCAGCCCAGATACTAAATAGTCAGCAATCCGGCCATGGAGACAGAGAGGGAGCCAGCAAAGAAGAGGGAAAGGGAGAGAAAAAAGAAGGGAAGCCTCAAAACAAAGGATGAAGACCAATGTACTACTGGAAATACTTTCTCCATCCCAACTCCTAATCAAACAAAATTTGTTTGGATTTTTTTTAGGGTGTAGGGGGCTGGAGATGAAGGAATGCACAAATGCTTTGGCATCCATTCATTCCCCACACACAAAAAAATGGGCTAGCTACTTCATGTGTCCAAACATCAATAATATTATCTGTAAAACAAGGGGTGGGTGGGATGAGTTTTGAACTTAAAACCTAAGGTTCTAAGGTCTATTACAGTTTTTTATCCAGTGATCCTAAGACCATTAGTGGAATATGGATCTTACAGCTCATCTGGGAAGTGGTCAGGGAGGGGAGAGAGGCATAGATGAGTCAAATACCAAATAAATATTCTTCATCTCCTCTCAGATGAGGCAAAATACAAGTGTGGAAAGGGATCTTTCCATTCCTCATCATGTGGAATGGCCAGTGCCTCCACTTAGGCAGTGTTTCATAGACTATAGAATCTCTTGGATTATAACAAGGGGATAGATTTAATTCACGAAAGGTTTATTGAATCTGTTTGTATGTGCAAGGCACTATCTGGATATAAAGATTTATTTGGGTATAAAGATAGAAGTAAACTAGTCATTGCTCAAAAGGAGCTTACCTGCAGAGAGATTACAATGAGTACAGCCATAAGTAAAGGAGATGAAGAAAATAATTGTTGTTCAGTCATTTAGTTGTATCTACCTCTTCATGACACCATGGACCATAGCACACCACACTCTTCTATCTGCTACTGTCTCCCAATGTCTGTCCAAGTTCATGCTTGCTGTTTCCATGACACCATTTATCCGTCTCATCCCCTTTCTTCCCCTTTTCCTTTTGCCTTCAATCTTTCCCAACACCTGATGTTGGGGAAAAAAAAGACCCTGAGTCTTTTCCAATGAGTCCCTGACTTCCCATCATGTGGCCAAAGTATTTAAAGTTCAGCTTCAGTATGTGACTTTCTAGTGAAAAGTCCAAATTAATTTCTTTAAGAATTGACTAATTTGATCTCCTTGGTGTTCAAGGGATTCTCAAAAGTATCACAATTTGAGGATCAGTTCCGAAGCTTTCCATTTTCCTTATAGTCCAACTCTCACAGCCACAAATTGATAATGGGAAAAGCATAGCATACAGACCTTTGCCAGCATGGCAATTTCTCTGCTTTTTAGTGTGCTGTCTAGATTTGCCATACCTTTACTTCCAAGGAGCATCTTTTAATTTCATGGCTATAGTTGCAGTCTCCAGTGATCTTTGAGCCCAAGAACATAAAATCTGACATTACTTCCATTTCTTCTCCCTCTATTTGCCAGGAATGATGGGACCAGTTGCTAAGGTCTTAGTTGGTGTTTTTTTAAATGTTAAACTTCAAGCCAGATTTTGTACTCTCTTCATTCATACACATCAAAAGATTTTTTAATTCTTCACTTTCTGCCATCAGAGTGATATCATCTGCATATCTGAAATTATTGATATTGTTCCTGGCAACCTTAATTTCAGCTTTTAATTCATCCAACTTGGCATTTCACTTGATATAATTTGCAAATAAGTTAAATGAATAAGATGACAATATACTTCCTTGTCATATTCCTTTTCCATTCTTAAACCAATCAATCAGTCGTTCCATGTTCAATTCTAACTGCTGCTTCTTGATCTGCCTATAGGTTCCTCAGAAGACAAGTAAAATGATATGGTACTCCCATCTATTTGAGGACTTGCCACATTTTGTTGTAATGCACACATTTTTAGCTCAATCCATAAAGCAGAAGTTTTCTGGAACTTCCTTGCTTTCTCCATAACCCAGTAAATGTTGGCAATTTGGTCCCTAATCCCTCTGCCTCTGAAAACCAGCCTGTTCTTCTGGTAATTCTCATTTCTCATATTTCTGAAGCCTAACTTGAAAGATCTTAAGTATAAGCTTTCTTACATGTGAAATAAGTGCAATTATTAAATAATTTGAGCATTCTTTGGCATTGCCCTTCTTTAGGACTGGGACATAAACTGATCTTTTCCAATCCAGTGGTCACTGTTGAGTTTTCCAAGTTTGCTGCCATACTGAGTGCAGCACTTTAACAGCATCATATTTTAGGATTTTAAATAGTTCAGCTGGAATGCCACCATGTTTGCCAGTCTTATTTTTAGTAATATTTCTTAAGACCCACTGGACTTCATTCTCTAGGATATCTAACTCTAAACCACACCATCATCATTATTTGTTATCTTAAGATCTTTCTTGTGCAATTCTTCTACATATTCTTGCTACCTATTCTTAATTTCTTTGACTTCTGTTAAATCCCTACCAATTTTGTATTTTATCATGCCAATTTTTTTGCATGAAACATTTCCTTGGTCTCTAACTTTCTTGAAGGAATCTCATCTTTCCCATTCTATTGTTCTGTTCTATTTCTTTGCATTGCTGATTTAAGAACACCTTATCTCTCCCTATTCTCTAAAATTCTGCATTCAGCTGGGTATATCTTTCCTTTCCTCCTTTTGCCTTTTGCTTTTCTTCATTCTTCAGCCACTTGTAAGGCCTCATCAGTCAACCATTTTGGTTTCTTGCTCTTTTTTCTTGCTGCCTCATATACAACATCGTAAACTGTCCATAGGGCTTCAGGCATTGATCTACCAGATCTAATCTCTTAAATCTACTCACCATTTCAGCAAGGCCAACTCTAGTCATCCTGATCTACATTTTGCTACTGGAGACAGATGGCTCTGGAGGAGAAAGTGGGACTGGTGACTTTGTACAAGCCTCCCTCAGTTAAATTCAATTCACTTGAAAGTCATGGCATCACCTTCCTGATATCATGTTTCTCTTTGAGAACAAAGGCCAAACAACAACAATTTGTCACTTCAGCTTCTCATAAGATATGCTATTTAGGCCCTACCTATATGGTCTGATGCTTTTTTCCCCACTTTCTTCAATTTAAGTCTGAATTTTGCAATAAGAAACTTATAATCTGAGCCACAGTTGGCTCCAGGTCTTGTTTTAACTGACTATACAGAGTTTAAAAAGAGTATTTACCATGATCAGTGAAATACCTTGACAAAACTCTATTAGTATCTACCCTGCTTCATTTTGTACTCCAGGGTCAAACTTGATTGTTTTCCAATTATCTTTTGATTTCCTGC
>CM053596.1:105848336-105911590 GCA_028646575.1 Pseudocheirus occidentalis
CAGCTTACCTTGGTTCATAGATCTTATATTCCAGGTTTCTAAACAATAATGATCATTACAGCATCAGACTGCTTTTGTCACCAGACACATCCACAACTGGGATTCCTTTTGGCTTTGGTCCTGCTGCTTCATTATGAGTTAATACTCATTTTGGGTTCATCTTTCAATATCATATCTTTTAGCATTTTAATACTGTCCATGCTGTTTTCTTGGCCAAGACGCTGGAAAGGTTTGCCATTTCCTCCTCCAGTGGATCACCTTTTGTCAGAACTCTCCATTATGACTTGTATGTCTTGGGTAACCCATATCCACATGGCATAGGTCGTAGTATCACTGAGATATGCAAGCCTCTCTGCTATGACAAGGCAGTGATCCAGTAGAGGAAATAAAGAGAAGGGAGGGGTTTATTAAAAAAGGAACAGAGAAACTGTAAGGAACCTTGGAATGAAAGAACCTCTCTTGCTGCAACATCACTGAACAACAAAGAAGATAGTGACTTCAGGGAAAGTCAATGAAACAAATCAGTCCTGGAAGGTTGGTTCCTCTACTTGGCTCAACATGAATCCCAGTTGGCAAGCAGCAGAACCAGAGAGGAAAAGCTCTTAGGTAGAAACCAGCTTCATCCCTTGGCTTCTCTGTAAGGGTCCCTGATCATACTCTTAGCCTGGTTGGTGTTTGGGAAAGGTGAAAAATTTGGTAGAATGATCAGGTTTGGAATGGTGGCATAGGGATTCACTGGCTTTTATCTGTGTAATACTGCTATTCCTTTTCTCTTGGAGTATGCACATCCTCTGGATACTGCCTAGAAATAAGAATATAGGAAGATATACTCTGCTTGCTTCTGTCTATGTATGATTCCTCACTGGACTGGGTTCTCATCTCTGTTTACTGAACTGGCAAAAAGGTGATGATTTGGGATACCATATCAGATAGGTAAGCAGCTTACAGTCCTTTCAGCTTTAGTATTCCAAACAGCAAGATGTGATTTTAGCCAGTGACAGAGAAAGAGGTCCTTCTCTACTCTGGAATAATAAAGGTAAGTTCTGTTGCTCCCAAGTGGTATGAGGACTTAACTAGCCAGGTTTGTACTGAGACTCCTAGCTGTCACTATTTATCTACTACATTTTTTCCCCTTCCTTTACCATCAATCCCACAATCATTAAAAGATTCTGAAAAACCTGTGAAGTGCTATCAGGAAGTAGCCATGACTTTCAGAACTGTTGTGGGTGCATCAGCAGTGGGAAAAGACTGAACAAAAAGAAAAAGTCACCATCAGAGAGCTAGGGAGGCCAATAGAAAGATCACAATGGCTTCTGGGTCAGATGCTCAAAAGAGGTGAATGTGAAATGGTTAACAACCTTGCAATAAACTGTGTCCTGATGAGGCTTGAATATACGCTTTCCAACTCACTGTGCTGGCAATAATAAGTTACTGCATCCTGATCAAATACACCTGTGGTTCTTTATTGCTCAGCCTCATTCGTATCTGGCTTATATACCTTTTTACCTTACCCCCTTGCTCTGGGAAACCATAGACTTCAAGTCAGTTCTACACCTTAGCAACTTTCCTTGGGAATCTGAAGTGGGAAGTGGAATGAAGTCCTGTGTAGCTGACTTCCCTGACAGGTAGCCTCTGAGCAACAAACCTCAGGCAAACTTCAATGACCCGTGAAGGACGGGAATTGGTACAGTTTGCTAACTCCTGTGGCCTCATTCAAGTCTTGCTAATTCTTTATCTGTTTCATGAATTTGCTCGATTCCACCCCCAAGGGATAACCCTCCTAGGATATTTTGTCTAAGGAAATAGGAATGGAGGGGGGCTACAGAAGAGATGATTGAAGGTATTTCAGGAATTACAGTTTTGTTCCAGAGCAAATCTCTACCCAATTCATCGAGTCATAAATTCATAGCAGGAGTCTTAGAGGTAATCTTTTCTATTTTCACAATCAGTAAAGGAATACTTTCAAAACACAATGTTTATTATTAATTTATACAGTCATTCATGGTTTACCAAGGGAGTTCCTTAGCACATTGTGAAGTGGGTGAGGCAAGGAATATCATCATTATTGTAGAGAATAGCCCGGCCTCACTCCCCCAGAACCAGGTCAGCTATATCTTCACACACCTTCAAAGTCTTAGGAGTACCCATGAAGGATCAGAATGTCTTTCTCTGATCCTGCTGATTCACATACCCTTTCTTCTAGGTTCCCCACACTCTATTAGCACCAGTGAATGATTAGATCTCTAGTTTCATGTAACCAATTAATATCAATTAGCTTTCACAAAGGGTTAATTTACTTCAAAGACGTAACAACATTTCTCCCTAATAACTTGAGGGCACAATCTCCCCTGTACCAGTCTCTAAGGAGAGTGGTTTCAGACTTAACATGATTTCTACATAGTATTGGTCTCACGTCCAAATGTGGCATCAATGCTAGATTAATACTGACCTTAGCTACAGCTGGGTTGAATCTTAATTGTTATTCCCATTTTCGTGGGATGTTAATGTTGGAATGGTTGTAAAATACATCACAGAATCGTCTCCCAGACTCCTGAACCTTGGATGGCTCACTCACATTTCCAGACCTCTCTCCTTATTGCATTGTCTCTTTTCCTTCCATAGAATTCAAATCACAGAAAGTAAGTCAGCCAAAGATAAAGGGTTGAAACAAAGAGAAGGGATGAGGCTTACTAATGTATTTTCAATGCATCTCCAGCTAATAAAAATGCTTCTCTTCACTATGTCGTTAGTAGACTAGAACTACTTAGAGAATATTTTTAAATGGTCCAAAGTTTCTCCAAAA
Organism: Pseudocheirus occidentalis; assembly: GCA_028646575.1. NCBI lineage: Eukaryota > Metazoa > Chordata > Mammalia > Diprotodontia > Pseudocheiridae > Pseudocheirus > Pseudocheirus occidentalis. The sequence goes on from CM053596.1 coordinate 105,851,140, forward strand.
CATTTCCATTAAATGTCCTCATAACTCTCCTGGAAGCAGATTCCTAGCCTATTTTACATAGAGGCATTCTGCACACAGTCCTCAGGACTGACCTCAGAGTCTAGTCTCCCATTACATTTCCATTTTTTAAATAGAGAAACCAAAATTAAGGTAAGTGAAATGATATACCTAAGATTACACAGCTACTAAATCTTGGGATCCAAGTGTTCTGTTTCCAAGGCTTCCATGTCATGGTGCCTGATAGAGGCTCATTCAGCTTCTTCTCAATTTATCAAGTAATACTTCAACAAGTATTTATTAAGTTCTTAACTTGTGGCAGGTGCTAGACTCTAAGGACACAAAGACAAAGGCCCCCCCCAAAAAAACCTAGTCTTTACCCTCAAAAAGTTTATTTTCTTTCCTATACGGAGAAGACAGCAAAGAACAACCAAATGAATGAAGGATTTGGAAAGTTGAAAAAATGAATTTATATAGCCCAGAATGGAGAAGACTTGGTGGCTGGGGATAAGATGGTATGTAAAATAAAGATCTTCAGATCTGGAAATAATTAGTAGGAAATACTGTTAGTAGTCTCCCTCTCTACTGAGGACAGGGATTGGGGGTGGGGGGACATGGACCAATATGCTGTAGTAAGGATTTAAATTAGGCATGAGAAAGAATTTTGTCATTGTGGAATTAAACAGTGGGGCAGAAGGAACTCTCCTTTAAGGAAAATAAAGTGATCTTTTCAGTCCATCTGTGCTAGGGGTAGAGGTAGGCAAGAAGATGGCAGGCTTTAGATTCTGTAGATTCTATGTCTTCCAGAGTCTCGGAGGGAGAAGGTAGTGGGAAGGAAAAATATACTGTAGGACTCATAGGAATTTAGGAATGTAATGGAAGGACACAAACATTTATATAATTACCCAATTACACACTAGGCACTGCGCTAAGCACTTTATAAATATTCCATTTGATGCTCACAACAACCTTAGGAGGAAGATGCTATTGTTACTCCCATTTTAGAGTTGAAGATGGAGGCAAATTGAGCTTAAGTGACTTGTCCAGGGTCACACAATAAGTGTCTGAGGTTGGTCCAGATATAAGGTGATTCATGCCTGAACTAGGGTGGTTGCAGCATCACAGGAGAGAAAGGGGACATGTGCAATGCTGGGAAGGTATAAATGACAGAATATAGAAACTGGTTGGATGTGGGAAGTGAGAGAGTAAGGAGTCAAGGATAATGGAGCCAATAATAAGGAGCCAAGGTTTGAGCTTGAGGGAATGGGATGGTGATACCCTCAACCATAATAGGGAAGTTAGGAAAAGAGGAGAATTCAGGAGGAAAGAATATGAGTTCAGTTTTGGACATGTTGAGTTAAAGATGTCTATGGGACATCTAGTTCAAGATGTTCAATAGGCAGGAATGTGATTCTGGAGGTCAGCACAGAAGTTTGAACCAGATAAGTAGACTTGGGGATCATGACCATAGGGAAGATAGTTAAATCCATGGGATCTAAGGAGATTTCCAAGTGTGAGAAGAGGACCTGGAGCAGAGCCTGTGGGATACCCATGGTTGGTAGGCATGCCCTGGATTAAGTACAATGAAGATCCAGCAAAGGAGACTAAGGCGTGGTTAAATAATCTAGCAGAGAATAGTATCGCAAAACCCGAGTGAAGAGCAAAATATCAAGGAGAAGGGGATGACTGACAGTGTGGAAGGATACAGAGAGGGCAAGAAGGCTGAGGACTGAGAAAATGCTGTCAAATCTGGCAATTAAATCATTAATAACTTCTGGATTTTAGTTTAATAATGTCAGAGAATACACTAAGGAGAATTCAGAAAAGAAGGAAAGGAAAGGAAGCAAAAGCATTCATTGTAGATGGCCTTCTTAAGGGGTTGAGATAAAAGGGAGGATAGAGACAAGATGATAGTCAGCAGGATGGATGGATCAAGTGAGGGATTTTTGAGAATGGGGAAGACATTTGTAGGTAATAGGGAAGTAGAAAAGGAGGGATTGAAAATGGGTGTAAGAGGGGTGATAGAGAGGGTAATCTGTTAAAGAAGATGGGATGGAATGGGATAATTTGTGTACTCAGTGATTCACTTTGGCAAGGAGAAGGACTACTTCCACTTGTAGAACCAGTGTGGATGAGATAGTGGTGGAAGGCATCTGAATGATGTGAGATGAGGAGAAGGGGAGAAGACAGAGCTCTCAGTCAAAGACCTCAATTTTTTCAGTGAAATATGAGGCAAGGTCCTCGGATGAAAGAGTAGAAGAAAGGTCATTGGAGGTTTTGAGGAAGGATGCAAAGGTTTGGGAAAGCTGCTATGGTAAGTAGATAATGAATTAATTATGTATATGTCAAAGGATTGTCTTGCAGCAGTAATGACACAGTTGAGATTATGTAGCATAAATCTGTCTTGGATCCAGTCAACAAAGGCTTATTTTCTCTGGCTTCATTCAAAAGCTTGTAAATAGGAGCAAAGGAGCAGATGGTAGGAGTGATCCAAGGCTGAGGCTTCGTAGGGAAATATCTCTCAGTGCTCCCCACTCCACCCAGAGACAACTGTGTAAGAACACCAAGTTACAAACTAGTTGCAGATCTGTATCAAAGGAGAGTTTTCGTACCTGGAGTTATCTCCACTAATAAAAATAATGGGACCCACCCCTATCCCAAATGGAAATGAAAAGTAGTCTTGTTATCCCATACCCCTTCCATTTTAACCTCTTTTAAAGACTGAAAGGATAATTAATGATGATAATAACACCTTTTGTAGCATATTATGCTTTGCAAGCACTTAAAATTGCTCACACTTACAGATCGATTCTTTATTCATAATAACCTTTTCAAGTAGGTATACAAGTATTGACCACGTCTTAAAGTGACTTACCCAGGATTACATATAGCAAGCAAATGTTAGAGGTTGGACTCAAATCACATCTTCTGATTCTAAGAATCCTTCTCCTTTTTTGTCCCATATTGTAAGGAGGGGCTTAACTTAATGCCAGTAATGTCTCTTCCCATCTCCTTTCCTTTAGTTCATTTCACTCTTCCAGGTTTCTCCATCCAATCCAATGCAGTCTCACCACCATGTATTGAGTGACTAATATTTTCAAGGCAGTGTCAGATGTTAGGGGGTTGATTTCCCTGCTTCAATTCTTTCCTCTCTCCAGTCCATATCACTCCATGGTCAACTCCAGTGGCTCCCTCTTATCTCCAGAATTAAATATAAAATTCTCCTTTTAAAATTTTTTTAAGAGCCTTTCAAAACCTGGTCTTTTGTTGGTGCTTTTACGCCATGCACCCTAACTACGTTTTCTGGTAAACCAATGGCACTGGCCTCTTTTGTGGCTTCTTTCATAAGACATTCCATTTCCCAACTAGGCATTTTCCTTGTCTGTCCCTGTACCTGAAACGTTCTCCCTCCTCATCTCTGTCTCCAAGCTTCCCTGGATTCCTTCAAGTCTCATTTAAAGCCTCACATTCTACATGAACATTTCCTCAGTCCTCCTTAATCTTAATACCTTCATTTTATCCTGAATATATCTTATTTGTATTGTCTCTCCTATTAGATTGCAAGCTCCTTGAGTGTAGCAACTGTTTTTTCTTTTTATCCTTAACAAATGCTTATTGACTTGACTAGTTCAAAGGCTAGCACTTACTACGTGTGTGACCATGGAAAAACACTCTGGGCCTCAGTTTCCTCACCTGAAAAATGGAGATTAGAGGACTTGACACCCAGACCTCATGTGATTGTTGTGGGAATCACTTTATGTAATGGAATATATTCTTTTAAAACTTTAACCTTCTCTAAAATTTAGCAGGTAGCTCTGATAGTCCCACCCCCTTCCAATATATGTTCTACATAGTTGCCAAAATAATCTTAATAAAGCATTGGTCTGACCATGTCACTACCCTCCTACTCAGTAAAAATTCTTCAATAGCTCCCTATTTCTTCTATGATAAAATTTCATCTCTTCGGCTTAGAGTCTAAAACCCTTTACAATCTACTCGTCTGTAACTTTCAAGACATTTCACATTGTTTTGCTTCATGCATTCTCCATTCTAACTGTTCCATGGACTTAGTATTACATTTCCTGCTTCTATAACTGTTCATAGACTGTGCCCAAATATCTATGTGCCCATAGACTCTATGCCCAAAATGTACTTCAGCTCACTTCTGCCTTAAAGAACCCTGGATTTCTTGAAAAAAGACCTCTGCAGTACTTCCTGCATACGGCATTTATGGATCTTCCCAGTTATTAATGTCATTCCCTCTTGAAAATACTTTGCAGTACTGTGTACATGTGTGTACATATACACACATGTATGTGTGTATTTATAAATATATATTTTCTATTTATATGTATATATGTTATAGAATATATGTTCCTGGAGGACAGGAATGGATGAATGAATTTTAAAAAAATCATTAAGTGCTTACACTGTGCCAAGCACTAGGTATACAAATACTAAAGGAAAACAAAAAGTTCTTATTCTCAAGGATCCTTTCACTCTCATAAAGAAAGGTCACACAGGTAGGGAAATGGTGGTCAGGGAAGGGTGCTTTGGTCTAGAACAGTGGTTCTCAACCTTCCTAATGCCACGACCCTTTAATACTCATATGTGGGCATATCTGCATGTGGGCAGACCCGCCTGGAGATGGATAGAGGAGCAGTGTCTCGGTTCCTAAGACCATCAGAAATGTCTTGTAAAAGAGGCCTCCTGTGACTCCTGTGAAAGGGTCATTTGACCCAAAGGGGTTGCGACCCACAGGTTGAGAACTGCTGGTCTAGAGAATCAGAGAGATAGTGAGTGGAGTCATAGGAAAGTTGATTGTCAGACTGACCCTTTCTAGTAGAGATGGAAGTCTTGACTTTATTGTGGTTCCCAAGCTACAAAGCAAGTGTGGTAGGGGTGAAGGAAGGAAGGGGAGGGCAGAATGGATAACATGGACATATCCAGGGTGGATTTTGAGACATGGTAGGAAGAACTCACACACATATAGTGGACTGTGTTATCAATGCACCAAAAAAAGACAGAACTTGCTGCAAGAAAGACATTCCAAAATCAAAAGGGTTCAGTCCCCTAGGAGGGGAAAGTGGCAGTGCAAACAAGTAGTGGTTTGGAGAGTGCTGGCAAGACAAATGACAATTAAATGCCCCAGCTGGGGTAGAATGTAAAGCACTGATGGGATCAGTTGTATGTATGTATATGTGTATACGTACAGACATATATACATATACATACATACATATGTATGTATATATGTGTGTATGTATATATAGGCATATACATACACACACACATTGAGAGTAAGTCATATGATGGAATCACCACACTATTTCAGCTTTGTCTTTCTACTCCCTGAGTAGGACATAGCACCTTATAGCTAGCAGATACTAAATCAATGCTTATTGAATTGAATTAATTATCCTATGGTAGAATGTAAGACCCTTGAGGGCAGAAACATTTTCATCTTTGTTCTTATATCATTAGTGCCTTTGTACATGCTAGGTGCTTATTAAATGCTTAATTAAAATGAATTTCCTCCCAAGGAGTTCCCAGAATTTGGCTCTGCAATTGGCCCTAAATTCCCTAAAAAATGGAATTCATATGATTTGTAATAACATTGTTCCCTTTAAAGAATGGAGTTTTCCACCCACCTATGCTGTCTCATATGAGTAGTGGATATGATGAGCTAGTGGGCAGTTTGTTCTTTTCCCTACAAGAATTGAAAAGGGATGATCTGCTGCCCAAAGGCGTTGCTTTCCAACTCTTCAGCTTCCTTCCCAGCCTGCAGGCTGCAGAGGCAGGAGAGTATTAAATCCAGTGTGGGAGGCTAAAAATAGCTTCAAAGTTGATGTTAATTTGGCTCACACAGAGGTGCTGGACTGGAGGCTCCAGCTGTTCTCAGGACTGACTCACAGGTCTTTAACATGGGGAGTCAGCCATTCTCAGATATCCTCTTCAAGTCATTTGTAACCTTTTGAAAATCATCCTAATTGTGTTTCATGTTGTTTAAATGCGTCACCCCTGGGAGCTGAGATTGAAAAGGGTCCAGATAGTGCTTCATCTTCTCTAGGGAAGAGTACAGGTCATGAACATCCTTTCTTAGAATAATGGCTGTCTTTTGGAGGGGCTCTTACCCCCAAACCATTAGCATTTTAATACAGAGGGAATCAAAAGATCTGTCAGTCAACAGCAAATGAGGACATTACTTCAATCAATAGAGCAGCTTTTAAAGGTCCCGGTGCCTCTGACATCATATAAAACAAGTCATAATTGAGAATTAACCAAACTTTTATCTAATGTAATTCTGAACTTCACCTTTCAAAATAAAGCCAAGTTTTAAAAAATAATAACCTACTATCCTCAGTGTCTGGATTCAGTCTTGCAGATTCTACAAGTAGTATTTTCTCTCCTGGCCAACACTTCACATTACCTCCCTGCTGCACAGCAGAAGTGGAGGTAATTACTTCCCCCAAGCCTTTTATCACTAAGTAGTGGCTGATATAGGAACATTCTTCCTGGCTTTTGACTGGGCACTGCCTAAGTGTCCTCCAAAGTGGTCACTGATAATAGTAACTTGACATCGAAAAAGGGGCTGAAACTTCCAGCCACAGGCTGTGTGTTTAACCACAAGGAATGGTTTCAAGACTGTTTTTTATCTGCATGAGCCAGTAACCACTATGTTTTGTGTTAAGACAGTAGCGCCTCCTGCCCATCCTTTGTTCCCTAGGTTTGCACACTTTAAAAAAAATAGAGGAGTGGTTGTGATTTAGGGTCACTTGACAAAAGTTCGTCATCAACAACAACAATTTGTCCCACTGGTCTTCCTGAAATCCCTGGTATTAAAGTTCTTTTTAAGGAGCTGTGTATTTAATTGGGTTAAGACTTCATTTTGCCAAAGAAATTAATCCATTACAGTTTGTTTTCACAAAGCGGAGTTTCCCTGAGTATGAGCTTTCCTTTTTTTTTCCCTCTGGATGTTTAATTGAGAAAGGCTGCACTTGACAGCTACACTCTGACAAAAATCTGTTTAGATTTGTCTATGTTATGATCGATCTCCCTAGTGATAGTTCCCCCTCAGAATCTGACCAGCTCAGGTTAGGTCCCCAGATCTATTCTGCTACATAGTGGGTCCCTTTTCAAAGGGATCCCACTCTCCAAAGAACTTATAGATAAGACATTGCTCCATAGACTCACATTGTAAGGGGAGATTTGAAGAGAAACATACCAACTTACACAACTGGACTAAAGAAGGTTGTAGCTTGATGCTGTGGACAAGGAGATCCCAGAGCCACATGACTATTCCAATTGTGGGAACTCATTCATTAGTGAAAAATGACCTACTGTATGAAACCAGAGCAGAAACAAATGGTTAGACCCCATTACCAGCATCGGGATATATCTACCATTGATTCCCATAGGCTAACTGCCAAGGGACAATGGAAGCATGTGGATGTCATTTATCCATCTGTCAAATCCCATACAGCTTAATTAGAGAGTGTGTGTATTAATGACCCTGGGCAAGTTTTGTCGAGATCATGAAGATAGCAGACTTTGGACAGGCACCATGAAAAGGAAAGGGTCTGCCAATCAGGGAGGGAGAAGCCACGAGATTCTAGACCTACAGTATAATTTTGCCCAAAACTGGGTGACACCTGAGGGACAATCAAGAGACATAAATTGTGCTTCTCTTCCTTGTAGCATTGTGACTACTAAAATCTTACAGTTCTACAAAATTTTATCATCTCCACCATCATCGGCTTTTGGCTAGGCATCAACAGAGGTCTCCCATAACTTAAAAGCCTATTTAAAAAATATGACAGAAAAAACATAAAACCCGTGTGAAGAAGGAAATTATCTTTTTTTGTGCTTTAGAGGTGGCCTGTCTGGAGCTAGCATTTATATAATGCTTTAAGGTTTGTAAAGTGCTTACAAATATTGTTTCATTTGATCCTCAAAACAACCCTAGGAGGTAGGTATTATCACCCCCATTTTACAGAAGAGGAAACAGGCAGACAGAGGTAAAGTGACTTGCCTAGGATCACACAGCTAGAAAGCATCTGAGACTGGATTCGAACTTGGGTCTTCTTGCCTTCAGGCCCAATACTCTCTCCACCGTGCCACCTACCTCTCTATATTAACACTTTTGAGGAGACTGAAACACTGTTCTTTGACTTACTTCATTTGTATTTCCTTTCCCCTTGGTTTGTAGAATAGAAGTTAGATACAAGTGATTGGGTAGTAGTAATGGGCAAATATCCAAGGGCTACCATGCCAACAAAAGGCATCTTGGTCAGGTGAGAATGAGTCTGGCATTATGTATGTAGTATGTGAGTATGCAGAGCATTGAGACAGTGTTTCCTTAGTATAAGGGATGTTCCATAAGGGCCTTCTGGCCCAGGAGATAGTGGGAGGGCCACAAGAGAGCTAGATACCCCAAGTTTAGGGTAGCATCACTGGCCAATCTAAGCCCAAGGAATGACAACTAAATGGAATAGAATACAAAGTTTAGGTACCACCCAGACTCTGACCTGGATGTTTTCTCTCCTACATACATGGTTCAAATTCGAATAAGGACCTTGGCATATTGCTTTTCTATCTGCATATTCTTTTTTCTCCTGTGAATGAACCTGGAAATTTTACTTCATATACAGTGTAGGGAGGAAGGGGATGGGAAGAGAAAGACAAAGTAGATGCTGGAGGGGGAGACAACAGCTGAAGAAGTAGAGGAGGTGAATACAAATGAATGAGGTCATATCTGGGGTATTATACATTCCACTTGAATCATATCACAAAAGCTGATTTTTAAATTTTTCTGTGAACATTTACATCTCAGAAAGGGTAAAGATTACAAATCATGATTTGATTTATTGTTTTGGTGATTGTCTATTCTTAAGAAAGTGATGGAGAAAATGCTGATAAGGCAGATTAAACTTAAAAGTGTATTTTCCTCTCCTAGAGACCCAATTCTTAAACATTTATCAGTATGCCTTTAGCTGGGACAGATCTCAGAATTATAAAAATCAAAATCAAGTTAGTTTGGGAATCAAGAATGTCCTGAAAGCTCACTACATTGAACTGTTGTGGTTCACTTGTGGCCAACTCTTCACACCCCCATTTGGGGTTTTCTTGGCAAAGATACTCGAGTGATCGGCCATTTCCTTTTCCAGTTCATTTTACAGATGAGAAAACTGAGGCAAATAGAGTTCAGTGACTTGCCCAGCATTACATAGTAAATGTCTCAGGTCAGATTTGAACGTGGGTCTTCCTGATTCTAGGTCTGGAGCTATATTTATCACATACCTAGCTGTTCTCCATTGAATTGAGTTTCACTGAGATAGTGAAGGTGGCTAAAAACAGATATCTCCTGGATCATTTTTGAGGAGACAGAATCCTGGGTAAGACAAAGCCGAGGCTGAAAGTTCAGGATTGAGTCCATTACAATTAACATTGTCAGCGGGCATTTGTGACTAATACCAAAAACCCAGAAAAGGACCTTGTGAAATTCCCAGACTTTCAAAGGAGAAGAATTATAGTCAAACCTACATCAAGATGAACCCAGTTAAACTGGAACCTTATTTTACAGTATGATCTAGTAGAAATTATACTGCATTTGAATCAAATGGAATAATATATGTAAAAATTTTTGTAAACCTTAAAGCACTGTGCAAATGCTGCTGTTATTACTGTTGATTTTTGAAACATGAGGGCCTGGTATCAAATCCTACTCTATATTATACAATTATACCTACATGACCTTAATGCCTCTAGATCACAGTTTCCTCATCTATAAAATGAGTTGTATCCAATGATTTTTAAGATGTCTTCAGGATCTAAAACCATGATCCTATGAATATTCGTGTCATTTTTTCTTCCCTTCCAGCCATCCCTCCCCCACTTTAAGAGAAAGAAAAATGACCTGAAAAATAATCTGATACCAAATATTTATACAAAAATTGAACAAACAAACAAAAAACCCCCAAATTCCAAGACACATCTTGGGATGAGTACACATTCCAATAAATCTCCTATACCTTCGTACCTATGGTATAATTTGATAACTCATGTCCAAAATGATTCCCAGGGTGCTCGGATGGGATGATCATCTAGTCCAAGGGTGAGGAATCTGCGGCCTGTAGGTTACATGTGGCCTTCTAGATCCTTAAGTGTGGTCTTTTGATTGAGTCCAAGATTTGTTCTGTTAAATTTGATTCAGTCAAAAGGCTGCATTTAAGAATCTAGAAGGCCACATGTAGCCTCAAGGCCTCAGGTTCCCCACCCCAGATCTATTCAAACCCACTCATTTTAGAGCAGCAGTTCTCAACCTGTAGGTTATGTTCAATTTCTAACAATTAAAATACATCCTGCATATCAGATAGATTCATAACAGTAGCAAAATTACAATTATGAAGTAGCAATGAAAATAATTTTATGTTTGGGGGTCACCACAACATGAGGAACTATATTAAAGGGTCAAGACATTAAGAAGGTTGAGAACCACTGTACTCCATATCACATAGATAACACAGAATCACATTATAGCTGGAAAGGACCTCAGAGGCCATCTGGTCCAATTCATGCCCAAAAGGAACCCCAGCTGTGCCATACTCAACAAGTCTTTATCTGAAGGCTTGCAAGGATGAGGAACCCACTATGCCATGTCCTGTTAAATGATCACCTGGCTACATCACACTCAGAAATGAATTTGATAGGGGCTTCAGGAAGAGAGAAAATTACTCCTGGGGCCAGGAAGTACCCATCACTGAACTAGAGTGTGGACAGGAATATCTTATAGCAAGCATTTTTTCTCTGCTTTCCCCAGGGACAGAGAATACAGAGGAAGCAGCATACTTCCTGGTTTGAGGGAAGGAGGAGATGGTTTTCTACATCAGTCTTAGTTCTACCTGTAATGTAAATGTCCCTTTGTTGGAAAAGGCCAGCATTAGTGTACTAATTAGCTTAGCAAACTGGTTTAGGAGAAAGAGGAAAATGATTAGAAAATAATCTGATGCCAAGTATTTATGAAAAAAAAATTCCAGAACACGTCTTGGAATCAGTACACACTTAAATTAGTATATATTCAAATAATTTTGATAACTCATGTCCAAAATGATTACCAGAGTAATCAGATGGCAAGAAAAGTAAAAAGATGACAACAACATTCATAGGATGATAGTTTTAGATCCCAAAGGCACCTTAGAGATAGTCAAGTACAACTCATTTTGTAGATGAAAAAAATGAGATCTAGAGTTAATAAGGTCATGCAGGCATAACTAGGTAGATAAAAGACTTGATACCAGGTCTTTATATTAAAAAAATTCAACAACAATAATCATGGTATTAAACTAATTAAGCATAATTAGCTTACTAAATTAATTTAATTGGTTCTTGTCCAGTCATTTTCAGTCATGTCCAACTCTTTATGACCCCACTTGGGGTTTTCTTGGCAAAGATGCTAAAGTTGTTTGCCATTTCCTTCCCCAGCTCATTTTATTTAGAGAAGAGGAAACTGGGGCAAACGAGGTTGGGTGACTTGCTCAGAGTTGCCCAGCTAGTGCGTGTCTGAGGCCAAATTTGAATTCAGAAAGATGAGTCTTCCTAACTCTAGGACCAGCACTCTATCCACTGTACCACTGAGCTGCCCTAACAACAACCACAACAAAAAGGCATAAATAGGTAGAGCCAGGCCCTCATATTCCAAAAGTTAACAATAACAGTAATGTTAAACTAATTAGGCCTAATTTGTTTACTAAATTAATTGAGTTTATCAATTAGTAAAAGCTGATCGATATTAACAGGTTAAATGATATTGGGAACACACTGGATAGGGGCTCGTGACTGATGGTATTAGATCCCTGCATTCCTCAGGGTCATCCCTAGATCCCTGAGTGGGGAAGGAGCAAATGAGTTCTGTGGAACAGATCTGTTAAACCAAGTGGGAGCCAGCAGAATGAGCACAGAGCCAGTGCTAATATCAGATTCACTCCAGTGTTCTAGCTTATCAAGATTTTTTTGGATACTAACTTTGTGGTCTAAGATGTTAACTATCACTCGCAGACTTTTATCGTCCGCAAATACAATAATATGCCTCTATCTAAATCACTGGTAAAAATGGCCTAGTACAGACTCCTAGACTATTCTAACCAAGATGACTTTGAACCATTAGCTGTTCAGCTAGTTCTGAATACATCTCTAACTGTATGGTCATTCAAACTACATCTCTCTAGCTTAGGGAGCCAGGTGGTACAGCAGATAGAGCCTAGATTCTGGAGTCAAGAAGACTCATTTTCCTGAGTTTAAATCCTGCCTCAGATATTTAATAGCTGTATGACCCTGGGCAAGTCACTTAACCTCTGCCTCAATTTCTTCAACTATACAATGGGGATAATAATTAATAATAATAATAATGATAATAATAATAACAATAATACTTATCTCACTTATGTGAGAATCCAAGGAAATAATACTTGTAAATCACTTAGCATAGGTCCTGGTATATAGTAGGTCCTATATAAATGCTTATTCCTTTCTTCCCCCTCCATTTTTCTCACAAGAACAGTTAAGTAGCAGGGCAGGATTTGAACCCAAATCTCCTGGCTTCAAATCCAACCTTCTTTCCACTACCTCATTCTGTACAGCTTGGATTTGGACTGAATATGTTCAGTGTAGCCAAGAGAACATATTTCCTCCAAGCTATACTGACGACAGCATTGCAGTGCACAATTAAGTTATGTCATAGATAGATGCCGCTTGATCCATCTGGCAAGAGGGAATGTGTACTGCCTAATTAAGAAATTTAATAATCTGATCCGATCAAACATCTATTTACAATTTTGATAAGTGAAAGTTATCCAATTAGATTGCTACAGATGGGTATGAGCTCATGTCCGACGCTATGCCCCAAAGAGCAGAAATGACGAAGCTGGCAGTGGGGAGAAGGGGAAATATGTGGGTCATCCACACGTATCCTAGCAAAAGAATGTCACAAGACTTTCTAAAGATTCTTGGCCAAGAACTTGCAAAAAATCTGAGCTGATTTGCCTGGAAAATTTAAAATAATTGGCTCCTGCTGGCTGAGGCTATATGCCAACTCTGCATGGTAATTCATTCGTGACATTCCTAGAATGAGAGAATCTGCAGACAGAGCTGGAGAACTAGTAATGTGTTTAGGAAATAATCGCACAGCCCCACCAAAAACTATGCATGACTGGAGGGAACTGGGGTGGGGAGATAGGCAAAGAGTCCTCTGGGTTTCCAAGGAAGAGTTCTCAGTTTAAAAGGAAATCAGGTGACTTTATCTACCAGTCTCCTCAGTTCCTAAGTAAGATACTGATCCAGCCTGATTCCAGGCCTAGTCTGACACATACTTCAGTAGAGAGCATTTTCAAGAGTACTATCACCCTCTCAGCACCTCCCAGCTTATCCACTTTGTAAGATGCAGCATTTATGAGTTGGGTCAGGGTGAATCGATTTGTCAGGGCTTGGTCATCCCCACATGAACTAATACAGTTTTATTTCTGAAATTGCAAAGGAAGAGTATCAGACCTTGGACCTCTGATGATCCCACCAAAGCGAAGAACAAACGAGGCCCTCTGGACACGGCTGCCCACTTTTGTTATGACAACAGGACAACCTTACAGGGATTTTCTCATCTTCTTTTTTATAACCTGGCCCATTGGGCAAATATTGTCCATAGCCATACTATTAGAGCATAGAATTTCTAGAGGGAGAGAGGACTTTGACACTTGGGAATCAGAGACCCAGTTGGCCAGTGGAGTCTAGAGACCATTCACAGCCCCTATAGATCAGGGAACAGTGCTTTTAGGAAACTTTGATGTAGGAGGGAGAAAGTGGAGAAGAAAAAAAGTTTCAGATTTAAAAGCTAAGCTCTTCCAAAATAGTCTGCATCACTGTTAAACAATGATTACCTTCCAATTCTTCCTGTCTTTTCTCAATACACAGATATCTCAAAGGCCATCTAAGAAAAGCTCCATGTAAAACTCCCTGTGATACTTGCTATCAGTTTTCCCATACAAAGACTGGCTTTGTCTTTCTACACAGTATGCCTGAAATTTGGGGGGAGCTGCCACCAGGTTGGTAATGGCAGCATGGGTTAATAGTGGTAGATGGGTCAAGCAGCCCAGTTGGTTGGAGAAGGGTAAGAGAGCATAGACAAAGGACACGATCCAGTTTATTATTTTGTATGCATTTTCACATTTTATATAAAATATTAAAATGTATTTTGTATTAGTATATAAAATAACTAAAATTATAAAGTATGTAAAACAAAAGTTAAATTAAAAACACAAATACATTTTCATATGTTTAAATAATTACATATTAGCTAAAACATCTTATGACTAACATTTCAAGTAAAGATATTCAGTTGATAAATATTTCAGATACACAAATCCCCTCTGTTTGGTCTAGAGCCTATTACTAATCTCTAATAATCCTGGTTTTAACTCTCAGGCCTTAGTAGTTAGCTCAGCCCAAACCTATGGTTAGGGTCCTAAGTCCTTCCATACTTTTAGCACAGAACTTCTACAAAGGCTTTGGTACAGGGGCAGGGAACCTGAGGCCTCCAGGCCTCATGTGACCCTCCAGGCTCTCAAGTGTGGCCCTTTGACTGAATCTAAACTTCATAGAACAAATCCTCTTAATAAAAGGATTTGTTCTGTAAAACTTGGACTCAGTCAAAAGGCTGTACCCAAGGACTTAGAAAGTCACATGTGGCCTCAAGGCTATAGATTCCCCACCCCTGCTTTGTAGTTTACAGTACTTTAAACCATCAGACAATTTGGATAGGTGGTCAGAAGGTATTAATTTGCTTCCCTAGTTTTCTTAATTAGTTTTAGAGCATTCTGGCTCCCTACTCAATCCAGTGAGAAACTTGGCATTCTGCTGTGTGTGACTTTCTTTGCTCTGCATGGCCTGGTTCTCAAATTCCCCTTCAGACTTTCTTATTTGCTCTTCTTACAGAAAAACAGAAAAAAAGAGAGAAAAAAGAAAAAAACAGCACCATACCACTGAATGGTTTTCTGGGTCTGTGTCCTACCTCATGATAGTCTCCTTCCAATAAGGAAAATGTTTCCTTGGCAACCATGCTTCTTAACCCTTTCAGTTCAATTGTACCTATTCTCTTTCTATATTAATATCCACAGAAAGATTTCTTTGATGAAGCAAGATTTCAACATTGCCCCCTCCAACCTGGTTTATATCACTAAAACAAATTGCTTATTGCCTGAAATGACCAAACTTTCTATCTCTCTCTCTGAGTTTCCCAAAGACTTTAAAGTCGAAGGCTTGTTTGACCCCCTGAAAATTCACTTTAATAAAAATATTCAGTAATTTCATCATACTCCCAAACCACCACTGTTATTGGATCCTTCACTCTCTTGATCCACCAACTATTTTGGTTGCAGAAACACCACATTCTCAGAATACTGATGGAAGCAAGAGGCCTACTTGGATGATACAGGCCAGTTCTCTGGTGAATACCAGTGCCTCAAGCTCTGCCACAGACCACACCTGCAGCTCCAAACTTGTTATATATACATATATTTAAGAATAAGATGGAGAAAAAGAAGTGAAGGGATAGCTCCTCCCTATTTCTCCTACTATATGTTCAGAACATTTTTTAAAATGTCTTAATTCAACTGATTACAAAATGGCAAAACCAACTTCAGGTGTTGCTATTTTTAGCAGTGCCTTAATTCTGACAAAATTCTACTTCAGTGAAAAAAATTGAGAGCCCCAGTGGAGTTCATTATAATGGAATTTTATCTAATATATTAAGACTCTGTAGAAATTCTTAAAGTAGGATAACAAATTACACTTTCATGCTTTCAACTCTGATCATTGCTTACTAGGTAAATGGAAAAGAGTAGAATGGGTATGTTTTTCTTTAAGGAGACATAGGATTCTTATGCTTTTTCAATTGTTTACTCGTTAGTAGAAAAGATTATTTTCTTTGAAATGGTTTAAAATAGACTCTCTCTAGATTCCTTGGCATTCACACCAGAAGTGAATGCTTGGGACGTGTACTGTGCACAACTAGAGCTGCCCCTGGGGTTTCCAAGGGACTCAGCCCCCGCGACTTCCCATTGTGCCAAGAGGGGCATGAGAGGGTAAACCTCCTAGGAGATCCATAACTCAGACTGAATTGGGCAAATGCCTTGGGATGAGATGAAGGATTTGAAAAGCACAGTGGTTTCTAGGCTCCCAGACAGCATCCTGGCATGGCACATCTGGGAGGGATGGGGGAGAGGAGTCTTATTATAGAAACAAAAAAGCTCACCCACATTGAAATCATGCCGGTGTCTTGTCAGAACCATGTGCTACATTTCACAGAATAATTAATTACATACATTTTAGGAAGAACAATGATTAACTGGAGAGTGTCCAGAGGAAGGCAACTAGGATAGTGAAAGATTTTGAGATCATGCCATGAGGATGGATTGAAGGAACTAGGGATGTTGGACTTAAAGAAGACTTAAGGGGGTGGTGCAGCAACTTTCTATTATTTGCAGAAGGATTATCTTTGTTCTGCTTGGACACAGAGCAGAACCAGGAGCAAAAGGTGAAAATTTCAGAGCCAAGTTTAACTTGGTTTAAGAAAAAACATCCTCAATATTTGAACTCTATGTGTGTATATGTTCACATACATACGTTATCCACATATACATATTTAAGTATATACATTCACATATCCATTTATACAGAACTCTAAGATCTGCAAAGCCCTCCTTTACGTTTATGTTACATCACTTGATCCTCATAATCCTGTAAGGTAGGAGCTGTTATTGTCTCTATTTTATAGATGAAGAAGCTGAGACTGACACATGCCACGACCACACAACTGGTCGGCTCTTCCTGAGTCCAAGTTCAGTACTCTACCCGCTGCGCTTCCTGTATATAAATATAGCATAAACTACCTTGAGATGTAGTAGAAACCCTTTCACTAGAGGTCACAGGACCATAGATTTAGCCTATATTTAGTCTACGGTCTATAGGACCATAGAATGGTCCTCAGAGATCATCTAGTACAAAAGTGTCAAACTTGGGGCCAGAGCAGGACAAAAACCAGACTCAAATATTTTTGGGAAATGGTTAACGAAATAAATAAAATACAACATAAACCATACTAATTTTCAGTTTTCTAAGTCAATATACTGCCTAACTCTGAAATTCTGGGAATGCAGGATTCTGTCATTTCGGGTCCAAATCCCAGCTCTCACTATGCCCTTCTTCCTACCTTGTGAGAATGATTGAGATGAACTATTCATCCAACCTGAGAAATCTCTGACTCTTATCTTGGAAGGCCCACACCAAGACCCACATACTCTCCCACTGAATTTCAAGTCATTGTATCCATAGAGTTTTTCTCTGGGAGAGGCTGAGATGGGTCCTGCTCTCACAAACCAAGGCCTTCACCAAACCTCCACAGTTATATAAATGAACAGGAAACTCCTGTCCCTGAGTAGAGGGTGGGGAAGAATTACATTATATTGGGCACTGGAATTAATATTCCCTGTCAGAAGCAGAGATTGATGAGTTGGCTAGCAACCAGGATATTAGTACAACTATGAATTTACATTGCTTTTGGGTTGTTATGATCAAAGGGATAGAGGTGCTGATTCATTTTGTGCAGAATATCTGCTTTTCCCTATTGGAAGGGACCCCTGTGCTTTACACAGACCATAGGACCACAGAGTTAGAACTGAAAGGAGCTATAGAGGTCATTGGGTCCAGATGACTTTATTTTTTTTTACAGTTGACAAAACCGCACACGTACAAAATTAGGTGACTGATCCACAGACATATAGCTGGTAAACATCTGAGGCAGAGTTCAAATTCACGTTTGCTTGAAATAAAGTCAGCTCTATCCACTGAACTACCTAATAAAGTCTGATGGAAATCTCAACAAAGGATTTTTCAGAAAGGAGCCCAGCTGAGCAACAGAATTCCTTCCCAATAATTCATGTGGAACCAGGGAAAATCCCCTTCCTACCCCCAGTCTTGGTTTCCCCTTGCTCAGCATGACTACCATCTTTCTTTAGGTTGGGAAGAGGGGAGGCAGTGTTTATGAGATGTTTCTGTTCCATCCCCCACTCCCCTCTAGTTCCTAATTTGCTCTCATACACTCTGCTGTGCAATCTTTCTGTCTGGCTGTTGTCACAACGCCAGCTGCCTCTCATTGCTTCCCAGGCAGTTCAAGGTCTTCTCTAGTAATCTTCTTCAAGGGGATGGTGCTGGCTGCTCAGGGCTTTAATCATGAATAATAGATACTAATTTGCTCCTTGACATGACAGTAAGTGTAAGGCTCAGAGAAACAAGGGCTCTGGACATCAAGAACTATTCAGGGGGACTTGGGTGGGGTCTATACAGGTTTTATTTCTCATTTTCCTCTCAGGCTGTTTAAATTACATCACAAGTGGCTAGATTTCAATAGAATTGTGGCAAAGTACCCCACAGTGCTGAGTACTGGCTTCTTCTCTTCTTTCTCCTCCTTTCAAGCATAGGATTATAACAATGACCCCTCTTGCCCAAAAGATTATCATAGTGATGTGTCTAGGGAGCCAGACCTGGAGTCAGAAAGATTTGGTTTCAAATCCCAGCTCAGACGTTTAGCAGCTATGTGACCCTGAATAAACAAACCTCTCCATGCCTCAGTTTCCTCATCTATTAAGTTCATTTTTTATGGGTTAGCCTTGATGAATCTTAAGATCCTTCCTAGTTTTAAATCTGTGATACACATCCAACCTCTCTCCCCTCACTTTTTCAGATGAGAGAAAAGAAACCTAGAAAATCAAAGGTTTTTGTGACCTCAAGGTCACAAAAGTGGCAAGTGACCAGGCTGAGATTTGAATCTGGGTCTTTTAGCTATAAATCCAATGTTCTTTCCACCAGATTAAGGTAGCAGAGTGGCATCCATATATGCCAATTCAATATCTGCCATGCTCAAGCTTGCAGAATGTTTTCAGAATTTCCTAAGAAGCAGGACAATGATTCTTCTCCACTGGTTCCATTATAAACACTGTTGTGATGACTGTCTTTAGCTGGAAAGCATTTTTCAGCTCTGCCTTACTCTGGGTCTCAGTTTTCCTTTGGCCCAGAAGAGCAGTCCATCATCCATCACTGTTGTCATCTGTCCCCTTAGCACCTGCCCCAAGGCTAGCATAAACTTGCTTGTGAAAAACGGCTTCCAATTTGGCCAATGATTCTATTACCCAAGTGGATGTGTACTGTGTCACCCCCCACTCGTCCCTATAAAGCAGAGTTCCCCTCCCATCTCTGGGGCCTGGACAATGCTGATATGCCACAGGACAAGGCTCTGGTTCTCAGGCAAAGGCCAATTTCTTCTTCTTAATAATAATGATTGCTAGCATTTATATAGCACTTTAGGGTCTGCCAAATGTTTTCCAAATATTTTATTCTCTGTTATTATTACCTTCATTTTAAAAATGTGGAAACTGAGGTAGAAAGAGATTAAGTGATTTTCCTTGGGTCACATTGCTAGTGTCTGAGGCGAGCTTTGAATTCAGATCTTCCTGACTCCAAATCCAGCACTCTCTCCACTGTACCTAGCTGAACCCCAAACAAAAAAGAATAGCTATTATTTTAAAAATACTTTATAAATATTACCCAATTTTATCCTCACAACAACCTTCAGAGATATTAAAGAACTTCCAGTCTGGTGCCAACCTATATTCTTAGTTTTATCCGTTGTAACTGTCCTCCATACACTCTTTGCTCCAAATGGGCTGCTTACTCTATCTCCCAACATGTCTGTATTTTCCTGCTTTCATGCCTTTGTTAACTCTGTTCCCTATACCTGGAACGCCATGCCTAGCCCTTGTCTCCTCCCTGATTTCCTACCTATCCCTTATAACCCAGTTCAAATAGCACCTTGTCCAGGAAGCCTGCCCTAATCTCTGTGGTTAGTAATGACTCTACTCTTTAGACTTCTGATCAAGCTTCTGGAATTTCTGGAAATCCAGTTTCAAGGATTTTCTCTGAAGGGTAATATCCTCTCTTGGCTCATGCACTGCGGGAACATGGAGTCCATAAATGCATACCTTTCTAATGTGTCAAGGAAATATTGTATTATATTTATCTGCTTATGTCATACTACTATTACAGTAGAAGCTTCATGGGGAGAGTGATAGTACTCTGGAAAAAGCATAGGCTTGAGAGTCAGAGACTGTATTATGCCCTACCCCTGTTACTTACAACTGATGTGACCTTGGGTAAGTCACTTTGAAGAGGTTTTTTTATTTGTAATTTTAAAAATTTTAAACAAACACTAAATAAGAAAAGACATTAAATACAAAATAAGAAAACAGGAAACATAATTAAATACTAAAATTAAAATAATACAATATAAGAAAAGAAACAATAAAAGCATTGCCATGTACACAGCAGAATGTGAGAGGATTCAAAATATGCAGCAATAAAAGAGAACCTATATAATAAATTCTATACATTATGTTGAGAGCTGTCCATTGGTTTCATCGTAAGTTTTCATTTGTTCTCTGCTGTACATTTTTTTGTTTGCTTTTCCCACTTCCTCCCCCTCCAAAACGAGAAGACTGTAATTAATCATGGAGACACACACATACACATATACATATGCATATATACACATGCATAGATAGATATATACACACAAAGTTTTATATACATATATCCATGTGTACATGCACATATATACACTTAGATATTGGTAATCATAGTCGTATATAGACATATGCAGTCATTTGCATCTCTATGACACCATAATCTTCTGTTTCTCTGAGGGTGGATAACCTCTTTCTTTATAAATCGAAGTCTTTCCATATTTTTCCAAGTCCACTAACTCATCATTTCCTACACCACAGCAATATTCCCACCTTATCCTGTCTTAGGGCAAGTCACTTTGAATTCAAATTGCCACTTGGTATCTATGAGAGACATAGAGTTTTAGATACCTAAAATTAAGATGGGAAATGGAACAAACACAAAATGAAGTGGGCAGAACCAGGAAAACATTGTATACAGTGACAGCATTATTGTACAATGCTCAACTCTGAATGATCCAACTATTCTAAGCAATAAAATGAGCCAAGACAATTCTGAAGGACTCATGATGAAAAATGCTACCCACCTCCAAAGAAAGAACTGGAGTCTAAATGCAGGTTGAAGCTGACTTTTTAAACTTTGTTTATTTTTCTTGTTTTTTGTCTGTGTGTTCTTTTGCAACATGGCTGATATTGAAATATGGGGAGCATGATTTCACAAGCATAATAAACATCAAATTGCTTGCCTTCTCAAGGGGGAGAGGAATAGAGAGAATTTGGAACTCAAAATTTAAAAAGAGAATGTTAAAAAAAATTTATATGGAATTGAGAAAAAGGAAAGAAAAAAATTAAAATTTTGAAAATTAAATGGGAAGTAGGATTAGGAGTCATTTAATCCAGCCTCTTCATTTTACAGAAGAAATTGAGCCCCAAAGAGTTTAAGT
Source organism: Pseudocheirus occidentalis (assembly GCA_028646575.1). Lineage (NCBI taxonomy): Eukaryota > Metazoa > Chordata > Mammalia > Diprotodontia > Pseudocheiridae > Pseudocheirus > Pseudocheirus occidentalis. The sequence goes on from CM053596.1 coordinate 105,872,639, forward strand.
GGCTTGCCAGTAATGTCACCTGTCACTCACAACCCCAGTTTGCTCACATTTAGCAAGTGGTAGAGCTAAGATTTAAATTTAGGTGCCTTTTCCATGGTACCATACTGCCTCAGTGATGCCAGAGTAAACTACCTTCTACATAGGAGAACTGACCTGGAGTTAACAAGACTCATCTTCCCAAGTTCAAATCTGGCCTCAAACATTTATCAGCTGTGTGACTCTGGTCAAGTTACTTAACCCTGTTTGCCTCAGTTTCCTCATCTGTAAAATGAACTGGAGAAGGAAATGGTAAACCTTTCTAGTATCTCTGCCAAGAAAATGGGGTCATAAAAAGTCAGACATGATTGAAACAACTGAAAAACAAGATGAACTCTAATGTTCCTTTCCATTCAAATCTAGGTCTGTCTCTTGTTTAAATTCTGAGGCTCTGCTTACAGAATATGGGTCAATGAAAGTGTGTTGAATGAGTAAATGAGTGGGTGAATGAGACTTCCCACCCATCCCTAATACCATGCATCCAGAACTAGTTCCTAGTTTTTTTGTTTCTCTCCTAGCTTTCCACTCCTTCTCTTGTCTTTCCTTTGCTTCATTTTTTTTTCCATCAGAGACATCATTTTCTCCCCTTTCCTTATCCGGCCATGGCAGGATGATACATGAGGCCCTGGGGACAAGTTTTATCTTCTTTTTTCCCCACAAGAGTCATTTCAGAGTTAAGCATCTTTCCATATTCCCGTTCCCTAGTGATGAATCTCCTCTGAAATCCTAAGTGCTGGGAGTTACATCTCCCCATGCTAGCTAGTGTTTCTGTGTCAGTGATGCCGGGGGTAGAAGAAAGGATGCCTTTCTTTTAATTTGTTGTTTGGGAAATTAACTCTGGAGTTTCTGGGCGTCCTGCTTTTCAAGGCTCAGAGAACATTCAGTCTGGATCCTGGGAAGCCTTGTGTGAGCCAGCATCATTCTGTGTGCTGCAAATGTCAGGGGAGAGGTTGCCCGAAGTATAACAGCTCTTTCTGTGACTGCTGACTCAGCCTACTCACTGAGTTTCCTAGAATCACAGCTTCCTCCTCTAGTAGTCAGGGACCTCGAGCTGCCTCTAGGCAAAACTGACCCAAGTCGGCCCAGACAGATAAGAATTTGTCTTTACCCAGCCAAGAGCTTTCTTCTACATGAAGCCAGTTGGGAAAATTGAGTTTGACTCTTGTTACTTGAGGTCTCCACTCAGGGAAGGAGGTGGGGTGAGTAGAGGGAAAGGACCTATAGAGATTCAAGAAAGAAGAGGGTGATGATGCTGAGACACGGTAGCTCAGGGACCATCCTATGCCCATCAGTAGCTTCTCCCATAAGCACCCCTCTCAGGAAATCCAAAGGGATTTTAAGACAAGTCAACAAATCAAGTTAACACACATTTATTAAATATATACTATGTGCTCAGCATTCTATTAAGCACAAGGGACACAGAATGGCAAAGACAGTCCCTACTTTTAAGATCACAGTCTAATGGGAGGGACAACAAGTAGACAATTCTGTACAAATATGATATATGCAGCATAAATTTGGAGATAATCAGAGGTAAAACATCAGCATTCAGCCTTTCTTTGTCCCATCTTCTACTTTCTCTTGCTTGTACTGATGGTTATAGCCAACATTAGAACTTATAGATCAGATCTCATCTGAATTCAGAGGGCTCTGTTGGGTGACTCTCCTGGTCACTCATATATTTCTGAGGTCACTCCGTGGCATAGTTACATGAGTGCTGAATTCGAAGCCACTGGAGCTGTCGAATCCTAGCTCCCCTACTTGCTAACATCTTACCGATTGGTGGACTTTTGACAAGTCAGCTCACTTCTCACTTCAGTTTCCTTATCTGTATGTAGAACTTAAGTCTCAAATGTTGCTGTAGAAGTAAGAGTTTCATGTGACCAGTGCTAGTATTTCATATAAATTGAGGTGATTTCTGAGGTCCCTTCTAGTCCTAAATCTACAATCCTAAGGTTGATTGCTTAGTCCTTCCTGTTTCTGGTTCAAGGGATTCTGGACACTGCATTTCCAAGCTGGCTTCTAGGTTGTGCCTAATCAGGGACCACACTGTAGCTAAGCACTTCTCACAACCAAGGTCCAAGGTCAACCTTCCTCCCCAGGCTCCCCATTCCCTGCTCAGAATAATCCTTCTCTGTTGTTGCCACCACAAATCTAAAGACTTTTTTTTTTGGCCCCTCCTGGCCAAAGACACAGTTCTTCCAGCAGTGGTACATACAGAGACTTCCTCTTACAGAAGCTGTTCTTCTTTGCTGCTTTTCTTAATGATTTGCCACCTAACATAAGCCCCCTCAGAGAACGGGACTCTGTTACTCTTAGAATTCAAGAGTTTTCTCATCACCATCTTGTTTCAAATATTGTGGCTATGTGGCTCTGATACTTTTGGGGTACTGTGTTCTCAAAGGAAGACTCCCTACCTACTTAAAGCAACAGAGCATTTTAGGGTCTTCCTAATTATCTCTCAAAGGACTAAAGAACTACCCCAACAACTGGGCAAGATTATTCAAATTATCCTAGGCTATTAGAAATCCTTGCGATTTTCCAGCTTCCCCTAAGGCATAGTTGTTATCCCCACCTGCAACATGACCTTACCTAGCTCTAGTCTTTGGTTCTAGGATTAGTTCACAAAATTTGAGAGCTGGAAAAGACCTCAGCAACCATCCACTATAATCCATATACAAAAGAAATCACCATAATAACATACTTAAGAAGCGGTCATCCAGTTTCTGCATGAAGACCTTTCAGGAGGGAGAATCCATTACCTCACTGGCTCCACTCACAAATATTTTTCTCTCTAGTGTATTGCCAGCTGGCCATAGGGAGCTAAAGACAGCAGTCCTTTGGCTATTCTTGCATTTGTAAAAACTAGATGGGGCCAGGATTAATTGGTTCCTGTTGGAGAGGGATTGATGACCTGTCTTCTTCCTAGAGCTATTACCAGGGTGGCCTGCCAAGAGGACAAGTATGAGGAGAAAAAAACAGGGCAGGGACAGGTGGGAAGCTGAGTCTAAGGGAATGGAGTCTGGAGATACTGAAAGGTCTCCAGGCTGGCTGCTAGATTATGAATCATTTAAATCCTGGAAATGGGGAGACATAATTCTCATGCCTTCAGATGCCATAATGGTTCCTGGTCTAGGAGGCTGTCTGGCACTGTGCCTCAGCTCAAGACTGAGCTCTAGTTTTGTGTCTGTGTCTTACCACAAAGCAATGCACTCTATATTGCAGCCAAAGGGGATTACTTGTTGCTCCTCATGCAAAACAAGCCATGTCTCACCTTCATACCCCTGAATAGACTGTAGCTTGTGCCTGAGATGCCTTCAAGTCATTGCCTGTACTTCTTGAAATCCTAATTCCCTTTAGGTTGAGTCATACACCACCTCTTATATGAAATAATTTCTGATTTCACCAGTTGTTTGTGCTCCCCTCCTGAAATTATTTTATGGTTTTTTAATATATACCCTATGTTTATGGGAACCAGTGGCCTAATGTATAAAAATCTAGCCTTAAAATCAGAAGGACTTGGGTTCAGGTCTTGCCTCTGGTAACTATTGGTGCTATGATCCTGGACAAGTCATTTAACTTTTTTTCCTTTTAAAAAATTATTGATTACATTCCTATATGGAAAGATGATATTTGTAACTCATAAGACTTTTCTCAGTATTAGTTTTGTTGAATAGGATATATGTATGTGTGTATATATATGTATATGTATGTGTATATATACATGTATGTATGTATAGGTGGGTGAGTGTATATGTGTGTGCATATGTGTGTACATGTATACATAGACAGAGAGCACAGGGTGAGTTGAATATGAAACGACAATATTTAAAAAATAAAATTAAGAGATAAGAGAGGAATGTATTGGGAGAAGGAAAGAGAGATAGAATAGGGTAAATTATCTCACATAAAAGAGGCAAGAGAAAGCTATTACAATGGAGGGGAAGTACAGGGAGGTGAAAGGGAATGAGTCAACCTTATTCTCATTGGATTTAGTGTAAGGAGGTAATAACATAAAACACTCAATTGGATGTCTTACCCTACAGGAAAGTAGAGGGCAAGTGGAAAAGAGGGGAGATGATAGAAGGGAAGGCAGATTGGGGGAGGGGTAGTCAGATGCAAACACTTTGGAAAAGGGACAGAGTCAAAGGAGAAAAATAGAATAAATGGGGGGTGGGATAGGATGGGGTGAAATATAGTTAGTCTTTCACAATGTAACTACTATGGAAATGTTTTGCATAATTACACATGTATAACCCCTACTGAATTGCTTGTCTTCCCAGTGGGGGTGGGTGAGGAGGCTAGAAGGGAGAGAATCTGAAACTTAAAGCTTGAAAAACAAATGTTAAAAAAAATTGTTTCTTTTACATGCAACTGGGAAATAAGATATATAGGCAATGGGATAGAAATTCATCTTACCCTACAAGAAAGTAAGGGGGAACAGGGATAGGAGCGGGGGGAAGAGAAGGAATAGGGGGATGTAAGAGAGGGCAGACTGGAGCAGGGGGTAATCAGTATCGTTGTCATCTTGGGGTGGGAGACAGCAGAGAGATGAGGAGAAAATTTGGAACTCAAAATCTTGTGGAAATGAATGTTGAAAAGTAAAAATAAATAAATAAATAAATTCAGAAAATAAATAAATAATCTATATATTTTGTTCTTTCCAATTTATTTATATTTAGTTTTCAACATTCATTTCCACAAGATTTTGAGTTCCAAATTTTTCTCCCCCTCTTTCCCCTACCCCCCGCCCAAAATAGCAAGCCTACTGAATACCCCTTCCCCCAATCTGTTCTCTCATATCCTCCCCCATTATCTGCCCCCAACTTTCTAGTAGGGAAAGATGGATTTCTATACCCCAGCACCTGTATATCTTATTTCCCAGTTGCATGTAAAAAACAAATTGTTTTAATATGTGTTTTTGAAACTTTGAGTTAGAGAGTCTTTCTCTTCTTCCCTCCTCACCAACCCCCACTGGGAAGACAGGCAATTCAACATAGGTTGTACATGTGTAGTTATGCAAAGCATTTCCATAGTAGTTATATAGTTTAATAGCTATATTTTCCTCCATCCTTTCCCTCCCCCTTCAACTTATTTTATTTTCTCCTTTGGCCCTGTAACTTTTCAAAAGTGTTTGCTTATATCTACCCCCTCCCTCAATCTGCCCTCCCTTCTATCATCTCCTCTCTTATCCCCTTCCCCCCTGCTTTCCTATAGGGTAAGATACCCAATTGAGTGTGTATGTTTATTCCCTCCTTAAGCCAAATTCAATGAGAGTAAGGTTGACACATTCTCTTTCACTTCCCTGCTCTTCCCCTCCTTTCTCTTGCCTCTTTAATAGGATAATTTAATCTATCTCTCCCTTTCTCCTTCTCCCAATATATTACCCTCTCACCTCTTAATTTTATTTTTCCTCAAGAAAGATATATTCTAAAGGGGTGACAACACATGGGGGCAGTAGGAATAGAGAATAGGTAAGGGGTCTAAAGGATATTTCCCTAGTGGCACAGGAGAGAGATGGGGAGAAATTTGAAGGCCTGGTTCTGGGCAAGATAAAGCCAGCATTCCAAAATTCAAAAGAAGAAGACATGGGCATAGTGGCCTAAGTATAAACAGCATGATAGGAAGATGGTTGGAAAGTGGAATGAAGGCCTAGTTCCAGGCAAGACAATAGTTATCACATCTTCAAGGATTAGTTTAACAGATAGCAGAGAGTAAGAATCATATATAGTAATAAGAGGATTAGGCAGGGTTTTGGTTTTTTTAGAAGTTCAGAACATGGGGTTCTGCTAGACAGAACACTAGCTAATAGGATCATAGATGTAGGGGTGAGAGAGATGTAGGGGTATCGAGTCAAAAACCTCATTTTACAGATGGGGAAACAGAGTCACAGAACTATTGACCAAAGTCACATAAGTAGTAAATGTCTGACGCTGGATTTGAGCTCAGATCTTTTTAAAAATAATATTTTATTTTTTCTCCAATTTTTTAAACATCTTTTCTTAAAGTTTTGAGTTCCAAATTCTATCCCTTCCTCCCCCCTTCCCTTCTCCCTAGTAAGATGGTAAGCCATTAGATGTAGGTTATACATGTGTAGTCATGTATAATATTTGTAAATTAGTCATTTTGTATAAGAAGACTCAAATAAGAAAAGAGTGAAGGAGAAAATGAAAGAGTGTGCTTCAGTCAGCGTTCAGACAGTATCAGTTCTTTCTCTGGAGGTGTCTAGGAAGCTTCATCATGAGTCCTTTGGGATTCTCTTGGATCATTGTATTGCTGAGAATACTAAGTCATTCACAGGTCTTCATCATACAACCTTGCTGTTACTGTGTACAATATTCTCCCGCTTCTGTTCATTTCACTTTGCATCAGTTTATGTGTCTTTCCAAGTCTTTTTCTAAAATCATCCTGCTCATCATTTCTTTTAGCACAATACTATTCCATCAAAATCATTTACCACAACTTGTTTAGCTATTCCCCAATTGATGGGCAGCCTCTCAATTTCCAATTGTTAGCCACCACAAAAAGACCTGCCATGAAAATTTTTGTATAAAAAGGTTCTTTTCTATTTGGGGGGGAAAGGATGTCTTTGGGATATAAACCTAGCAATGATATTGCTGTATCAATTGGTATGCAGTTTTATAGTCCTCTATGCATGAACTCAGGTCTTCCTGACTCCAAGTCCAGTTCACTATTCCATGATGATTTTTTTAGTGGGTCAAAGCATGAAGACACTAGTAGCTTGTGATAAAAGGAAAACTCTGCCCCACAGACTTCTTTCCATTGTGTAGGGAGGGAGAGCCAGATTTTTCCTGCTTTACAAATTTGCCTAGGGCTAGCCTTGCTGTGAATAAACTCATATTAAAAATAGTCAACAGTCCTCAGCACTGATCTGTGAAGCTATATACACTGTTTTAATCAGATTATACTTATCTATGTCTTTACATTATCAACAACATTTATTGAGTTTGCAAAGTCTTGGGTACAAAGAAAAGATACACAGGAAAGAGAAGCCACATTTTTTTGGCTCAGGAGTTTATAATTTATGGTGGGTTTTTGAATGTGTCCTCTTTCTCCTCCCCCCTTCCAACCCAACACTTTAAGTTCCTCAAGATCAGAGATCAATATCCTCCTTCCTTTAAGACATCTCCCCACGGTGCCAAACACAAAACTATATATAGTGGGCACTCATTCCTTGATTGACTATCTGACAGCATAGTGCACTGGAAATATCACTGAATTTGGATCATAACCCAGAATCACTTCCCCAAATCATAAACTACCCTGTGCATGTGAAGATTAAAAGACACGCTTGCTGGAGAGATTTTCAAGTGGACTATAGATGATAAGCCTGTTCAGGTATAAGTGGACCCTGTAGTCTCATTCATCTTTGAGAATCTGTGACATATCCTAGTCCAGGGTATGGATATGAGAGCAGTAGGTCTCTCTTGGATCATTGGAATCCCTAGAGAACCCACCTGCTTGGTATTTTGGAGAATCTGTCCTCAGATTCTTGTGAGTGGGTGGATGATTGAAAGCAGTTAATGCTTGGCTGGCTGACTGGGTGTGTCTCAGGCAGTAGAGGGCACTAAGAGGTTGGGGTGGGTGGTGGGGGTCCAAGTTCCAACCCCCTTCTGAAGTCCTTGTCCTAGCCCTTTATAATAAGAGGATAAGAATCCTGTTTCCATGACAACCAGGATTTTGTTCCTGGTGATGATAAGGTGTATTCAGACCCAGCAGCCAGCCATGTTCCCATGGTAATAGAAGACCCCAGTACGTTTCCATGGGAACAAGAGCTGGCTTTGAAAACGGATAAAAGTGAGTTGGCTTCACATTGGGATGACAGCAAAAGTTAAAGTCAGAGAGGTAGGAGAATGCAAAGGAGCAGGCGAGAGCATAAGTTGAACCTGGCTTTCCCTGAGACCAGTGGGAACTAGGATAGTGCTTTCAAACTGGATCCATGAATCCCTTAAAAGCTGGAGCAAGCATTTGGATATTTTTATTTCCGTGCTAAATGATTTATTTTTTTTTATTATTTTGACATCTTACTTTTTCCTCCTTCCTCTTAAATGAGGGGAAGTTTTTGGTGGGATTGGGGGGGGAGGAACAGGAGGGAGGACACAAGGAATACATGAATTTGTATAAGAGCAGGGTCAGAACCCTGTGATGGCAGCAATAAGAGTCCTCTACTGAGGATCTGGCCTGGGAATCTGTGTGCACTCAGCCCAGGATGCTGGAATTTGATATCTACCATTGAAACAGTCCATTAATTATTTACTGAGTGCCTGCTATGTACTCATAATCTGTACCAGGTGCTATGGGAGACGTGCAATGATAAAAAATGGCAATATAGTTTACATTTACTTAGCGTCTCACAATTTTCAAAGTGTTTTCACATCCATTATCTCATCAAATCCTTAACAATGATTCAATGAAGTAAATAGGACACCAATCATAGGGAGATTTCCCCATTGCACAGGCGAGGGTAAAAAAGACTTATGGAGGTTAAATGATGAGTCCCTTGGAGGGCTGGACTCAGACTTAGAAAGCCCCACCTTTGGTATTTATTAGCCAGGTGATCATGGACAAGACATTTAATTTTCCAAGCCTTGGTTTCCTCTTTTGTGAAATGAAGACACTTGTAGTACCTATCCCAAAAGCATATTGTAAAATATGCTGCTACTATTATGTGCCCAAGATTATACAGTTAGTAAGCAGCAGACCCTGGTTTGAGCCCATGCCCCGTGATTCCAAGTCTACTACAGAAGGTGTGGGTCTTCGATGTCAATGAACTTATGCAGATATAGAATGGAGAGGGACAGAAAGAATGGAAAGTTCCAACTCACTGCTGAGTTTTTCTCCTAGCCCTGGGGCCATCTCTAGTCATCCTGATCTATATCTGGCCGCTGGACCCAGATGGCTCTGGAGGAGAAAGTGAGGCTGGTGACCTTGAACAGTCCTCCCTCACTTAAATCCAATTCACTTGCATGTCACAGCCTCACTTTCCTGATGTCGTGGTCCTCTTCCAGATCAAAAGACAAATACCAACCTGCTAGCATTAGGTATTACTCCCTACATGAAAAATGAATCAGCATTACTATATTAACGAGAAAGGACTAGACCCTCCTGTTCCTTCCTCCTCTCATAGCTAACATGAGAATATATAACAATAAACTTTAGTACAATGGCAAAGAGAGAAGACAGACTTGAGGTCTATGCAAATATGTTTGATTCCATATTGTATGATTCTAGGAAATTAAAATGTTGAAAATATGACAAGTGATAAGATAGTACAAGATAAAATGGACAGTTTTGATTATATAAAATTAAAACTTTTTATACAAACAAATCTAATATAGTAAAAAGTAGAAGGGGATAATTAGAAATTTTTTTGCAAATTTCTGTGATAAATATATTATGCACATATACACATACATATGAATAATATATTTAAACTTATAATATATTCAAATTTATAAGAAATTCTCCAAAGAAAAATAGTAAAAGAATAGGAACAGGAAGTTTCGAAGGAAGGAATACAAGCTATCAATAATTACATGAAAATTATCTTCTAAATCACTTAAAATTTTAGAAATGACTCTTGAGGGTTCACTTCATAGACATAAGACTAATGAAGATAACAAAAGAACAAAATGATAGATGGTGGAGGGGCTGTGAGATGCTAGCACACTATTGGGAGAGCCATAAATTGGTCTAGTCATTCTGGAAAGCAGTTTGGAACTATCCCCAGAAAGTGATCAAATACCCTTTGACCTAGCTCTATCTCTACTAGCCCTATAGACCAAAAGAAATTAAAGAAAAAGGAATGGATCTATACTTTTTCTTGGTCCAAAAATTAGGAAGCTAAGCCATGCCCTCCTATTTGGGGAATGGCTAAACAAATTGCAGTAGATGAATATAATGAAATATTATTGTGCCATAAGAAATTATGAAATAGACCTTTTCAGAGGAAAATGGGAAGATCTTTATGACCTGTTACAGAGAAAAGTGAACAGAACCAGGAGAACAATTTATTCAATAACATTATAGAGAGAAACAGCTTTGAAAGATTTTAGAACTCTAATCAAGGCAATGATAAACCATGAATCCAAAAAAATGAAAATGAAAGAGTACTCGCCTCCTAACAGAGAAGCAGTGAATTTAAAATGAAGAGGCATATATTTTATAAACGGGGTTCCAGTGGGAATTTCTTTTGTTGGACCATGAAATTATAAACTAAGGGATTACTTTTGTGGTTTTTTTTTTAACTTTTAAATTTCTTCAGTGGTACATAGTGGGAAAGGCATGACATTATTTTTAAAATGGGGGGAAAATATGACTGCTCCTAACTTTAACCCATAGCAAAGGGTCTAATTGTAGATGTTTCAGACCTGGAAGGATGATACCGTAGTGGACTGGTATGGTGAAGGTAAATCCTTACAATTATCACCCACAAATCATATCTGAATTGATGGCCAACTCTGCCAGGTTCTAAAAACAGTTCTTCTGGATCTGGAGTTACAGGACATCATTTTTCCTTTCCTTATCACTCTGTGAGAAATCTAATTCTACTCCAAGGCTCTCAGCTAGCATCATTCTAGGACAAAAGTTTGTTTGGTTTGGTCATCAAAGTTTATCCATATGTGGATTTTTTCATGGTAAACGGACACTTCTCTATAACCCTGAACAAGTTACATCAGCTTGTTGGAAATTCACTTCTTCAAACTAAGGCAATGCAGTAAATGGTCTCTCTCATTCTTTCTAACCCTAAATCAATGATTACATGAAAAATAATGAAATAAAATAATATAGTAACTCCTTAGATGGAGAGACAGCCAGATTGACTTAAAGAGTAAGTTTTACTTTTTTTTTTGAGTAAGTTAATTACTCAAAAAATGAGTTGGTTCAGCTAGGTAGAGTGGTGGATAGATCATTGGGTCTGAAGTCAGAAAGACTTGAGTTCAAATTCACTGTCAGACACGTACTCATGGTGAGACCCTGAGCAAGTCACTTAACTTCTGGTTACCTCAGTTCGCTCAACGGTAAAATGAAGATAATGACAGCACCTACCTCCCAGGGCTGTTGTAAGAATCAAATGAAATAATATTTGTAAAATTCTTTGCACAGAGTCTGGCACACAGTTGGTACTGTATAAACAAGTATTTCCATCTCTCCTTCCCTTTGTTAATGATTCAATGGCAGTATGACAGATATCTAGTAGAGTAGCCCAGGGGTATATGCACAGGTCAGTACTGTTTAACATTTATCAAAGACTTGGATAAAGGTAATAATTTTCATATTTGCAGATAACACAAAACCAGGAGAGAAGACTAAAAGAATGGATGATATTCTCAATCCAAATGGATCTTGAAATCATTGGGCTGAATCTCATAGAATGAAATTAAATAGGGATAAATATAAAATCTTATACTTGGGTTCCCCCAAAAAAATCACCTTCAAAAGTATAAGATGAGTCAGGCAACCTTAGCAGTTTCTCTGAAAACAATTTGTGGGGACTATAAACTCACTATGAGATAGTAGTGTGGTGTAGCAGCTAAGAAATGAACAATCTTGGATTGTATGAAGAGAAATGGAGCTTCCAGGAATAGGGAGCTGATGGTCCCACAGCACTCTGTCCTCATCAGTCCCTGTCTGATGTATCAGATTCAATTCTGGGAGCCCTGATTTCAAAAGGAAGTTGTTAAACTAGAGAGAGACCAGACTTGGGCTAGAAGGATAGTAAAGGACCTTGCATCCATGTTCTACATGGATCAGTTGAAGGAACTGGAGACATTTAGCCTGGAGATGAGAAGGCTCAGGAAGACATGATAACTATAGTCAAGTCTTTGAAGGGCTGGAACATAGAAAAGGGATTAGATTTGTTCTATTAGACTGTAGAGGGTAGAGGCAAGAGTTAAGCTTCCTTCCAAATCTCAAATTCTGTCTCTTGGTGGCATTTATAGAATACTTAAAGTTTTACAAAGTGTTTTTCTCACAATGCTTTTGTGATGTTGTATTATGGGGTTCCCCCCCCAGCTCCACACTTTCCTTTGCAATGTCAAAATTAATCACTGCTACATTACAGCTTTCTTGCCAGCTACCCCCTTGGTTAGCAGCTGATACCTTGTAGCTGCTGCAGAACGGGGAAGAGGTGAATGAATAATCTGACCCCCACATCTGAATTCCAAACTGATATGATAACATTCACCAAATGGAGTTTGAATTGTGGAAAGTTTCCATTGTTCAATAGCGTGGATTCAGAAATCTGGTCCCTATAGAGTCACGTGGACCAGACTGAGGGTTTTAACTCCTGACTCATATAATGTGGTCAGCATCCTCCCATTCCAAACTGGCTACTCCACTGGCAAGGCTGGCAAGCACATCTTTAAGACTTCTGTCACATCCAAAGAGGTGGGTGCTAAGAAGCCAATGGAACCAGTAGCATATGAGCTAGTTTTACCAGAAACAGTAGTCAGGGGTTTTGGTGTTTGGCCCCTGTCCTTACCTTACATTTCATTCTTTAACCCTTTGGCTATTGAGGAGGTAAGAGCCTGGTTTCTCCCTTCCTTCTCTTCTCTTCTGGTTGAGGATAAAATTGGCAGCTCTTGGCTGGGTTCCAGGTGTTCCTTTACCTTCCAGCGACCAAGAGGATTGCTGAGCCATCTATCCTGCCCTTGTTTAATGTCCTGGATCTGCATGGCCTTGGAGCTGAGCTCAGTAGTTGAGATCAGTCTCTCTCTCTCTCTCTCTCTCTCTCTCTCTCTCTCTCTCTCTCTCTTTCTGTCTCTCTCTGACTCTGTCTCTGTGTCTCTCTCTTTCTCTCTCTGACTCTGTCTCTGTGTCTCTGTCTCTGTCTCTCACTGTCTCTGCCTCTATCTCTCTCCCTCCCCCAGTGAGGAAATGCATATGTTCATGTCCCACTAGATTTAGGACAAGTATCGATTGTAATCCATTGTAATCCTCTCTACAGAAATAATTATGTTCTCAAACATTTAAAATTATTGCTAAGGATTCTATTTTCATCATATAAGAGTAATTTCTGATATATTTATATATTTGTTATTGAGCTACAAAATCCTTCTACTGCATATTCTCTGATGATTACTATTAAACATTCCCCTCTCTCTTGAGAGCAAAATGATATAGTTATTTTGTAAGGCTTAGCTTTGCTGGCTCATCAAACCCAAGACCAAAATATTTTAGGCATCCTGCTGTCCCAAAGATTTGAGAGTGCTGTGTTCAGCTGATGGAGGTTTTGGGGGGGGGGCTTCCCTTTTCCAGCAGATCCAATTGGTAATACTAATAGATAGTAAAAGTACTATTATTCCCCTTTTATAGATGAAAATGTTGAGGCTCAGACAGCTTAAATGTCTTGTTCATGATCACACAGCTGAGTCCAACTCGTTAAATTTTAATAGCTTTACATTATTGCCAGAAGTTGGCCCTAAAATACATAGCATCCCCAAAGAGAGGCTGCATGAGTCCAAGCAATAAAGGGGCAGTTTGTCTCCCATGCCAATCCCAAATCTTACCACACCAAACACCTTTGCAGCTTCATTTCCTTTTGTCCAAATTAACTTTGAATAGTGCTGTGATTCATGGTTTCTGTCTGAGTTCCAAAATATATAAGTAGGAAATCACTCCTGAGAGGAGTGTTGATTGCTAATACCTTTAACATGCCTGTTTCTGACTTGTGAGAGCAGGAAAAAAATATATTTTCATGTCATATGTATATATGCTTTTTAAAAAAGTGTCATTTTGGCCCTTTTTACAAGATTGTCATTTTAAGTGGTGGTTTGGCCTCGTTCCAAAACTTGATGCATCAGGGGTCAGGTCGCCTCTAAAGCAACTGTAATTTTTATGCTGAGCTCCCCTAATGTAATTGTTTAGGCTGGGAGATTCACATCTCATTTCAGAGGGATAGGGAGAGTGGTTCTCAATGAAAAGGGCGCAGCATTTAAGAGGAAAGTCTTCTCCAATGCTGAGACAGAAAAAAGCTAGAGAGATTTTTTTCTTCTATTCCAATTGAGTGATTGTTTAAAGAAGAGACTCAGGAAATACTCTTGGGGCAACCCCAAGCAAAGGCCCCATGGGATACAATTGATGAAAGTTGGGGGATGAATATAAAGTGGCCTAGGCTGATCAGAGGGCCTTTGGTCATCTATAGAGATCATTATGGATTTTAGAAAGGGTGCATTATGGGATATAAGGCAAGGAACCTTCCTTTACAGGTATGAGCAAAGCCCCCCCCCCAAGTAGAAAGCATGAAGGACCACCTGCTCAGTGCCCCACCTGTCTTTAAAAAAAATCTGTTCAGGTTAGCACCAGAGCTGGACTCTCACGTCCCCTACCTAATGCTTTAGTTTGGAACCTAACACAAACACACCTGAAAGCAACAAAGGGAGAAAATTAATTACTCAGACAACACAACTGGAGAGCTGCAACCAGGGCCTGGGGGAAGCCGTGTCTGTCCAGTAGGAAAGGAAAGCCAAGAGAGAAATGTTCTTCTGATGGTTAGCTGCCCTGGTGACTTTCCCCATGGCTGCATGGGACTAAAGGCTGTTCTGAAGACCCACATCCTCTTTTTCTCCTCTGACATTTTATAAAGCTGTCCTGGGAGGGGCCAGAAGGGCAGTTATTTTCACTTATGTTCTAGACCTATGACTCTGAAAATGTCAAGGGCTTCTGATGTGGAAACCTACTCCACAATACAGATTGGTAACTCTTCTGTCATTTTTAATCTTAGAGAATTAATTACTTGAGGCATTACCCAACAATTACCTCAGTTACTTTGAGACTGAATGACTGACTTGACTCACTCTGTTTCAGAGGTAAGATTTTAACCCTGGCCTTCCTGACTCCAAGCTTAGATAGACACTACTCCTTTACACGGTCTTTCAAGTGAGGTGTTACTGTTCCCATTGTACAGATGAGAACACTGAACTTTAGAGGTAAAACGACTTGCTCATAGTTGCACAACTAAGTGTCGGAGTCAAAACTCAAACTCAGATCTCCACCATGCCATGCTGCCTTTTTCTCTCCCTCCAACCCCATTCCTTCATAAGTGCAGCCTTCAGAGGACTGCGGGCAACTCTTTCTTTTACCCGGGGATCTCTCAACCCCAGTTGAACCAATAGAAAAATTGTTAGAGAAAGGGACGAGGAAATCTGTTTGGGAAAGTTCTTATAAAATTTTTGTGTTCAAGTTTTTCCTTTGGTGGAATAATCCCTAACAGGCCACAGCTGCAGAAGTCCAACTGAGCAAGTGATTTTAGGGAGAAAAAAATGTAAATATTCAGAATTATTGTCTCTGGCATTCATTTTCACTGCTGCAACCCAAATGCGCAAGTTGTAATTGAAAAAGAGCCTTCCAACAGGAAACCTAGTCTCCTATCCAGTCCCCAAGTACACAGGATGGGAGTGTTGCCTTGATCCATTTGGTGGGCCTTCAACTCAGAGTTTGCATGGATGGTGGTTGGAGTAGCAGCAGGGTAGGATGGTCCCAAGGGGAGAATTGTAAGGCTGCTGAAAAGTCTGGACTCCACACCTCAACAAACGACATTTGTTTACATAAGGAGGCAGGAAGGAGAGCTTAAACAATGACTTTCAAATCCCTCAAGAGCCATTACACTCCAAATGGTGCCCAGCTGTTCTCCAGCTCCCCTCAGATCCCCATCTGTGGCCTGTTTTAGGTGGTATCTAATTGACAGGACAACTTTGGCTGGCAAATACCTAGAGAGTTTGGTGCTCAGGATCTCCTTAATGTACAGTTGGAGATGGAGCTAGCAAAACCTGGTCCTTTCAATGTGCATCTGGAGTCTAATCAGGAAGCGTCTGGATCATGGGGTTCTGCCTGGCTGACCCCTAAAAGCCTGAGCCAAGCTGTGGAATGAATTGGCCTCCTGGGAAGCACACTTCCACCCTGCTTAGACTAAAGATCAGAAGCTTTTCTCCATAGTCTCTAGGGGGCTGCTAAAATGTGAGGAAGACAGACCAGTTGGAATGCAGGTCGAGAGATAGCCATGGACATCAAACAGTGAGCTAAAGACCAACTCTTAGATAGAAACAACAGCATTGGTGCATATGGGATCATTGATTTACTCATTGATTTAACTAATATTTATTGAAGATCTAGTATATGAAGTGCATACGTGACAAATTTCTGGTTCATGCATTGTTATCAACATTCAGCTGTTTAGTAGGTAGATTTTTAAAGGACTGGGTAATTGCTACATTGGCTAGACTTAGAAGAATCTCACCCCTTTCTCTTTCTACATGTTGTTTCTCCATTTGGGTTTATCTTGAGTTACATTAGGGTAACATTAATTTGTGAGCTAAAAATTTTGTCTGAATGAGTTAGACCCTGGGTGACTAATAAATACCCTATACTTTGGATGCTCCTAATCCTGGAACATGCCAATCACCCTCCTATGGCCCTGGGGTCACAACAGGCCAGAGAGTGATTCCATTTTAGACCTGAAAAGTAGTCATGCTGGATTTTGATACAAGGGGCTGCTGTGACAGATGAATGAGAAGAAGGAAAAGCATCATAAATCTCCAACTTTAATTCTGTACTTTCCCAAGGATTCTATTACCTTTACCAAATATTATGCTGAAGAATTAATGTGGTTAGTTCCATATTAATTGAAAAAAGAGACAGCCCTGGTTTCAACTGAAAACATTAGGAGTCACTGGCCCTGGAGTCAGTAGGACCTGAGTTCAAATTTGGCCTCAGACACTTGACACACCAAAAAAAAAAATACCCTAGCTGCGTGACTTTGGGCAAGTCACTTAACCCCAAATGCCCTCCAAAATGAAAAAAAAATTAGGAGTTGTGTTCTCTGGGCTCTCATATGAACCAGTTAGGTACCATAGGAGAGAGAGTGCTGGCTTTGGAGGAAGGAAGACCAGAGTTTGAATCTTGACTTCAGCTCTTACTAGATGTTTGAGCTGGGATAAACTCTTAATCTCTCTACCTCAATTTCCTCAATTACTATAATTTTCTCATCTAAAATGGGGTATTTGTGTTTGTCCTTCATTTTCCAAGAGGACCACAGCACTAGGGAAATGATGACATGATTTGCAGTTGACTTTGATTTGAGTGAAGGAGGGCTGTGCAAAGTCACCAGTCTCACTTTCTCCTCCAGAACTATCTGGATCCAGTGACCAGGATGGCTGGAGATGACTGAGGTTGCAATGGGAGACCCTGGCCCTTATAGGCTAAAGTCTTGTCAGGTACTTACTTAGAGTGAGGTAATGCCCATGCAGTGAATAGGGCTCTTCAAGAAGTGAGTGAAGAGGGGCGGCTAGGTGGCACAGTGAATAGAACACCGGCCCTGGAGTCAGGAGGGCCTGAGTTCAAATCTGGCCTCAGACATTTAACACAAAAAACTAGCCATGCGACCTTGGGCAATTCACTTAACCCCAACTGCCCTCCAAAAAGCAAAAAAATAAAATAAAAATTAAAGAAAATGTTAAAAAAAAGAAGTGAGTGAAGAGATGGCTCCTTTAATTAGAAAAAAAATGGAGACAATAATAATAGCAACTACATCATAGTAGTATTGTAAAATTCAAATGAATTAATACACACACAGTGCTTTGCAAACTTTCAAGTGCAACATAAATCTAACTATTATGTTTTCGCTGTTGATGCCCTGAGAATTGACTTCTTACTTTCACTACATGTCTAGGACATTAAGACAGAAGGTAAATTGAAATCAGCTATTCCAATGACCAATCATAGGACCATAGATTTAGAACTGAAAAGGAGCTTAGCAGGCCTCTATTCCAACCTCTTCAGTCTATAAGTAGGGAAACTGAAATCTAGAGGCAAGAAGGGATTTACCCAAGATCCCACAGGAAGTAAGAAGCAGAGCTAGGATCAAACTCATTCCTCTCAAATACAGTGTTATTCCCATTATTCCATACTTCCTCACCTCAGTGCCTGGAATTATAATCACTACTTTTCATGTACCTCCAATTAGGCACAAAAACTGATTTCACAAATAGCTTTCTGTTGATTCGCCAGGGTGTAGTACGGATTCCTATCGGGCAAGCAGCAGAGATATGCATGTCATTCATTTTCACCTGTGGGTCCTACTCCCCTCCTGGATCACTATCTTGTCATGGTGGAGGAGCTTGTGTAGCTCAGTAAAGTATGATCTACATCATGCAAGGTTAAGCAAGATGGACAGGTCATAGAGGAGAGTTTTGACAAAAGGTGATCCACCAGAGAAGGAAATGGCAAACCACTCCAGTGTCTGTGCCAAGAAAACCCTATGGACAGTATTAAAATGATAAAAGATATGACACAAGACAATGAACCGTCCGGTTAGAAGATGCCCAAAATGCTATTGGGAAGAACTGAGGACAAGGACAACTGCAAGTTGATTCAGTACTGATGCAGTGAGTGGGCCAGAGGAAGCTCCGCTGTAGATGTGTCTGATGACAAAAGGAAAGTCTGATGCTGTAAAGATCAATAGTGTATGGGAACCTGGAATGTAAGTTCTATGAAGCAAGATAAGCTGAATGTGGGCAAACAGGAGATGAAAAGATTAATCATTTTTGACCAATGTGAACTTGATTTGACAGGAATGGTGAATTTAACTCAGGTAATTCTTACATATGCTACTATAGGTAAGAATCCATTAGAAGAAATAAAGTAATCCTTATAGTCAATAAAAGGGCGAGAAAAGCAGTACTGGGATATAATCTCAAAAATTACTGAACTATATCCGTTCATAGGCAAACTATTCAACATTATAGTAATACAAATCCATGTTCCAACTATTGATTCCAAAGACAACAAAGTTGATGAGATTTATGAAGACCTAAAACATCTAGAAATAATACCACAAAAGATGTCACATAGGGGATTAGAATACTAAAGCAAGAAATCAAAATATCAGAATAACATCTTAGTTTGGCCTTGCAGTAAAAACTAAAGCAGTAAAGCAGAGCAAAGACTAATAGAGTAATTCAGACACAGAAAATGCTGTTTCAATAATCCAAAAGGTGATTCCACAAATGGATATCACTAGATGGCCAATATCAACATCAGATTGATTATGTACTTTATAGTTAAAGATGGAATAGTTCTATATAATCAGTTAAGATCTAGAGTTGACTGATGAGGCCTTAAAAATTGCTGAGGAATGAAGAAAAGCAAAAAGCAAAGGAGGAAGAGACAGATATGCCCAGATGAATGCAGAATTCCAGAGAATAGCAAGAAAAGTAAATGTTCTTAAGTGAGAAATGCAAAGAAATAAAAGAAAACAATAGAATGGGAAAGACAAGAGGTATCTTCAAAAAAGTTAGAGATATCAAGGGAACATTTCATGAAAAAATGGGTATGATAAAAAATAAAAATAGTAGGAACTTCACAAAAGCAGAAGAGATTAAGAAGAGATGACAAGAACATGCAGAAGAACTATACTAGAAAAATCTTAATATCACCAGTTACTGATCACCAGCTATGATTTGATTACTAATCCAGAGCCAGATATCTTGGAGAATAAAGTCAACTGGGAGTTAGGAAGAATTGCTAACAATAAGGCTAGTGGAGGTGATGGGATTCCAGCTGAGCTATTTAAAATCCTATAAGATGATGCTGTTAAAGTGCTGCACTCAGTATGCAAGCAAATTTGGAAAACTTGACAGTGACCACTAGATTGGAAAAGATTAGTTTACATCCTAATCCCAAAGAGGCCATGCCAAAGAATGTTCACATAACTGAACAATTGTACTCATTTCATATGCCAGCAAGGTTGCATTTAAGATTCTGCAGCTAGTCTTCAACAGCATATAAACAAAGAATTACCAGAAGTGCAGGCTAGTTTTCAGAGGCAGAGGAACTAGAGACCAAATTGCCAACATTCACTAGATTGTGGAGAACTCAAGGGAATTCCAGAAAAAAATATGTCTGCTTCTGCTTCATTGAGTACACTAAAGCCTTTAACTGTGTGGATCACAACAAAATGTGTCAAGTCCTCAGAGAGATGGGAGTAAGATCATCTTGTCTCCTAAGGAATATGTGTTTGGGTTAAGAAATAATAGAAGTGAACATGAAATAACTGATTGGTTTAAGATTGGGAAAGGAGTGTGACAAGGCTAAATATTGTCACCTTATTCATTTAACTTATATGCAGAGTACAAATATCATGCTGGTTGAATAAAAAAACATAATTAAGTTTGCTGGGAGAAATATCAACAATCTCAGTTATATTATAGATGGTGCCGTTCTAATGGCAGAAAGTGAAGAATTAAGAAGCCAACAAGATGAGTGTAAAATCTGTCAACTAAGATCTTGGCAATTGGTCCCATCATTTCTGGCAAATAGAGGGAGAAAAAGGAAACAGTCTCAGACTTTATATTCATGGGTTCAAAGATCACTGCAGACAGCAACTGCAACCATAAAATTAAAAGATGCTTCTTGGAAGGAAAGCTATGGTGAATCTGGATAGCATAGTAAAAAGCAGAAAAATTGCCATGCTGACAAAGGTCTGTATGGTCAAAGCTATGGTTTTTTTTCCAGTACTAATGAGAGTTGGGCCATAAAAAAGCTGAGAACTGCAGAATTTATGCTTGAACTGTAGTGCTAGTGAGGACTTTTGAGAGTCCTTTGGATAGCAAGGAGATCAAATCAGTCAATACTTAAAGAAATTAATTCAGGCTATTCAGTGGAAGGTCAAATACTGAAGTTGAAGCTTAAATACTTTGGTCACTTAATGAGAAAACAGGACTTATTGGAAAAGTCCCTAATGTTGGGAAAGATTGAAGGTAAAAGAAGGAGACAGCAGAAAATAAGATAGATCGATAGTGTCATGGAAACAGTGAGCACAAACTTGGACAGACTTTCAGAGATTATGGAGGATAAAAGGGCTTGATGTGCTATGGTCCATGGGGTCAGGAAGAGTCAGGCATGACTGAAGGACTGAACAACAACAATGTGGGTCCTACTACTGTGGAGATGCATGATAGGGGTCATCAAATGTTAGAACAAGAAGGGACTTTTGAGATCATCTAGTATCACCACCTTATTTTACAGATGAGGAAACTGAGACTCATGGAGGTTAAAATCACTAGTACCAGTTAAGATCACATAAATAGGAAAAGTCAGAGCCAGGAGATAGACCCTCAGGTTACTCATTCGTAAAATGGGTGGATTGGAATTCACAGAGAGAGATGGCAGAAAAAGTGTTTCTTGAAGAAATTGTTTCCTGATGTTTGAGGGAGTTTCCTGTGGACTCTAGAGACTCTTTATTATCAAGAGAGCCTGGTTCTTCCTTAGTCTAACAGTTCATGGGACATGAAGAACCCAGCTAAGGGTCCACTTCTACATTTATGGCCTTCCTTCTTGCCTCCTCAATGGATGCGGGAGAGACTGAACAAAAGGAGAGAATTTGGAACTCAAAAAAAAAGAATGTTAGAAATAAATAGTTTTATGGGTTCCTGTTGGTTAGACTTTCTAATCCCATTATTGACAGGTCCATTGGATGTCTTATTTTAAAGACTGCTCTAAAAAAATGCTTATGTAAACCAATCTAAATTGAATTAGCCTAGTAAGATAGATTTTATAAAGTTAATTTATTTATTTTTACTTTTCAACATTCACTTCCATAAGCTTTAAATTTTCTCCCCCTCTCTCCGCTTCCTTCCCAAGACAGCATGCAGTCTGATATAGGCTTTACATACACATTCCTATTAAACATATTTTCACATTAGTCATGTTGTGCAGAAGAATTGGAATGAATGGGAGGAACCATGATAAAGAAAAACAGAAAATAGTCTGCTTTGCTCTGCATTCAGACTCCATAGTTCTTTCTCTGGAAGTGGGTGGCATTTTCCATCATGAGTCCTTTGGAATTGTTTTAGGACCTTGCATTGCTGAGAAGGACTAAGTCTATCAAAATCAATCATCACACACTGAGGCTGTTACTGTGAATAATATACTCCTGTTACTGCTCACTTCACTCAGCATCAGTTCATATAAATCTTTCCAGATTTTCTGAAGTCCACCTGTTAATCATTTCTTATAATGCAATAGTATTCCATTACATTCACGTACCACAATTTGTTCAGTCATTCTCCAATTGATGGGCATCCCCTCAATTTCCAATTCTTGGCCACCACAAAAAAGAGCTGCTTTAAGTATTTTTGTACATCTGGGTCCTTTCTCCATTTTTATGAGTGAAAGACATTTTAAAGTACTCTTCTTCCATGCCATGGTATAAAAAGATTGCTGGTAGTTCTGTTGTTTCTGTAAAGAGTAATGATTAACCTCCAGACTTATGACGGGCAGTTGGACCTTTTTGTCCTGACAGAAATAGCTATCACCGGTGTTACAAAGATCAAAGAATCATAGACTTAAGAACTGGACATGATCTTAGAGACCATTTAGTTCAACACCTTCATTTTATACCAAGTTCACATATATAATAAGTGACAGAGTCAGGGTTGGAAGCCCATGTCCTCCAGCACCAAATCCAGCATGTTCTCCATTGCCTCTGTCCACCACTTGCAACATTCTCCAGTAATAAGGGATTGAGGTCAGTTATGAAGGCTCTGATGTACAGCTTTCAGGTCTTTGCTGCTGGACAGATCTTCACTGCTCAGATACTTTATTGAGTGGATTTTACAGCCTGACTTTGGAGGAGTACAAGCCTACCTATTAACCACATGGAGCACCAGGGTAAATACAAGCATTACACACACACACACACACACACACACACACACCTGCCTGATTTACCTAGGAGTACAAAAATCAAGACCACATAAAACAACATCCAAGAAGACAAGAGAGAACCTAAACCACTGCAATTCAATCATTCTCAGTTTCTTGAAAGCTTGCATGGCCATTTATTTTCTCACTCTCCCTCAGTGTACTATAACTCTCACAAAAAATGGGCTGGTCTGACAGTGATACACACCAGCACTGTGGAGCTCTGAAAGCCCATCTCTAGTGTGTGACCTCAGTTGCACACTGACTTGGTAACTTTTTACTAAAGCCACAGTTAGACTGGGAAGGAACTAAGATTTCAACTGAGACTCTAACCATATCCTCTTGATCTTGTAGGGTCTCTAGAGGAAAGCCTCACAAATTTCAGAAATAAATCCTTCAAGAAAAACCTCCCCTACCCTCTTTCCCAGTGATCTTCAGCCTCCTCCTCCTCTAGCACATACCCTTATGCCCAATGGGCCAATCTCACCCTGGAGGCAAGCTCAGTCTCTCCTTTCCTGCTGCTCTGTATTTTCACTAATATGCTCATATCTCATCTGCCTTAGCATTTTGCTTTTCCAAGCTTCTTAATCCCTCATAATTGAATATATTTTATGCTGATGAGTGGTACTCTTAATCATGCCTCTGGGCAATGCCTGAAGGGACATTTTATTTCATTCTTTTCTGGGCCTTATGCCAATTTAGTCCCCCATACACACCTCCATCTCTGGGGAATGGACTTTGTCTAAGAGGGCTAAATTCAAATTAAAGGTAAAGAAAACTTCCTGACCATCAGAGTCAAGAATCTTGCAACGGGATGACTGGAGAAGATGATTAGAAAAAGCTTACATTCAGTCTCTACTTGGCACAGTACTTTCCTAAGAGGTAAACCATGTAAACATCATCATTTGTTATTGTTCAGTTGGTACCCACTCTTTGTGGCCCCGTGGATGTTGTCCATGGGTTTTCTTAGCAAAGATATGGGAGTGATTTGTCATTTCCTTCTCCAGATTATTTTACACATGAAGAAACTGAGGCAAAAAGGATTAAGTGACTTGCCAAGGGTCACACATCTAGTAATTGGTTGAGGCTGAATTTGAACTCAGATCTTCTCAACTCTAGGCTCAGGGCTCTAGGCATTGCATCATCTAGCTGCCCCCAAACATCATCATACCCATCTTATAAATGATAAACCTAAGACTGGATAAGATTATGTGATTTGTCCACAACTGTTAAATGATACAACCACAACTTGAATCCAGATCTTCTAATTTTTGATCTAAACTTCATTCCACTATACCATGTTTCCTCTTTTCTAGAAATTTTCAAGAAGAGGAACAACACCCTCCTCCCCCATATACTATGTCTTCCTAAATGAGGAGTTCTTAAACTTTTTTTGTCATGGACCCCCTTTGACAGTTGATGGAGCCTTCTTTCAATAATGTTTTATTATCTACATTTATAATGGAAGGAAAGAATAAATTTTATCTAGAGGTTAGTGAAAATACAAATGTAAGTTTTTTTAAATAACTTCACAAACTCCTCACAATCTTTCCCAAAACCCTTTGGGGTTCTATGGACCTCAAGGTACTAACCCTTGGTCTGAATGATTTTTCATGGCTCTGACAGATGGAAAAACTATCTCAAAAGGGCATTTCCTGCCTAGGGTGTTCACGCCTTGTCCCAGTGAACTGGGTTACAATTCCTTTGTCATATGTGCTCCCAGGGGAGACTTTAAAAAGAAAAGGGGAAGCTCTAGGAAATTTACCACCTGTTTAGATTTCAAAAGCAACTCTGACAAAGTTAGCCTGAATATCATGGAGGAATAAAGGGGAGAAAGGTTCAATTGCCTATGAAGTTCCCATTGACCCAGTTTCAATTAAGGCTTTACTGGGGGCTGCACCACCCTGCAAGGAGCATTGTTTTTCCCAACTTCAAAGCTGGGATTTCGTTAAATTAAAAATGCATAAAGCCACAACCTTGTTTTCTTTCAATTTTAGTGTTCACAGAACTAGAAAGGATTGATATACCAGTAATAGCGGACAAGAGGGAGAAGAATTTATGACCCCAGAAGTGCTGAGGCAAAGCAATAGAAAGAAGCATTTACGTCTTTCTATTAAAGTAACTCATATTAAAAAGTAATAGAAGTTGGGGCAGCGGAGGCCTTACTTATTTCATCAGTGATGCCAACAGGCAGCAATTTGTCATAGCTGGAGAGTAGGAAACAATTGTCTCGCCCTTAAATGAGCCAACACTCAGGAGTGACATGCAAACAGAGTGTAGTTCAGAAACAGAGGTGGGTGGGCTGAAGGTGGTAGCATCTCCTGGGAGGATCCTGGCAGTTAGGATGGGGCATAGTCAAGATCCTTAGATTCAGTCAGTGAACCAGAGTCTAGCCTAAAACTGCTGCTAATGCTGTTTTGAAGATGTTTCCTCTGTGGATGGACAATGGGAATAGAATCAGTGGGGAACAACCTATAGAGGCTATTTGGCCTCTGACTTTACTTAGAAGGTTAAGACCATCCATTGGGGGCTCCCTTGCTTTCCTTGCTTTCAACTTAAGACTAACTATGTTTTATCTCATTTTTCCCTCCAGTCTTGGAAGAAGACACAAGAATGTACAAACTCTCCCTCTTGAAATTGACTTCTCCCTCTAGTTATTACCTGGTTTGTCTTCTTCCTTTTACTGTTGAACTTCTATAATTCCTTTATTCACACTTCCATTTCCTTACCAGCCAATCATTCCTGAATTCTCTATATTTTGACTTCCATTCCAGACCCTATTCTCAAAACTACCTTCTTCTTTGGTTAAGAGTGACCTCAGATCATTAATATCAATAGTCAATTATTAGTATCAATCATTAATAACAATGGTCTTTTCTGAGACCTCTTGGACCTCTCCATAGACTTTACCACTCTTGACCTATTAGTTCCTCCTTAAAACTCCTCTCTTTGGCCTTCCCTAAAACATCATCCTCCCTTTAACTTCCATCTTTCCCCATTTGGATCATAAAAGCGTAAATTTAGAGTTGGAAAAACCTTTGAGATTCCCTAATCCAGCCTTCTCATAGATGAGAAAACTGTACCCAAGGTTATCTGGAGGTGGCAGAACAAGCACAAGAACTTAGGTTCTCTTACTCCAAATCGAGAATTCTTCCTATTTCATTACACTACTGTTCCCCTATGTCTCCTTTTTTGGTTCTTTTTCTTCTTCCCACTCACAAAATTAGGATTCTCCCATATAATTATTACATTTTGTATGTGGCCAGCCTTAACTTCCTGCAATATAGCTTCTATCCCTAGGATGAGGAAAACATTGTTAAAACTTAGGACTCATTGACTTATAATCAACTTTCTGTATTGCTTTCTTTCTAGCTTATAGGAAATATGAGTGGTAACCCTCTACAATAGTAGGTGAGCAAAATCTATGACTTTAACATTATCTCTTGCCTTCTCAATGCCTTCCACATTCACGTGGCTGCTCTATCCACCATTCTTCAAACACATTTGTGCTTTCTTGTGTCTTCTTCCCTCTCTTGACCCCACCTAAAACCCTCTCTCCATTGCTGGGCAGTAGAGCCAAGTGAAGGGTTTTTTTGTTTTTTGTTTTTTCAAGATGGAGGAGATCTGTTTGTATCACCTTCTAAGACAGGAGGGAAGGATGAGACAATGAGAGAAAACTAAAAAGAAAGGAAATCAAGGAAGTAAATGGAAGATAGTCATGATTTTCTAAGCAATCTTTCCCTTATCCACATCTCAGTGCAATTGATCAGGGTTCATCTTAAGCTTCACCACCTTAAGGTAGAAGAGTTGATGAAATAGGCTATTCTTAATTACTCCAGCCCACAGTGACAGCATTTGAAATCATCAATTTTCAGAGTTGGAAGGGACATCAGAGGACATGTAGTCATCAAATAGCATACTAAAATAATAGTCAATAAACACTGATTAAAACCTATTTTGTGCCAGATTCTATGCAAAGCATGGGAATGCAAAAAAGAGGCAAAAGACAGACACTGACCTCATGGAAGTTAGGGTTTAATAAGGAAAGACAACACACACACACACACACACACACACACACACACCTGAAAAGGGGGGCAGGAGAAAAGAAGAGAAGGTACTTGATGCCAGGACACCCTGGAAAAGTCAGTCTGAAATGTCCCAAATAGTAGTCATGTGAGAAATGAGGAGATCTCATTGATTCTCATGATCTTCAATCAGAGAAGCAGAGTGTAGCCAGGAGGCAGAGTACTAGGGCTGATGAGCTTATAGAAGTAATAGAGTACTAAGACTAATGGGATTATCTTAATTCTTTGTTGTTACCATGGTCCTGTCCAACTCTCCATAACCCCATTTGGGGTTTTCTTGGTACAGATACTGGAGTGGTTTGCCATTTCCTTCTCCAGTTCATTTTAAAAATGAGAAAACTGAGGCAAATAGGGTTAACTGACTTACCCAGGGTCACACAGCTAGTAAGTATCTGAGGTCAGATTTGAACTAAGAGAGGTCTTCCTGACTCCAGGCCCTCTCATATACTCTATCTACTGCACCATCTAGCTGCCCTGATTATTTCAGTAATGAGTTAAAAAATAATGAGCTCACACAAAAATATCTTTAATAATGTTAGCAATAAATAGTCATATATCATCTATTGAAACACATCTGATGGTGGATAGTGGGTGGGGATTCACTCCTTTCCAAAGTACCCCATTACACTTTTGGATATCTCTAATTGTTTAGAAGTTGCCTTTTTTTCCTTACTAAGAACTGAGCTATACAATGCTATGACTTCCACTGCTGCTCTGAAGTCAGTCCTCTGATCAAACAGAATATATCTAATCTCTTTTCCATATGACAGATCCTTAAGGTTCTCTCCCCCAGATAAAACAAGCATCCCCATTTCTTTTGATCCTCATATGGAATATTTCTTCAATTCCTTAACAATTCTTGTCACTCTTTTCTTAATAAACTCTAGCTTGTCAGTGCTCTTCCTTAAATGAGATGCTAAGCAATGAACCTAATGCTTTAAATGTGTGTCTGACAAGGGCAGAGTCTGGTACAACTGTTACCTCTATCCTCATTCCTTGTCTTGATGCAGCTTAAGGATAATATTACCTTTTTTTAACTATCATGTCACATTAACCCCACACTGAGCTTGCAATCTGCTGAAACTCATCAGTTCCTATAACATTTATTTTCTTTTTTGCTCATTTGGAATATGTACTGGTATCAGTTAGCTCTTCTTCTGGGTCAGTGTTATTTCTCCAGGCTGTAAGTTTATTGAGAACAAAATAGATTTACCTTATGTATTGAGTAAGTGAGATGGGAAGAAAGCAATGACAGTGTCTGGCCATGGCTTTGTTCCTAATATCCTCTACACAACTCCCAAGGCCCCTACCCTTACCCCAAAAAGAAACCCCCACAATCAAGATTTGTTGGAAATATATTTTTCCTTAAAAAGCAAGGCAGCAACAATATGTATGAAGAAAGCTGCCAAAGATTGGGAAGAGAGATGTGCCACACATGAAGAGAAGAAGGCAAAATGGCATCCTGGCAATATTAGATGTCAAACTAAATCTCAGACAAAGGAGTAGTCATCTAAAGAATTTGGTAATTGTTAAAAAAAAGTTTGTTTAGTGGAACAGATTAAATATATAACATACTGCAGCAAATAAACCCATTGGTCTATTGTTTGATGCACCTTCAAACATCAGATACTGGGATAAAGATCCAATATTTGACAAAAACTGCTGGGAAAACTGGCTAGCCTCCTAGAATAATTTAGGATTATGGCAACACTTCATGCTATATACTAAGGTGAGTTCCAAATAAATATAATACCTAGACATAAAAGGTCACACCATAAACAGATTAGAAGAATAAGGAAGAAATTACTCATCAGACTTATGGAGGAAGGAAGAATTCATGACTAAACTAAAAAAGGAAGATAGCAGAAATACAACAGACAATTTTTATTACATAAATTATAAAAGTTATTGTGCAAACACATCCAGTGCAGCTGAGATGAGAGGAATAATAGTTAAAGAAGAGGGAAAAAAAGTCTTTGATGAAAATCTCTCTGATAAAGGTCTCACGTCCTAAATATAAAAAAGAACTGATTCAAATTTATAAGAAGTGGCATCCCCCAATTGATAAATGGATATCAACAGACAGTTATCAAAGGAAGGAATTTAAGTTATCTATAATCATATAAAAAATTGCTCCAACTCACTATTGATTGGAGAAATAGGTATCAAAGCAGCTCCAAGGTTCTATTTCACACCCATCACATTAACGTACTTGAAAAGGAAAAAGACAAACGTTGGAAGGGTTGTTGGAAAACAGGTATGTTCAGGAACTGTTGGTGTAGCTATGAACTGGTCCAGCAATTTTGGAAAACAATTAGGAACTATGCCACTAAAGTTACTAAACTGTGCATATCCTTTCATATAGCAACATCATTCAGAAGTAGACCTATTCCCAAAGGGGATCAAAAAAAGAAGAAAGTATACTATTTGTACAAAAATATTTTTACTGGGTCCTTTTGTGGAAGCATAGACCTGGAAGTTTTGGGGTACCCATCATCTGGGGAATGGCTAAACAAACTATGGCATATGAATACTATTGTGTTGTAAGAAACAAAGAAAGAGAGATTGTTTTCTATGTGAATGTTTAAATTCAAACAATTCTTTGATTGTTTCAGAGAAACTTGGGCAACCTTGTTTGACCTGATGGAAAGCAAAGTGAGTAGAACCAGGAGAGCAAGTTATGCCACAACATCAACATTGTAAAAATGAACAGTTTTGAAGGATTTAAGTGCTCTGATCAATGAAATAATTATTCATTATTCCAAGTGACTGTTGATGAAGAATGTTACTAACCTCCTGACAGAAAGATGTGCAGAAGGAGACACATTTTGGACATGACCAATATGGAAATTTGTTTTGCTCGACTCTGCTTATTTGTTATGAGGGTTTGGGTTTTCTTCTCTCCTTCCACCCCTGCCTCTGAAGATAGGGTGAGGAAGGAGAGAGAAGACAATGCTTAATTTTTGTTGTTGTTCAGTCATTTCAGTTCTGTCCAGCTCTTCCTGATCTCATTTAGACAAAGATAATAGAGTCATTTGCCATTTCCTTCTCCAGTTCATTTTATAGATGAGGAAACTGAGGCAAACAGGGTTAAGTGATTTGCTCAAGGTTATGTTGCTATTAAGTGTCTGAAGACAGGTTTGAACTCATAAAGACGAGTCTTCCTGACTCCAGGCTTAGCACTCTAGCCTCTGTGCCACCTAGCTGCCCTTGATAATTTTAAAGATATTTAAATAAAATATTTTATATTTAGTAATAAAATATTATCATGTTTATAATACAATGATAAAAAAACTAAATATTGTAAAATAAGCATTTAAATATGTTTATATATTTATATTTAAAAGTAACAAAGGCAAAGGATAAGGATAATTTTATAAGTATTCTTATGTCCTATCTGATTTATATTGAGGAATAGGACCAACTACAATGTCCTCTGGTTGGAGAGAGAAGGAAGTGTTTATCTCTAAGTCACTGAGTTTCCACAAAAACAAACAAACAAACAAAAAAAACTATGCATGAGCTTCTCAAGTCACAGACATAGAGAAGGCAGGATCCTGTCCCATCTGACATTTATAGTGTTAAGCCAAAGGACCCAAAGTCTTCAGGTGCCAGTTACCTCTTGGTTGACTTTAAGATATCTCAAAGAATCAGCATGTTCCAGTGTCAATTCCCAGAGATTTGTTGTTTTTCAGAACCTGTTCTTCACAATATAGAGAAATGCTGCCTACAATTATAAGCTATCATCAGGACATCAACAAGTGTGACTATATTTACATAGACCTTCTGTATTACAGATGTATCCAATATTACCTTCTTCCCTCCCTCCAAACCTGTCTCCACTAAAGTAACAGCAAGCACCCTAGCATACCCAGGATGACTGCTAGCACAGGTTCTTTGTTCTGCTTTTCTAAATGAAAGCAACTCAAAAGGGGTTAACAATCTTTAATCAAACATATATATCATTCAATTAGTTCAGGGGGAAAAGGACTTCAGAACTTCAGAAAATGCAAACAGAAATTACGAGCAGAAAAAAAATACAGAGAGATAAAATAACACAATTTAACATACCAACAGACAGGGCTTCTAGCTGTTTGATCACTACATACATACATAGTTACCAGAGACAGAAGCACTAACATCTGGGTTTTCAAAGCTGAAGGGCTCAACAGCTAAGCAGAATCTCACCTGGCCAAACCACACAACTCTTCCCATAAGTGAGTCCCAAAGCAAAACCTCACCTCAAGAGTAGATAGATAGATAGATAGATAGATAGATAGATAGATAGACAGAGATAGATAGATAGATATACATATACATATAGACCTATACATACATATACATATATATGCATACATTATATATACATATATACACATATACACACACATTATATATATGTAACATGTGTATATATATATATATATATATATATATGTACCCTTCTTCAGGGTCAGAGGATATCACAACTTTCATGACCCACTGCCTAATTGCAAAGTAACAAAAGGTGAAAAACAAGCCTCTCCTAAGCAAGCTTCTCTTGTTGGGCTCCAAGTGAGGACCATTAAAGGGCAGGGAAGATCTTCAAATTCCCTTACCATTACAACCAAGAGTTCCCAAACCATGGCATATCTTCCCACACACTTCTACACACACACGCACATGCACACACACTTAACTGCAATCAGGTTCCTCACAAGTCCACAGTATTAGGAACCACATTAGCTATGTGATTTGGGTATTACAGGAAACTTCCCCTTTCCTCAAAACATCTTCTGCATGCACCCCTCTCCAATTATTCCCTAGTGCCTCTAATTTGGGATAAAACCTTCTGTTCCCTATTTAGAGAGAAACCCTGAAATGTGAATAAACCCAGGCAGCAGAAAGGGAGGATGGAAGAGAGAAATAAGAAGGGGGCGGGGGGTAGGGAACACTGTGACTGAAATTCACCTTATTTTAATGATAGGTCTTTGCTGAACACAGCTTTTGACTCGGGGAGAGGACATTGAATTCTTCTAACAGGTAGAAGAAGGAGACAGATGTAGGGAATAAGGAACAAGCAAATGGTACAGTAGATAATGTAGCAGGGAAAGGTCCCAGAAAAGAAGGTTAGAGGCCAGGAGAGAAATGCATTGTCTTTATTTTCTTTACCATTTTGCCTCAGGGTCAGTCCAACCAAAGTAATCAATTAATTCCACATGTATTTATTATGTACCTGCAATAAGTCCAGCAGTGTTTGGTGGGTCAGGGATATAAAGACAAAGAAAACAAAAGAAATTTTTAAAAAGTTCCTGCCCTCAAAGATCTTACATTGTATTATGTGGAATGTAACTTCTACACAGGTAAATACTAAATTTATACAAAGTATATACTTAGACAAAGACAAAATAATTTCAAGAGAGAGAAAGCTGATAACTGGGGGAAAGAGGAAAGGAAGTTCTCTCTACAAGAGTCTGTGTCCTGAAGCAATGGGATGCTTAGTCTCAGCTGGAACAAAGATCCTGTATTGCAGATTCCTTCTTTAACAGTGAGAAAGACCCTCACTTTAGGGCAGATGATGATGAGGATGATGATTTTGTTGTTTAGTCAGTCATTTTCTACTGTGTTTGATGCTTTGTGAAAGCCCCATTCAGGATTTTCTTGACAATAATGCTAGAGTGATTTGCCATTTCCTTTTTTTCAGATCATTTTATAGCTGAGGACACTGAAGCAAACATAGTTAAATGACTTGCCCAGGGCCACAAAGCTAGTAAGCTTCTAAAGTTGGATTTGAACTCCCAGAGATGTCTTCCTGAGTATCCACTGTGCCACCCAGCTGCCCTAATTGTAACAACAAGTATTTATATGCATTGTAGAGTTTACAAAGCGCTTTACTAAAGTTATCTCATTTGGCCCTCAACAACCAGGTGGAGTAGTCACCATCATTAGCCCGGTGTTACATATAACCCTGGAGTTCCAGCCTATTTGCACAAGACTCTTCATTTCTGGAGAAGGATTACTCATAAGCTTATGAGATAGGAGTAGTTGGTGAGAGTTTTGGAGAGGAGAGATCTTAGTTCTCCTGCCGTCCAGCTTCAAGAGAGGGAAAGCATGGCCCTGGATTTCTCCAGGGAGAAGTCTGGGATGGAAGGAAAGACTCTGATAAGAAACTGATACGTAGAGGAGCCAGCACCTTGAGTTCCTTCCCACTTGCTTGTTCCTTACCAGTTTGTCTCCTTAGAACAGTGGTTCTCAACCTGTGGGTCACAATCCCTTTGGGGGTCGAATGACCCTTTCACAGGGGTCACCTAAGACCATCAGAAAACACATATTTCCGATGGTCTTAGGAACTGAGACATGGCTCTTCTATCCATCTCCAGGTGGGTCCGCCCACATGCAGATATGCCAACATTTGAGTATTAAAGGGTTTCAGCATTAAGAAGGTTGAGAACCACTGGCTTAGAACTTTGGGGAATTTCCTCTTGGGTGAGATGGGGAAATACTAGATGTTCTTGTTCCTCTACATGTCAGCTTCTTCCTAGAGTTTTTCTTTCCTTGGAGGGATTCCTCACTGAAGAGAACTGGGAACTGTATGTTGTCTTCTCTAGAAACCAAAGAACTAGTATCTGTCACTAGCTAAGCTCTCAGTGACTTACACAGGCACAGCGTATCAAGCAATCATTCTCAGCCAGCGAGGAATGCCAGGTTACATATAGATGAGAAAACTGAAACTGACAAAGGAATTGTAATTTTCCTATTGTAATTAGTAATTATCTGAAGTAGGATTGGAGCTCAAGTCTCCTGACTCTATCCACTACACCAAATAGCTGCCAACTTTCACAGCCCTCAGGGCTGGTGCAGTCTTATTCCGTAAATACTGGTCTTGCCTGACCACAAGAATTAGGCCTGTGGGGCTAGAAGGACTGTTTATTATGTACATGCTCTTTATAAAGCCCTTTCACTTCTTCATCTGTAAAATGAATAGTTCAGGCAAGAATCCAAGGTTTCTTCCAATTCTGATATTCGGTGAGTCTGTGACTTGTTACTTGGACCCCAGGATACCCCTAGTGACAATTAGTGGAAAGGGTCTACTGATGCAGTGACAGGGACAAGGAATAAGTCTAATCCAGAAGGCCCTTCCCAAATTCCTCTCTGTCTGAGGGAGGAGGAATGGAAGGGTGGCAGGAGGGGAAATGTCTGAGACCCTCCCCTGCAGGTTCTGGAACAAACTGTTGACAGACCTGGCAGCAAGCCTGGTGCTTTGTAGCCAGGGCCCCTCTGGTCAGAGACAGGGCCAGATGATATAGTGATTTTCATACACTGCATAAACATCCAATCCAACTAGCTGGAGGCCCCCAGACTCGTATTACTGTTGACATGAAGCAGATCTCTTTTCTTTAAACCACTGTTTACATTTTAGCCAAGTGTCCTACATAAATCTCAAGCTCAACCAGCAGCATACAGTATCAGGCCATTGCAAAACTGCACAACTGAAAATGACCTAATAAGGCATTTGCTCCAGAAACTGGGGGCATTCCCATGTGTGTAGCTGCCAAGGGGCACTGATAGGGCCTCTCTGCCCTCATTATAGGGTGTCAGGAAAAAAAACAGAACAGGGGTAACTGGGTCAAACAATAGGATTCTTTAAAAAGTACATCTGAACTAGGGTTATTAAACTGAATGAAATACCTGGTTTGCTTCAGAGATGGGTTTAGGGGATGCTTTGATGCCTTAGGTCAAGATTCTGATATCCTGAGTCTAAAATCTGAAACTCCATGTGTCCAGGAGTCTAGAAAATAGATGGTTTCAGCTTCAGTTCATTGGTTTACTGGGTGTCATTTCTGATGGGGGTAAGAGAAGGGAAGAAATCAGTCCCAAACCAATAGAATCTAAAACACTTCAGTTCAGCAGCAAAGTATTTGGGGAAGTTGACATTTGGGTTTGTTTCAAGGATCAGCTGAAGAAAGACACTCAGTATGGTTTGAGATTCCTGATTGAGTTCAAGTTCAGGGTCATATTCTCAAGGGATCAGAGGTACTGGGAAAAAGGAGGACACTTTGCTCAGCCTTGGCACTAATAGACAGGCTCCTTCCACTTGATGAGGTTGAGGATGTAAAATTTTTAAAATTAAATTTAAAAATTGCTGTTGCCTGGAGTTTCAGTCCCTGGGTATAAATGTGTCTCCCTTTCTTTTTTTTTCTGGCTCCACACTAATCCTTTTGTTTGCTGGAAATAGCCTAATCCAGAATGTTTGGGGCTTTTGTTGTTGTTGTTTTGTTGTTGTTATTGTGTTTAACTAATAATACAAAATTAAGGGAGCAGAGGAGAATTTCCTGTGGGGAATGGTATGGGGAGAGGGCATTCTTATGTTAGATGCATTGGACCTGATTGAAAAAAAAAACAAACAGCTAACTGGCTTCCCCATTGGGTCTCTAGTCAGTTATATCTCAGCTCGGTTGGGCTAGACTAAATGACTACTGCCATCTAGTGGCTTTGGAGGCCTTCATGATTCCAATACCAAATGGAGAAGAAGTGGGAGATCCCTCTTTCTTTAACCAAGAAACAGCAGCAGTGATTAGGAATCAGTTAAATGCTTGAATCCTGCAGGTATGGAGGAAATGGACTCAATCCTTTTGGGACTGCCCCAGACTAAAGTTCTGCTCTGCTCATCTAAATAGCTAACTCATCATCTTCTCTCCACCCCAGACCTTTACTTCCTCCAAACTTCCTCATTCTGTACATGGCATCACCCACCGTATCTTCCTGGTTAGTAAAGTTTGAAACCTTAAGGTCCTCTCTTTGATCCCTCTCTTTTTCTTCCCCCTCCCATCATCCAATAAGACTCCAAATCCTACTAATGTTTCTTGGAATCCATCTCATCTTTTATCCATTCACTCACACTCCAACCACCGTAATTCAGTTCTCATCATCTCTTGCCCAGACTATTGTTATGATCTCCCAAATTGCCTTTCTTATTCCAGTCTCACCTGTCCACTTCTCTGCCAAAGTAATCTTCCTAATACCCAGTCCTGATCATTGCCCACTACCTCGCACACAAACCTTCATTGGATTCTTCTAGTGTCTATAAGATAAAACACAAACTCCTTCAGTTTTATCTCCAAGGTCTATTAAATTAAATGAACACTTATTCAAAGACTTCCATGAATAGAACCTTTGATTGTGCCCGTGTTTTAGGAATAGGAATAGGATGAGAAGCCAGCAAGAGACTGAAGGGGCAGGACAATCAGAGAGGCAGGAGACCCATGAGCATGTAGCCTCACAAAAACCGAGGGAAGAGAGAGCTGCAAGAAGAAAAAGGTCTTTAATGGTGTCTAATACTAGAGAGAGATCAAGAAGATTAAGGACTGGAAAAGGGAATATTGGATTTGGTGATAAGGTCATTATAATACTTAGAAAGGGCAGTTTCAATAAACTGATAGGGATGAAAGCCATATTGCACTGGGTTACAGATGGATAGTGAGGAAGTGGTAGTAAGCATAGACTACAAGTTCTGGAAGTTTGGCCCTGGAAATAAGTGAGGAAAATCAAATGACAGTTTGAGAAGGTAACATAAATTACATCAGGACATCAAAGCTCTTTGATTTGTATTATGGGAACTCCCTCCAATGGCACAGATTGTACAGAGAGTTTGTGATTTGCTTGTTCATACAATTAGTAAGGGTCAAGGCAGAAGTTTTACCCTGGGCTCCTGACTCCAAGACCAGTGCAATATTTACTCTGGCATGATTCATCTCCAATTAGAGCAAAGGGAGGGGGTTTTAGAAGCATATTTTTTTAATCTGAGGGGAAAGATCTAATAAAAATGGAAAAATTAAAACTGTATAAGATTAAGGAATGGGAGGATTAAGGATACATGTGGAAAGCTTAGCTTTGGCAAAGAGGAAGAACACCTACCTGCTCAGAGAATGAAGAGAAGGGGAGAAGGATAGATGAAGACATAAAGGAGTTTGGAAGAGTAGAAGAGAGGAACCAAGCCAGTTCACACTGTATTAGCTTCAATCTTCCATAAATAGGGGAGGGGATCATATGCTGAGAGAATGAAGGAGGTTGGAGGCTTAAGGAAATAATATAAGATTAGAAACAGCTGTTATGAAGAGTTTGAGAGTCAACAAGAAATTAATTAATAGGTTTACATGGGACAGGAATGATTCAGTTGAGGCTGGATAGAATAAATTTGTAATGGACCTAGTCAGCAATTTTCATGATTTGCTTGGGCAAAGTTCCTCTGCTTGGAGAAGGAGCAAATGAGACAGATGGTGGGAGTTACCTAGAATTGAAGATTAGCAGAATGGTAATGGTGAAAGGTCAAGGGGGCAGGAAATTTGATGGTAAAGAAAAGAGCAATGCTAAAATAGCTGATTATAGGGTCAAGGCTATTTAGGGAGAGAAATGAGGCCAGAATATAATTGTTGGACTGGAAGAATATGAAGGAATCAGGGCCCTTTACAATTTGGCTCCAGACTATCTTCCTGGTATTATTTCAAACTTTACATTCTGATAAAATGGAATGAATGTAGGAATGAATCCTACAAGCTGTTCTCTAATCTTACCCTGCCCTCTCACACCTTGCAATATTTGCTTGAATTTTCTCCCATGTCTACTGAACTTTTCTTTGCTTCAAGCCCCAGTTCATGTAGCATCTCCTCTGTGAAGCCTTTCCTAATCTCCCCAACTAAAAATGATTCCCCCATCTCTCAGAATATTGCATTTGACCTCTTCTTTGTGCATTTCATATTCTAAATTCGTGGCCCTGAGCCCCACAGGTCCCTTCACGATTCTGGGAAACCTCATTTTCCCCCAGATTCACTGTGTTGTGTTGGGACATCAACTATGCAACAGAAGGCCTATGCTTCCACTAATGGCATCTCTATGCCAGACCATGCAAAAGGCACATGAATCCAAAAATCACAGAGATATTCAGACAGATTCAGAAGGTTAAAAAAAGGGGTAAGTGAATCAGATACTCAGAATTCTCTACCTATGCACAAATGGCTGCCATCTCCCATATCTCCAGGGGAGTAATGATCGGGAATGGGAATGAAATTCCCATTCAATCCTTCTGCTTACTGCAGCAGAAACTTATGATCCATTTAGACTGATGAGCCTAGGGTGAAGGTAGTAACTGACTCTATCTGCTGCTTAGTTTCTTTGTCTACAGTGTCAGGAGAAGCAGTGGGGTATAGTGATTTAAAAGTTGGCCTTAAAGGCAAGAAGAGCTCAGTTCAAGTCCTCTCTCTGGTACATTTGGATGTGACCCTGGTTAAGTTTCCTAACGTCTCAGTGCTCTAGACAAGTCTCTAAAACTACAAATTGCTGCTTTCTTTTCTAAAATGTGTACCTATCTGAACAAATCCTGCAATTAGATGAAATGAACCCTAGGAGTCTCACCACCCAGTGAGCCCTGCCCACATCACAATTGAGGGTAAAGTGAAGCTGAGCTGGAGAGTAACCATTAAAGGACAGAGACAATCTCTTAGAATTGTTTGCACACGTCTTATCATACTAGACTATAAGCCAGCGGTTCTCAACCTGTGGGTCGCACCCCCTCTGGAGGTTGAAAGACCCTTTCACAGGGGTCAAAGGGGTCGCCTAAGATGACCATTCAAAAACATGTATTTCCAATGATCTTAGGAACTGAGATACCATTCCTCTATCCTTCTCCAGGCAGGTCCGCCCACATGCAGATACATCCACATACAAGTATTAAAGGGTTGCAGCATTAGGAAGGTTGAGAACCACTGTGTAAGCTCTTTGCTGGCACCCAGATGCTAGTAGTTATCTTGCTGTTGTTAATATCAAAGTCAGAATCTAGGATTCGATGCAATTTGACAAACGTTCACTAAATAACCACAATATGCATTGTGTAGATACATCAGCTGTAGATACAAAGACAGAAACTGAAGCTGTGGAAGATTAAGTGACTTGCCTCTGAGGTCACAGACTAGAAAATAGTCCGAGGAAAGATTTTAACCCATGTCATCCTGATTCTATTATTAAATGCAATAAACCAAGACAGCTCACCTGGAGTTTCTAGTTATTGTAAGGATCAAGTCCCACCTCTTACCTACCTAAATAAGCCACTAATTGTGTAGAAACTGGTTTTTTG
>CM053596.1:105912090-105922611 GCA_028646575.1 Pseudocheirus occidentalis
GTCCTGGAAATACATCTGGATATTTATAGTGGCTGCTATGGGTACTGCATTGGCAATATAGGTTTACTGAGTGACTCTCAGTCCACTGCCCTTTCCACTAAACTATGTTGTCATTAGAAAGCAGGTCAAGGGTTGGATATGGCAATATACCCTGTAATCTCTGCTACTTAGAAGACTGAGGCTAGTAGATTGCTTGGGCTTGGGAGTTTTGAGCCTCAGGAGGCTAAAGTGATTGAGCATCTTCAGTGGCACTGATATGGTGAGCTTCCAGAAGTGGAGGGCCACTAGGCTGCCTAAGGGAGCCAGGTGAGATTATAAATGGAGTAAGTCACAGAGGCTTCCATCCTGTAAGATAAATAGAGAGAAGGGAGAATGAGAAAAAGAAGGAGAAATGTAGAAGAAAAGGAGAAAAGAAGGGAAGGGAGGGAAAGATCTACTCAATTCCAAAATCCTTCTTTTTCAAAATAAAAGTGCTTCAACTAGAAATTCTAAAACACACTTAACAAAAA
The DNA here is from genome assembly GCA_028646575.1 of Pseudocheirus occidentalis. Taxonomy (NCBI): domain Eukaryota; kingdom Metazoa; phylum Chordata; class Mammalia; order Diprotodontia; family Pseudocheiridae; genus Pseudocheirus; species Pseudocheirus occidentalis. The sequence goes on from CM053596.1 coordinate 105,912,600, forward strand.
GGGCAGTGAAACCCAAGTAAAAAGATCAGAGTATATACAATGTATACCTAATGCATACAAAATTAATACATTATCTCCCACAGCATCTGGGGAAATCAGGAAGGGCCTCGTGTTTCTGGATGGTGTTTGAGCTAAAAGATTACAGAAATGGGTAGCTGGTCATTCACAAGGGAGCTGGTGACTCTCTGAGACTCTTGAGTCCTAGCATGCTGAAAGGTAAAGCAGCTATTGTTAAGGAAAGAGTCTTCAATTTGGAGTCACAGAACCCAAGTTTGGACCCCTATTTTGCTCCTTACTGCCACTGTGACCTTGGACAAGTCTCTTTACCTCTTAGCTTCATTTATCTCATCTGTGGTTGTTGTCCTTCATTCTCCAAGAGGGCCAAAATGATATCACTATGCTAGAGTCAAGTTACACTGTGTTCAACCAATCAGACTAATATGAGCGAGGAATGTTCTACTACAGACAGGCACAAATAGCCCACATAAACATTTGGGGTGGATTCTCTAAATCTGCACGTCTTGCATTTCTCTTGAGCTGTTTCAATTCTGTTTTGCTTATAGAGCCCAGCACCTTCTCTGATGTGCGTATGCCATGCTGAGCAGTCCTGTGCCAGTGTCTTCCATGGCACACAACCAATTCCAAAGTTCTTAAGAGAGACCTTGAGAGTGTCCTTGTATCTCTTTTTCTGACCACCATGTGAGCATTTGCCCTGCATGTATTTCCATAAAATACTTTTTTAGGCAAGTATACATTGGCCATTTGAAAAACATGGTTACTTCTCCATCAAGGAAATGCTATTCAAGCTCAAAAAGCATACAACCAATCCAAGATTTTTTAAATGTCTATCCAATTTGCAAACAACAAACATTTATTAAGTACCTACTGTATGCAAAGCTCTAAAAATTTAATTCACAATCCCTTTCAAATAGCTTTTCACTTCATGTAGTCTATATTTCCCAAATTAGACCTCCCATTTCCAGCCTCCATGACTTTATATAGACTGTCTCTAATGCTCAGCATATTTTGTCTCCTTTCCTCTACCTCTTCAAATCTATTCTTTCCTATAGAGATGCTATAATCTTAGAAAAATCCTAGTGGTGGGTGATTCAAGGACCAACAGACAAGTGATATATACCAGCAGGCTACAAAATGTCCAATAAGTTCAATAAGGACCCTGGGCAAGTCAATTTATCTTTGTTTTCCTCACTTTCCTCAACAATCCAATGGGGTTAATAATAGTACGTAACCAAAAGGTGTTGTGAAGATAAAATGAGATAATATTTGTTAAAAGTAGCAAATCTGTGGTGTATAAATATTTATTCAACTCCCTTCCCTTCAAGGCAAAGTGGCATTTTTGAGAATGTGTAGGAATAGAAAGGGATCGTCCAATATGTGGTAAGAATAAGCTAAGAAATGGGCGGCCCAAATGATACATTGTTATCCCCAAGCTATTAAAAAAATGGAAAGAAGGCATTCAATATGTGGGATGGATTTTCTTTGGAGGATTTATGGGAAAATGTGGAGGAGAATTGAATCTGATGAGGTAGCATCAATGATGTGTAATGTGTGATCAGTGGAAGTACTCACATCGGAGATATCATGGATCCATCAGAGAACCAAATAATAAAGCTTCTTTTTCTCCCACATTCTGCATCACTCCTGTTCACCTGCCCACTACCTCCCCCACCTCCAACATATTATCTTGGACAGAGAATTTGATAAACGAATGGTCTGACTGATTTCCCAAGTTTCCCTCTGAAATGTCAAACTCCCCAAACTACTGCATTTGGAATTCTAGACACAGTCACACCCGTCAGGAAAAATATTAACTGTTGTGAGCTGTGGACCCTGCTGGCCAGCCCAGTGGAATGATAAACAGAGCCATAGAAGGAAGATGACTTCACTGCCTTAGTTCAATTTTAAGGGAAGATGCCTGACCTAGATTGAATGGGGCTTACAGTTTTTAAATAAAATATCATGACTTGAAGACCTGTGTTTAAGTACCTCGGGCCAGTAGTGAAATCTTCACTAAGGGGCTGATGATAAAAGTGGGGTTTTTTTGCTTTATTTGTTGGCCTTTTACTTGAGATGGAAGCAGAGACCAATAGATAGGTCACTGGATTCTGGACTTCCTTGGTTGGTGGGATCATTTGGAATCAGGGATGTTCTATTGTACTTTTTGTCCCAGTGTGAATAACTCTGAAAGAGTGATTCTGAAAAACCTCTGAGAGACAGAAAGAGGCAACTGCATCCACCATGTCCATTCAGTGGTCTGACGGCAGATGGCCACCCCATCATGTGGGAGCCTAGTACAAAAGGTCAACACATAAGGGTCCAGAAACTTGCAAGCAACTTTTAAGGATAGTGTGTCACACAGAGGGCACAGGGACATGCTACAGTATAACTGAGGGCCAGGTATGAGACAGTAACTGATATAGCCAAACATATAGCATTTTATAGCTTGCAAAACAATCCAAATGAATGATCTTGTTTGATCATCCCAACAACTCTAAGAGGTAGATATTATTATTATCATCACCAAGGGATGTAAAATAACTTGTCTAAGATTACACAGCTGGTCAATGTCTGGGTCGTATTTGAACTCAGATCTTCCTTGATTCTAGGCCAAGCATTATATCCTCTGAAGAACCTACCTGCCTAAGAGCATTAAGGTGACTTGATGATAGTCATACTAAATTCTGTAACTTCTCATTCTATTCCTTAAATCCATTAGGAATCTCTGTAATGGGTAGTATGTTCCACCATTGGCCCTCTGTCATTGATAGGGTGAGCTGATATAGGGAAAATTTCAATAGCTGCCTTTCCCTACAATAAAATAATAAAAAATTTTATAATAAAAATTAAAATCGACATTAGTTCACTTATTCAGTGGCATACCAATCAAACCTCCAAAGGATTAATTTATAGAACTAGAAAAAATAATAATGAAATTCATATGGAGGGTAGAACAAGGTCAAGAATCTCAAGAGAAATACTGAGAATTCTTTTACAACGCTTCTCAAATTCATCCTATTCTTTCCATTCTATCCTATAGGATTTGAATCAACAGATATTGTCTATTCAATTCTCCTCCATATTTTCCCATAAACCTTCCAAAGAAAATCTTTCTCACATACTGACGGTCTTCCTTCCATTTTTTTTTAATTTTTGCTTTTTTTTGGAGGGCAGTTGGGGTTAAGTGACTTGCCCAAGGTCACACGGCTGGTTTTTGTGTTAAGTGTCTGAAGCCGGATTTGAACTCAGGTACTCCTGACTCCAGGGCCGGTGCTCTATTCACTGCACCCCCTAGCCGCCCCTTCCTTCCATTTTTTAATAGCTTGGGGATAACAATGTAACATCTGGGCTGCCCATTTCTTCACTTATTCTCACCACATATTGGTCCACCCTTTTCTGTTTCTACGTTTTCTTAAAAATGTCACTTCTCTCTTGTAGGGAAGGAAGGTGAATAAGTATTTATATACCACTGATGTTCCACTTTTTACAATTATCTCATTTTATTTTCACAATCATCCTGTGAATTGGGTACTATTATTATTTTACAATTGAGGAAACTGAGGCAAACAAAGGTAAAATGATTTGCCCAGAGTCCTTATTGAACCTACTTTATTGGTAACATTCTGCAGCCTGCTGGTATGCACTACTTGTCTATGGATTACTCACCATTGTGATCCATCTAAGATTATAGTATCATATGCTTATAGATTTACAACCAGGATCTTAGCAGTCCTCTAATCCATCCCCCTCACTCTACAGATGAGGTAAATGAGATCAAATGGTAAAGAGATTTGCCCAGGGTCACAGTGGCAGTAGTTGTTAGTCTTCTGTTCTCAAAAAGAACCAATGACATCAGGAGGGAGATGTCCTGGCTTGCAGATGATTTGAATTTAAGTGCGGCAGGGCTATGCAAAGTCATCAGTCTCACACACTACTCCAGGGTCATCTGAGTCCAGTGGCAAGATAGGTCAGGACAACTGGAGATGGCCCCAGATGCAGTGGGGGACCTTGGTCTTTTTAAGCTAAGGCCTTTCCTAGGTCTCAATTTATCTGAGGCAACACCAATTCAGTGATTTAAGACCAGGGAAGAAATGAGGTAGATGTCCTACTTTGCCTACTCAAAAATAAAATCAATCTGGGAAGGGAAGACCCTCAGGATTTCTGGCCAGTATATAAACAATTGCTATTTACATTCATTTTGAGCCATCAAAACCCAAACAATGACCAAACAAGACTTGGGAAGGCATCTATTATTGGCCAGTCAGTAAAAACCAGAGTGATTTGAGTTTAAGGCATGTCAATTATTCCTTTGTGTCCACATGGTGAATCATAAGAGCCTCTCTCTGCCCTTGTGGAATCGACAGCCCAGTAGAAGAGACAAGCTGTCTGGAATCTAGAGGCTGACTAACTCAACTGCAACAATGACTCCCTTTTCTACAGTTCTTTAAACTCTATGAAGCACTTTCTCTCTACACTCTGAGGTGGGCAGTTCCAGCATCATTAGCCACATTTTACAACTGAGGAGCTCAGAAAGGTTGTCACTGGCCTATGGCTATTTGGCTCATCCAAAACTGGGTTTACAATCCCATTCTCTTGACTCTGAGGGCAGAGGTTTTTGTAGTCAATGCTGTCTCTCAGAATTTCTTCCTTCCTTGTGCATATAAATGTTAGTTAATATTATTATAAACTTTAAAGATTCTTTATGTATATGTCGGTTACTGTTGTTGCATTCGGTTCTTAGTTATACTGTGGTTCCTCCCTGGTCACTGTCCATGATGCACTATGCACTTTGCATGATGGACTTTCCTCAAAAACTTCTAGGGTATAACCATAGACTTCAGAGCTATAGGGGACCTCAAAGGTCATCTATTCCAACTCCCTAACTTTACACATGATGAAGCTGAGGCATAGGGAGGTTAATGACTTACCCAAGGTCACAAGTTATTATGCATCCAAGGTAGTATCTGAACCCAAGGCTTCTAACTCCAGTCTGTGACTAAGTTATGGAGGCATTATCACTATACTATAATGACATTAAGCTACCGCAGTGGACTTGGCACCAGGAAGACCTGTATTCAAATCCTGCCTTAGACAATAAATATTTATACAATCCTAGGCAAACACTTAAGCTTGCTTGACCTTGGTTTTCTCATTTGTAAAAAAAAAATGACAGTAGCATCTACTTCGCAGGGTTTTTGTGAGGATGACCTGAGATACCATAGCTAAAGAACTTGTCCAATCTGGTACTCAAGAGAAAGTTCAGTTGAATTGAGGGAGACAGTGAGCTTCAGACAGATTGAGTCATGACTCCCTAGCCTGGACAGAACTTGGACAATCTGCCCCTCCCCAGTCCACTGAGTGCAGTTCTGCTGGCAAAATAAGGTTCCAGTTGATTATGGGATCGTGAGAGTGGTGACCCAGGCAGGTGGTTGGGAGACAAGATGCAATTCCTTTCCATGGAGGTCTTCCATGACTCAAGAGTCCTGGCATGGTCTTCCCTGGCATGACTGCCACAGAAGAGAAAGGCACCCTCTTGTGTCAGTACCTTGGACAAAGCTCCAATTGCTCCTTCCGATTATGGTTCTGTGCTTTGCCCCTTCATCTGATCATTTCATACCCACTTATACATTTTTTGATAAATTATACCAGCTGCCTTTCCTGAACTTTGTCTGAATCAGAGATGTGATGAAAGTGGTTGTTTAAAAATCTTATTTAAATTCCATTCAAAACGTTCTGTTCTATGTAAAGAATAAAGTATCTTTCAGATATTTTTCTGACGTCTCTGAGTCGTTATCTCCCAGTATTGCTAGTAATAGGCTATCAAGAAGTAAGCAAGTATTGCAATGCAAATTAAATGATACCTAGTTTAAGTCCTCTCCCTTACTCCCCAACCCCCATTCTGAATAGGGCTGATTAGTCCTTGAATGTGTCTGCCTGTGCTGACATTCCCCACCAAGGGGATAATCGAATGAAAAGACCATAGATGCAGAGAACTGCAAAGGCACCTAAGAAATCATATGATCTAATCCTCTCATTTTACAGATGAGGACACTGAACTCCAGAGAGAGAAGCAGTGACTTGTCTGAGATTAGGAAAAAATCAGGGGCAGAGTCAGGACTGGTGCCCATGTTTGCTAAATTCTTCCCACTATCCCACATCCCTTTGGTGGACACTGCCTGCTTTGGACTGGGAGTCACAGTTAGGACTCTCCCTATATTATTGAGTCTCCAAAAGAAGCCTGGAGGTGGAGGATGATGAAGGGCAAAGGGATGCCTAAGAAGGTCCCTCATCTGCTTAGAAAACTCATTCCCTTTTTTCTCAGAAAAAGGCAGGGGGAATACCCATGTGGACACAAGGCTGTTGGTTAGAAGGCGAAGTTGAATTATACTTACTAGATATCTATCACTGCTTAAGACTTATTGATCTGTACATGCTTGTACCATATATGGTTTCTAATTTAAATTTAAACAATTTACATAATGGGTTTGCTTTGCTAATATTCACACTCTTTAATTCCTTGGGCACTAAGTACTATTGATTCTATTTCTGCAGTACATTTCTTACAACTGGACATCTGTGGATCTGTGTTGCTATTGGTGTCATCTCAGTAGAAGCCCTGCCTATTGCCCACAGCCTTCTAAAAGGTGTTCTCAATTTACTCTTTTTGTTGTTGTTGTTTTTGGGTTGGGGGAGGGGGTTATGAGTTCTTTTTTCTAAAAATTTATTTATTTACTTTTACAACATTCAGTTCCACAATCCCTTGAGTTTCAAATTTTCTTCCCTTCCCTCTCCATCCACTTCCCCTCTCCCCCATGCAGTCGCAAAAAGGATCTACAAATACCTTCACGTTAAACATTAGTCAGTTTACTATTTTTCTCTTATAACTAGCTCTCAGGCATTTTTCCTTATGCATCATAATGTGGTCTGGTCACTCTTCTGCTCAAAATCCTTCAAGTGATCCCTATTACCTCTGGCATAAATATCAAATTTATTGGAAAATGGATCTGAAAACAGTGATTTAAAAGAACAAATTGAATGTTAGATGGGTTGTCAATATTTATAGCTAAAAGAAAAACTAGTTGTTGACAGATAACTAGTTCTGAGCACGTTGTTTTTTAGGGTAAGAACAAACTACCAAGATGGGCTTTTATTTTCTTCTTTGGAATTCAAATTATATTAATAAAGGGAAAGTTAAAGACTAGTAAGAAAAGTAACAAATTATAACTGGATATTTACTTATTAAAAACTTAATTTAAAGTAAAATCTAATTCAAGGAAAAGGAACAAGGACAGAATTGTACAAAAATATTTCAAGCAGTTCTTTTTTGTGGTGGCAAAGAATTGAAGAATGAGGGGATACCCATTAATTGAAGAATGACTGAACAAGTTGTGGTACATAATTATGGTTTAATACTATTGTGCAATAAGAAATGAGCACAATGATTTCAGAAAAACCTGGGAGGTCTTATATGAACTGATGCAAAGTGAAAGAAGCAGAACCAGGAAAACATTGTACATGGTAACAATAATATTATAATGATGATCAGCTGTGAAAGACTGAGCTACTCTGATCAAGACAATGATCCAAAGATTCCAGTTCCAAAGGATCCATGATAAAAAAAATTCTGTCCACATCCAGAGAGAGAATTGATGTACTCTGAATGCAGATTGAAATACACTTTTTTGGGGGTGGCTAGGTGGCACAGTGAATAGAACACAGGCCCTGGAGTCAGGAGGACCTGAATTCAAATTTGACCTCAGACACTTAACACACACACACACACACACACACACACACACACACACACACCCTAGCTTGTGACCTTGGGCAAGTCATTTAACCCCAATTGCCCTCCAAAAAGCAAAAAAAAAAAGACAGATAAAAGGAAATACACTTTTTTCACTTTAGTATTTTGGAGGTTATGTGTTTTCTTTTGCAACATGGCAAGTATAAAAATATGTTTTGTATGACTTCAAATTTATAATCAATATCACATTGCTTGCTTTTTCAAGAAGGGAGGGAGTGGTATGAAGGAGGGAAAGAATTTGGAACTCAAAATTTTAAAATAGGAATGTTTTTAAAATTTTAATATAATTAGGAAACATTTAACAAAATAAAACAAAATTCATTTTACTAAAGTTATTTGAACTTAGTTATATTGATAAAACATTTTAATTATAATAACTGATGATCAAGTGTGCTAATATATTAGTCAAATTTGCCTAAGATGTGTTCCTTCTACTTAGACTGCTTAGACCACCTAGTGGCAGTGTACTTAAAATAGCAATTTTTTAAAAGTAATGGAATAGAATATTTTTCATGGTTTTATGTGCAAAGTTTAAGTAAGTCTGAGCAATTCAGAAACTAGTGCTTATCAGTGCTTGTCAGAAGACTCTGTCTTCTGAGGATATGAGCACCAAACTGGCATCCATATGGGAAACATATGCAATACTAAGGAAAACTAAGCCTTTAGTCTTATGCTGAAAACATCCTTATTCGAAAACTTGATAGGTTTGTATACCACTGTCTGCTTCAATCAGAGTAACCTTTGTATGTTGCTCAGCTCAAACATGGTCTTCCTTCCCTGGTTATAGCAACCTAGAAAAAACAAATGAACAACTCCCAAGAGGTGAAATTGGAGATTTCACTAATTCTGGAGATTCTCAAGATTGCTCTAATGGGGCTAAGCTGGTTTAATTCTGATGCGTGGCTAGACATGCTGTTTTTCTGGTTGACACCCAGGGAATCCTGAATTTCACAGATTAATTCATGGTAGCTAAAATGTCTTAACCAGTCAGAAGCTAAGCAAAGACTGGACCATACAATCACAGCTTTAGAACTAGAAAAGCTTTCAGAGGCCATCTGGTCCAACACCTTCATTTTATAGTTGAGGAAGCTAACCCCAGAACAAGTAGCTAGAGTCACACATGGAATAAGTATTTGAACCCAGATACTGTGGGTTCAAAGGGCTAGTGCTTCTTGAAGCAAAGTTTAAATTAGGGGAGATAATTCAGAAGTAATACTGTCTCAAACCATGGACTCAGGACCCTAAGAGGTCTACCCTTATGCTTTAAGAAGTCTCCTTACAGCAATATAACTGAAATGCCCAGAAAAAAATATTTTAAAATAATAGCCATGTGTGAATCCCCTTATTAGGGAGTGGTGTGAATACCTCCACAAAAAGTTCTATTCTGTTGGCTAATCATGGCATGGCCTTAGGTTCTTGAAGGCTATATCAGTAGATGATAAGCTCTGACAGGTCCCACCAAGTTCTTAAGGCTTCAAGCATAAACCTGGTAAAGGACTATTATATTTGTCCCCTGAGGGCCAGACTAGCAAAGCAAAGAAAGGCAAATAACAAGATTGGATACTGATTAAGGCATTGTCCAGTAACAGAAGTCTAAAAGACTTCCTACTAATGGGTAGGAGGATTTACAGTATGCAACTGTACCCACACCAATGAAATCACTTATGCAAAACAACAACAACAACAACAACAACAACAACAACAACAACCATGTCTAAAACTACAACATGAGAGTGAAGCAAGTCAGGATAGAAGGTGGAGGGAGTCATGTAATTCCCACCTGGTTCAATTCAGAACCAAATGGAAACAGAGTAATGTAGAATGAATGATACTTGATCCAGACTGGCTAGGAGGCCAAGTTAGGACAAGTAGGGACACGTAGATAGAAACAACTAGAAAGACTGATGAAGCCATAGCTTCACCATATCTCTTGACACAAGAGCATTCTACTCATCTTCATATTTACTTTTCTCCAACCTGTTCCTAACTGATTCATTTGTGGTTTCATGGAGTCTATTCATTCAAGGATAATATGATGTTTTTATATATATATATATATATATATGTATATATATATATATATATATATAATATAATAACCCCTTGAGTACATGTAATGCCCTTCACTACTTTAGGGAGTTCATATAAAAAAAATAGAAATACAATCACAATTACTTGGAAGTCCCC
>CM053596.1:105922711-105951947 GCA_028646575.1 Pseudocheirus occidentalis
ATAAGTAATATAATACAATAAATTATAATTTAATTTACATTTATTTACATGTTATTAATTTATATTCATATTTATCTCTGGCTAACCTCTGACCTTTTTGCACTTGAGGCAAAATTCAGGTCAATGGAAATGTTTGGGTAAAAAGGCAGCAGAGTATATTATCTTATAGTGTCCATTGATTGATAGACACCTGGAGATGCGGTAGGAGGGGTGGGGGGGAGAAAGCAGACCTTTTCTTGGAACTTCTCTCAGTCCTTTAGGAGGTGGATAAACTTGTAGATAGAATCTGACGAGGCTTTTATTCTCAGATGGACCAATCCCCCAGCTAATTCACTTGGATTGTGTGTGTGTGTGTGTGTGTGTGTGTGTGTGTGTGTTTGGAGGGGGGAAGGTAAGGCAATTGGGGTTAAGTGACTTGCCCAAGGTCACACAGCTAGTTAAGTGTCAAATGTCTGTGTACCCTTGCTTCTTATAGATTAGTCTTACTTGCCCTGTCAGTTTTTGCTAATTGTCCCTATGATGCCAATTCTTTTCTGGCTCAGCCCTTGATAGCCTCACTCCTTTCTCTCCCTTGCCAGACCCTCAAAATCTCCCTACTTCTGATACAAGTTTCTCAGGGTCTGACCAAGTCCTTCACCCAATCTAAGCAGACTTCCTGTTGCACCTAATTGAATTGTCTCTGATTATTCCCAGCAGATGTACAGGTCTTGTTCATACCTAGTTCAGATTGATTCAATCAAAAAGAAGTTCTTACTTAACAAAGGTAATTACTTTTAAGTGAGGGAGGGTAATCAATGAACCTCCATGTTTATACTAAAATGGTACATTTGTAAAAGGCTACAGCAACCTTTGTCTGCTTCCTGATTTGTATAAAATAAATAGCACACACCCTGTGAATCACGCTGTAACCTTGGGCAGAACCAGTTTCTTGGGTTGTGGGTACCTTCATTTCCCTAGACCAGAAAAAGACTGAGGGATGAGGGTAGCAGTGAAAGAGGAGGTGTCTCTGTGTATCCTTTTTGTGTGTGGGTATATGCCACAGATGGTTTGTGGTGTGTGGCTGTTTTCTTTTCTTTGAGACCCTGCTCTAAACTGATAGAGAGCCAAAAAGAACATGGTATAAAATCATAGAATAACAATTATAATAATTCATAGTTTTAGAGCACTTTAAGATTTACAATGAGCTTTCCCCAAAACAAACTTACAAGGTAGGTTACACAAATATCATAATCTTCATTTAGAGATGAGAAAATTGAAGGATAGAGAAGTGAATGGAATTTTCCAGAGTCCCACTGGGAGAAGATGACAGAGTTGTAGAGATGGAAGAACTCAGACATTCTTACTACAAGAGTAGGGTTTGTTCCACTATATGATGCTACATTCAATACCCCCAAACCCATTTTATAGATAAGAAAAGAGAAATACAGAGTACTCCTGTGAACTGACAAAGGTCATACAACTAGTTAACAACAGAGCAAAGACTAAAGCACAGAAACAGACTCTTAGAGTTGGAAGGCCCCCCAGCAGCTGTCTAGTCCAGCAATATCTAATAAAGCATCTCTTTTACATCACTGATGAATTGTCATTCAGATTCTGAGTGAAGATTTCCAGTAAGGGAAAACTATTACATCCTAAGGAAGTACATTCCAAGGAAGCCTGAGGGCCAAGCAAGAGCCAGTGCCATGGAGAGCCAGGAAGGATCTTTTTCTCTTTCCAGACAACCTATATCCCAACAGGCAGCCCAAACATCCAAAAGGAACAGACCCTTCCCCACTTCTGACTTCCGTTGCCTGTGGATGCTGAGTCCACATGCCTATCCACAAAGGAGCTAACACATTGTCTATGATCCACTCTGATGCTCAAGTCCACTACCCTCTTGCCAACAGTGATGGACTGGGGACATTGCTGCTTACTCTAGTTGGTGCAGTGGATAAGAGTGCCAGACTTGAAATCAGGTTGATTCATTTTAATGTTTTATCACCTGCACACTGATCAAATTATGCTTTTGAGAAACCATTGCATCAATGTGAAATATTGATGTTTTCTTCCATTTTTCCCCAACCAGTTGTCAGATTATTAGAGATGCTTAGATTTAAAACACAGTTTTCAAACTGACTCCAGGTGTAGCTCCAGGTGTAGCACCAAGAAGCTAACCCTGAATCTCAGCCAAGACATGGGACATCATTGGAAGCTCATTTGCGAAATGGTCTCTGGCCATTCACTGATCCAATGAGAATAAATGTGAACAATAAAAATAGTAATGTTCTAAGAAAAAAAGATCATCCTGACCTCAGTCTCTTAATAGTTGTGTGACCCTGGACAAGTCACTTAATCCTGTTTGCCTCAGTTCCTCATCTGTAAAATAAGCTGGAGAAGGAAATGACAGACCACTCCAGTATTTTTGCCAAGAAAACTCCAAATGGGATCACAAAGAGTCAGACATGACTAAAAATAACTGAACAAATGTTACTTGGATGTGTAGGGAGCTACAACCTGTAATTCTTCTAGTAAGATCATGGAAAACCAGACCTACTATGTCCCTTGTTTCTATGTCCTCCAGACCACAGGCACTGCTATGATTTTCAGAAGATGGTAGAGAAGACCAAGCCTTGCCATCTGACTGGCCAGTGCTACCCGAGGCCACCAGACCTTTCCAACTGGCCTGTCACTATCTTAAATAGATAGATAGATAGATAGATAGATAGATAGATAGATAGATAGATAGATAGACAGATAGAAAGATCAATTGATAGATACACACACAAACACACACACACACACACATATATAGTCTCCCATAATTAGACTATGGGGTCCTTGAGATCAGGGAATGTATTGTTTTCTGCTTATATTCCCAAACTTGAGCATTGAACTTGACAGATAATAAGAAATTTTTCTTTCATTCATTCACTGAACTTTTGAACATTTCACTTTTAGAGAATTTTTCCTTACTTCATGCCAAACTATACCTTTCCACAACTTCTAATCATACCTCTTAATTTTGTCACCTATAGTCAGAGACCACATGATTTCCCATTAGCTTCTTGAATTCATGTTTTCTCTCTTATTTCATCCAGGCTAAACATCTTGGGTTCCTTCAAATGATCTTTTTTAAGCACGGTCTCCAGTTCTTTCATAATCCTACTTAGACATACTCATCTATGTGTCCCCCAGAAGACCCATTTCCTTACTAAAACATAGCTTCCCAAACTGAAAACAGTAGTGAAGCTGTAATTCAACTAGTAGGGTTCAGTTAATCAAGAAGCAAATGCTAATAAGCATTTATAATAATGATAAATTATATAATAATAATAAATAATAAATAAAATAAAATAAGCAAATAAGCACCTATTTATTAGTGCACATTTATTAGGCTTTGATACTCCTCTTTCCCCATGTAACTAAAATCAATCTTTTTAGGGGCTTCACTAGCCTTAGTCCTTTCTGGTAGTCAGCACTCCTGAAACAATTCTTTTAAGATGATGATACGCTTTTGTATTCATCCTCAGTTACCTTTCAATCATTAAACAAGCAAATGCTTAGTTTCAAATTTTTATTTTTTTTATTAACCAAAAATCTATTCCCCTCCCGCACACCTTCCCCACCACTGAAAAAGAAAAGAAAAAGAAAACTCCTATATCATACTTGTAAAGGTAAGCAAAAGAAATTCCCACATTGGCAATATCCCACCAATATATTAGATATATATAGATAGAGAGATAGATAGATAGATAGATAGATGGATGGATAGATGGATGGATGGATGGATGGATAGATGGATGGATGGATGGATGGATAGATATAGCTCATTCTGTACTCTGAATGTATATTATCTCTCCCTGTTTCAGGAAATGGATGACAAAGCAATTGTTTATTAAGCAATTATTTTGTGGAAGGCCCTGTGCTAAACTCTGCCAACATAAAGACAAAATTAATAACTCTTTCCCTAAAAGAGCTTATGTTATACTGGGGGTGGGGAGAAGAGAACAGAGAAATCAATATAGAAGATATAAGTAATTCGAGGGGGAGGCCACCAGCAAGTGAGGGAAAGATGAAAGGTCTTATGTAGGAAGTGGAACTTGAACCTTGAAGGAATGTAGTGAATCTAAGAGAAGGAGGAGGTAGGGAACATTTCAGGCATGGAAGGGCAAACAGGACAAAGTCACAGAGACAAAAGATAGAATATCAGGTACAAGAAATAGCAAAAAGGCTAATTCAACTTAAACATGGAGTACACAAAGGAACACATTGTGAAAGTCTACCAGTCTGGAAAGATAGATTGGAAGCATATTGTGAAGAGTTTAAAATGTCAATCAGAGAAGTTTGCATGTTTTTCTTAGAGGCAATAGGAGCCACTGACACTTTTTGAGTAGAGAAGATAGCATAATCACACTTTTGCCTTAGGAGTATGATTTCTCCAATTATGTGAAAGATGGATTTGAAAGTGGAGAAAATGGATCTAAGGACACAAAGTAAGAGTCAATCACATGCATTCAGATACAGGTGATCTATTAGGAGGAAACTGCTATAGTTCAGATTAGATATTTTGAGGGTTTGATCAAGGGATGAGAAATCTGTGACCTGGAGGCCACATATGGTCCCTTAGGTCCTTGGGTGGGCCTTTTGAATGAGTCCAGGTTTTACAGAACGAATCCTTTTATTAATAAATAATGTATATTAATGCATTGATAAATATGATATATAAATATGCTGTTATTATAAATAATAAGAGGATTTGTTCTGTAAAACTTGGGCTCAGTTAAAGGGCCACACTTGAGGACCTAGAGGGCCACATGTGCCCTCCAGGCCACAGGTTCCCAACCCCTGATAACAGGAGTTCCAAGGGTAATTGGGTAACAGGAGATAGGTGTGAGCTCTGTGAAGGTAAAATTCACAAGATTTACCAATTGATTGGTTAGAAGAGTGAGGAGTCAAGAATTAAGGATGTGACTCTAGTTTCTAAAAGGATTATGGTGCCTTTATTTTCCATCTTCTATATATGTCCTTGAAAAATGTGAGTTCTTCAATGACTTCCTTGTGAATCCACATTGGTCTATTTGGGCATTTCCCACTTCCTTGTTCATTAGAATCATTGCTATTTTTACTTTAGAATTTATTTTTTGAGAGCTTCCCATACCTCTTGGTTGGGCAAAGTATTAGATCATGGAATCCTAAATATCTTTTCCTCAAGTCCTTTGAAATCCATCGTTTTCAAATCTGGGATCTACAGCAGATTAAACCTGACTTTCCTCGCTTTATCATGACCTTTTGGGTAGAATGGTCTCTTGCCTATAATGTGCTTTCATGTCTATTTCAATAAGTCATTCATGATTCTGCTCAGAACTGGGTCTGAGATACCCATTCCCCTTGTTGCTCCCATCACCTTTTGAAGGGTGAAATTACAATTAACGCAAGCCAAGAATTTATTAGCTCTTCTGCTTTTGGCACAGTGACAGAACTCTAACAGATGTCTGGGTAGCTGAAGTCTCTCATCATTACACTATCATGTTTCCATACAAGGTTTGTGATCTGGTTCCCAAATTCCTCAGCTGATGCTTCCTTTTTCCTGGTGGTTGGTAGTATATTCCCACAATAATAGTACACACTTTTTTTCTCTGTTAATTCCTACCTAAATGTTCTCTACCCTATTTCCCCTTGGGTTTATTGCTTTGGATTCAAGTAAAAGGGCCAGACTTGATGATCTAGAGGGCTACATTATAACAATCAACTGAAATTCATCAAACATTTTCTATGTTCAAGTATTTCTATGTTCAAGTGCTATATGCCAAGGATATTAGAGTACTCTGGTATAGCCCCAGCCTCTAAGGGTTTATATAATTGTAATATTGTTGTTGTAATACTGTTGAGAAAGCATATCATCTACTCGTGGAATGTCTTCATCCTGTAAGAGAAACCCAGAGAATGAGGGGATAACACGAAGAGGTGTATTTACAGAGTAAAACATGCCCCTTAAATATACACATGAGGCATAGATAGATATTTGACATTGGATTAATATCCCTCCTTCTTACTCTTTGCTTCTCTTGAAAAATAATCCACCCCTTTCTAATCATGCCATCTACCTTGCCTAAAATGCACTTGCTCCTCACCCCTCTCTTGGAACCACTGAATCGCTTCATGATTCAACTCAGCAGATGCCTCCTACAGAAAGTTTTTCTTTTTCTCCCAGTTTTTTATGGCCTCCCCCATACTCAAAGTACAATGGTTGCAGAACTAAGGGTTTTTCCCCATCTTCTTCTTTTCATCTTAAGCTCTCTTGACAGGATTTGCAAGAATTCAGGAAAATACATATTTTACTAGGTATTATCAGATATACTCCACCCATGACCAAGAACCCATCATTCCATTATTATAAGCCATGTCTAGAAGTCCTAATTCTATCCTCAAGATGACGTTATTTAGACTAGCTGTTTTCTCCCCAGATATGTCATTCTCTTTCAGATTTTCTTCCTTTACCTGCCTATGGCTATGAAAACACCCTTTTGCCCCTACTAAGGACTTTAATTTTTTTTACCAGTATTTCATAATCCTTTGCAACATTTTCTAAGTTCTTCCTCGTTATAACATAAATTTACAAATGAATCACTATTTGTGATTGGTTGTTCTTAGGCTTGACAAGTCTCAGGAAGCCATTTGTCATGTTTCAGGTATATATTCAAGGAGGACAGAATTTCTCTTCTATTAATGATATCAAATGGATATCTAACTTTGTCATTGTTTCTGATCAGTGAGTCACCAATTGCCCCCATTCATTTCTTTTTCTGGCCATTATCAAATGCCCTCTTACCTAATGGCATCTGTGGATCCATTCCTTGGAGCAAAAGATACTGCTTATTCCCAAGAGGGTCACACTTACCATTCTATAGAAAAAGTGCCCTGCCTATCACTTAACTGTCAATATTCAATAGTTCTTTTTTTGTTCTTTTACAGTCACATTCTCCCAACCCTCCTGAGAGGATTTTCCTCTTCCTCTTCAAAACCATTTTCTTCTTTCTTTACTTCTTGAAACATTTCCTGCTGCTTTCTATTCTTTCTAAGAACAATTCTTTCCCCCTCAATGAAAAGAATAGAAATATGTTCCTCCAACCATATCATTTTCTCTTCTGGGACAGAGATCAGCTTATATTGATTTATACAGAGGGGCTACTTGGTAATTTGTTGTTGTCCTTTGTTCTCAAAGAGGACCAAAAGGGCTTCACTATGTTTGAGTCAAGGTACAGTGTGTCCAGGTGTGGCTGATCAGATCAATACAAGCTCAGAAGGCTCTAGCACAGGCTGTCCACATGAACATTTGGTGCACAGATGTCTCTAAATTTGTGTATCTCTTGTTTGTTTTGAGCTCCTGAATTTCTGCTTCCTTCATAGAGCACAGTGGCTTCCTTGTTGTAGGTACACCATGCTTGGCCATCTTCCATGTCACGCAATTGGTTTCAAAATTCTTCAGAGAGACCCTGAGAATACCTGTATATTGCTTCTTCTGACCTCCACAAGAGCACTTGCCTTATGTGAGTTCTCCATAAAATAGTCTTTTAGGCAAATGTTTGGCATTTGAACAATGTGGCTGGTTCATCAGAATTGAGCTCTCTGCAATAGAGTTTGAATGCTTGGCAGTTTAGCTTGAGAAAGGACTTCAGTGTCTGGTACCTTATCTTGCCAGGTGATCTTCAGAATCTCCCTAAGACAATTCAAATGGAAGTGATTCAGTTTTCTAGCATGGTGCTGGTATATCATCCAGGTTTCATAGACATACAACAGTGGGAGTAGCCCAACAGCTCTGTAGACCTTCAGTTTGGTAGGCAGTTTTCTCTCCCACACTCTCCTTCAGAGCCCCCCAAATACTGAGCTAGCTCTGGTAATGCATGCATCAACCTCATCATCTAGGTGTACAGTCCTGGAAAGCATACTGCCAAGGTAAATGAACTTATCCACAGCAAAATTTCTCCATTTGCTGAAACCAGTGGAGAATTGGTCAGTGACCTACAGGGAATACTATATTTAGAATCCTTCTACAGATGATCATGCACTCAATGCAGCCTCTGAAGCTAAGATGCAATAAAGCTCTGTCCCAAATTTCTGGGGTTTTCACAGCTGCTGGAGCTATTAGGGGAGTGCTGCAGCCCCCACCAGCTTTGACTTGCTGAAAGCGCACCCCAGGACCACTACCCAAGACCACAATCTGGATCCAGGCCACTCAACACAAGAGCCCTTGGCCTTTGATCAATTGCTTTGGCCCCTCTGCGGTCTGCAGGCCAGCAGCTCTGAAGTAGCTGGGTTGGGCTGCTTTCTTGCCCTGGGAGCAGTTTGGCCGGAGTGCTTTTTTTCCCCCCAAAAAATTTAGCTTGAATTCCACTGACCTTTCTCTTAGCTTTGTTATACCTGTCTTGATAAATGTGGAGACTGGCCCAGGTGATCCACTCTACTGTAGACTCCAGCTGCAGCTTCTCCTGGCCCTGGGGCTGGCCGTGTTTTTGGTCTGGGCTGGCCTCAGCTCCCAGCCTGCCATGATGAGCCCCACCTGCTGAGCTGTCTTCAGCCAGAGATGTGTTTTCTGTATTTTTGTGAGTTTGGGAGACGTAAAATTTGTTTAGAATCGTATTTTCAGGGTATTTAAGGTGGCTATGTGGGAGCTGCAAAGCTGCTTCTTCTATGCTGTCATCTTAGCTCCGTCCCCCATTAGCTATCCTTCTTGAGTTTTATCTTTATCTGAAAATGTACTTTTGTTCATGCTCATATTGCTAGGAGGTGTCACAACCAATCTTTTAACTCCAAATCCAGTACTATCAACCAATATTTATTGAGGATTTTCCATTTGCAAGTATTAGCATGATGTTAGACACCAAAGAGATAAATGATATAACCCCCTCCTCAGAGTTTCCAATATTGTTGAGAGAACTCAGCATAAACTTATGGAATATTTTAATTTTGTGAGACAGATCCATGGAAGGATGAGAGATAAGTTAGAGGCATATATTCAGGGTGAAGCATGCCCCATGATTGTACATACATGGGAAGCCCTGACATTTGAGACCAATTCCATATTATTTCTCCTCACATTCTGTTCCTTAGGTGCCTCATCCCTTCTCATCTCCATGTCTTCACACAAGCTGCCTCCCTTGCCTGAAATGCTCTCTCTTCTCATCCATCACTTAGAATCACTAGCTTCCTTCCAGACTCAGCAAAAGAGGCACCTCCTACATGAGACTTTTCTTTATCTCTCCATTTGTTAGTCGTCCCCACACACCTAAAGTATTTTGTATTTATTTTGCATATATTTTGCATTTATTTACCAGTGTATGTTCTTTTCCCATAATAGAATGTGAATTCCTTGAGGATGAGACTTTTGGTTTGTGGGTTGTTGTTGTTTTTTTTAATCCTCAGTTCTTATCACAAGTGCTTTGTTGAATTGAATTAAATCTAACTCAGATCTCATTGGGTCAAACAAGTTGACCATGAATAGTAATATAGAAAAAGTCTTTTTAATTTTTTTTTATTTTTTGGAGGGGGGGAAGGCAAGGCAATTGGGGTTAAGAACTTTCCTAAGGTCACACAGCTAAAAATGTCAAGTGTCTGAAGTCATATTTGAACTCAGGTCCTCCTGACTCCAGGGCCAGAGCTCTATTCACTGTGCTACCTACCTGTCCCTAGAAAAAAAATCTTAAGAGAAAATCATCATTATCTCATAACCTTGGCAAAAAGTTGATAGAACTATGCCAGAGGAGCAGGAAAGGTCCACAGCTGACCATGCTAACAATGTCCATGTGAGACCCACAGAGGAAAAGTTCCTCTGTGCAGAGTACAAAGTCCTGGTCAGCAGAGCTGTGTGTCCATGCAGGATAATGGGCTGCACAGCTATGCAACTGCAGTGATCCCCCAATTACCAGTATATTAAGGAGAAGTGATTGGAAAGGACTCCCCACCCACTGTCATAAAATGGGCAAAGCTTTAGTTACTTTACCTGATGATCCATTTATGATACTTGATCACTGATTCTCTGCCACAGTCCTCTTTTAACTGACTGTCTGTTCAGAGAGACTGGTCTCCAACAAACCAACTTTATTTCATTATGGTTTATTATCGTATTTTGTTCAGGGAGTGTGTGCAAATGAGAAAGCAGTCTGCAAAGCTCCCTCATCTTGGGAGTAATTACTGCCTCAGTGCTTGGAAAGAAAGAAAAACAAATAGTAATCTTTGCTAATTGAAACAGTAAAATATGTGCAGCTCCAAACTATTCTGTGCAAAATCTTAAGAAGAGGGGGGAAAAAATGGAACTCTAGCCCTCCCCACCCCCTAAACCATGGATTATAAATCTGCCATGACGCTCACTCCTTTTCTTGCCTGCTCATCTATCTTGTACAGCACTTGGATGCATGTTTGCATGTGTTTGAAGATCATGGTGCTGGTATTAATTCTTTTTAAGATTTAGGGGAGAATTGTTCTATAATTAAATTCATTTCCCACGGGAAACTCTACATTGCTTGATTTCATTTCCTATGCTTGAGATATAAAAGGAAAGTACTTCCTTTGTTCTAAAATGTTCTACTTTCACTTTTTTTTCTTTCTTTCCTTCAAATTTTTATACCTCAGGGAAGATTCCAATCTGGAGCTGAGCTCAGGGTGGTTCTTATTTTTATTTGTTGGATCTTTCTTCTCTCTCCGTCTCTGTGTTTGTCTGACTGTCTCTGTCTCTCTGTCTTTGTCTCTCTGTTTCTGTCTCTCTTATATTCTCTGACAGTAAAACCCCACCCCATTCAGATCCAGTCTATATCCATAAAACATAACCAAATGACAGTCAAATATGTGTGCTTTGGAGAGGGCAATGGAAATAGACAGTTGGTATGGAAGTGATCACAACATCACAAAAAAAGAAAAGAAAAAAATCAGTTTACTTCGGTTGTTAAGAAGTCCAGTTCATTGTTTGCTTAGTCTGGAGTCAGACTATCTTAGGAAAGTTGGGGGCACTAAAACTTAGAGAGACGTGTAGTGTAGGGACAATTGAGATGAGCACTTGGTTAGCAAGAATTATTAGGCAAGTGTTATCTGTGGTTGAACCACAGAGGAGATCCTCAAAGACTAGCCTTGTCTGACTTCCCCCCATCCCCCATCCCACCCCACTACCACAAAGAGTGACTTTCCTAGAAGTATACTGTGGTGTTCCTGGTCTCTGTCTTTCCTTCCCCCCCCTCCCCACTACTGGACAGAGTCCTCTGTTTTCTAGCTCACTCATCACTCATTCAACTGAAAAAGATAAATTTGTCTCAAAATGTTGATTTGAGTACCTATCTCATGCTGTTTACCTCTAATGTAAAAGGTTCTAACTAATTGTTAGTTATGACTCTTGTTTGGCTATTGCAATTTCCCCAAATAATTGAATTTAATTTACTCTCCAGGATGTGATTCATTTATTGATGTGTAAGTGAAGAAAAATCATCAACTACCCACTAGAAAACCTAGTGGCCATGTGTATAACAGCACAAAAATTGTCAGACTGGTTCAGAGCCATGGTCCATTGTCTTCAGTATTTTCTCTGAAAGCAGCACAAAGGGGCAGGCTATTGTAATACTGGGCTACCTTATCTGATCTCAATCCCAAAGGGTTAGGAACATATGTTTTAGACATTCTTGTTTTTTAATTCTGAATCTGTCAAAATTTTATGAGTCTTTGAGGTTAAATATAATGCCTTGCACATTTTTATTGTCATTCAGTTGTTTCAGTTATGTCTGTCTCTTCATGAGTCCCTTTGGGGTTTTCTTAGCAAAGATACTGGAGTGGTTTGCTGTTTCCTTCTCCAGCTTATTTATCAGATGAGAAAACTGAGGCAGGGTGAAGTGTCTTGTCCAGGGTCACAAAGCTAGTAAGTGTTTAAGGCTGGATTGAAACTCAGGTCTTCCTGACTCCAGGCCCAATGCTCTCTCCACTGTGCCACCTAGAAGATCCTTCTTTGTATATAATAAGCTCTTAATACATATTTGTTAAAATTGAAACTATTTTACAGTCAAATATTTATAATGCCAATGGCAAGGAGATTAGAGTTTTGTTTATATACCTATATGGTAAACTTTAATAATTTCTTTGTTTGACTGAACCAATTCTGCTTGTGGAGAATTCATTTCTACCTTCAATAAAAAAGGACATCCTTGAATTTCCTCAAGCATATATACAATTTCACATATTCTTCATTTTATAATACGTGCCAAGATTTAGGTGATATTTTCTCATCATATCATGGAAAATTGAGGCACAGGGTCTTGCTTCAGTGACTGTTTCTATTTTTATCACTGCATACTCAATCACATAGCACAGTGTGTGGCACATAGGAGATAATTACTAAATTGCATTCTGGGTAGATTCCTTTCAGATGATTTTGCTCATCTGTGCTTCATTTCTGAATTCAGCCTTTTATTAGAAATAGGAGCTCTTCCCTTGAGCCATCCTAGGTAATCATTTAAAATGGTGTGGTACTCTCTTAATCCAGAGAACCCCCCAAAATCGTGCAGGTCAAGGGGTTCAAATATCTGGGTACACTTCAAGAACACCCATGAAACAACCCAAGTTATCAAGGGTATGCATATCCAAAAAGCTTCCAAGTGTTTAAAGATATCACATTGAAGAAATAGTATGTTCCCTTCCGACAATATAATCGAGTTGGCAGATGTGCCCAGGCTAAGCAATTGGGTTGGACACAGGGTGGTTGGTCCAAAAAAGAGTGCTGAATTCTTGATGCATATGCTTAAAAATGCAGAGAGTAATGCAGAACTCAAGGGTTTGGATGTGGATTCTCTTGTCATTGAACATATCCAGGTTAACAAGCCTCCCAAAATGTGACAGTGTACTTACGAGACTCATGGTCGAATCAACCCATACATGAGTTCTCCTTGCCATATTGAGATGATACTTACTGAAAAGGAGAAAATTGTTCCTAAATCAGAAGATGTTGCTCAAAAGAAGAAGATACGCAACAAGAAACTGAAGAAACAAAAACTTATGGAACAAGAATAAATATGACATTAGAGTGCAAATAAAAGTGAAATGAAAGCATTTGTTACAGTAAAAAAAAGAAAGGAAGAAATAGGAGTTGTCACATTCTGGAGAACAATTTGGAACTATGCCCAAAAGGCTATAAAACTGTGCATACCTTTGATCCAGAAATACTACTACTAGGTTTGTATCCCAAAGAGATCATAAAAACATGAAAAGGACCCACAGGTACAAAATTATTTATAGCAGCTCTTTTTGTGGTGGCCAAGAACTGAAAAAGGAGAGGATACCCACCAAATGGGGAATGGTTGCACAAGTTGTAGTATATGAATGCAATGAAATGCTATTGTTTTATAAGAAATGATGAGCAGGCAAATTTCAGAAAACCTGTAAAGACTTAAATGAACAGATGCTGACTGAAGTGAGCAGAACCAGGAGAACATTGTACACAGTAACAGCAACATTATGCGATGATCAACTATGACTGATTTTAGCTCTTTTCAGAAATACAGTGATCCAAGACAATTCCAAAAGACTTGTGAATGCTCTCCACATCCAGAGAAAGAACTATGGAGTCTGAATGCAGATCAAAATATACTATTTTCAGTTATTTTTTGTTTTTTCTTTCTTGTTTTTTTCTCTTTTGTTCTGATTCTTCTCTCACAACATGACTAACACGGAAATACATTAACCACGATTGTACATGTACAGCCTATATCATATTGCTTTCTGTCCTGGGGAGGGGAGAGGGAAGAGAAGGAGGCAGAAAAATTTGGAAATCAAACTTACAGAAATGAATGCTGAAAAACATATTTACATGAAATTTGGAAAAAAATAAGATATTAAATGCAAAAAAAAAGTTGTCTACACAGGTAATTCCTCTGGTGTAGACATTGCCCAGATGTGGAACTTTCCTTACAGAACTTCCTAGAGTCTCGGAGAGTTGCTGATAACACCAAGAAGGTTAAATGACTTGCCCAAGTCACACAACCAGTATGTCAGAGGAGAGACTTGAACCCAGGTCTTACTGTCTCCACATCCAGCTCTTTTTTTTTTTTTTTTTTGCTTTTTGGAGGGCAGTTGGGGTTAAGTGACTTGCCCAAGGTCACACGGCTAGTTTTTGTGTTAAGTGTCTGAGGCCAGATTTGAACTCAGGTACTCCTGACTTCAGGGCCGGTGCTCTATTCACTGCGCCACCTAGCCACCCCCCAGCTCTCTTTCTGATAGAAAAGCATATTTGGACTCTAGATAGAGCTGCAAAATAGAATTTTTGTAAGAGAAGAAGCTGGGGAGTGGCAGCAGTTTGGTCTTCAGAGGGTAGCTGAATATTGGATTTTAGCTGGCACAGAGTTTGAGACAGTTCCATATTTTTAGAGAGAAATCTGGGTCCTAGGCTATGGCCATGGGGCAGACTCCAGCTTTGATCTGGGTCCCAGGAGCCCAATGAGCAGAAGTCAACAATGGCCCAATCCTGGGTTCTTTGGAAGGTCCTTTTTTTTTTTTTTTTGCAGATTTCTCCCCAGAAGGGAGAGACTGAGGAAGGATTTTTTTCCCCTTGGTGGTGTTTGTAGTGTCACTTACCATTTATCATGGCCTGTCAGACAAACCATTATAACATTTGCTTAAGTATTTAAGTGGCGTTTGTTCTCTCCTTTAAGCCAGGGGTAGCTGAGCCTTAATTAAAGCATATTTGCATACATTAATAGTACCCAGCTTCTCTACATTTTTAACTGTACTTTTGCATTCAAAACATGACATTTCAATAACAATAGTTGTCAGTGCTGGGGCCCTTATTTATACCACAATTACAGGTCTTGTTAATTACAGCCCAGGCTGGCTTCTCCCAGCTCCTTCTGACAGACCCTGCCTGTGCTCTGCTCAGGCCGCCTCTTCTAATGTCCCAGGGTGTGCATTTCAGCATTTAAAAAGCAGGGAAGCAGTTACATGCAGGTGGGTCTGCTTTATCTCCATCTCCTTCTGAAGTTCTGGGCCCTGGGGAGTCCAGGAGGGGACTTCCCATGTTTCTTTCACATCAGAGGAGATTGGGGCTGGCAGCTTCTGGCCAATATCCCAGTGGTCATATATGACTGATCTAATCTATTTAAAGCCAAGAAGCACCCCAAGCTCAACTCTAGATCTAAATCTTCCCTGTGGTTTAAAAAGTTGATGGAAAGAAGGAAAATAATTGTGCTAGGGTTATGGGCAGTTGGGGAGAGTGAGGAAGGGGGAGGTTTTCATCATCAGATCCAGAATCTGCCACTTCTTCCTGTAGGTGCCATGCCTTGGTCCTATTTCTATTGAATGGAACAATAAAAAATAAATCTAGTGCCCCCTGTTAATCATGCTTCATGCCCCTTCTCTTCTCTAGGGTAAATATCCTTGTTTTTTTTTCATCAATTCCTTCCATAGCATGATTTTCAAACCTTTTGTTGTCTCATTTGCTCTCCTCTAGAAACACTTTATTTGCCAGTATCTCTTAAAAAAGCAGCACTAATAAGTATATGCAAGATTCCAGTGGTATACCACCAGCACCTGGGACAGTGCCTGATACCATCTCCAAACTGCCTCCCTAAGCTCCAGCCTGCAGACGTTCTTGCCTGGCTAGCTGCTCATATTATCTTGCCTGACTCCAGAGAGCTTATGCAGAGTTCCAGAGGCTGAGAAAGGCCACAGAAAGTCAATATGGGCCAGAATGTAACAGAAGTCACAGGGTGTGTCAGATGAACTTGTACTCTTTTTGAGGAAATGAGAATACCATCTCTCTAATTATGTCTCTTTGAATGTAAAGATTAGAACAGCTCCATGTCTTTTTGGCTGAGGGGGTACAATTCAGTTAGCAAATAAATAAAAATGTTGTCAAAACACACACACACACAAGAGCCTTTCCAATATGCTGAGAGCAAGCCTAACATTTTAGAATGGGACATCAGTCTTAATCCAGTGAACCCAAGAAAGAAAACTTCATATCAATGGGAGGACATTGAAGACACTGTTTTTCTTAGCTAGAGCCCTAAGGTCCTGGAGTCTTTTTAGAAGAAACAAGAGGTCAATCTAGACTAAGCAAACTATAGTTAGAAATTGTAGTTTAAGAAGCCACAAAACATGCAGACTAAAATAAGAGAATTTTCTTTTTTCATCCTTCTAATTACATTATCCTGCTGTGTTATTTCCAAGCTCTTGCATTCTCTTTTCCTATAAAAACAAACCCTAGCAAATGCAGCCTTGTAGACCAGAGTATATGCTATACAGGGGTAAGAAAGAAAGAAAAAAAAGAACTAGACAGCATATTAGGAAAGCCTAACGGCAGCAGTAGGGCACCTAGGTGGCACAGTGGGTATAGCACCAGGGCTGGAGTCAGGAAGACTTGAGTTCAAATCTGGCCTCAGACACTTACTAGTGACTCCGGACAAATTGCTTCACGCTGCTTTCTTCAGTTTCCTCATCCATAAGATGCGCTGAAGAAGAAAATGGCAATCTGTTCCACTGTCTTTGCATGAAAAACCCAAATGGTGTCACAAAGAGTTGGGCACAACTGAACGGCAGCAAAAACAGCAGCCAAACACAAGAAGGTAGTGAAGGTAGTTTGACATAGAGTATGGCAGATCTGGGAGGCCAGTCAGTAGAAATGTAGACTAAGAAGGATCAAACTGCCATGCAGAGATTTGTGACTCAGGGACTAAGGGTGTTCAGCTAATTTTGTGATATGGAAACAAAAAACAAACAAAAACCAACAATCCACAAACAAACAAAACCCACCTAATATGGTTGTAAACTACCTTGAGAGACAGTTTACATCCAGAACAACAGAAGTGATAGTCCCTGTAATGAGAATCTGAAGATCCTTCCTGCCCCTAGACCCTCTGATAGGCTTAAGTGGCTCTGAGAATGTTTCCCGATTTGAAAGTATACTCTGCTCCCTAATAGGCTGAATGTGGTCACATGGAGCCTGTGGTGGGAGACTTGTTTTTTGGAATGGCTACACCTTCTTACTTTGTAGTTGGACAGTGGGTCAAGAGGGCTGTGACATTCTCTGACCCAGGAGAAGCATATATGTACACCCTGATGTGAGGTTTGCTTTGGGGCTCACATTGAGAAGTGTTGTGTGATTTGACCAGATGAGATTCTGAGAAGCTGTTGAGCCCCCTGGCTTTGAAAAACCCACATGTTGATGCTTCCCTCTCTAGTAACTTGAATAGGTAATGGATGTGATGGTGAGATGGTTGAAAGCTCATCTGCTGATCTGTTTCTTGGTGTGTTTGTAACTAGTGCTTGTAATTTGTGTTTGTATTCTCTGAAGTTTAGGGTGCTGACTTTTTCCCCTAAACTAGGTAAATGATATGTGTTTGACTGGTTAAAGTGAGACTGTTAACTGATTTTGAGTTGCTTTCCTTTAGTAAAGCAGATCTAAGAACCTGTGCTAGCAGCCACCCTATGTAGGATAGGGTGCTTGCTGATACAGTCCCAGATTAAGTCATAGCTAGGGTAGTATTTTCACTTCTGGGATCTCTGGTTTTAGGATATTGGCAACCTGGAATGTGAGCAAGAAAAAAAAAAGTGATCAAAATGGAAGCGGGATGGCAACTATGCCATATGAAGATCAGTAAAAGGAATTAGGGGCATGTAGCCTTGAGGGAAAAAACACAGGGAATCCATGAGACCTATCTTAAAATGCATAAAAAGCAGTCTTATTTGAAAAGCTAGATTAGGATTTGATTTGTATTGTGGAACTTCTGGTTCATATAGGCAACAAAATGGAGGACTAGATATTTTTTCTGATCCTCACAACCTCTTAAACCTCTCCAAAAGAGAAATTATGTGCCAAAAAGAAAGCAACTGTGGCTGTCTTCTGGCCTAGGACACCCACAATCCAAAGGAAAGCTAAACAATGACAGCAACGACAACCATGACAATAAAACTATGAATTGAAGCTGACTGACTTTAAACTCACTCAGCACCCTTCCCCTGTTTCTTGTGCTACCAGCACAAGAGGCTACACTAACAAACTCAAGGACCCAATACAAGGACTTCCAACAAAATCCAACCCCACATTCTGGTCCCCTTCCCCTTCTTTCCAGTGCCCTATATGCTACACAAGTTTGCTTGGACAGTGACATTCAACATAGCAACACTCATTAGGAGCAAAAGCTTTCTATGGACCACATTCCCATAGCACCAGAGCTGCAGAGCTCTGAACCACTGGTGCTAGTACAGAACAACCCCATAGTACCAG
The DNA here is from genome assembly GCA_028646575.1 of Pseudocheirus occidentalis. NCBI lineage: Eukaryota > Metazoa > Chordata > Mammalia > Diprotodontia > Pseudocheiridae > Pseudocheirus > Pseudocheirus occidentalis. The sequence continues at coordinate 105,940,938 of CM053596.1, forward strand.
CATGACTGCTCTATGACCTGTTTGTTGGTGCTGGGCCAGAGAACTAAAGAACAGGGGAAATAGGACAGAACACCAGGATGGAGAACCATTTATGGAGGTAGTGGGAAAGGGAGGTAGAACATTCCACTAAGCCTGAGAAAAGGAGCATAGCATCAGATGGGGCAAGTTCTGACCACCTAAAATGCCAGAAACTTAACTGGGGAACCTTGAATTTCCCTCATATGGGAAGAGACTGGGACACTTTGGGAGCTAGTCCCCACAGGAACTACCATTATTATAGGACAGAGTCAGAATAGGGGAAAATCATGGGGGAAAAGATTCAAATCATCAAAGATCTAAATAAATCAATCAATAAACATGTATCAAGTGCCTACTCTGTGCCAGACACTGTGCTAAACATTGGTGATATGAAAAGAAGCAAGGACAGTCAATCTAATGGTAGAGACAAGAAACAAGTATATCTAAACAAGCTATATATAGGATAAACAAGAAATAATTAACAGAGGGAAAGAGGATGAATCAAAAGGAGGTGGAAAAAGCTTCCCATAGAAGGTGGGATCTTAGCTGGGGCTTAAAGGAAGCCAAGGAATCCAGCAGGCAGAGACAAGAAGAGAGAGTGTGCCAGGCATGGGGGACAACCTGAGAAAATGCCCAAAGCTGTGGAATTGTTTCTTGTTCACAAAATAAGCCAGGAGGCCAGGATCCCTGGATCAAATGGTATGTGACAGGAAATAAAGTATATGAATGCTGAATGGGTAGAAGTGGGCTAGGTTATAAAGGGCTTTAAATGCCAGGCAGAGAATTATGTATTTGATCCTGGAGGCAATAGAAAATCACTGAGGCTTATTGAGTTGGGGGGGGGTGACCTAGTCAGATTTGAACTTTAAGGAAATTGCCTTAATGGCTGAATAGAGGGTGGATTGGAGTGGGAGAGAGACTTGAGGCAGGCAGACCCACCAGCATCAAATTAGAATAGTCTAGACATGAGGTGACAAGAGCCTGCACTAGAGGGATGGCAATGTCAGAGGAGAGAAGGGGACATGGTTGGGAGATGGTGCAAAGGTGAAACCAACAAACCTTGGAAACAGATTGGATATCAATGGTAAGAGTGGGGAGTCAAGGACAACTCCTAGGTTGTGAGCCTGAGGGATTAGAAGAATGGTGTTGCCCTCTACAGTATTAGAAGTTAATATAGGGATGGTTTAGAGGCAAATACAATAATAAGTTCTGTTTTGGACATGTTAAGTTTAAGATGTGTACTAGACATCCAGTTTGAGATGTCTGAAAGGTAGTCGGACATGCAAGATTGAAGGTTAGCAGGTAGTTGGGGGCAGGATAGGTGGAGTTAAGAACCAACAGCATAGAGATAGTATTTAAATCCATGGGAGCATTTTCACAAAGTGAAGTAATATAGAGGGAAAAGAGAAGAGGTTCCAGGACGGAACCCTGTGGGACATCTACAGTTAGATGAAGGATCCAAAAAAATGAAACTAAGAAGAAGCAGCCTCTGGTAGGAGGAGAACCTGGAAAGAGTGATGTCTCAAAAACCCAGAGAGAAGAGAATATCAAGGAGGAGAAATTGATCAACAGCACAGAAGCATATAGAGAGGTCAAGGAGAATGAGGACTGAGAAAAGATCACTGGATTTGGCAACTAGGAGATCATTGGTAACTTTGGGGGAGCAGTTTCAATGGAATAATAAGACCAGAAGTAGGAATGTAGCAGGTTAAAAAGAGAGTGAGAGGAGAGACCGTAAAGGTATCTATTATAGAAGCCCTTTTGAAGTTAGCCACAAATGGCAGAAGACATGTGGGACAATAGTTAGGAGGGATGGAAGGGTCAAGTGAGGGGTTTTTTAGGATGGGAAAGATTTGAGCATGTTTATAGGCAGCTGGAAATTAGACACTAGACAGGGAGAGACTGAAAATACGTGATGGAGTGGAAATGACAGAGGGGGAAATCTGTTACAAGAGATGTGATGGAATGGGATCACTTGATCAAGTAAAGGGGTGAGCCTTGGTAAGGAGTAAGATCACTTCATGAAATTAGTGATGAAGAATAGTGGCAGAAGGCATCTGAGTGATCAGAGATGGAGAAGAGAGGAAATAAGGGAGCTTACAGCAAATATCCTAAATTTTTTTGTAAAATCTAAGGCAATGTTCCCAGCTGAGAGGGTGGAGAAGGGGAATAATAGGAGGTTTGAAAGGATTGGAAGAGTCACTGTGGAGAATAGGATAGTGAGCTGATAAGGGAAGTAATAGTAGGATTGCCTAGCATTAATAAGGGCCCAGTTCAGGTTCAGTGATATAAATGTGTACAGGACCTAGTCAGAATGGTTGTGTGATTTTCTCCACCTTTGTTCAGCAGCACAGGTGCAAGAATAATAGAAGTAAATAGTGGGAGTGATCCAAAGCTGAAACTTAGCTAGGTACAATCAGAAAAATGATAAGAGGTGGATGGTAGAATCTACAAGGTTAGGGCAGTATAGAATTGGTTCACCAAGGTATGAAGATGTGAATGAGGGAAGAGAGTGGCTGGTACAGTGTAATGCCAAGCATGAGCATCCTCCAAGATTCTGATTACAAGCATAATAAACTCCATTTATTCAGTAACAAATTAAGGCAAAACACTCACAGAAAATCCAAATACAGCATTTACCATGTGTAACTCAATCATTTAGTAAGTCCTCAATTCAGTCACATAGCAAAGGTCAAAGTACTCCACCCCAGGGTAGTACATTCATTTAGTCAATCATAAAGTCTTCTCTTTACTCAACTGGAGATTAGTTTCTAATCATAAAAAGTACATTCATTTGGTCAGTCACAAAGTACAAAGGTCAAAAGTTTTCCATCCCTGGATCACAACTGAATTACAATATCATCAGTCACCACCAAGCACCCTTTCAAGGGCCAGTGGAAAGCACAAAGGCCATCCACCCCTAGGTCACAACTAGGTTACAATATCATCACAACATCTTTTCTTCATCTTGACCTGAGGCAAGTTCTCAGCAGTTCCTATTCCCAGGAAGATAAAGCTTAACAAAGACAGCATAACATTCATTCACATTGCTAGCATCCTCTTCAATTCACCTTCTGCCTGTGAAATAAACCTAGGCCCAACAATGTCTAAGGTTTCTATCAACAAATGAATCTGACAAAGCAACATCAAAACAGATAGACAAAATACCAGCACCACAGTCTTGCCTCTGTAGTTCTCAGCAGCTCTGGGTGGCAGTTTGCCACCTGGGCAGCTCCAACTAGCCTTCAGGAGTCCAGGTAGCTCTCTCTCTCTCTCTCTCTCTCTCTCTCTCTCTCTCTCTCTCTCTCTCTCTCTCTCTCTGTCTCTTTCCCTCTCTCTCTGCCTCCATGATGCTGTTCCCAAAAGTTCTTCTGACCTCTCTCAGCTTGGACCTCTCCCTATACATGGCACCAGCTCCTCCCAGTTGAGCCCCTTCTCATCACATCAACACATCCATTCCACTGTGGGGTTCAAATTCCATTACCATTATGTACAGGTGAGATGGCCCAGAAGGGAACTGATGGTTTAAGGGACCGGAGGTCATGGTATAGACAGAGTAGGGATTGTTAAAGGAAGGCAGAAGGAGAAGTGAAAAGTCCAATAGATTATAGTTGGATAAGAGGATCTATGAATTCTTAAATGTAGAGGTCCTACATTTGTGGATTATGGCAAGATTAAGTGTGTGATCAGCTTTATATGTGGCTAAGTCAGGGTGGAGGAACAGGTCAATGGAAGTGAGTAGTTTGAAGAATTGAGTGGTTAGGTTGTTTAAGGAGATTAAACAGTTATGTTGAAGTTTTCTAATATGAGGAAAGGATCTGGGGAGGAGATAAATATTGTGAGCTCAAGGACCTTGAACATAAGCAGATAAATCAACAGGGAAAACGTTAACAACAGAAAAAATATGGCTTCTAGATCTAGTGAATGAGTTCATGCATCTATGAATAAATATTACAAAACAAAGGAAAATTATCCAACATTCGATGGGACAGGGAAACTTATGGAACATGAAGAGAACATAGAAACACAACATGCTATCCCTGAGTGGTTCAAAAGAGAAATAAAGATTATAAGATCAGAATGTATGGCCTGAACAGCAAAAATAATTATCAGAATAGAAAAACTAGAATCTGTAATGTCAATTCTCTCTGAAGAAACTGAGGAAGGAATAATAGATTTAGGAATACACATATACAGAAGTGAAAGACAATCTAGATGAAGAGAAGCAAAAAATAAAAACAATAAAAAGAAAAGAAAAAAATTCTCCTTATGCAAGCAAAACGTACTGATAACAGACAGAATACATAAAGACAATTTAAGAATCAGAGGTCTCTCAGAGGAACATGACAGGGTAAAAAACAATCTTAGCACCATCACTTAGGAAATGATAGAAAGAAATTGCCTAGAACTTCAGAACAAAGAAAATGAAATTCCAATTGAAAGAATTCAGAGATTGCCTCTAAGAAAGAAAGGGGAAAAAAATCCAACACTACAATGTTTAAGACACAGTGGTTAAATTTAATAACCCAGTTCAGAAACAAAAAGTTCGGTAAAAAATTGGGAAAAAGACTTTCAAATACAAAGGAAAAGAAATTCAAATAATGCAAGACTATTCTGTACCCACCAGAAAATGTAGGAGGGAATGGAATAATGTGTTCTAAAGAGCAATGGAGTTCAAGTTGAAGTTCAGGGTAACCTGCCCTGAAAATCTGATTTTAACTATACATAACAAGATAAGTGTTTAACCTTAAAGAGGCATTTGCAACATTTTTAGAAAGAAAATCAGAACTGAAGAGATTATTTGCTTCTCAAATACACTAGGCAACAGAAATGCAGGAAGGGTGAATAAATTCAGTAGGCAGGGGCAGCTAGGTGGCACAGTGAATCAAGCATCAGCCTGGAGCCAGGAGGACCCAAGTTCAAATTTGGCCTCAGACACTTGACACTTAACTAGCTGTGTGACCTTTGGCAAGTCACTTAACCCCAATTGCCTTGCCTTCCCCCCTCCAAAATAAATAAATAAACAAGCAAATAAGTAAATGCAGCAGTCAAAGGCAGCAAAGAATAAGAGAGGCACCAAAAGGCCATCTTGATGCTTTCATGTTTATGCAGCAAAAGAGAATTGGGAAATCACAACTTGAAAAAAAATATTAAAGATAGATGGAGGAAAATACAAATCTAAATCTCATAACCTTTAGTGTGGATGGATTAAAAAATCTACTAAAACAAAAAAGAGTGACAGATTTGATAGGAAAACAAAACTCTAAAATCCATTCCTTATATACAAATTTTAAAAACAAAGACACACAAAATAAAAGTGAGGGATGGAAAAAATTTACTATGCATCAACTGAATTTTAAAAAGCAGCAGTTTCAGTCATGCTATCTGACAAAGCAAAAGCAAACATTACAAAATTATAAAGGATAAATTAAGAAACTATATTATGCTGCAACATATTAGGGCACAGAGATATTGCAAACAAATGCAGCAAGCCAGAAATAGTTCATATATCCCTTATATACCATAATACAATAAAAATAGTTATTGGGTAAGGGACCACAAACAAAAGACACAGACTAAAATGCAGACTAGTGATGAAATCTTAAATAATGAGTGGGTCAAAGAACAAATCATAAAACGTATCAATAACTATATGAAGAAAATTATAATGATGAAGCAGCATATATGATTTTCTGTAATGCTGCTAAAGCAGTATTGAGGGGGTGGGTGGGTGAGGAATCATATCCTATTTCTGAAAAAATAGGAGAAGAGAGAGTTTATAAACTGAAAATGCTTTTTAAAAAACTAGAAAGCCAACAAATAAACAAACTTAAAATAAGCATTATTAAATTATTAAAATAAGCATTGTTAAATATTACAGGAGAAGTAGATAAATTGGAAACAAAATAAAAATCCATAGCAATGGTAATTAACCCAAAAACTGATTGTTAGAAAGAAAACTTGATAAACTATTAGCTAATTAAAAAGAAGGGGGGAAACCAAATTTTAAAAAAATAGCAAATGAAGAATTTAGAAATCAAGGCAAACCAGAAGAAACAAAAAGAATACTCTGAATGTAATATGCATAGTTATATGTCAACAAAACTAAGAGCACAAAAGAAATAGAAGGGTACCTTCAAAAATATAACATACTCAAAGTATCAGAAGACCAGATAGAAGGAAGGGAATAGACATTCATATAATGCCTGCTTTGCATGAGGCATTGTGCTAAGGCTTAGTACTTTTTATAAACATTCTCCCATTTGATCTTCATAGCAACCCTGAAAGATAAGCACTATTATAGCCTTTAGCACCAACACAATATTCTCACAGCACTCATGGTGACTGTAAATATTCTGGCATAGTTCTCAATAAAAAAATATAACAGACTCTCCATATAGAAGACAGAAGCAAAATATTTATTCAGATACTAGAAAATAAAATTCAAATACCAGGAAGTCAAATCTATCACAGTAGCAAAGAAGTTAATACATCATAGCACCCCATGAAACCACACCATCCTTTAGCCTTTCCACAAACCAACACTCACAAGTCTAGCTGTCACAGCAGGGGGAAACATTCACAAACCTAGCTGTCTCCCTGGGTGCATCTTCTCTCTCCTACCATCTAGCTGCTCTGACTCCCAGATTCCTATGGTCTCTGCTCCACCCTTCAGCAAGCTCCTCCCATCACAGGCTTCATGTGATTACATTTGCACTATTAGGGGGCAGGGAAGATCTTCAAATTACCATTATCATTACATACCCTTATTTTACAGTTGGGGAAACTATGGCAAACAGTGGTAAACTGACTTGCCTAGAGTCATAATAGTATCACGATGTATCTGAGATCAGATTTAAACTCAGGTCTTTCTGTCTGCAGACCAAGGTCTCTATCCACTGTGCCACCAAGTGACTCCAGCTGCTGATTTAAGATAGCAATTTTAAATAATCCAGTATCAGAAAAGAAAATAGGTCTAGCTATACAGGGACTAACAAATAAAAAACTCCTGGGCCTGATGAATTCTCAAGAGAGTTCTACATAATTTTTAAATAGGTAATACCAATACTTTACAAATTATTCTCAAAAAAATGAAGAAAGCACTCAACCAGAATCCTTTTATGAGACAAATATTGTCCTAATATTGAAACCTGGGAAAGATACAACATAGAAAGAAAACTACAGGCCAACATTGTTCAAGAATATTGACTCAAATTTTAAAACAAAATTCTGTCTAAGAGATTATAATACTTCGTCCAAGAATCATTCATTATGACCAGGTAGAATTTATACCAGGGATGCAAGGATGGTTCATCAATAGAAAAATTATCAATATACTTAATAATATTAAAACCAACATATACAAAGATCATTGCAATAGATGCAGAAAACTTTTTTGGCAAAGTACAATATACTATGCTAAAATCTCTACAAAATATGTGCACAGAGGAACCCTTTTTTAATGTGATAAAAAGCATTTATCTAAAAATGAAATAAGCATCATATGCAATAGGGATGTTCAAGAACATTTTCCAATAAATACAGGAGTGAAAAAGGATGCCTATTCTACCTAGTAGTATTTGAAATAGTTCTGGAAATGTTAGAAAAATCAACATGATAAGAGAAATAAATTAAAGGCATAAAGATAAATATAGAGGAAATAAAACTATTCCTACTTACTGATAATATGATGCTACACTTGGAAAATCCTAGGGAATCAGTAAAGATACTAAATGAGTCAATTAATGGGTTTAGCAAGGTTGCAAACTACAAAATAAATCTTTAAAAAATCAATAGCATTTCTATATAATACAAAAAAAACCACAAGAAGCAATGATTGAAAGGGGAATCCTACTACAAAAAAAACTACAAAATGAATAACAATGAATAACATATCTGAAGAGTGTCCTATGAAAGCACACAAAAGACTTGTATAGATTAATTTACAAGTGCTCCTTAAACAAATAATAAACAACTTAAACAGCTGGAGGGAATATTTGGTGCTCATGGCTGGGCAGTGCCAATATAATACAAATGACACTACTACCAAAATTAATTCACAGTTTTAATCCTATACCAATCAGAGGGGATATTTTCACAGAACTTTATAAAATGATAACAAAATTCATTTGAAAAAATGAAAGATCCAGAATGTCAAGGTAAATAATGAAAAAAGTAGAAAGAAAGATGCAATAGCACTTCTAGATTTCAAATTATATTATAAAGCAGCATTCATCATTAGTTGAAAAAAAAGAGAGAGATCAATGGAACAGACTAGACAAGTGAGAATTAGAAATGAGAACTAAATAACCCAGTATTTGATAAGGTAGAAAACATAAATTACCTATGAAAAAAAAGTTTATTTGATTTTTTAAAAAAACTTCTAAGAAAACTGGAAAGGAATCTGGCCAAAATAAGACTTAGACCAAGACCTTACACTATAACTACAATGCATTCCAAATGAATATGTGATTTTTAATATGAAAGATTGTACAATTAGACATTAGAAGAGAAGCAGATCATATATCTCTTAATCTATGAATAAGAGATGTAATCTTAATCAAATGAGATAGAATCAATGACAAAAGATAAAATGGATAACTTCCATTTTATCTTTTGTCATTGCTTCTATCTCATTATGCATAAACAAAATTAATACATCTAGGACAAGATGAGAAGCTGCTGAATGTGAAAAATCTTTTTATCAATTTTTTATCATTAGGGTCTGGTATCCAATATATATAAACAATAAAGACATATGACTAATAGTCATTCTGCAATAGATAAATTGTCAAAGCATATAAACAAATCATTCTCAGAAGACTTGCAAAGCATTCACAACCACATGAAAGAATGCTCCAAATCACTATAAGACAAGAGCAAATTTTAAAAGGAAAAAATCCTGATATTGTTTAAACAACCTCACATCCTGAAAATTGGCAAAAATGAACCAAAATGGCAATATTCAATGTTGGAGGGTTGATGGAATGATAGACACACTATTACATTGTTGGTGCAGCTGTGAAATGGTACAATAATTTTGGAAAGCAATTTAGAATTATACAAATAAAGTTATTAAATTGTTTGCACCTTTTTGAACCAGATTCCATTATTGGGCACATATATATATATATATTGGGCAAAGAGATTATCAATAAGAAGAAAGTCCCTATATACAGAAAAAATTATGCACAATTGTATGCTTTAAAAACTGTACTTTTGTGATAGCTAGGAATTAGGAAAAAACTGAATGTCCATCCATTGGCTAAACACATTGTGATGTGTGAATATAATGGAGTATTTTTGTGTTATAAGAAAAGATATGTGTGATGAATAAAAAGAAACATGGGAAGATCTACATCAACTGATACTTAATAAAGTAAGCAGAAGTAAGAAAAGAATGTACATGGTAACTACAACAATATAAATGGAAAGAAACAACCACACACACACCAAATTTAAAGTAAATGCAACAAAATTAGAAAGATCAAACAGGACTCAGATATGAAAGGATACTCTCACCCACCCCTTTGTGGACATGGAAGGTTCATAGTTGTTACACGTTGCACATGTTTTGGACTTTCTTAATGTATCGATTAGTTGTGCTATTTTTTCCTTCTCTCTAAAAATACTGTTTGCTAAAGGGGATGGCTCCCAGGGAGAGGAAGGAAGAATACTTGGAGTAATATGATGACAAAAGAAACAAAAAACAATCAAGAAAACTGTATTTTTTTATTTAAAAAAAGAGGAGATTGGTACTGCTAGACCCAGAAGGATTGAACTAGAAGCAATGGATAGATTGTTGTGGGACAGATTTCTGTTCATCTTCAACTCCTCATTCTTTCTCACTGCCCCACTATACCCATACCCATCTAATGCCCCACCATACCAACAAGCCAAAGCCTGTTGATTTTACCTTTATAACTTATCTTGCATACCTGCCCTTCTCTCCTCTATCATCACCACCTTGGTACAGGCCTCATTACTTTGTGTCTGGATTAGGCCAACAGCCTGCTGGGTGACCTTCCTGCCTCAAGTCTCTCCCCACTCCAGTCATCTCCCACTCAGCTGTCAAAGTGAGCTTCACAAAACATATATAGGACCACATCAGCACACAGTGATCCCAGTGGCTTTCTCACCTTCAGAATCAAATGTAAAATTCTCTGATATTCATAACCCTTCACAAGATGACTCCTCTTATCTTTCCAATCTTTTTACAAGGATTCTGAGATCGAGTGACACTGATCTCCTTGATGTTCCTTAAACTAGACATTTCTTCTCCATGTTCCAGAATACCTGGAATACCCTTCCTCCTTATCGCCGCTCCCCAGCTTTTTTCAAGTTCCAGCTCAAATACAATCCAAAGCAAGCTTATCCCAATTCCCCTTAATGCTTGTCGCCTTTCCTCTGTTATCACCAATGTAGCCTGTGTTTATCTTTTTTGTACCTAGTTTTTTTCATGTTGACTCACCCATTAGACTATGAGCTCCTTAAGAATGGGACTGTCAGTAGAAGAAGCAAAGTTTTGCAGCTCCCACATAGCCACATTAAAAACCCAGAAAATATGACTCTAAACAAATTTTAGGGCTCCAAAACTCACAAAAATACAGAAAACACATCTCTCGCTGAAGGCAGCTTGGCACAAAGGGCTCATTGCAGCAGCCTGGGAGCATAAACCAGTCCAGCCTGAAACTGCAGCCTGGCCCCAGGGTGGTCAGGAGGAGCCGCAGCTGGCGCCTCCAAGAGAGCGGATTGGCGGCATCTGAGGCAGTTTGCAAACTTATCAAACCAGAAGAAATAAGGCTAAGAGAAATGTCAATGGAATTCAGTTTAATTTGGGGGAGAAAAGCAATCTGGCCGAACTGCCCCCAGGGCATGGAAGCAGCAGTAGGCAACCACCTCCACAGGGCTGCTTCAAAGCTCCCAGACTGTAGACTGCAGGGGGGCCAAGCAATCGTTCAGAGGTTATGTGTTCTTGTGTTGAGCTGCCTG
>CM053596.1:105952447-105978201 GCA_028646575.1 Pseudocheirus occidentalis
GACAGGGACAGGGACAGGGACAGGGACAGGGTAGGGAATAGAACGAGGGTGGGGGGCGGGATAGGAAGGAGGGACTTAAAATCAGCTTCTCACAATATGTCCACTGTGGACATGTCCTGTGTAATTACACATATACAGCCTATGTTGAATTGCTTGTCCTTCCAGTGGGGGTGGGTGATGAGGGAGGAACTGAAAGAATCTAGAATTTAAAGTTCTACAATCAAATGTTAATATATATATATATATATATATATATATATATATATATATATATATATATATATATATATGTAATTATTATTATTAACTACACACAAGTGGGAATTAAGATATACAGGCACTGGGGTAGGGAGACCCACCCTGCCCTCAGAAAGTTAGAGGGATGTTGGAGGAAGACATAAAAGACAGCAGATTAGGGGAGGGGTTTTACAGTAGAATCACTGTTTTGGGGTTGGGGGCAGGGGAAAGATGGGGAGAAAATTTGTAACTCAGGAAATGAATGATGTAAACAAGAAAACAAAATAATTTTTAAAAAGAAAAAAAGATATTTGAAAAGAAAAAAACGAATGGGACTGTCTTTTTGCCTTTCTTTGTATCTTTAGCACTTAGCACAGTGTCTGGCAAATAGTAGTTCCTGAATAAATATTTATTAACTGACTATGTAGGTATATGTGCATAGAAATGTAAGTGCATGTTGTATGTGAGCATATGTATAAACCTATAGGTTTATATATTAAGATGTATGTGTATTTACACAGGAATATTTTCTACATATTTGTACTACCAGGTAAGTGTGTATTTATGCATTTTTGTGTATGAGCATGTAGTTTGCCTCTTAAAGCAAAATTTTAATAAATCCAAGTTCTTATCAATATGGGTACTTGTCCACATCTTTATTTCTGTTCAATTCTTGCCCATGTCTTCCCATAAATTCCCTCTGGAGAATCTACCCAATGCTTCCCTCCTAAAGGCCTAAGTCTTTGTATACTTGGTACCACTAAAGAACTTTGGCTGTCTACTTATCATCTCTCCCTTTTTTCTACATGGCACAATCATGATATTTCTTGGCCTTAAGCGACCAAAGGGAACAGATTGCACAGCCTGCTTATGACCACCATGTGCCTCTCCATTACTCTCTGGGTCAATCTCAATCAATCAATCAACAATCAACAAATAATTATTAAGTACTTACTGCATGTGCCAGTTACTTTGCAAGGTACTAGAAATTAAAATATAAAACTTTGGTTCTTCAGAGAGTATAATATTTCAAGGATTCACTGCCATACCAAATACCTGGAAGAAGATTGCTGTTAAAAAAAAAAGATTTGTTTGTGTTGCAGAGTGCTTGGGGTCATTAAAAACATTGCACAGTTTCCTGAATGCATTACAAACCTGCTGTTTTTCTCCTGTGAAGTTCTGTCCCCCATTCATTCTCATTTCAACTGCCTGCCCGAGATATATGTACAGAAATTTCTTGTATAGTTTGTTAGGCCAGTTGCTTTTGAGTAGTAATTATGGATCTAATTTTACAAGATCCTATAATGGTCCCGGGGAAATTGCAAGATCATAGATTTAGAACTAGAATGAACCTTCAAGGACATCTAGATAAGCTTCTTCAATTTGCAAATGTTTGCCTCAGTTTCCTCATAGGTAAAATGAGTTTAATAACTTCACCTACCTCATTTGAAATATTGTGAAGATTATGTGAGATAATATTTGTAAATCACATAGTACAGTGCCTGGCATATATTAGACACTATATAAATACTTATTCTCTTTCTCCCTTCTCTCAAGGTCACACAGGTAATAAATAACAGTCAGAATTTGAATTTGGGTCCCTTGACTTGAGTCACCACTTCAAGATCCACTGTTCTTTCTACTGTACTATGTTGCATTTGTGCAAACTTAATCTTTTTTTAACTATTCTTTCCAATGCCAGTCTTTTTAAATGTTACTGCTTCTTTCTTAAATAACGCGTCAGATAACTGTAGAGTTAACTGTAGAGTCCAAATCTGATGGTTCTCCTGTCATTGATGGGAAACAACACACTTTCGTATTTCTGTCAACAGCACCACATTATTCTACTCTCCTCAGTACATAACCTTATTGCCATACAATGTCCCAGTATCCCGTTCCTCACATATCCAATCCTTTTGCCAAATCTTACAATTTCTATCTTCCCAACGTCTCTCACACCTGACCCATCTCTACTCACAGACCTTCTCCTTGGTTCTCTGGATTATTGTAACAGCCTCTTAATTTTTCTCCCTGTCTCAAGTCTCTCCCCACTTTAGTCCATTCTCCACAGTGCCGCCAAAGTCATTTTTCTGAAGTTTGGATTTGACAATGTCACTCCCTATTCATTCAACTCCTGTGTATCCCTGTTGTCTCTCAGATAAAGGAAACTCTCTGTTTGACTTTTAAAGCTCCTCACATTTTGGCCCCAATCTATCTTTCTAGCCTCACTGGACATTACTCTTCCACACTCTACAATCTGGCCAAACTGGCCTTCTCTGCTTCCCACATATGATACCACATTCCCCATTTCCTGGGGCCTTTACACTGATCACTTCTAATCACTAAAATGTAGTTCCCCCCACCTCACCCCACTTCTGCTTCACAGAACCCTTCTGCAGCTTATGCACCACATTCTTCATGAAGCCTTTCCTAATTCCCCCAACTGCTGCTGCCCACCCTCTCTCCCAAACTGTCTTACATTTAACTATGCTATATTCATTTTATTAATTCTCCTTGTATTTATTGTGCTAATGCTTGTTTTCTCACCTTTTAGAATGCCAGGTCCTAGAGAGCCTATTCTATGTTTTTTTTGGGTTTTTTTTTAAATTTATGTCCCACATACCTAGTGCAGCACCTAGCTAATGGTAGGCATTTAATAAGTGCTGGTTTGTGATTGACTGATGGAAACAAATTGTTGTAGAAATGCTGACAAATTTGTTTCATTTTCTGTTTATTTGTTTTCCTCTTGACAGTTTCATTTTTAAATGCTCTTGGGATGATAAAGTTTAGTTTGAGCCTCAAGGCAAGCTTTCTGTAGACTTGTTTTCTCCACTGCTTTTCATTGTTTTATGAGCCAATTCTGCCAGAAATCATTTGTCATCATTCAAGTATAGTGACTTACAAATGAGTTTGCCTCCTAAACCAGTGTTGACCTTAGCTACCATTTTCCTCTGCTTGACAAAGAGATCAAGTGTTTGCTGGCTAAGGAAGTTTCCTGGATCTTTTGGCCTCTTTAATATGGCAACTACTTTACATTATTTACACTTCTGCAGAGAATTGTGACACCCCAAGGCAATAGTGTTGCCTTTTCCTACTTCCATTTAAAAAAAAACTTATTTCAATGGGTCAGGTTACCTTGAAGTTGTTACAACTATATTCAGTATCTCTTCATCTTTAATTTTTCTTCTGATATGATGGTGATTTAAACCTTTACCTTAGACCAAAATAGATTCCCAGCACATACTAGTATCTTAATAAGCATTTGCCAAATGAAAGAATAAACTAGTTGTTGGTCTGATTGTGCAAAAACATAATTCTGAAATTACTCTTACACCTGGACCCAGTGATTTCAGCTATTTTACTTTTTTATGATACTGTTTGATGTTTGTGATATTTTATGGTTTAATGGATGAGGTCCCAGTCCTAAGGGCAAACATAATATGCCCTGCTTGGTTCTGATCTGTCTTGATGCTTGGTGAGTCCATTTCAAGCACATGTCTTGTTTCCCCACTTCAGGAAATGCACAGTCACCCTCTGTCTGTGGTTTGCTGCCATATTGTGTTGTGATGAAAAGTCTTTTAACTGGCTGCTGAGTCAAAACTCTTCAAAAAAGTATGTATACAAAAGTTTTAAATGCCAATCTCTTACTCTCTTCCCTGGAAGCTTTTAAGAAAGGAAGATTATTGAAAACCACTAGATAGAATAGGGGCCATGGGGCCTATCTCCAAACTAGCCACCATATGTCCATGAATATAGGGCTCCTGTTTCTTTTGTCTCTGTTGTGTGTCTTTTTTCATGATCTTAGGTATATGACTCTTCAGAAATGGGAGTGCCCAGAGAACTAGTAAGACAGGGGTATCTATCAACAGAAATATTCAGGTAACTTGTGAGATCAGATAATTAATCGAAGATCCCACTGACAATTGGATTTGTGAAGCCAGTGGCAGCAGTAACTAAGTCTCTAGGACTCAACACTAAGGATAGATCTGCTTCATCTAAACCAGCAGCTAACCCATGAGCTGAGACTAGAAGGGGCCAGCTTATCTTAACACGGGGAACAAATCATCCATTGATGATGCCACATACAGAAACAAATTCAGTAGGGACTCTAGAAAGTATTGGTTTCTAATGGAAGCTATCTCTTACAGGGAGAAGGGAGAGAGGGAAAAGGGAAATAAAAGGAATTTCCTTGATAATTTGATTATATTTTTAAAAGAAATAGCAAGTTGTACATAATAGATGTGCAATTTTGTGTGCAATCATCTTTTTTTATTATACTGTTATAGAAATACTTGTTTTAATCCATAAATTTAAAATAAATATTTAAAAAATTTTGAAATTAAAATGAAAGTACTTTTGGGGGCTATTGAGAGGTCTTGATGCCATGTATTTCCTACATATGTTCATCAGTATCATTGTGCTTCAAATTTTGACATTTTGCTTGGGGATCTTATATGTGTGCAGGAAAGAGAGTAAATGCCTTGTTTGGGTCCGATTCTTTTGCTTCTGTCCTCACTTTACCATCTCAGCAAATATCCCTTTGTAAAGTTAATTGATATCAACTGGATAATCAAGGCCTCTCTTGTGTCCCCTTTCAGCTCTTCTTGGGAAGAAAAGGTGCTCTCTCTCTGTCTGTCTCTGTCTCTGTCTCTGTCTCTCTGTCTCTCTGTCTCTGTCTCTCTCTTTCTCTGTCTCTGTCTCTTGGTCTCTCTGCCTCTGTCTCTCTCTATGTCTGTCTCTCTCTGTGTCTGTCTCTCTGTCTCTCTGTCTCTCCGTCTGTGTCTGTCTATCTGTCTCTCTCTCTCTCTTCTCTCCTCCCCCCCCAACTCCAGATTTTTGCCCAAGTCCTTCAGGGTACTACACTTAGCTGTCAACAAATACCTCTTGGACCAGAAATCCTGAGTTCAGCTGAAGCCTTACTCTGCCACTAACTATATGACCTTGAGAAAGTCGATTTCTTCATGATTTTGATGAGTACAGACTAGATGTTGTTTGAGGTCCCTTCCAACTTTGCCATTCTGTGATCCTTTCATGTGTTAGCTCATAAAAGTTTTAGATGTGTTTCCTCCCTAAGATATTCTCTTTTAATGGAAGATTCCAGATTACCCAAAGGAATGAAACTCTAAAGCATCCTTTCTGGCACACATCTGGTTGAGGGAGTCAGGGGAGAAGGCTCTCAAATAACTCCACAGAAGTAACTGCTTTCTCCTGGCAGGTGTACTCAGGCAGGGAACCTTGTCTATTCTGCCCTGTCACTTTGGCAGGATGCCCAGAGCATAGGAAGGAAAGATGTGAGGAAAACTAGAGAGACAGGCCTGTATGAGAAGACGTAGAGCATGAAAGTTATTCCAGGGTATTCATTGCCTTTGTGGTTTATAACTGTCCTACTACATGCTTACTCACTATGCCTTTTCTTCCTGCCCTCACACTCTTCTTCTCTTCTCCAAAGGAAGGTAAATTTTGAAGGCCAGAAGCTGCCCACTTAACTTGGGGTTTACTGGCTAGATTTCTTCCTTCTTTCCTTCTTTCCTTCTTTCCTTCCTTCCTTCCTTTCTTCCTTCCTTCCTTTCTTTATTCCTTTCTATTTTTCTTTCTTTCTCTCTATCTGTCTTCCTTTTATTCTCACTCTCTCCCTATTTCTTTCCTTTTTCTTTCACAAAGCCTTAAACCCAGTTCACTCTGAAGCTCATAGATTGGAGCACAATAGGTCCCTGCCCAAGTTCTACTTAATAACTATATTTTGGGCCCTCCTGACTTAGAGTGAATGTCTATGGTAACTGTTTCTCTTTGGAACAGCAATCCTGAGGATCTTCTCCTCCCAGCTTGATTTTTTTTTCTTTTTCTAATTAAATGGACCATCCCTTGACTCACTTCTTAAAGAGGCCTATTCACTGAATGGACCTTGCCTTGCTCTAAGTGAGTACATGAAAAGGTCTTAGCCTAAAAGGGCCAGGGTCTCCCATTGCATCCAAGTCATCTCCTGTCATCCTGATGAATATCTGGTCACTGGACCCAGAGGACTCTGGAGGAAAAAGTAAGTCTGCTGACTTTGCACAGCCCTTCCTGACTCAAATCAAAGTCAACTGCAAGTCATGTCATCATTTTCCTGATGCCATGGTCTTCTTTGAAAACAAAGGACAAACACAGCTCACTCTGCCTTTTCTTCCTGCCCCATAATCTGATAGGGTGTCCCAAAAATCTTATCACAGTTTTAAACTTTAATAGGTTTTGGGATATCCTGTATTTGGCACCTGGTGAAATGACTATAATGTTCATCCTGTTTTCTGCCAGATAACAAGGATGGTGGTAGTAATAAAGATGGTGATGACAGCTCAAATTTACATAGCAATTATGATACTTTCTTCTGAGTAAATACGACAAACATTAATATCATGCCCATTTTATAGCTAGGAAAGCTGAAGCTCAAAGAGTTTAAATTATATGCCTAGTGTCTCACAAACCAGGATCCAAACCCAGGGCTCTCCTTACTTCAGATTTTTCATGTATTCCACTATAATTCATTACTATCTCCCTGGATGAGAGAGGAAGGCACTTGACATCAGGAAGAATTAAGTCCTGGACTGCTTCCAATACTTATTAGCTATGAGACACTGGGCAAGTGACTTACCTTCCTCTCCATGCAAGACCTCTAAAGTTCCTCCCAGCACTCATCTTTGATCCTGGTGCCTTGCTTGGATATAACATAGTAATGAAGAGATAGGTTTTGAATAGCTATTTCAAATATGGTAAAAAAAAAATACATGATTGATTATGCTAATTGGTAATTGGCTAAGTGCCTAAGGTTAAACTGCCTTAATAATTGATGAGTAGGATATGTTCCCAAAGAACTGCCATGGCATAGTGCTTTATACATACTAGGTGCTTAATGGATACTGAATAAATGCATGATTCAATGAATTCTTTAGTTCAGACTGAAGGACAGAAGGGCCTACATGATCAGTAAATAAGGGTAAATAGGTTCAGGTAAATAGAAGTGAAGAAGAGAATTAGATGAAGAAAATGCAATTGAATTTAACAAGCATTTAAGCACCTATGTCAGATAGGCATAGGGGCATCAAGACTAGGTTCCTCCCTACACCAAAGAGGATGGTAGGGACATGACATGGAAAACTAAATAGAAGAAATTTGAGGAAAGGGAGAGCACCAACAAATGGAGCGATCAAGAAATGTTCATAAAGAATGTGATATCTGAGCTGGGTCTCAAAAGAACCCAGGATTTCAAAGAGGGAGAAACAAGATGTGGGTACATGTCAAACATGGAGATAGCTGATGAAAAGACACAAATGAAAGAAAAACGATGATGAATTTATTCAATGGTGAATTGGCAAATTCGAATGGAACATTGAATATGCAAAGGGGATAGCATATGAAAGAATCTAGATGGGTAGTTTGGAGTCAGATTATGGAAGGCTCTAAATACCAGGCTGAGAAATTCATGTTTTATCCAGAGACAATAGGAAGCAATGAAAAGTTTGGAAAATGAATACTCTAGAAGCTAGAGATCAGTAGAGTTCTCCCATTAGAACCCTCAAGAGCATTAATACTGGGGTGCTATTTTGCTTGTTTGAGAGAAGAGATGGGGCAGGTAGGTGGCACAGTGAACAGAGTACCAGCCCTGGAATCAGGAGGATCTGAGTTAAAATCTGGCCTCAGGCACTTAACACTTACTAGCTGTGTGACTTTGGTAAAGTCACAATGCCAATTGCCCTGCCTTCCCCCTTCCAAAAAGCAAAAAGGAGAGAGATAGAGACAGAGAGAGAGACAGAGACAGAAAGACAGAGACAGAGAGAGATGGAGGGAGGGAGGGAGAGAGGGATGGAGGGAGGGAGGAGAGGGGGAAAAGTAGAAAAGAAAGGATAAGAGACCCACAGAATGTTAGTTAGGGTTAGTATAGATTTCAGAAGCCATCTAGCCCAACCCAGACCTAAAAAAGGATCCCCTCTCCCCTCTACATAGCTTCCGACAAGTGCTCATCCCACCTTTACTAGAAGACCTATAGTGGAAAAACCCTGAGATGATGTCGCAGACCTTAAGAGGTACAGCTGACACCCCTGTCCCACAAGCCTGGAGTTCCGCCCATCTCCATCTCCATCTCCCAGCTTCCTTCAAGTCCCAGCTAAAAATAAAACCTTCTATAAAAATCCTTTTCCAATATCCCTTAATGCTAGTCCCTTCTCTCTATTGATGATCTCCAATATCCTCTATTTATCTTATTTGTTCAAAATCATTTGCATGTTGTCTCCCCTATCGGACTGTGAGCTCCTTGAGAACAGTGATGGTCTTTTCCCTTTCTTTTTATCATCAACACTTAGCAGAGTGCCTGGTACATAATTGTCATTCAATAAATGCTTGTTTAATTGACACAGGATGATACTGTCAAGATGTAAAAAGATATTGATAGATTAGAACACTGGACTGAATCTAAGAAGGGGGAATTTACTGGGGATAAATATGATTTGTTTCATGGGTTCAAAAATGGAATCATACAAAAATGGTAAAGAAAGTGTAAGGTAAGGGAAATAGAAATTTGTTTTGTATAAGGTCTCATTTTCAAAGAGAACAATGTCATCAAGTGTGGTATCTTGACTCGTGCATGAATTGGACTTAAGTGAGGCAGAGTTACACAAAGTGGTCAGCCTCTCTCTTCCAGAGTCATCAAGGTCCAGTGACAAGATAAAGTCAAGATGTCTGGCAACTTACTCTTTAGTGTATGTTAGCTTTTTCAATTGAACTGCTGTCTAGACAAGTTTCCCCCATCTTACATTCGTGAAACTGACTTTTCAAATTCAAGTCTAGGATGTCCCCAAAGTCTTCATGCAACTTAAAGCTCTAGTAAACATTAGAACATCTTAGAACATCCTGTAATCATATTTTAAATGTATTTGCACTAAGACTTTGGGGACATCTATGATAATTCTTTACATGTATCTGCACTAAGATTTTTGGGACATCCTATAACAATACTTTACATGTATCTGTGCTAAAGCTTTTGGGACATCCTCTGATAATATTTTACATGTATTTCCACTAAGATTTTAGGGACAGCCTATATAACATGTATCTCTATTAAATTTAATCTTATTTGACTTAGTCTAACGTCCTAGTCTATCAAAAAAATTTTTAAATTCTTATTGCCATCCAATGCATCAGGTATCCCTCCAGGCTTTCTGTCATAAGCCAATTTGATAAGCATGCCACCTATACCATCATCCAAATCATTAATAAAAATATTGAACAATACAGAGTCGAGCACAGAGCCTGGGGCACTTCAGTAGAGACCTTCTTTGAAGTTGACACTGAATCATCTACAACTGCTATAATTTGAGTCTTATGTGGTATTATAAAAAAAATTTGAAGCACTAGATTTGGAATCTGAAAATCTGGGTTCAAACCCTGGTTCAGCTACTTTACTTCAGTTTCCTCATCTATAAAATGAAGGGGTTGGAGCAAGAGATCACTAATGTTCCCTCCAGGTTTAAATCCTATTTATCATCCTGTATTTGTATATCTATGCACTCACTTTTAGTTTGTAAAGTTCCCGCAAAAAAAAAAAGTGGCACAAAATATAGCAGAATACTTGTAGCAGCTCTATTCAATTTAAGTCAGGGAACTACAGACAACTTTTGATGATGGAAGTGACATGACCAGAGTTGTACTTCTGGGATATTATTCTGGCAATAATCAGTATGTCCTGTAACCTGGGACAAGTCCCTCACCTTTATCTCTTCAGATGTCATCAGATGCCCATCTATAAGGTAAAGGAGCTGGACTAGACATCTTATGTCCTTTCCAGCTTTCAATTCATGATCCTATGATCTTTTAGTGTTTGAAATCCTGACTATGATTGATTAAAGGTAGGGAGAAAGTGAAGCCGAGAAAACTATTTGGAAAAATTTATAATGAATGGAATGGAAAAGGGTGGGGGGGAGGGGTGGGTTGTGTGTGACAGGGAAAGAAATAAGGACTTATTTACCATCTACCAAGTGCCCATCACTATGCTAAGCTCTTTATGAACACTATTTTGTTTGAGCTTCACAAAAATCTTGTGAATTAGGTGCTATTATTATATTTATTTTACAATGGAGGCAACTGAGGTAGAAAGAGGTTAAGTCATATCAGGATTTGTCATGGATGTTCAGCACTGAAAAGAGAAGCAAGAGATAGAGCCCTTGCCTTCAGGGAGTTACCATTCTAATAGGAGAAGACCACACATGGAAGGGAGTGGTAGTAAGGGAGTATTTGGGCAAATCTGTTGTTAGGATCCAAGACCACCTCTCTCTTTTTATTTATTTTATTTTATTTTGTTTCATTTTATTTTATTTTTATTTTATTCCTCTCTTTTTTACTATAAGGAGATACCCTGTTTTCCAGATCTAAGGCCTAGAAAGCAAACTGTGCCCTGTGCTTGGCATAACTAGTGTTCCCCCTCTGGATGAACACTACTGCAATTAAATCACAGAACTGACCATGCCTTAGCTCAACCAAGCACCAGTATACCAATGACCTTTTTGTCACTAGACAACCTTGCCTCACTATTATTGTTGTGCCTCATCACTGTTTGAGTCTTTGTCTAGCCACAAGTACATAAATCAAGGCTTAGCCCCGTTGCCTAAGGTCTCCTAGTAGAGAAGACCCCAACACTTGTGTCTCATTTCCCTCCCCCAATGGAATAAAGAAAGCTTTTTGCTTTTAACCCATGTGAGCTCTTTGCTATTTTTGGAGTTAACGGTGATTGCAAAACTCTGCGACTCTTTGGGCATTTGTTACCAGAGCTGACACTGTTTTCAGAGTTAGTGTAAGAAAACTAGGGGGAAAAGGTGAGGGGGAGGGCAGATCTGGGGTATGACTTGAAGATGGCCAAGGAATAGTTACGGGGTCTGGATTGAAGCTATATGTGGTGGATGCTCACTAATCAGAAGCCCAGAGACCCAGAGCAGGAGCTTCTAGCACCAGACTGGATGTGGTTGTTGCTTGTCCTTCTTTTTCAAAGAGAACCAATGACATCACAGATGATGTCATGACTTGTGAAGGAATTGGATTAAAGGGAGGCAGAGCTGGAATACAGTTGGATGTTGTGGCTAGAGCAAATGAGCATGGCAATAATTAAGAGCATAAATGAGAGAACTTTTTCCACTTGAGATCCTTTTTCCTGGTTAGGAAGCCTTCATTGGTGTTATGTGGCCTGAGGAAAAGTGTACATGCTTTGTGTTGAGAACTGAGGCTGTAGTGAAGTTGTGCAAAGCAACTTGGGCAAGTGCTGCCAGAAACACCTTGGATTTATTACATGTTTGAGTTTTAATTAATTTTTGGTTGTTGTATGTTCAGAAACCTTTTACTGTTACAAATTTTTCTCAACCCCCATATAGGGTTGTGACCCAACATTTAAAAAACGTTGTAGAGATCTGGAAAGCCATCTCTATGCCAAGAGATTTTAGATATGTTCCTTTCTTCCCCGATACTTTGCTATCCTTGCTCTCTTGAACCACTGTTCATGACATTCTGTTCTGGCCAAGGTGAGCCCTTGCAACATGGAGCCCTCTGAACCTCTAGTGTTCCTCTCCGACAGGCTCCTCCAGGCTGACCTTGTCCTGAATGTCTCTTCATTTCAGTAGAGGGTGGAGGTATGCGGGAATTAGGCAGAGCAGGACAATACCTCCGGAATTGAAGTGAAGAAGAAAGGAAGGTGATCTGATTTGCTATCCTGAATGCTTGCAGAGTTGGTGCTGGAAGTAAGGAATGGAGAAAACAACAATATATCCTGAGGATATGGTGCTCATTCAGACCTGGCTCAGTAACAGCCACTTGGAAAACAAGGAGACGGGTGTGCTGGCTTCTCTTTAATGGAGAGCATTTCCATTCTCCTTTCACAAAGGGATCTGAGCAGCAACTGGGAGCAAGTGTTACCTGTTGACTTTTGGTAAAGGATAGCTGTGAGAACAGACTAACATGGAGAGAGATCTTTGGGAAGATTCCTTTCAGATGATTTTGATTGCTGAGCCCTCCATCTGCTTCTTGGGTCATCTGCTGTGGCCGGGTGAGGATGGTAGGAAATGAATAGAAGCTCACACGTGCTCAGGGTCTGCATCAGGACAGAACAGGAAGATGACGACTTCGCCATGACCGTAAGTGACTTTGGGGAAATGACCTCACATTCCTGTGCTTCAGTTTCCTCATCTGTCACTAGACTTGGTGATTAATAGATGACAGGTAGTTTTGAACAGGGAATTCTCAATTGAATGATTAGGTAGGAAGACAATTGCAGAAAGTTACGAAGAGACAGAGAGAGAAGGGAAAGAAAGCAGGTCATAGAACCAGATCTTCTGACTCTTACTCTAGCATTCTTAGGATGACTGCTCTGCCCAGAACTATATCAACTGCAGATTATCATAGGTGCTGCCATTAATAATTCATTTCCATGAGTTACGGTCAGTTATTAGTGTCACTGGTTTCTTGGTCACCTCTGCTTTTATCTGGGGCTGTAAGAAGAGTTCATTCAGTGCCACAGGAGCGCCCATGCATTGCTGTTCAGTCATTTCAGTCACATCCAATGCTTCACGGAGTTTTCTAGCAAAGATACTGGAGTGGTTTGCTATTTATTTCCCAAGCTAATTTTGTAAATGAGGAAACTGAGGCAAACAGGGTTAAGTGACTTGCCCAGGATCACATGGTGAATAAGTTTCTGAGGTCAGATTTGAACTCAGGTCTTCCTGACTGCAGAGTCAGTGCTCTACCCACTGTACCATCTGGCTGCCACTTTGGTGGTGGTGGTGGTGGTGATGCTTCAGTTATATTTGAGTTTCACTCTTTGTAACTCTGAGGTTTTCTTGGCAGAGATACTAGAGTGATTTGCATTTCCTTCTTCAGTTCGTTTTATAGATGAGGAAACTGAGGCAAACAGGGTTAAGTGACTGACCCAGGGTCACATAGCTAGGAAGTATCTGAGGTCAGATTTGAACTCAGGAAGATGAATCTTCTTGAATCCAAGTCCAATACTCTACCCACTGCACCATCTACCTGGCTGCCCTTTGCCTTACGTATACAGCTACCAAAAGAAATGTATAAACACGTAGCACAGATTCCAGTTGAGTCTAATAGGGCTTCTTCTCTATTATTTGACCAAATTTCTGTCCTTAGTCTTGTGGCCCTCAGTTGCTGGTGATGCTGTTTCCTTTATTAAAAGAGGAGGTAAGTCAATGACTTCCCAGGATGTACTATATCTCTACTGTTTTGGAGAGAATGAGGAGGTAAGCATGGAGCCCATCCACAGTCAAGCACGTAGCATTCACACACTGTCCCTCTCAAGGCAGGTGGCACTTAGCTACCTCACAGAGTTGTAGGAAAGACCAGACAAGATAATATTTCTAAAGCACTTAGCATTGTGCCTGGCATACCGTAGGTACTTAATAAATGCTTATTCCATTTCCCTTTTCCTTCCCTAATGATGTGTTTCTTGGTGTTTGGGAGACATGCAAGGCTAGAGCTGGGGTCCTCTTGATGCCAAATTGTTTGAATGAAAAATGGAAAATCCAATTCATTTTCCAGATGTTTCTTAACAGCTCAATGTTTGATACTATATCACAATATTGGAGGCAGCAAGGGGCACTGGACCTGGAGTCAAGGAGACCGGTTCAAATTTCACCTCAAACACTCGTGTGACCCTGGGTGAGTTATTCCTCCATTTGACTCAGGTTCCTCATTTATAAAATGGGGATAACATTAGCTATATTGTTAGCTATATGTCTATATAGATAAGACCTATGTAGCAGGGTTGTAAGGATAAAATGGTATTTATAAAGTACTATGTAAATCTTAAAGCATTCTATAAATCCTAGCCATTATTATGTTTCACAATTCTACGTTTTCCTTAATGTTCTAATCCTTAAAAACCATCAAGTGAAGCAGGCAGTACAGGTATGATTATCCCTATTTTACGGACAACGGAACCCAGGCTGAAAGCGGAGAAGGAATTTGGTTGGTCCCTCAGCTAGTCAGTAGCGGCATCAGGATTCGAGCTCAGACCTTCTGGCTGTCGGCCCGGCTTTCTTTCTGCTGCACCAGACTGCAGGGGACTAACTCAATTTTTCACTTTTCCCTTGGATGTTCTGGTGTCCTATAGGCCTCGCCAGATTGTAAAACCATGCTCTGCGTGGGAAATAACATTAGGCTAATCCCCTGCAGGACTCCTCTGACATCCTTTTTTCTTCCTCTTAATTTCTATTTCAGTGGAAAGATAGGTTCTTTCCCCCAGGTGTCTGCACCTTATTTGGTTTAATTTAGAAAAGAAACATTTTCTTTATTTCCTATTTAAAATTAATTTGGAAAGTATCCTCAGTTACCTGTAAGCCACTAAGCAAAGGCACCCTCACTCTAGGAAGTGGTAATCCAGCTTGCCCCAAAGGGGTAAAAATGATGTTCTTTGACTGCTAGGATAGAAGAGTTCACTATTAGGAGAAAGAAGGGGTTGTAGGGAGAGAAAGAATTCATCTGTACCATCTGCAATCAGAAGAGGGAGATAGTAAAAGCAGCTGGGCCACCCCAGGTGGTAACCCTAAACTGCTCCACATTCACACCTCTCTCCCCTATCTTATTTCCTAGTTTCCTGCTTTCTTGAACCCTCATGTTCAGTTTCCCAAGGGAATAGGAGTATGATGCTCAGGTCTGGTGTGGGGATGTGAGCCCAGATGGAAGGAAGAGCTGGGTGGGGCAGTACTGGAACTGACATAACACAGAACCTGGTCAATGAGCCCTAATGCTCAAGCTATAGGATTTATTGGTCATTCTCTGGGTAAATTAGGTAAATAATGAAAATGTAGCGCACACACACACATATATATATATGGGGGTGGAGTACAGGAGAAGGGTGAAGAGAGGAAGAGGAAAGGGTCAGGGATCAGAAACAGAGGAAGGAAGGGAGAGTTTACTAAAAAGTCCCTTGGGGAAAGGATCTCAAGGGAGGGAAAGACAGATAACAGGAAAGAAGGATGCTGAATGAGCGAGGGGAGAGAATTGAAAAATAGGAGAAAGGAAGGAGAGGAGAGCTGGGTTAAGAAAATTGGGAGAAGGACAGAGCAAGGAGAGGGAAAGGTAGGAAAAGAGAGAGCAGGAGAAGGAAAGAGGGGGAAGGGCAGAGAGAAGGGAAATGGGGAGGGGTAAGAGAAGGAAAGAGAAAAATTAGGAAGAAAGAGAAAGGGATAAAGGCAAGGGCACCAGGGAGGGTTTCCATTTAAAGCTGGAAACAGGCCTTTTAGTCCAAGCAGGAACATGGATTATTCAGGTCACTAGGCAAACACAGTGTGGCTTAGTCTCACCCCAGCAGCTGAATTTGCCTGTGGCCTATTGTTCCCCATGGCACTTTTACTGGAGGCCTGTGATCAAACAGTAAGGCAGAGCTGAGAAATGTGTTCCACAAACTTGGAGACAGCTGAGAGCTGAGAAACAAAGTGTAGAGCAGAATCCAGATGATTCCCTTCTCTCTGCTTCTCTGGATGGGTCATAATTAAACTTCAGCCTAGAAAGAGCCCCTAGGAACCAGGGAACACCACTAGCTGCAGACCCCCGGTGACTGCAGCTGCACTCCGTGAAGAGGGGAAAGCTTTCACCACATTCAGACAGGAAAAAGGGGAAAGACCCCAGGAGGGGCAGCTCAGCACCTTCATGTTGCAGAGAAGGCAAGTGAAGCCCAGAGGGGCCCAGAAGGACATGTCCAAGCTCACACAGGTAATAAAGCATCAGATCTGAATTCTTCCCCACTGTATCACAATGCCTCCAAAGAGCTGTGGTGGAGGTGAGATGGAAAGGGTTGATGCTAGACAACCAACAGTAGTATTGAATCCTAAGGAGTACAGCTCTACATTGCAACTTTCCCCACTGTGATTTCAGTATATCGTGGCATAAGAAATTAAATGGGAATTTGGGGAGAGTTTTGAGGAACCTGCAGACAACATAAGAAGGCCAGCAGATGATACAGAAAAAAGTTTAGAATCTTATAAATGCATAAAATATATGGATAACATTGTATAATATGAACTCAAATTTCATAATAAGGTATTGTAAACACCCCATAAAAGAAAAGAAAAAATTCAGAATTCTCTGGTACAAAGGAAGAGTCAAAAAGTCCTACTCAGATTTTCCAGATCCTGGCAGCACACCCCTAACCCCCTGTGATGTGGAAGGGAGAACTAGGCAGCTTTGCTCTCTCTAACTTCAGATCCCTTCAGCTGTGAGAACTCACAGAGTTGGAGCTGGAAGGGAGGTCAGGAGTCATTCAATCCAACCTCTTCGCTCTATAGCTGAGGGAACTGAGGCTCAGAGGTTAAGTGGTTTGCCCAGACTCACAGAGCTAGCAGGATTAGAATCCCAGCCTTCCTAGACTCAAGGGCTAGAGCTCTCTCCTCTGCACTTTGCTGGAAGGAGTTAGGCTCCAAGACAGGGGTAGTTTGGCCAGATGCTGGAATTCCTTGCCTCTGCCTAGGCTCTCTCAGGACAAGGTCTCCGGCAGCCCATTATGCAACCTACCCTACCCCTCCACATGTGCATACACAAGCACATGCATCCAGACTCCCAGCAGATTCAAGAAAATTAAATTAGCTTTTCTATAGAAGCTACAACTAGGTTTTTTTTACCGCAGTGGTGGCTCAGCAGGACCCTCTGGGACCTGTGTGCTTCTGACTGCTGAGGAGACATGGGGGAGGAGAGAGAGCAGTCAAGGGAAACTAAGGTCTTTAGGTCGGTAAGGGTGGGAGTGAGGGCTGGCCTTTCTGTAGAGTGGCTCATTAATTTAGTCCCACTGTAACCCCCACTGCTTAACACCCCCTCCCAATTAGCCGTCGGACAGACCTGGGACCGGGGGAGATGGACGACTGACTCTAATGGAAATGGTGATGTTGGTGATGATATAAACAGTCTGAGTTATGGTCTCAATTTGCACAGCGCCTGATGGATTTGAAATAAGTTCAAACTGGGTCAAGTGGCTCTGTCTACTCTTTTGCTGATCTCACACAAAGTCTCCCCATCCGTCAGGCTCACTCTCTCTGACTGGCTGCCTCCTGTTCCATGCACCCCCCACCCCCACCCCATGCCCTGCAGGAGCTAGCTATAATCTCAGCACTTCTTTGTGAGTGCTGTGACCTAAAGATTTCTCTGTGTCTTGATAGAGAAGAGTTAGGAAATTGGGGTTGGGGGCGGTGCAATTTAAAGACTAATGGCAGATAGACTAGGCAGTCAAGTCAAGGGAGAGAACCTATACCCCCCCTCCCTAAACACCTGCACCCTTCTGATGATTCCTAAGTGTAGTGCTATAGAAAGTACAGGACTGAGAATCAAGGGACTAGTCGACAGTCTCCATCACCCACTCCCAGTCTGTAAACATTAGACTGTGAACTCCTTGAAGCCATGAACTGTCTTTTGCATCTTTTTGTCTGCCCGAAGCTTACCCCGGTGCCTGACAGATAGTGGGTAATTAATAAATGCTAATTCACTCACCAACCATCAATTACCTTTGTGACCTTGGGGAAGCTGATCCATGTTCCTGAGCATCGGGTCTTCAGGGTCCTCAGTCTAGTGCATCTCAGAACGGAGTGCTCAGGACCTAAGAGCCTCTGGTCACCTGGGCTGCCCCAGGCTTTGGCACTGCAAAGAAAGGTCTCAATCCTGGAGCTTTCCAAGAAACCCTCTGCTCTTGCTGTTTCTGGACACCACCCTAGTTTATGCTTCACACTACTGTCAGAATAATCTTTCTTAGGCATAGAACTGGTCTCCTAAAAAATCAATGGCTCCTTATTGCTTTCTACATAAAAGGAATCTGAAAAGGGGTGTGGGGTCTGGAGGAAAAGAAGGCACTCACATGGATGCTGGGCAGCCAAAATGAAAGCTGAGCATACCTCCAGGGAGGGAGCCAGAAGTGGAGTGGGAGTAGTGTATCTGGTCCTTCTCGTGATGTGGAGGTTCCAGGAAAGGGTTCATTCATCATGGAGTTGGCCTCAGGGTGAAATCTGGCTTCCCCTTGGAGAAGGGGGCAGAGGGAGGAAACAGAGCTAGAATGGAGGGGCAGCAGTCCAGAGAATGAGCCAGAAGGGGAAAGTAAAGAAATGAGGATCTGAAAAGATATTCTTCTCATTAGCCAGAAAATCAGATCCTAGTGTAGGAGAAGCCAGTTGGAATTAAAAAATAGACGTGGGGTGGCTAGGTGGCATATGAATCAGTACCAACCCTGCAGTCAGGAAGACCTGAGTTCAAATCTGGCCTCAGACACTTAACACTTACTAGCCATGTGACCTTGGGCAAGTCACTTAACCACAATTGCCCCTCCAAAAAAGAGCTATATATATTTATGTATTTATATATATATATATAATATAAATATATATATAATATATACATATATATGTGTATATATATATATATATAAACAAGGGAAGAAATAAGCAGTTGAGTGACCTAGCAGTTAAATAATGGGTCTTAATCAATGAGACTTGAGTTTGAATCTTGCCTTAGTTGCTTACTAGTTTTTTGTTGTTTTTTTTTCACCTTGGGCAATTCATTTAATCTCTGAGAGTCTTAGTTTTCTCATCTATTAGATGAGAAGATTGGACTTAATGGTCTCTAAATTCCCTTCTTGATTGAAGATGCAAGATCCTTGGACGTGAATAGATTGTGCCTTAATTGCTGGATAGAGGTACCTAGAACTAATCCACTAGAGAACTAATCAACTAGAGAAGGAAATGAAAAACCACTGCAGTATCTTTGCCAAGAAAACCCCACAGAAAGTATGGTCCATGAGGTCACAGAGAGCCGGATGTGCCTGAACAACCAAACAAGAGCAACAGCACCATGTGCAACACACTAGAAATCAACCTCCTTGGGTAGTGGCACTTCCTTGGGGATGGCAGCCCCTTCGTGGCTCCCAAGGCTGAGGGGACTGATTTTGCTGATGTTGGGCACTGTGTTATTGTGGGTAGAACAGCCAGCCTCCACACTAGGAAGAACCACACTTTTTTATCTTCCCTCCAGCATTTACCAGCCCGGTCACCATAAGCAAGTCACTCATTCTCTCCAAGCCACAGTCCCCTTATCTGTCAAGTGGGAATATATCTTTACTTGCCTCCCAGGCCCGGGCTAAAAGGAAATAATGTATGGAAAATGCTCAGAGAACTCTAAAGTGCCATGTGTTTCATTATTGTTACAGCAATGGTGAGCAATGTATGGTGACTGGGGAAGAGCAGGAGCTGCCTCTGGGAATACCTAGTGGAAGCCTAGAGTCAGGGAGACCTTCACTCCCAAGCCCTATGAGGGATTTGAGCTAGAGCTGCTGCCCCCTCTTTGAGTTAAGTGGTAATGGATAACTAAACAAAGCTTTAGCAGTCTGGGTCTCTAGTTTCTGACTCTGGCTCCAACCCACCTACAAACTGTTCCTCCCTTACCTATATATCCTATAACAATAGTAAAAAAGTTATCTTGTTGACCTTAAAAATTTCCCTAATTGCTACTAGGGTTTTTTTTTATTTTTCAGTTGATATTTACATGGCACATTAAAGTTTATTATGATGTACATTACAAATCATACTTCATTTGATATTCTCCCTAGTCTTTTAGGATACATGCTTACATCCTAATTTTAGAGGTGAGCAAACTGAGGCTTAAAATAGTCAGGTGACAATTACAGTTCACACAGTTATAAAGTGCCTAAGAGAAGAACTGCTATTTCTTTTTTTTATAAATTTTATTTATTTTATTATGAACCTAAGAAAAAAAGCACAAGCATCTCCATAACATAGTAGAATAGAAAAAAAATTGTACATGAAACTGTGAATATAAAGACAAGTTTGGGGGATGAGAATTATTTGGTTAAAAAAATGGGGGAATTAGATATTTCTTTATTATTCCAAGTCTAAGTCTCTTGTCCATTATACTGTGCTGTGTCTGCTTACAGTTGTTGCTTCCCCCCTCCCTTCCCCTGCCTTTCACTCTCCTCATTCTTCTCCTTCACTGTTCCTCCAGATCTATGCTGTATTTTCCTTAATGAGGAAGAACACAGGGTTTAAGAGAGGGACATGTGTTCCTGAGGCATCAGCTATAAGCAGGAGCCCTGAGTCATGGAGATCTGAAGTTTCTTGGCCTCCAGTACTGATCACTCCTCACGAAGAACTCAGGTAAAAGTTGCATCATGGAAAAGGTTGTGTCATGTCAAAGCTACCTTGTATGTGAACCATATTCTCTCTTTATGAGCTGACTGAACCCTGGGCTGCCAATTTTGGTTCAAGGTGTTTGATCTGAAAAGAGCAATGCTAAATACTTCCCCTGAGTCTCTCTGGCCTGGTCCAGCCACAAGTGGGCCTAAGAAATCCCAGGTAGCACAGACCAAGCAGCCTGTGTTCCCACATAAAGGAGAGGGGAGGCTAGAAGGATGATTTTCAACATTAAGAGCCTCTGGCTTCTCAAGACCATCACCCTAAGCTGACCAAAGCAAGAAATATCACAAGTTGTCTTCAGATTATATTTCTCACTGTAAAATCAAGTCACAGTGACCATTTGGAGCTGTGTCCAAACTATCCCAATAGGGAAACAAGTGTGAACAGGAACTGTGCCTTATGGTGTGTAGGCAGATGCCATGCCTCTCTGCTGGGGAATAGCAAATGGTGCCTTAGGGACAAATTGACAATGGGGATAGAGACCAATGTGACAAGCCCTAAAAGTTTAGAATCAAAGGGAGATGGGTGAGGTGAGGGGAGGAACTCCTATCCATCTCTGCCCTGGAAAGGACACTTTCAAAATTGTTCCTGGGGACCTAAAAGACCTGAGTCTGCCCTCCTCCTGCCCTCCCCTCCACTCCCCCCTCTCCCACCTAGCCCAAGTAAACCACTTCCTCTTTGCTTCCCAAAGGAGGAGAATTGCAATGAAACTCCTGTGGCTTCCACATACCCCTATTTAGAGGTGGGAAAACAAGCTCCCTCCCCAATCCCATTCCCCAGCATCAGCAGTCTGAAGGGCAGAGGAAGGAGGAAAACAAGCCACACACTGTATGAATGTCCTCCTATGCACCAGCTAGGGAGAGACTGCAATGGGTGGACTGGAGCTGTTTTGTATCACGGGGAGGTGCTGGGTTTGGTTTGCAGACAAGTTAATGGTTTTTTGTGCAACTTTTATCTCCAGTTTAGGAAACCAGGAATAGGGCAAGCTTGAAAGAAACATTGAACCTTCCCCCTGACTCTGAGGATGGTAAGATCATATACTTAGAGTTGGAAGACACCTTAATGGCCAGCTAGTTCAGCCCCTCACCCAAATTTTCAAAAGATTTTTTAATTAATTAAATTCTTTTCCATTAACAAATATCTGTTTTTTCTCCTTCCCACCTTCTTTGTCCACTGACCAATAACAATAGCAAAAAAGATGAAGGAAAAAAGAAAAGAAAAAACAAAACCCTTGGTAACTAATAGATATGATCAAGCAAAACAGCTTCCCTCATAGACGTAGACCAAAAATTATCTCAGTCCTCACCCTGATTTTATCATGTCTCTGTTGAGAGGTGCAGTTCCTCCCATTTTATAGGGAAAGAAACTGAGACCAAGGAAGATTAAGTGACTTCTCCAAGGTCACACAGCTACTGAGTGAGAGATCTGGGATTTGAGCCAAGGCCATCTGACTACAAACTCATTTCTCTTTCCATCACATTATGGCCTTCTCCCTCACTTGCCCATATTCCCTCCCAACCAGTCATTACTCCCCCAGAATGGTGGCCACCATTGCTTAAAGGTCAATGGAGAAAAGCCCTGCTTACTAAGCTAACAAGGAGGAGCTAGGTATTCAGGGCTGAAACAAAAAGGAAGGGAAGCAAGAAGATTTTTCCTTCAAAGACTAGGTTTGAAACTAACTAGGAGGATGGCTGCTTCTTTCTGTTTTAGGGCTTCCAATTCATCCCTGATAGACCTCTATTAACTTCTGCAAATAGCCAAGATTAAAAGGGCACAGTTTTCTCCTTCACAGACCAGACTCCTGGGTCCACTACTTCCTTCTCCCTTTCCTTCTCTTTTCAAATTTTTTTTCCCCACTTCTCCCTCAATTCATGCAATCCAGAACACAAAATGGTAGTTTGGTGCATAATCTCTCCAGGTAATTGATTCAGATTCAAGAACAAAGACAATAAAAAAGTAACAGCTAGTTTAGGTGTAATTACTCTGGTCCAGGGGATACAAAAGTACTCAACCATTCCTGCTGATGGAGCCACTGATAGCATAAATTTTAAAATAGCAGTGTAGAAAGAGTTATCCAGAGACCACATGTTCATCCTCTGTTCTTTGATTTCTATTGGGCTTGTGACTGAGTTCCCAACACTTAGAACATTAGACCAGATCTGCCATTTTGGAAAAACAGAACAGCTATCTCAGGAAGTAAAGGGTTTAGGTGCCTGTTGGATTATAGCATCTTAGAATCATCTCTGAGTTGAGAGAACTCAGGGATCGTCTAATCCAAATCATACCTGAAAAAGAATTCCCTCTAGAATGTGCTCAAGAAGTATTCAACCAATTTTTTGCTAGGACTACTCCAGTGAGGAGAAAACATTACCTCCCAGGGTCATCAATTCCATATTTGACTAGCTCTAAAGTGTTTTTTTTTCTTCCTTACATCATGCCCAAATATGCCTCTCTGCAGCTGCTATCTGTTGCTTCTAATTCTGTCCTCTCAGGTCTAATCCTTCTTCCACATGATACAGATACTTGAAGATAGCTATCATGTCTCTCCTAGTTTTTTCTTCTCCAGACCTAAATACTTCTAATACCTTTAATTAATCCTCACGTGTCCTTATCTCAAGCTAATCCTTGACCACTATCCCAGGCACCCTCCTCTGGATATTATCCACCTTGTAAATATCCCTCCTAAGATATGGTATCCAAAACTGCATACAGTTCTATAGGTGTGCCTTGACTGGGTAAGTAGAGCAAGACTATTACCTCTTGTCCACTGGATAAAATCATGGATTGGGAGTCAGAGAGCTCTGTATCCAAATCCTGACTCAGACACTTACTAACTGAATGACCTGGGCAAATTACCTATCTCATGTTAGCTTTAGTTTCCTCACCTGTAAAATGGGAATTAAAATAGAACTTTAGCTCTTTAGCTTTTGTTCTTGTTCATCCTCCATTCTTGAAGAGGACCAATGACATCATGAGGATGATGTCTTGACTTGCACATGAATTGGATTTAAGTGAGGTAGAACTGTGCAAAATCATCAGCCTCACACTATCCTCTGGAGTCTTGAAAGTCCAATGGCAAGAAAAAGTCAAGATGACTAGTGATGACCCAGGATGTAGTGTTTGACTTAGGTTTTTTCCAGGTTTGTCTGAGACTTTCCCCATTCAATAACTAAGGACTAGGTTAAAGTTGAGACAAAAAATGTCTCAATTTAGCATCACAAAGATATCAACATAGGAAGGGAAAACCCTTAGAGTTATTTATACTATACTATACTCATTCTAAGCCATCAAAACCTAAGGAGTCACAGAGGCTTGGGTTGGGGGCTATCATTGGTCATTCAATGAAAGCCAGAGTGATCTCAGCATAAAGGATCATCAAATAGCTCCATTTAAAACACAGTGGGTTTTTAAAAGCTTTTTTCAGAGCTATATTTTAAGAAATTATAAATGAAAACTGCACAGAACAAAAGCTAAATTGTCCCAGCTTTTTGAAGGATCAGGAGGAGGAGGAAGACCAGGAGAAGGAAAAGGAGAAGAGCAACATTCCCCAGCTTCTGCTCCAATTGGCAGGTTGGGCCTCCAGATGGAAGCTATTACTACTCTCAGATAACATGGTAAAGACAATGAATACAAAACATTCTCCTAAAAACCTGGTTCCTGCCTTTCCACAAATACCCACAGGATCCATGGGAGGAGTAAATTTCAACCATAATAGTAGTAAAGCACACATGTAAGAAATAGGTGTGACCAGGTTTGACTCACAGCACCTGTCCTGGAAGGCCTTCTCTCTGTGTAGAGACCTCACACAGAATCCTTTATTGTTCATCCTTCATTCTCAAAGAGACCAATGACATCAGAAGGGGGATGTCTTGACTTGTTGAGTGAGCTAGATTTCACCTCACTAGGTTATTGTAAGGATCAAGTGAAATAACATACATAAAACTCTTTGCAAATGGTAAAGTGCTAAATAAACAAATGTTAACAGTTATTATGTCATCCTGAATGTTATTCTTTTCTGGTCAGTCTAATATCACATTAGTTATTTTGACCCTGATATTGCATTCTGGATACATCTAATAATGGATTCTAAAATTCCATTTTAACAAATACTTCACATTGATCTCTATTAAGTTTTACCTTATTGAATTCCTCCCAATGTTGTAACATGTCAGAAGCTTTTCAGATCCATTGCATAGCTCTCCTAGCATTGTGTCATCTGTGAATTTGGTAAGCAGGTGATCCATGCCTATATTTAAGTTATTAATAAAATGGTAAACAATATAAGGCTAAATACAGCTCCCTGTAGCACTTTACTAAAGACTTCCTTCCAATCTGACACTGAAACAATAAAAACTATTTTGATACATACATTCGACCATTTATGAAGGCACCTATAGCCTACACCTGTGCCTCTTGTGAAAAACTTAGTTAAATGCTTCATTAAAATCTAGATAAGGCATCTATAGCATTCCCTGTTCTGCTGGTCCAATAACCTGGCCAACAAGGACATGAAGCTAATTTGGCATTCTCCATTCTTGATGAAGCCATGCTATTTCACTGTATCCTTCTCTATATATTCAATAGACATTATTTTGATGTGATCTAAATTTTTTTCCTGGAATTGAGGTGAAGTTTACTGGCCTATCATTTGCAGGCTCTATGCTTGTCTTTTTTTTTGAGACAATAGTTACCTTTCTCCAGTCCTGTGGACACTCTTCTCTTCTCTAAGAATCTTCAAAGATCACTGACAGCGGCTCAGCAATCATAACATTGTTTTTTCAGCATCTTCTGCTGTCATTCATTCATTCATTCTTTCATTCATTCATTCCTAGTGACTTAAACACATCAGGCAACACATTGCCCTCTTACTATCTCCCACCTTGGCTTTCCACTACCTATTATCCATTCTGTTCATTCATTTCCAATCCAAAGATTCTTCTCTTTGCCCGAGAAAATAGTATCCTCTTCTTTTCCTCAGGATAGAGTGAGTCAATCACAAAGCAAAAAAACAAAAGAAAAACCTTTTCATTGTTGTTGTTCTTAGTTTTCCTTGCCAGTCTCAGCTTATTCTGAGCTTTAGCATTCATAACACTATTCTTATTGGAATTGTACCAGCTTTTGTATCTGTCTTTTATCATCTGCCCTTCATTCTACCTTGTGTACTTGTCTTAAAAAGCTATGTAGTATGAAGAGCTACTTGTGCACACACATTGGCTTCAATTAGATGAGACACCCGATTGTTTATCTTTATGACTTCTGAATTTCATTCTTCATACTAATTCCTCTGTATTACTTAGTAGAAATGGATTT
>CM053596.1:105978301-105988589 GCA_028646575.1 Pseudocheirus occidentalis
AAGTAGTTTGCTTCAATCTGCATTCAGACTGTAGTTTTTTCTCTGGATGTGGATATGTCTTTCCATCATGAGTCTTTTGGAGTTGTCTTATAACCTTACATTAATTAGAGGAGCCCAATCTATCAAAGTTAGTCATCACACATACGTTGTGTCTGTAATTTGTAAAAATTTCTCCTGGTTCTGCTCTTTTTACTCAACATTAGCTTATATAAATCTCTCCATGTTATTATGAAGTCTGTCTACTCCTCATTTTCTATAGCACAATAATATTCAATTACATTCATATACCAAGACATATGACTCTTAAAATGAAAAGCATTTAACTAAAACAGAATGGAAATATAAGTAACAAGAAATTAAAATTGGAGAGTAAATAATGGGCCTCACCTATATATGTGAATACTATCTAAGGGACAGATAATCCAATTCCCCTCTAATCCCTCTCTCCCAATCCCTACTTATAGAAGGAAGATGCAATGTGTTTAAATTCATGGAATTTGGGGAGAAACTTAGGGTGTAATACCCTTTGACTCAATTTTTAATGAATTATTTTCTTCAATTAGCTTTTTTACCTCCTTTTCCATTTGGTCAATTTTGCTTTTTAAGGAGTTGTTTTCTTCAGTGTACTTTTTTTTTTCCATTTTGTCAACTGCGTTTTAAAAGAAATTGTTCAACTTTTCTTCTACCTCTCTTTTTTGGCTTTTAAAATCCTTCTTGAGTTCTTTCACAAAGGTTTTTTGGGTTTGAGACAAATTCACATTCCCCTTTGAGGTTTCATATGTGGGTATTTTGACCATGTTGTCCTCTCTTGAATTTGTGTTTTGATCTTCCTGTCACCAAAATATTTCTCTACCATTGTTTTTTCCTTGATTCTCCTTGCTCATGTTGTTTGCCTTTGGAAGGGGGGCCGTTTAAATTTGCTCTCTGCTTCCGGGGCCTAGGGGGCACTGTCACAGACTTCTTGTGCTGGGAGTTAGGGACTTGGTTGCTGGTTTTCTGCACTGGGGTCTCACGTGCTGGCAGCTGTATGTTGCAATGGTCTGGTAGTTTACCAGGTGCTGAGTTGGAGGTGGTGGTGGTGGCTGGTGTGTGCCTGGTATTGGTGCTTATCTGCTCCTCCACCACTCGTGCTCAGGATCTCCTACTGGTTGGCTGTGGTGGGGCATGCTGCTGATCTGCTGGGATGCCTCCCATCCTGTATTGGTCCCCTTCAGCTACAGCAAGAGGGACCTTTCCTGATAATTCCCCCTAGCCTCCCAAGCTAAAAGACTGCTGTACCCTGTCTTTCTGCTGGTTCCACTATTCCAGGATTTTTCCTGGGTTTTTCAAAATCTATAAGGGAGGGTGAGAGCAACTTACTGCTTACTCTGTCATCTTGGCAGGAACTTTAAAGAGGTGACTTTCAAACATTCAGTCTGTGGGCTGATAGCCCCAGGAGTAGTTGTTGCCACTGCTGCAAGCCCTGCACTGGACTGGGCCTCTCTCTCACCCAGTTCTGACAGACACCCACCCCAACCCCATCCTGTGCTGAAAAGTCTGGGAATTGCCACTGCTGCCAGTGATTCCAGTGGACTGGCATCTGCTCCAGCTTTGCTACAGTCAGGTCTGTGCTGGTGCAGCCTGTGCACTAGACTGTGTTCCTCTACCAGCCCAGTGCAACAGACCCTTCCTGTCAATCCTCCAGGTTGCCTTGGGCTGGAAATCTGCCATGTTCTGTCTCTTTGTGGATTCTGCTGCAGTAGAATTTGTTCAGATTCACTTTTTAGAAGTATTTGAAGGACTTTGTGGGAGATCTCAGGTGTGTCCCTGCTTTCATTCTGCCATCTTGGCTCCAGCCCTCATTTTTTTCTTTCCAGTTCCTTTAGGGCAAACTAGCAAGTACTGATGCCTCCATTGTTATTTGAGTCACACCATGGCCAGGCCATACTGTGGGGCTTCCTCTGACATTCCCTGAAGCATTCAAAATCCCACCACAGGTGTCTGCTTTCAGTTTGCACCTGACTCTGGTTCTTTAAAGTTCATTGCTTGATAACCATTGTTCCGCACAGTTGCTATCTCTTTCTTCTAATCCCAATCCACTTGTTCTCTTTCCACAGAACTGTCATATCCTTCTGCCAAGTCTGTGCCTGCCTGGCACAAACCCCTTGTTTGGTCACAAGGCACTTCCAGGAATCCTGCATCCTAAAGCTTTCTCCAATGAGCAGGTGCTCCATCCATGCTGAAACTTTGGGCAAACTAAAGCTTCCTTGGGAAGTATGCATTACAGGCAGAAATAACACCACCCAAATTAGAGTCATAGTTTGTAAAATTCTGTCTATCCTTTGCCAGACCCTTTGAAATCTATTCTATCAAAATCTCAGGTACGTGCTCGACTTTACCCAGATTTCCTTTTGCAATCTATCCAAACTCTTAATTGGAACAGCCGCTTTCCCTCAAACTGGGGGGAAATTCCCACTGTTTCTACTGTAGCAAACAGTTCTTCCTTGTTACATAGAATCTGACATAGAATAGCACCTCTTCTCATTCTATCCTCTGTCTTTTTAAGGGTAAAATTATCGTTAAAACAAACCAGGAAATTATTAGCTGTTCTCATGTTGGATCCAGAAGTTGACTGATAATTCAAGTCCCTCCCTAACCCCTCTTCACTACTGTATTATCTCTTCCCGCAAGGGTTGTTATCTATTGCCCCAACTCCTCAATTATTTCTTCTTTCTGTCCAGGATGTCTAGAATATACTCCAATAATAATATTCTTCTCTTTCTCCCTCTGTTGATGTTTACTCAAATATTCTCCACCATGCCTTGCCCCTCTAGTTCCTGTATTTGTCTCATGTGAATATATCTTCTTATATATTGATCCTCTAGATTCCAGACTTTAACTCTCCCCATCCTTTTGGAAAAGGTCTATCTACTATTCCATGGTTATATTCTCATCCCATAAAGTGATACAGATCAATTAAAATTTGTGTCTCTAGTTCCCCTTCCTTTTTAACCTATTTTGTGCATTTATGAACATTTATCTGATGACATTGTTTCATTGTTGGCTCCTTCCTTGGATTTTTGTATTGTATAGATTTCTGGGCATCTCTACTACTATTCTTCTTCCTATGGTGTAATTACTCTGTAAGGCATCCGAGTTTGATGGATATACATAGGCAGTTTCCTGCTTCCCCTTTCATTTTCAATTTAAAGCCCTTTTGATTAGATTTGCAAGACTCCAGGCAAATGCATTTTTACCAGCCTTTGTTAAGTGCACTCCAATGCCTGGCCAGAAGCCCGTCATTTCTATATTTTATACTATGGCCCAGAAATCCAAAACCTGTTCTCAGACACCATCTTCTTAATTAGCTTCTCACTTTGCAAATTTCACTTTCTCTTCCTGAAATACCCTTGCTTTCAGTTGGCAGCAATGATGAAAACAGTACCGGTAGCCTTGAGGTCTCCACTTTCTTGCCCAGGATTTCATAATTCTTAGCAATGCCTTAAGAACCCATCTGGCTGTATGTATTTTGCCCACATGAATCCCCAGAAGTAGGCAGTCGCCATCAGACTTGAGAAGACTCAGAAAGTTTTCCATCATATACTATATACTTGGGAGAAGATAGCAAATCTTGCTCTCTTTTTTCTTTTTAAAACTATTCCTCCCTTGATTAAACAATAAAAAGAAAAATAGACCCCTCATAATAAATAAACATAATAAAATA
Organism: Pseudocheirus occidentalis; assembly: GCA_028646575.1. Classification (NCBI taxonomy): domain Eukaryota; kingdom Metazoa; phylum Chordata; class Mammalia; order Diprotodontia; family Pseudocheiridae; genus Pseudocheirus; species Pseudocheirus occidentalis. Next base: position 105,982,005 of record CM053596.1, read on the forward strand.
AAACAAATCCCCACTTTGACCATATACTAAAATGCCTCATTCTACATTTTGAGTCCATCACCAATCATTCTGGCAGGAGGTGGGATGCTTGCTTCATCATCTGGTCGTTGGCATCATAGCTTCAGACTTATTGATTGTCAAATGTTAAGTCACATGTGGCCACCTCAGGATCCCTCATCAGGAATTCTTCCTCTGATCTTGTCTTTTTGTCACCTGGCAGCTATGGATTCACATTAGCATTCCTCAGGGATCAAGAAGTTACTTCATCTTCACAGACAGGTGTCAATGTTCTCTTTCAGAGGAGCTTCTTATCCATGACTTAGCACCACATGTTCAGCTTCTCTCTTCTTCTCTTCTTTATCTGGGTCCTGCACCCAACCTGCCTCCAGCCACAAGTCAGGCTTCCTCTTGTCTCTTTGGATGCATTTTTCCTCTGTTTTTATGTTCAATTTCTTCTTCCAGTTTTAGAGACGCCCTTCACATGCCTGATAACCAGTAGAGTGGAGAGGTATTCCTTGAAACCCTCCTTTCCATGCTCTTCTGGGAGGGACACTTTGTGCATGGGTAGGTCAACAACTTGGCTATGTCAGGAGGACAAACACCATGAAATGATTCTATGCTGGTGACTGCAAAATTCTTTGCTGAGTGAGATGACATCTGAGAGGTCTTCCAACTCTACAATTATTTGATCCTTTTGAATAGAATGCAGGACTTGGCATCAGAAAGACCTGAGCTCAAATTCTGCTTTACAGTCTTCCTAGCTGTATGACCCTAAGCAAGTCACTTAAATCAACTCAATTCAGGCCTAGTTTCCTCAGCTGCAACATGAAGACTATAATAAACCTGGTCTAAAAGTTAATGTGTGAATAAATGAATAACATGCATAAAGTATTTTGAAATTTATAGATATTATAATATACTAGCTATCATTATTATAAATACTAGCTATCATTAGGGCAGCTAGGTAGCCCAGTAGATAGAATGCCGGGCCCTTAAGTCAGAAAGATTCCTCTTCCTGCGTTCAAATCTGGCCTCAGACTCTTAGAGCTGAGTGACCTTGGGCAAATCACTTAGCCTTGCTTGTCTCAGTTTCTTCATCTGTAAAATGAGTTGCAGGAAGGAAATGGCAAACCACTCCAATATCTTTGCCAAGAAAACCCTAAATGGTATCATGAGAGTAGGATATGACTGAACAACAAAAGCTATTGTTAGCCTCTGAGTTACCTCTCCACTCCTTTCCCTTTCTTTTTATATTTCTTGTTTTCATAACATCTCCATTTCCCAATATATTCTTATTCCCTTCCTCGCTCAGAGAGCCACCTTTTATTACAAATCATGAAAAAAGCAAAAGTAGCCCAAAATCAATTTTGCCAGGTAGTATATGTGGTGTTTCATCTCCATAAGCCTCCCTGTCCCATCTCTGTAAAGTAGGGAGGCGGTTCATTTTCATTTCTCTTCTTGGAGAGAGGAGGGTCTCTCTAGCCCATCTATTCCATTCTACATTTATGGGCCCTTTTCCCTTCCTTCATACCCTTCCACAGCTTCTCTCCTCCCTGTTAGGACTTCAAACATTCCTACATCTTCCCTTTAACCAGCCTGAGTTCAAGGTCTACTTAACAACGACACAGTCCCCAGAGTCTTCTCAGCAGCATACATTACAATTACCAATTCAGTTTTTTCCTGCCTTTTCACAAAGACCCCACACTTCTAATGTGCTTTAAAAGGTTCTACCCACCACACCAGGATCATGAATATTAAAATGGTTTTGCTATAGAACTATAGAAAAACATTATTATAATTATTATTATTCCTGTCAATCTCCTGAGGCAAGAGTCATACAAGTAATAACCTTAGTAGAGACAGACCCTGAATGCTTATTTACCTGTCCAATCTGTTTTCCTGTGTCCCAAACTACATCTCAGATATCTCTGATATTCTCCTATGGGAGGCCTCCCAAGAGCTACAGTGGTGAAGAAGGGCAACAGGGTCAAGAAGATGGTATACTGGGCCTGAGATCCAGAAGGCCTGAGTTCTAATCCCATCTCGGTGACTTTAATAGCTTTAAGACCCTGGGTAAACCATTGAATTTCTCTGAGGTTGTTTCCTCATCTGTAAAAGGGGGCTAATAATAGCACCTATCAAAAGAGATGATGTATGCAAATCACTAGCAAACTTTAAACCTTTATAAATGTAAGCTTAAATTACTTAAAAGTTGAAAACGATTGTGTAATCCTAGGAGTTTTTAAATAAGCCAATGGCTTGAACTTCTGAATGTGTCTTTAGAAGATACACATGTGTGTGTTTATATTAAACCTATATCAAATTGCTTACCATGTTAGGGATGGAGGAGGAGAAGGAGGAAGAAAATTTGAAACGCAAAATTTTATTTAAAACAATGTTAAAAATTGTCTTTATATGTAATTGGAAAAATAAAATATTATTTAATAGAAAAATTAAAAATAAAAAGACTTGAAGTCAAGGTCAATGATTCCATAGTTCCAAAATTCTGCCCTCCTTGCTCTTTTTGAAAACAAAAATGTTTGTCTACTTCCTGACCAGGGAAACCCCTCCTTCCAATAAATCATCTCTCTCAGTATCCTCGAATATAGGTTACCCAAGAATGGTGACTTGAACTCATTTATTTCTCTCTTCTCATCTTGGGTTTCATCTTCTTGTTAACCAATTGTGTATTATCCTTGTCAGCACCAAAGATCATTATCCTTGGTGGATAAAGCAAGGTGAATAGGAGAGGGGTAGTTCTGCTTTCTCCTCCTTATCTGTTATCACAGCCCTATCCATCTGAACAGAAAAGATCTCCTATCTGATCTTCCCCTTTCCCCCAGGATAGCTTTTTTTTTTAAATCTCCCTCTTTGTTATCCACAGCTTTCATCACTGGATTCAGTTCTTTCTGAGATTTAATGTTTCTGGTACTATTTTTACAGGACTGCACAGCTCTTTTGTATTCATTCTCAGCTGCCAGCCTTTACTCCTGTCTCTTGCGCATGTCTTTTCAAAATCTCAATCAGTCAAAAAATTGCATTCACATCAGTTTCTTCTCCTTTTCTTCTTTGTTGGAATCATTTGTGTTTATATCATAAAAGCTTCATTCATGAGGGTTTTAAACCTAAAGTTGGCAGCAACAAATTTGGGTCAGAGGATTTAGGTTTCAGTCCTGTCTCTTCCCCTTGCTACTTATGTAATCCTGGGATAGGAACTTCATTTCTCTGAGTCTCAGTTTTTTCATCTGTAAAGTGGGGTAGATTGGACCCTTTAAGGACCCTTTAAGGACCCTTTAAGCTCTAAATTTAAGCTCCTATAATCTCTGCTGGCCTGCTATCCCCCATAAAATTTTATGTTGCAAGATTCCTTTTAGTGTTTCTCTGAACTCTGATATGTTCTAAAAACCAGGAGTACATGTCAGATAATTTCTGTTTTTGCTCTCTCTTTCTATCAGGAATGGTTTTTACTTGTAGGATGCATAGGTTCCCAAAGTGAGCAATATTGCCATTTGGGAGGTGCTGGAATGACCAAAGATTGGGGCAGTAGTAGCCTTGAATGCAATTGAGGGGCATTAAATAAAAATAATGGAGTGGTAGAAGTATACAGAAAGAAGTGAAGAAAAATTTTAAAAATCATTTGTACATATTGTATCTGTTGTGTAACAGCATTAAAATCATAGTGATTACATTATTTTCCAAATTAACACACAAAATGCAAGTTATAACTCATTGGTGGTCAAGTCCAACAACAAGTTTTAACAAGCAAGTGTTGGCAGGCGAGCATGTAGGTGCATTGTTGGGAAGTCCAATGGGCATCTATAGGAATATGTGCATGTAATTATTTGTGTACAATTCAATACTATATGGCAAAATTTTAGTGCAGAAAATCTCCACAAATTTACAATAAATAATTAAATTTTGGATGTCTTTTTTTAAAGTAGTTTATATTTTTTTAAAATAATGCAAATTTTAAAAAACTGTTAAAGGGTTAAAGAAAGTAGATTTCTGGGCAGGCACTGAGTAATTTTTTTAAGGGGGTGGTAGGCCAAATAAATTTGGGAACCTCTGATTTAGGGGATATGTTTCTCTTTGAAGGGTGCTCTGCCCAGTAATATGAATAAAGGAGACTGGTAAAAAAAACAAAGGCTTGAGTAAGATGTCTACTCTAAATGTAGGCTCCCATCATTTATAAAGTATGTAAATGATTAAAGGCATATTTCCCTTACATAGAAGGGTTAGTTGGTGGGCAACCCATAGGAAGCATGGATCCCCTTTCCACATGCTTGGCTCAATTTTGCAATCTTATCTTATCTCTGTTAGGCATAGCTGTAGCAGCCTCTCCAAGCTTATAGGCTCTCCTAGTTAGGGAAGCTTACACATGTATGCTCTCCATATACCTTGAGTCCATTTGGGATAGCCAAAGGAAGTCAGTGTCTGCTCTTTCTCACCTGGTATTTCAATTGCACTAAAATAAAGATATCTCCTGAACCTCTATAGAGATCCAAACCTCTCCTTTAATCTCAGCCCACACAGCATTAATCATATTAGACAAAGATTAAGTGGCCAATGGATTTTCTTTTATATCAAGGAGGGAGAACCAATGCATAAGGAATAACAATAACAAGAAGAAACTGAAGAGCAAATTCCAATAGGGAAAAAGCTTCCTGGGCTTCCAGCAATGGAGAATAGGATCCATTGCTTTCCCAGATCTTAACTTTCTCCTAAAAGGAGGGAAAAAGGTCTACCACATAATCTTTAACCTCAACCTTCTTTAACAATAACAACAAAAAAAATTTAGGAGAAAAAACAAGTTTCCCCTCAGCTTCTCTACAATCTCATACCTCATTGGTTCTCAACCAGGGCAGGGGGCAAAGATTGTTTCTCATCTTAGGACAACCTTCATCTTCCACTGGAATAGGCCATGGTTTAAGTAGCAGGGGAGCCAGAGCCTAGAGATCAGGTACCCTATTTGTAGTAGAAAATGAGAAAGGCTATTTATCCCAGCTTCCAGCATAGTGTTCTCTCTCTCTCTCTCCCTCTCTCCCTCTCTCTCTCTCTCTCTCTCTCTCTCTGTCTCTCTCTTTCTCTTTCTTTCTCTTTCTCTCTCTGTCTTTCTCTGTCTGTCTCTCTGTCTCTCTCTCTCTCTCTCTCTCTCTCTCACACACACACACACACACACACACAATCACTCACTCACTCTCCCAGAAGCCTCAAAAAACAGTCCCAGAAATCCAGTTTTAAAAACATTGCCCATGGTGAACTCTAGAACAGTATTTGCTTGCATTTTGTTATCTTTGTACTAGCATTTTCTTGGTGGGATGCCCAAGAAACCAAGGCTACACTTGTAAGATTCCCTATCAGTGCAACTTCAGCAAAACAGTTGTTTCTTGTTCTGTTAGAATCCAGATCGAGAATATCAGGTCTATTCATTGCTTCTTCCATCTTTTTGAAGGATGAAATTATCATTAGATATGGTGGCTAGCAAAGGAGCCACTCTGATCCCACCCAGATTTATACAACTCAAGGAGACTAGCTCTGGTTGAGGGACTGTTTTCTTCTAAACCCCCCCCCCCAAGATGCCTTCAAATGCCAAACCTCAGCAAAAAAGGCTCTGATTGTGGTTGTCTCAGGGCAAGGCAGGACTCAACAATTACTGGACATTTATTTAGAAACCGTCTTTAAGGACAATAAATCCTTGGTTCCAGCTCTTGCAGCCACAATATTCTTCCTGGAATCTAATGTAAATCTACCCTGGTGACATGTGAACCCTATGTTTAGAGACTGCTTGGATGATACTGTGCCTCAGAATGGTCTCCTTTCCTTTAAAGTCTGATTGTTCAGCTCTGTTGAACTGAAAACATGGTCACTCCAGGGACAACTAGCTCTTGGAAAATTAATTCACAGTAAATCAACTCACATGAACCTGAAGAGTGAACCAGGAGGCCACCCTAACTCCTCTCTAATGAGAGTCGTATTTGCCTTGGCTCTACAGTGGCAGCATTCCAAATGGACCCTTCTGCTGGCAGTGCCCAGAGGGCAGCCTGGGACATCAAAACCGTTTTATAGGGCTTGCTCAGTAAGCATGGATCCAAGGCAAGAGGTTCAGGAAATTATAGCTATAGAAGTTGAAAGAATATCTGAAGGTATCTTGTCTGAACACTCCATTTCACAATGAGGAGATAGACCAAAGGAGATGACATACCATGTCCAACATCATACAAATAACAGGTATCAGAGGTGGAATGAAATGATCTCAAGGACAATATCTTTCCAGCCCACAAACATAAAACAAAAACAAAATACTAAAAAACCCAGTGAACGATCCATTTCCACACAAAAGAGAGGCAGTGTGGGATAGGAGAAGTCATGCTGGACTTTGAGTCTCAAGAGATCCACATCTGAATCCTACATCTGACCATCATCTGCTGCATTGCCGCTGTCAAAGGCATTCGACTACACCCACTGATTCTCATCTCAGTTTCCTTATCTATAAAATGGGAGTAATAACTCATGTAGGACCTATACCACCTAGGTGTTATGAGAATCAAATCAGAAAAGAATGTAAAATGCTTTATAACATTTAAA
>CM053596.1:105989089-106030138 GCA_028646575.1 Pseudocheirus occidentalis
CCTGCTTCATAGGGTCATTGAGAGAACAGAGTAAAGTAATGGACGTGGAAGTATTTTGTACACCATAAAGTGCTCCAAAATATGTATGTAGGGCAGCTAGGTGGGGCAGTGGATAGAGTGTGGGGCATGGTGAGGAAGACCTGAGTTCAAATCCAGCCTCAAACACTTTCTAGCTGTCTGACCCTAGGCAAGTCACTGAACCTTGTTTGCCTCAGTTTCCTCATCTGCAAAATGAATTGAAAAAGGAAACGGAAAACCACTCTAGTATCTTTGCCAAAAGGGGTCATGATGAGTTGGTCATGACTGAACAACAACAAAATAATATATGTGTGTGTGTATATATACGTATATATACACACACACATATATGTACACACATGTAACATATAAAACAATTTTAAAATCTTAGAGATGTCTGTGTTAGCTATCATACATGTCTTATGTATATTATGTTGTATAGAGACTCTGTTTGACATACAGAACTTCTGAGTGAAAAAGCTCCCTCTAACAATGTCAGCCCATCCCCTCCTCAATAACTTAGCATCTTAGACTGTTGCCCAGAGACCTGAAAAAGAGAAGAAGTAACTCATTCAGTGCCAAAGAATCATTGTGTGCCAGAGGCAGGACAAGACTCAAGGTCTTCCTGGCTCACAGACTCCCTCTATCCACAAGGCAGCCTCACAGTGTTGATTAGAGGTAGATAGTGGTACGGCAGATGGACAGCTAGGTTTGGAGTCAGGAAGACACGAGTTCAAATTCTGAGAGTTCAGATTCTGCCTAGGGTAATTCCTATCTGGGCAAGTCACTTAATTGTTCCCAGTCTCAGTTTCCTCATCTGCAAAAATATGGATAATAATACTAATAGATAACGTTGATATAGTACTTATCAGTCATTTAGCTAATGCCTTATGACTATTAACTCATTTAATGCTTACAACCACTCCAGGAGGTAGATATTGTTATTATACCCATTTTATAGATGATGAAACTGAGGGGAGCAGAGGTTAAGTGACTTGTCCAGGAAGACACAACTAATAAGAGTCTCAGGCTGGATCTTAACCTCAGGTCTTCTTGGCTCCAGGTCCAGCTCTATCTACTACACCATCTTGCTGCCCCTAATACGAGCATCTACGTCTCAGGATCATTGGGAATATTAAATGAATGAGAACTGTATTTATGTGGTATATGTAAAGGGTTTGTTTTTATGTAAATTTAAAGTATCATTATTGTCTTATCCAAAATTCAGTGTCAGGTAGACAAAAGGCCTGAGCGCCAGGTGGCGCCATAGTGCATAGAGCGCCAGGCCTGGAGTCAAGAAGACTCATCTTCCAGAGTTCAAATCCAGCCTCAGATACTTACCAGTTGTGTGACCCTGGGCAAGTCATTTACTCCTGCTCACCTCAGTTTCCTCATCTGTAAAATGAGCTGAAGAAAGAAATGGCAAACCACTCCAGTATCTTTTCCAAGAAAACCCCAAAAGGGGTCACAAAGAGTTGGACGTGACCAAAACAACTCAACAATGCAAGACACTGAACATTTTTCTGCCTACCCAGGCCCCCTACCTGTAATGGAAGATACTATTCTACCACAGGTTTTATCTGTTTCTTGATAGCATTCCCTTAATCTTTTCCAGTTTTAAATGTTTATTCTGTAATTCTATAAGACTATTCTACATTGTTTACCTTGAGGATAAACTGATATTATAAAATTTTTACCAAAATTCTATGCTTTACCAGTATAGACTTAGGTCATGACCTTTCTGGGCCTCAGTTTCCCTATCAGTTGAAACCATAACACATTTTCATAGTTTCTCTTAAGCTGACAAAAGTAATTTCTTTACAATAAAGACTGGAGGTAGATAAAAGATAAAGATTATGGGTAGGGAAACTGAGGCTCAGAGCAGACCAGGGTCATGCCCAAGATCATACAACTTATGCAGGAGAGCCAGGAACTGCCCCTCAGACCCCTCTGCACCCCATTGCAATAAGAAGCTCAGATTAGAATGATCTCTAACATCCCTTCCAGCTCTCACATACCATAGTTCTAGGAGCCAAACCAGATGAAATATTAATTTATGTTAATAAAGTCTCCACTGAGCAGTTTTTTTTATCTTTTCCCTCCCAGGCAGACCCTGATTCACTTGCATTTATTTCAAGCCCAATCCCCCCCCTTCTGTCTCAGGAGCCCTGGAGAACTGTCCTCCTGGGAACAATGAAGCTTTGATTGCAAACAGAAGATCAGAGTCTAGAAGAGCAAGAGGGGAAATATGAATTTGCAGTTGGAGATGACAAAGGGGGAGTCATGATTTAAAGGAAAAGTTTTCCAGTTCTCTATATTTTATTCTAGGATTCAATTTTTCCCCATTTCCCATGTTTTTTCTCAGACTTCCTTATTCCTAACAGGCCTTAGAGGTCACCCTACTTGAAGCCCATTCCCTTCTCTCTTTTCTGGCTTCCACCATTTATCTCTGCCTGCATGATATTGGGATACTGCTTTCCTGGGCTGAATATTTGCTAAAAATAAGAAGCAGATTGAAGGAAACAAGTGAATTCCTTTCTTTTCTCTGTGATAAAGCCAGAGAATGAAAAGCAACCTAGGTTAGAAGGGCAGAAGAGTTGGGCAAAGACCTCCCTACACTGTGTCATGGTACTTAGGGAGACAGTGTGGTCCAGAGGAAAGGATACTTGATTTGAAGTGATTGGATGTGGGTTCAATTCCCAGCCCTAATGTTTGGTATCAGCAAGCACCCTAGCATATTCAGGGTGGCTGCTAGCATAGGTTTTTAGATCTGCTTTTCTAAAGGAAAGCAACTCAAAAAGGGTTAACAGTCTCACTTTAATCAATCAAACATATATCATTTACCTAGTTCAGGGGGAAAAAGTCAGCAACCTGAACTTCAGAGAATACAAACAGAATACAAGCAAAGAAACAGATTAGTAGAGGGGCTTCCAGCCGTCTGACCATTACATTCATACCTAGTCAGTTAGCAGAGAGGGAAGCATCAACATCTGGGTTTTCAAAGCCGGAGGGCTCAGCAGCTGACCAGAGTCTAATTTGGCCAAATCACAGAACTCTTTCCAAAGTGAGCCCCAAAGCAAAACCTCATATCAGGGCATATATAGCCTTCTCCTGGATCAGAGAATGTCACAGCCTTCTTGACCCCGTGCCCAGTCACAAAGTAATTAGGCATGGGCATTCCTGAAGCCTCCCACCACAGGCTCCATGTGACCACATTCAGCCTATTAGGAGGCAGAGCGTACTTCCAAATCAGGGACAGTTCTCAGAGCCACTTAAGCCTATCAAAGGGCCTAGCGGCAGGGAAGATCTTCAGATTCCCATAACACTATCACAGGAGTGAGTGACAGTGAAAAGAGCCCTTAAGTTTTGCATTCATTTCTCATGTGACCTTGGGCCTAAGGCTAGCAAATGGAAAGTCTGTAAACACCCCTAACCTCAAGTTCCTTCTGTACAAAATGGAAGTAAGGCAATGTGGCCTAGTGGATAGAGGACTGGCCTTGGAACTAAGGATATCTGGGTTCAAGTTGTTCCTTGGACACATACTAACTCTGTGACCTTGGGCAAATTATGTAACTTGTTTCCTTAGGCATCTCTCTAAGACTACATGTACACACACACACACATACACACATACATATATACATATATAAACACATGTATTACTTATACATGTGTGTTTATATGTATACATATATTTATAACATGGATGCATACCTATATAAAAACCTATATCATACACATTATATATATAATATATGTATATGTATGTATGTATACACATTTATTACAGGGGAGTTGCAGAAGAATATTAGAGAAAAGGATTTATATACCCAGAATTTCATATACTTACGAAATCACAGGTCTGAGATTTCTTCCTTTTCCCTAAATGGTACTTCCACTACCTACCACAGTGGATAGCACAGTGAATGGATCTGGTGTCAGGAAGGCTCATCTTCCTAAGTTCAAATCTGGCCTCAGATTTATTGTTTGTTTGACTTATTAGCTGTTTGACCCTGGGCAAGTCACTTAACCCTATTTGCTTCAGTTTCTTCATCTATAAAGTGAACTGGGGAAGAAAATGGCAAACCATTCCAGTACCTTTGCCAAGAAAAATCCAAGTGAGGACTGAAAATTGATAGGACAAATACCAAGTTATGCCCCTGAGAAACAGGGATCAAGAGACCAAGATATAGGATTAATTCTCTCTGACTTCAGACCTAGAACATCATGGAATGGGATACATGGTTCAGAATGGCCTGGCCCTACAGGACAGTGAAAACTGGGCAGCAGCACCAGAACAGGACACGGCTCTTTTTCCCTAGCAGTCTAGACCAAAATGGTGACCATCCTTTGGTATTTACAACATGATGTTTTCCTGATTTTACACATTTCTCCTCCTACACCATCTCCACTCCCCTTCAAGACTGAATGAACTTGACCTATACACTTGACCTAAATTCTCTGGTCCAACAGAAGAAATTTTGAGAGAGCCACTGATTAGGTCCCTTGGGGTAAGTGTCCAGGCCACTAAAAGACTCTAGAAAAGTAGAGGTCACAGGTTGACCTGTGTCAGCAAAGAGCTGGGTATCTACTCCTTTCCGGAATCATTTTTCCCCTCTATTATCCCCCTCTCACAGACTCTCTCGCACCCAGCAGGGGCTCTGTTAGCCCAGTTGGCAATTATGAGAAGAAAAACCTAACTGAATTTAAATGAAGAAAAGACCAGGAATGATGGGCAGACAGCCCTAATTGGGGCTATTTTTAGAAACCAGCCATAAAATGGTACAAAGAGAACATTTCTCCGGAGAATTAGTGAGTAAGAACAGAAACATTGGATTAAATTATTGGGAAGGGGGAGAGGAAAGGATAGAAAGAGCAAGCAGAATGCTTTGCTCCAAGAGCTGAGGTCAGGGCAAGTCAATGGGGAAGAGGGGAGCTGCCTTCCCAATGGAGTCCACAAGGTGTCTCTGGCCAGATTGTAATCAAGCCTTCCTCTCTCAAGTTCACCCTGAGCCAAAGGTTCAGAGGGAGTCCTCAAGTCTGAGTCTGGGCCCATGGTCAAGTGCTCCTTACTGGACCTCTCCTTGTTGGCTAGGAAATGAACACAAGATGAAAGTCTAAGAATTAAGAATCTACTGGAAAGGGCTAACTTGTTTTGTTTGTTTGTTTGTTTTTTTAATGAATTCTCTTTTGGAGATGGGACAAGGACATTCTGTTAGCTCCCATTCAATGTCTTAATGTTAGCATGGGAGCATTCAGGTCACTTCAGATGACACCTGCAGAAAGGATTTTAAAGCTTTCTCTCCTGTGGGGAGTAATGCCTAGAGAAGTGAGCATTTCCTCCCCCTTCACTCTTCCGTAAAGGTTTCTAGAAGCTATCCTGTCGGAGTAATTTGTGCTAGCCCAAACATAGTTCCTAAGTCAAGAGGTTTGTTGCTGGTAGATATGCATAATAAAGGAAAGAAATTATGCCTACTTTCTCCTGGTTTAATTCACATTCCCATCAAAGAGGATCTTGGGAACCTAGGTTGACCTCAGTGTATGCAAAGCTCCCATGGCTTTGATTTTTAGCAGAGAACTAAAAATGGAGTTTGGGGAGACAGGATGACAGTCAGGGCTTAAATGGGAGTCACGAAGAATTTCGTTTTGTAAATTATGGTTCATAGAATCCTACAGCCATAGATTTGTAGTTGGAAGGAACTTCAAAGTTTCTTTATCCACTTTGTCCACTTCCTTTATTTTACAGATGAAAAAACTGAACCCCAGGGTGGTTCCAAGTCTTGCTGAGAATTGTCTGAAAGTACAAAATGAATCAGAATAGAAAAAGGAAATCAAAAGAAAAGAGTTTATCTTAACCTAGGACATTCTACAGTACAGCTAGGTGACACAGTGGACTGAGCACAGGGCCTAGAGTCCAGAAGATTCAACTTCTTGAGTTTAAATCTGGACTCAGATACTTACTAGTTGTATGATCCTGGGAAAGTCATTTAACCCTGTTTATCTAAGTTTTCTCATTTGTAAAATGAGCTGGAGAAGGAAATGGCAAATCACTCCAGTATCTTTACCAAGAAAACCCCAAGTGGGATCATGAAAAGTCAGACAACATTGAAAATGACTAAACAGCAACAATAGGGCCTTATACAAGCTTTTGTTGACTCCCAGGCCAATGCTGAGGCTCATAGCCTTTGCTATGTACTAAAAGAGCATAGATCTATTACTAGAGGGAGATGTTTTCTTTCCATAAGACCTAGAGATTAAATTGGTGATGAGGCAAAGACTTGGTCCATCTGGATTTCTGAGTTACAATAGGATTAAAGTTAATTCAGTATCTGGCACCAATCTGGTGAGACTGTGGGAGTATTGAAGACCACTAGGCCCTTTGCAGGAGGCAACAATTGACCCAGGCTAGAAAAATGCATCAAGTTAAAGCTTCTGTGCCAAGAGGAGAGGGGAAGAGAGGGGAGGGGAGAGGAGGGGAGGGAATCGGAAGGGAAGGGAGGGTAGGGGAGAGGATGTCCCATGGCTCTCTCTTACCCTTACCATCTCAGCTGAGAACCAGGTATCATATTTTACTGGAAAAAAATATTCGTAGATATCTTCCTCTCCTCCCCTCTGCCTCATCTCACATTATCCAGATGCTTTCTGCTACCATCTCTTCCTTCACTCCTGTCTCACATTAAAAGGTGACCTTTCTCCTTGTTGACCCTTTACATTCATAACATCTTCTCCAACAGATTGCACCCTTCATTATTCCTATTTTCACATTCATCTTCAGTCTCTCCCCAACTGTTGGCTTCTTCCTGCCTGCCAACAAACATGCTCATATCTCCCCTATACTTAAAACAAAAACCTTCAATTGATCTATCCATCTCTATTAATTATCCAATGTATCTCCATTTTTTTGTGTGGCTAACCTCCTTCAGAAGGCTGTCTAGAATAGGTGCCTCCTCTACCTTTCTTCTCACTCTTTTTTTTAATGTAAACCATTTCTACATACCAATATTTCCATATACTAATAATATACTAGTACATTTTGTACAAGAAGACTAGAATAAAAGAAGAAAAATGAAAGACAGAAAGTGAAAAATAGCATGCTTCAGTCTGTATTCAGTCAACAGCAGTTCCTTCTCTGGAGGTAGACAGTATGTTTTATCATTAATCTTTTGGAATTGTCTTGGATCATTGTATTGCTGAGAATAGCTAAGTCATTCACAATTCTTCATTGAACAATATTGCTGTTGCTGTATTCAATATTCTCCTGGTTCTGTTCACTTTACCATGCATCAGTTCATGTAAGTCTTTCCAGGTTTTTTCTGAAATCATCCTATTTGTCATTTCTTCTAGCACAATAATATTGTATTACAATCATATACCTCAGCTTCTTTAGCCATTCCTCAATTGATGAGCATCCCTTTGATTTCCAGTGTTTTGCAATCACAAAAAGAGATGCTACAAATATTTTTGTACAAATAGGTCCTTTTCAAATATGTAAAGACTTGGACTTATGAAGGAAGAGAAACAGAGGATAATAAGTATAGTATGGTCTTATATAGATGCATGTGAATGTATATATCTATGTACAACTATGATAATTAATATCTAAGTATATGTGTAAATGTATGCATGCATGTACAATTATATGTGTATGTATGCATTGGTGTACATATGTGTTTCATCTACATGCACACATGTGTATGTATGTGCATATATGTGTGTATATATATGTGTATGTGGATATGGATATAGATATAGATGTAGGTGTAGATATAGATATAGATAGATGAGATAGAGATAGAGATGTTAGAGATAGAGAGAGATAGAGAGAGAAAAAGAGAGAGAAACAGAGAGGTAGACGGAAAGGGAGAGGGACAGGGAGAGGGAGAGAGAGAGGAAGAGGTGGAGGTGGAGGTGGAGGTGGAGGTGGAGGTGGAGGTGGAGGTGGAGATGGAGATGGAGATGGAGACAGAGGTAGAGGTAGAGACAGAGACAGAGACAGAGACAGAGACAGAGATAGAGGTAGAGGTAGAGATATCCATGTTTAATTGTAGCTTTCTGGTGGAGGTGGGGGAGGAAGGAGAAAAAAAGAACAAAGTAAAAAATACACAGCAGAGAAATAAAAGACTTACAGGAAAGAAAGAAAAGAATAGACAGCTTGTAACACAACATGTAAGATTTATTATATAGACTTTCTTGAAATGGAAATTTATTTTAATATATTTTATTGCTTATTTTGTACTGTATTATCTATTTTATCATATTTTTAAAATCCTTTCTCATGTTCTGCTGAGTACATATGAATGTTTTTCTTTTTTCTTTTATATTATTTTAGTTTTATTATTTAAATTTTTTTCTTTTCCTTTTATTTTCTTTTGTATTTAAGTTTAAAATTTTTAAAATTACAAATAATGTTTTAAACAACAAATAGGTTCTTTTCCCTTTTTTTGAATATTTTTGGGACATAGACCTAGTAGTAGTATTGCTGGATCAAAGGGTATATATGTGTGTGTGTGTGTGTGTGTGTGTGTGTGTATATACACGCTATGTGTATGTACATATATATGTATGTATAGGTGAGTATGTGTGTGTATATGTGTGTACATGTATACATAGACAGAGGGCACAAGGGGAGTTGAATATGAAGGGATGAGATCTAAAAAATAAAATTAAGAGATGAGAGAGGAATATATTGGGAGAAAGAGAAAGGAAGAGATAGAATAGGGTAAATTATCTCACATAAAAGAGGCAAGAAAAAGGAGGGGAAGAGCAAGGAGGTGAAAGGGAATGTGTCAACCTTATTCTCATTGGACTTGTCTTAAGGAGGGAATACATTCATACACATTCAATTGCCTATATTACTCTACAGGAAAGTAAGGAGAAGGGGATAAGAGGAGGGGGATAATAGAAGGGAGGGCAGATTAGGGGGGAGAGTAGTCAGAAGCAAACACTTTTGAAAAGGGACAGGGTCAAAAGAGAAAATAGAAGAAATGGGGGGGCAATAGAACGGAGGGAAATATGGTTAGTCTTTCACAACATGATTATTATGGAAACATTTTGCATAACTACACGTGTATAACCTATATTAAATTGCTTGTCTTCCCAGTGAGGGTGGGTGAGGAGGGAAGAAGGGAAAGAATCTGGAACTCAAAGTTTTAAAAACAAATGTTAAAAACTTGTTTTTGCATGGAACCAGGAAATAAGATATACAGGCAATGGGGTATAGAAATCCATCTTGCCCTACAAGAAAGTAAGGGGTAAGGGGGTAAGGGGAGGAATAGGGGGTATAATAGAGGGCAGACTGGGGGAAAGGTATTCAGTATGCTTGCCATCTTAGGATGGGGGTAGGGGAGAGACAGGGAGAAAATTTGTAAATGAAAATCTTGTGGGAATGAATTTGAAAACTAAAAATAAATAAATTTTGGGAAAAAATAAACTGAAGAGTGGTTCCACTGGTAGAATGTTTCCTAATCAAGGGTTCCATAAAGCAATGAAATTACAGCTTACAGTTAATAAAGTAATACCCCCCCTCAAAAAAAATGAACTTACTTTCCCAGAAACACATAAGTAATCCATGGGGAGAGTGGACCTTAATGGAAATTACGTATGAAATATTCATATACAGAGAACACACAGCCAGGACACCTGTGGAAAAAAGATGTATATGTATGACAAGGCATCACACTCATGTTTCTGATGATGCAAAACTGTCATTGTCTTCTACTGATGGAATTGAGCTACTCTTTGCTAGACCTGTTCATCACCAATTATTACTCAGCTCTGCTCCATGTTTGTCATTACTTTGTTGCTTTTATTTAGATCTTGTTCTCTTCTCTAACATCATTGATGCTGGCAATTTTCATAGACACCTAATGCCTTGGACAGCATACAATGGACCTGCCATAATTATGACTCTTCTACCAGGTCTTTTGGTCACCTCCACCATCCACTGGGGTTGGGCTGTAGGGGCTGTGGTTAATAAGCCCCTCTGTCAGTCTGCTTCTTCATCTGCCTTCAGCAATGTGATCTGGAGAACCTCTTACAATCCAGTCTTTCACCTACCAAAGGTGCTATGTTTTGTAAGATTTTCCCTTGTAAGGAATGCCTCTGGTCTCCTCCACCAGGATTCTCTTCCAAAGGCTACGAAGCAGCTCTTAGGTCTTCTTAAAGGGATGTAGTTTTCTTTGATCTCTGCATGAATTTCTTTTAGGCATGACTATGAAGTTTCCCATTCTCCCTCAGCAACATATGCTAGGATGTCCAGAAGCCTATGCTAGGATCAGATCTGCCTTCTGACCTCTTAGAATTCTTCTGTTAACATCTCTTCTAAACAAAATTTTCTTTGCTCTTTTTATCTTTTCTTCACTCTTCACTAAACTGTACTGCCTGGATCTCTAATTATCACCCAATTCATGGTCAGAAACCACCTCAGGATTTAGCATTTCCCTTGACAGAAGTGAATGGCATCAGGACTCTACTTTCTCAAAATGAAAGGAAGTGAGAGACACTACTATGTAAAGGAAACTGTTTAATGTTACATCAGCAGTCCCTCTGATATTCTATGCTAAATAGCAGCTACTTTGCTGTCTCAGGAATTAAAAAAAAAAGCTGTTCTGTGCAAATAGCAACTACTCTTCTGACTACTGAACTTAAAAAAAAAGTATTGACCTTTCTCTCACTTTTCCCAGCAATGTATTATAGCTCTATCTGTTTCTGTGTCTTATTTCATGTTTATGCTGTTTCCCTTTGTCAATTTCTCTTTCTCCTTGACCTCTCTAAATCTTATTATGCTATAACTTGTTCAGTCCTTCATTAAGCACATATTGTGTTTCCAAATTTTTCTTATCACAAATAATGCTTTCGTGAACATTTTTGTATATATAACTCTTTTCTGGTGGTTAATAACCCCCTTGGGGGTATAGACTCCCTGGGACAAAGGGTATGAATAATTTTATTACTTTTCTTTCATAATTCCAAATTGTTTTCCAGAACCACAGATAAATCCTCAGTTCTTCTAATAGTGATTAAATGCCTTACCATAGCTCTTCCAAAAATCCATTGGCTCATATTTTACCACATTTGCTAGCTCTATGATAGATGAGATGATGGCTCAGAATTGTTTTAATTTGTCTCTGATTGTCAATGATTTTGAATATCTTCCAGAGAAATTATTAGTACTTTGTATTTCTTTTGAGAACTGTTTATAATGACTCACTTTTTGTTTTGGGAAGGTCTCAATTTTATATATTTCTTTCAATTCAATTGATGAATCAGATTTTTTCAGGGATATATGATACAAAAGGGCCTATAATTCATGTCTTCTGATTCTAGTTAGATTTCTGATATTTGTCCAAAAGTTTTTATTTAGCTGAGTTTGCCAGTTTTTTCCCCTGATCTCTTCTTTCCCATTTGGTTATGAGTTCTTCCTCTAACCATGCATATAATAGATAAAAGTTTCTACTCAGCCCCATTTTTTGGCAACGGAGTGATTTCATATTAAAGTCACTTGTCCATTTAGAAAATATGCTATATGATATGAGAGAATGATCTAAGCTTATTTTATTCAAGACTATTTTCCAGTTTTCCCAACAATTTTTGTTGAATCAGGAATTCATAAATGAGCAGTTTTTATGTTGCAATTTATTATACACTCAACTGCTATGTGCATTTTAGTTAAGTGTTACTTATTTACTCTATTCTATTTAGCTGCTTTTCCATTAATTTATCTAGATAACTTTGATAACTCCTACTTTGTAGTATGTTCTGAGACCTAGTAACCACTAAAATCCTTTACTAAATTTTTATTACATCACTTGATATTCCTAACTTGGTATTCTTTTATTTCTTCTTCAATAGAATAGTAATTTGCTGTTCATCTAATTCTATAAAGAATTTCACTGATTATTTGATCAATTTAGCACTAAATCTGTACAATAATTTGGGTAGCATTGTCCTTTTTTTTTACTATGTTGTCAAGGGCTAGCAATGAACAGTGAATATTTCTTCAATTATTTAGGTCTACTTTCATTTCTCTAAAAAAATCATTTTATAGTTGTATTCATTTAAGCCCTGAATGGGTATTGATAGATTAATTCCCAGATACTAAGTGCATTTTGTTGTTATTTTAAATGGAACTATTTGGTGCATATATACTTAAAATTGAGGTTGTGTCATTATCTCTAGTGCCTTTACGCATATCATAGTTTTCTAGTGTGTCTCTTTAGACAATAGCTATTTTTGCCAGTTGCTTGCCTGAGATCCTGATTGACATTCTCGCTTTTTTAGATTCAGTTGAGGAATAATAAATTCTACTCCAATGCCTCATTTTAACTCTGTACAAATTTTTGCAGTCTAAATGTATTTCTTGTACATGGAAAATTGTCAGATTTTACTTTTTAATCTAGTCTGTCATCATCCTCTAATTTAAGAGTGAGTTCAACACATTCAGATTCACAGTTATTAATATTAAGTTTTTTCTCCATCAAATTCTGTTATAAGGTTTCTTCTATTTTTCCCTTAAATACCAACAAAGAACACAATAGTAGAGATTTATGTTGCTGAGCAAAATCTACTTCCTTTCACTACCCTTCCTCCTCATCCTCTATCCTCTATATTAGAACCAAATTATTGAGTCTTGCCTCATCCCCCATCAAATGTTTTATCCCTATTTTCACAGCTTTTGTTGTCATTAAGACAATTCCCTTCTAGACCACACCATCCAGCTCAGATACTCTTCTTTCTTTTTCCCCTTCTTCCCCAGTCTTCTATTCAATTTAAACAATTTATTCTGCCACCAACATTATGTACATTTCTTGACCCAACTCATATGAAAATAGTTCTTTAAATTCACTCTCCCAACCAATTCTACCTCTATATGTGAATAACTATCACCAGTGATACCCCAGTTTCAGGAAACACAAAGTTCCTTTCTTCACCAAGGTGAAATACACAAATCCAGGGGTTTCCTCTCTGGTTTTTCAATCTTTTTTTATTTTTTAAGTTTTATATTTTTATTCATTTTAAACTAAAATACAAAGTGAGAAAAGAAAAAAATACACAATATTGCCATGTACACAGCAGAACATAAGAGAGGAAGTAATATAAAACAATAAATATCCATTTCAAAAAAACCTATATAATAAATACTCCCTTTTTCCCCAAGCTACCCAGTTTTCTTTTGCTCTTTTGCTTCCTTGCAAATTTTCTTTTGTTCTCTGCTGTGCACTTTTTACTTCATTTTTTCTCTCCCTCCTCCACCACCACCGCTGCCCTAAAGAAGGCTACAATTACACACACACACACACATACACACAATCTATAAACATATATGTATAGAAACACATACTCACATATATATATGTAAAACCATACTGTGCATATTTCCACTTGTCATCTCTTCCTCAGAAGGTGGATAGCATATTTCTTCATAAGTCCAAGTCTTTCCATGTTCTTCTAAATCAACCAGCTCATAATTTCCTATAGCACTATTCCAACAAATTCCATCCTGTGAAATGAAGTTTTTTTTCACCAATTTTAAGCATTCCTTCTATTCTTGGCTACATTGGTATTATTTATACAAGAAATTTTTAATTTAAAATAATCAAAATTATTCATTTTTTACTTCAACAGTGCTCTTATCCTAAGTTTAAGGTCTGATACTGCTGAATCTGCTTCCTCTATATCTTTTTTCCCCTTGCTTCTTTGAAATTCCTTACCTTTTTTTCAAAATGATATTTGCTATTATTCTTTCTAATTAAGTAAGATACTGTTTTTAGTAATTTAATTGGGATGGTATTGAATAAATAGATTAGTTTTGTTAAATTGTCACTTTTAAAATATATATATATACACATACATACACATGTATACATATCCATACATGCACATATGCATGTGTATATGTATATGTGGATATATATATATACATATATATGCATGTGTTTGTATGTGTGTGTGTGTGTATTACCTACCCATGAACAATAAATGTTACTCCAATTAGTGTTTCTTTGGTCTTAAACAAGTTAGATTTCTAAGGACAGTTTCTCCCCATTTCAGTATATAAAAACTAGATCATTACTTAGCCATTTTGGCTATTGTGACTTATTTACCTTCCTTAAGTTTCTTTTGTTCATTATGTTCACTTAGTTTAAATTTTGTCAAAAGAAATATTTGGAATTAATTTTTTTAAGCCTTCATTTTTTTTCCTTTGGAGGTTAGTGATCAGACTTACAGGATAAATTCTCAAATGAGACAAACTATTTCCCTTTATAGGACAAGATTTCATTTCATTTCTCACTGAGGGTGAGGAATCCTAGAAAATTCTGACTGAAATTCCCTTATTAAGTGATATGTCTTTAGTTGGCTACTGACAACATTTTCTTTTTTATATGAGAGCTCTTAAGCTTAACAACTACATTTATGGGTGAATTAAATCAGATATTCATGCCTGGTGGAATCTTAAAGATTCTATAAATCTGTATTTTACTCCTTTGTTCCAATATCTCTGGGTAATCATCTTTTATAATTTATTGAAATGTGAAAAGAATCAACACCACTAAACCATCAACTTGGTAATGAGTTCTTTGGCATGATAACCAATGAAATAAAAAAGCTTGCACAAAATTACCCACCATCCTTGTTGAATTATTAAATACAGACATATCAATAGAGAAACTAAATAATATCTACCTTGGTATTCTCACTATAAGTAAATACAGAAGATGAAAGAAAGTTTTAGTTAAATAGAAGGATCACACATGTAATCTTCTTGAATAAACAAATGGAGGAGTTGGCAAAGATTATTTTTGTCATCAGTTGAAAGACAATAACAACTATCATTTCATGTGACATTTGGTTATACCATATTGACTCTCTAAAGATAAGTATTTGGAAAAAAGATTACCATGAATATAATTGCAGATTATGCCCTATCAGATTAAGAGGTAGAAAAATATTTTGTAAAAAACTCAATAAAATCCTCCAAATTAAATAACATATACTTTGATTTGCAGTGATTTTTAGTCAACAGTAAGCATAAGTAAAGATAATGATATATACACTGAAAAATATCATTCAGGACTAAGAAATTATACAGGCCACTGAGTTGTAGGCTATACAGAAAATTGTCGTGAATATTTTGAGAATGTAAGTAGAAAGCATTGGATGTGACAAGCCCAAATAACATTAATAGCTCAATCAATTACAATTTCAAGTCAAGTCAACAATCTTTTATTAAAAATCTGCTATGTGCCAGGCATTGTGCTAAACACTGAAGACATAAAGAAAGGAATGACTTCTTGCAGAAGGTGGTATTTTAGCTGATACTCAAAAGAAGTCATAAAAACCAGTAGGTAGAGGTAAAGAGGTAGAGAATTACAAATATTGGGGACAGTAAGTGAAAATGCCCAGAGCTGAGAGATATACTATCGTATGTTTCTTAGGCAACTGGTAGTACAGTGGATAGAATATTGGGTCTGAAATTAGGAAGATCTAAGTTCAAATTTGACTTCAAATACCTTCTATATAACCCCTGGGCAAGTCACTTACCTTTTGTTTACCTCAGTTTCTTCAACTGTAAAATTGGTATAATAATAGCACCTACTTTATAGGGTTGTTGTGAGGATCAAATAACATAATAGTCATTTTTAAAGTACTTGGCACAGCGCATGGCAATAGCTGGCACCATATACTGCTTATTACCTTTCCTTCCCCCTCATTTGAGGTACAGTAAGAAGGCTATGACACTGGATTGTAAAGGAGGTAAAAAGAAGTAAGACATAAGAAGACTGAAAAGGTGGGGCGTGTTGTGAAGGGATTTAAAAATCAAACAGAGGATTTTGTATTTCATTCTTGAGGTAATAGGAAATTTAACAAATAGGGGCAAGAGAAAGAATGTGACATGGGAATACCCATCCTTTAGGAAGAACATCTTAATGTGTTGTGGAAGATAAAACGGAGTAGGACAGACTTGAGACAAGGAGACCAAACACCAGGCAATTGTAATAACTGAAGTTGTGGTCATAGGTTTTCTACCAGGTGATACCCATGTGAAATGAGAGAAGAATATACATACATATACAGATACAGATATATATACATATATTTATATATATACATACACATGTATATATACATGTATGTGTCTTTGTGTGTGTATTTGTATACATAATATGAAGGTAGAAATCACAATGTTTGGCAGCAAAAGATATGGAGAAAAAGAGGGAGAAAGATAGGAGGATGAATCTGAAGTTGAGAGCTTGAGTGATTTGGAGGTTGATGGTACCTTTGAGAAGAAGAGAGATGTTATGAAGAGGGGAGAATTTTGAGGAAAAGATAATGAGCTCAGTGTGCGGCATGTTGAATTTCATTTGTCTATAAGATATCCATAATTGGACATTAAGAAAAGACTCATTACAGAAATGGGAGCCATTCCTGAAATTGCTGTCTATATTCAGCCATGCCTCTGATTTTTTAGAACAAGTAAATAAAGTAATACAAACCTTAAAGGAAGAATTAAAAATAGAAAATATTTTATGCCAGACAATTAAATCAATTCCAACTTGACCTATTTAAACAATTTATTAATGCCCCCAATGGGAAATGGATGAAAGAAAGGGCATAGACACAGATTATGATAATTTCCTATAGCAGTTTAAGTGATGTAGCTTAACTGGGTTCTGGAACAAATGTTAACCTTTTTCAAGGGTGTTCCTATATGTGGAATACCTGGAAAATCTCCCTCTAGGAGAATCAAGATGACCTGTAAGGAAAATATCTTGGAGAAAATGAAGCATACATAGACATTTTGTAACTGGTTCCAGTCAGTAAACCATGTAAGGAAAAAAGAGCTTCTTTGATTTACTGGAGTTTCATTCAAAAAGATCTGTCAGGTATAGGCTCCAACCCTTTACCTCAGAGTTCTTGGAAGAGTTCAGCTGGTGAAGGGTGTAGACCCCATGACCTTATGAGTTCAAAATGTCTAGAGGACTCCTCATCACTGGGAGTAATAGATGGGTATCCCATTACTGTGGAATTTGGTTTGCAACCAGCATAGCACCCATACTTTGAAGAAGAATCAGTCACTTTCCAAAGTAGTCTTTAGGATTCCTAGTTCAATGTTAGTTCAGACAAAGACTCATTCAATAGCAATGCTGCTTCTGAATGTGAACTTGGTGGAACTGATACTATATAGAAACTGAGCTAAAGTTGAGCCTACTCTTCCCATCATTGAGATTGTATAGTCCATAGACAGTGAATGGGGAAGGGGGGAGAGGAAGTCTTTGTACTTTGTTTTTGTTAAGGCTTTAAAGTAAGTAGCCTTTTGGTAAAGAACTATCCAATATTAAGCAGTTAAATTGAACTGGGCATTTATCACAAGTATCTAACAACTAAAGGTGACACAGTTAGTTGGGGCTTGAGTCAATGGCAATAAAGAAGAGATACCTCACCAAACACTTGAGTCCCCTGGAAGCTCAACTGGTGATATAACAGGTCTAGCTCTGAGAGAGTGGAGTCAGAGTATACTTTAGTTCTACTATAACAGTAATTTAAAAATCAAAAGACTCCTAAAAAATTAAAAATTGAATTTTTTAAATGTCACATATATATAATGAGTATCCTCTTTATTGCCTTCTCAATGGATGGGGAGGAAGAAGGAGGGAAATAATTGGAACTGAAAATAATTTTTTTAATTTAATTAAGAAATCAAAAGAAGGGTAGAGTCAAGCTTAAAGAGTATAAGCACCAACTCAGCTGAATTTTCACAACATTCTCCTGAAAACAATGTTAAAATAACATGACAAATTGAATTCTGGAGTGGCATAGCCAACAGAAGATCAAAGACATTTTTCCTGCCCAAGACAACTTAGGAGGTTGGAAGGAGAGTTCTGTGGCACTGGGGTGAGTATGTGAAAATGGCAGCAACAGTGGCAGTGGGCCTTGGAAACAGCTGTGATAGCAGCAACAGTAGCTCTAGGAACTCTCAGCCCAGAGATATTCCAGGGCAGAGAGGAGCACTAATACTTATGACCAATGAACAGGAGTCCTTCCTGGATTAAAACCAGAAGAGCAGTGACCACAACCTCTCCCTGGATCATATCACTTTGGAAACACTGAATACTTACAGACCCTGGAACTAGCTCTGAAAAGAGTAGCACAAAAAAGTCTCAACCTTGGAATAGTGCCTCCCCACTATCAGGTGAGCAGAGCTTAACTTTAACATAAAGTTCAAAGTCAAGAAATATGCTAAAAAAAAGGTGAGCAAAAAAGCAACAACAACAACAACAACAAAAGATTGATGTTGTTGCTCAGTCACGTCCGTCTCCTTGGCAAAGACACTGGAGTGGTTTGTTATTTCCTTCTCCAGCTCATTTTACAGATGAGGAACTGAAGCAAACAGGGATAAATGACTTGCCCAAATTCACAGAATTAGTAAGTTTCTGAGGCCATATTTGAACTCAAGATAATGAGTTTTCCTGACTTCAGGTGCTGCATTCTATCCACTGCACCACCTACCTGTCCATAACCATAAAAAGCTACTGCTGTGAGAGGGAAGATCAAGACACAAATTAAGAATAAGATTAAAAAAATGAGAGCGCTGCAAGAAAATTATGAAAAGTAGATTATTGGTTAAAAGAGGCACAAAAAATCTGAAGAAAATAATACTTTAAACAACAGAATTGATCAAATGCTCTTTTTTAAGGCATAGAAATTCACCAATGAAAAGAACTCCTTAAAAAAGATAACTAGTCAAATGGGAAAAGAGGTACAAAAGCTCATTGAGAGAAAATAACTCTCTAAAACTTACAATTGAAACTGACAACTTCGTGAGGCATCAAGAAACAATAAAACAAAGACAAAAACTAGAAGAAAAGGTCAAATATCTCATTTAAAAAAACAAGTGACCTGGAAAATAGATCAAGGAAAGATCTTTTGAGAATTATTGGACTACCTAAAAACCATGATCAAAAAGAGACTAGACATCATATTTCAAGTAATTATCAAAGAAAATTGGTCAGCTATCCTACAACCTGAGGGTAAATAGAAGTTGAAAGACTCCATTGATTTCCTCTTGAAAGACATCCCAAAATAAAAACACCTAGGAATTCTATAGTTAAATTCCAGAGCTCCCAGGTCAAGGAGAAAAAGTTGTAAGCAGTCAGAAAAAAAATCCATTCAAATTTCATGGAGCCATAGTTAGGATCACATGAGATGTAGCATTAGATTGGATTACAAACCAGAATCCAACAATACTATATGTTCTTCATAAGAAACACACTTGAAACAGGAAGACACACAGAGAGAGCTAAAATAAGGGTACTGGAACAAAATCTATCATTCTTCAGTTGAGGTTAAAAAAAGCAAGAGCAGTAATTCTGATCTCAGACAAAGCAAAAGCAAAAATAGACCCAATTAAAAGAGAATTAGGGAAATTACATTTTGCTAAAAGGCACCATGGACAATGAAGTAATATCAATACCAAATATATATACCAAATTGTAAAACATCCAAAATCTTAAAGGCACAAACAAAATCAATGCTGCCAAAATTCAAAGGAAAGCAGGAAACTGAAGGAAAACATTTACAGGTTTCTTGATAAAAACTTCAATTCTCAAATATAAAAAGAACTAACTCAAACTCAAAAAATGAGAGCCAATCCCCTACTGATAAATGGTCAAAGGATACGAACAGAGAGTTTTCAGAAGAAGAATCAAAGCTATCTATAGTCAATGAAAAAAACACTTCAAATCAATGCTGATTAAAGAAATTCTAATTAAAACAACTCCTAATTCTAATTAAAACAACTCTCACACATACTGGATTGACTAACAAGGCAGAAAAGAAAGATGACAAATGCCAGACGGACGTGGAAAAGTAGGGACACTAATGTACTACTGGTTGAATTCTGAACTGGTCTAACCATTCTGGACAACAATTTGGAATTACACCCAAAGTGCTGAAAAACTGTGCGTACCTTTTTACTACTAGATCTGCATTCCAAAGAGATCAAAGAAAAAGAAGAAAGTACCAAAAAATTCATAGCAGATCTTTTTTGTAATGGCAAAGAATTGAAAATTGAGAGAATGGCTGAACAAGTTGTGGCATACAATTGTGACAGAATACTATTGTGCTATAAGAAATGAGAAGCAGAATAGTTTCAGAAAAAGTTGAGATGATTTACATGACCTAACGCAGAATGAAGTGTGCAGAACAAGGTGATCATTGTGCAGGTGTAATGGCAAGCAAAGTAGTATTTTGTTCCTTGTTTCAGCTATTCAAGTGCCTTTGAGACTTGCCTGTGATTGTATCAAGTTTTTGTTGGAAATGGTATATATTGTGCTGCCCTTAATAGGCCTAAGGGAGTTTGGAGACCTTCTCTACCCTTAATAGACCTAACATCATCACACGGAGCCCACTGTGGGAGAAACTTGCTGAAAGAACAGAACAGGAAGGGTGGAACAGGAAGGGACAGAGCATATAAAAGCTTGAGCAAAATCTGGAACCAAGCAGAGCTAAGAGAGAGAATTTTTGTGACATCAACATTCTGTCCGTTGTTCTGTCTGTTGTTCTATGTTGGTGTTACTTTGTCAGACAGAAGCATTCTGTCTGTTGAATTGTGTTACTTTGTTAGACAGAAGCATTCTCTCTATTGACTGTGTTTCTCTGACAGACAGAAGCACCCTGTTGACTTAATGTTAGTGTTACTTTGTCAGACAGAAGCACTATGTTGATTTGTGTTTATTTCTCAGAGAGAAAGTGAATTAAGATGATAGGGTCATCAATGTATGTGAATATTGTTGTAACTCTGTTAAGTTTCACATATGTAAATATTGTGGCTCTGTTAAGTTTTGTTTTCCTAGAAACAGAAACTGTGAAGAGTTTGGGGTGGAGCAGTCCCCATGAGCTGTGATATGTAACAGGAGCAGAGAGATGCCTACCTGTGAATCCAGACAATGGCCAGATGAATCCAAGAAAGAGTTCGGATCATGGAAGAGGAGCTGTGGGGTTTGAAAGTTAGCCTCAAGTAAAGATGAAAAAGAACTTTACTTGAGAATTCAGTAGAGACGGATGATATTGTAAATTACTGTGATCGAGAAGTGGATGACCTTTGTATTTTCCACTACAGTTTAAGGATAATTGACTTAAGGATGATTGGAAGCCAGTCTCCAATCAAGATGAAACAAGACAGGGGTAGTTAGGTGGCACAGTGAATAGAGCACTGGCCCTGGAGTCAGGAGAACCTGAGTTCAAATCTGGCCGCAGACACTTAACACTTACAAGCTGTCTGACCTTGGGTAAGTCACTTAACCGCAATTGCCCTGCCTTCTCCCCTCCAAAAAAGAAAAAAGAAAAAAGATGAAACAAGATGTTAGATGGGTACTTTTATTGATTGAGGAGATTGTGACTTACTGAATAATATATTGTAATCTTAAAGGTGTGGCCACCTTAGTGATAAGTTGTTATGCTATAGAATTGTGAATGTTGTGCTGTAGTTTCTTGAAGGTTTTGTTTCAGTTTATTGTTGAATAAATAGAGAACTCACTATACTATGTAATTAGATCCTTAAAGTTATTCACAGCAGGAGTCCCCAGGAGAGCTGCTCATGATTGACTTTACAACACAGTAATAAAAATACTGTAATGATGATCAACTGTGATAGACTTAGCTACTTTAATCAATACAATTATCAAACTACTCATAATGAAATATGTTATCCATCTCCAGAGAAAGAGCTGGTCAGGTCTAGGTGAAAATTGAAGTACAACTTTTTTTTTCAATTTTTTAAAATTTTTCTTTTGTTTTTTTAACATGGCAAATCTGGAAATATGTTTTGCATGATTTCACATGCATAAATGATACCATAATCATTTGCCTTCTAATGAATGGGAATAGGGCTGGAGGTAGGAAAGGAATTTGGAACTCAAAAATATTTTTTAAATTAAATTTTATGTTTATTTTTAGTTTACATCATTCATTTCCATAAGATTTTGAGTTACAAATTTTCTCCCCATCTTTCCCCTGCCCATCACCCCAAAACAGCAATCCCACTGTTTTGGGGAGCAACCTCCTCCCCCAATCTGCTCTCTCCTATATCCTCTCCTATCCCTCCTCCCACTTTCTGCTAGGGCAAGATGGATCTCCATACCCCAGTACCTGTATATTTTATTTCCCAGTTGCATGTAAATGATAATAATGATGATGGTGATAATAATAATAATTTTTTTAAATTTGATTTTACAACTTTGAATTCCAGATTCTTTCCCTTCCTCCCTTGTCATCCACCCTTACTGGAAAGAAAAGCAATTCAATATAAGTTGTACATGTGTAGTTATGCGAAACATTTCCATAGTTGATATATTGAGAAAGACTGACTATATTTCCCTCCATCCTATCCCACCCCCACTTATTCTATTTTCTACTTTGACCCTGTCCCTTTTCTTTTTTTTTGCCTTTTTTTTAGAGGGCAGTTGGGGTTAAGTGACTTGCCCAAGGTCACACGGCTAGTTTTTGTGTTAAGTGTCTGAGGCCGGATTTGAACTCAGGTACTCCTGACTACAGGGCCAGTGCTCTATTCACTGCGCCACCTAGCCGCCCCGACCCTGTCCCTTTTCAAAAGTGTATGTTTCTGTAGGGCAAGATACCCAATTTAGTGTGCATGTCATTCTTTCCCTAAGCCAAAGTCAATGAGAGTAAAGTTGAGCCATTCCCTTTTGCTTTCATGTTCTTCCCCACCATTGTAACAGTTATCCTTTGCCTCTTCTATATGAGATAATTTACCCCATTCTGTCTCTCCCCATTTCCTCTCACTATATTCCTCTCTCATCTCTCAATTTCACCTTTGAAATATCATCCCTTCCTATTTAATTGATCCTCTGCCCTCTATCTATGTATACCTGTAAACATATATATATGTTTATATATATGTGTATGTGTGTGCACACGCATATATACACATACACTTACATATGTATTCATATACATATTTACCTTCCTATATAGACATATATATATATGTATTCATATATATATATACATTTATATTCCCTTCAACTATCCTTATACTGAGAAAAATTTCATAAGTTACAATTATTGTTTTTCCATGTAGGCATGTAAATAGTTCAACTGTGATAAGTTCTTTATGATTTTTTTACCTTCTCATTCTTTTCTTGCTTCTTGTATTTGAGTGTCAAATTTTCTATTCAACTCTGATTTTTTCATCAAGAATACTTGAAAATCCTCCATTTTGTTGAATGACCATATTTTCCCCTGAAACATTATACTCAA
The DNA here is from genome assembly GCA_028646575.1 of Pseudocheirus occidentalis. NCBI lineage: Eukaryota > Metazoa > Chordata > Mammalia > Diprotodontia > Pseudocheiridae > Pseudocheirus > Pseudocheirus occidentalis. The sequence continues at coordinate 106,012,385 of CM053596.1, forward strand.
TTTTTCTGGGTAGGTGAGTGTTGGTTTTAATCCTAGCTCCCTTGATCTCTGGAATATCATATTCCAGACCTTTCAATCCCTTAATGTAGAAACTGCTAGATCCTGGGTCGTCCTAATTGTGTTTCCACAGTATTCAGATTGTTTCTTCTTGGCAGCTTGTAATATATTCTCCTTGATCTGGGAACTCTGGAACCTGGGTATAACATTCCTAGGAGTTTTGTTTTGGGGATCTTTTTCAAGAGGTGATTAGTGAATTCTTTCAAGTTCTATTTTGCCCTCTGGTTCTAAAATATCAGGGCAATTTTATTTGAAAATTTCTTAAAGGATGTTTTTAGGTTCTTTCTATGATCATGGCTTTCAGGAAGTCCAGTAATTTTTAAATTGTCTCTCCTGGATCTATTTTCCAGTAGTTTTGTCAATGAGATATTTCACATTGCCTTCTATTTTTTCATTTTGAGGGATCTGTTTAATAGTATCTTTATTTCTCATAAAGTCATAAGCTTCCATTTGCTCCAATCTAATTCTGAAGGAATTATTATCTTCAGTGAGCTTTTGAAATTCTTTTTCCATTCAGCTTTTAAAGGCATTCTTCTCCTCCTTGGCTTTTTGGACTTCTTTTGCCATTTGAGTTCATCTATTTTTTAAAATGTTATTTTCTTCAGACAGGTTGTTGACTCTCTTTTCATGATTTTTTTGCATCATTCTCATTTCACTTCCCAATTTTTCCTTCACTTCTCTTACTTGATTTTCAAAATCCTTACTGAACCCCACCATGGCCTGTAACTAATTCATATTTTTCTTGGAATTTTTTGGTGCAGGAGTTATGACTGTGTTGTCTTCCTCCAATTCCATACTTTGATCCTTTTTTCCCCTCCCAAAAAAATCTAAAAGTTGGATTGCTGTGCTTGCTTTGCTTTCTTTGCTTGCTCATGTTGCAACTCAATTACTTAACTTTTGAGCTCTTTGCCACAGTAGAACTCTACTTCCAGAGGGGAGAGCTTTGTCCCAAATCACTGGGGTTTTCATAGCTACCAGAGCTATTAGAAGGCTGCCATCTCTACAGCCCCCACCAGCCTTGGGTCACTGGTCACATACCTCAGGACCACCACCTAAGACCACAATCCAGATCCAGGCAGGTTAGAGCAAGAGCAATTACCCTCTGAATGATCACTTGGCCCCCCTGCAATCTGCAGGTCAGGAGCTCTGAAGCAGTCACATGGAGGGTGCTGCAGGGCCACCACAACTCTTCTACTTCTAGCTCTGGGGGCAGGGGCTGGACCCACTCTTCCATCCCCTCCCCAGTTCCAACAGAGTTCTACCCTGACCTCTCACTTTTTCTTTGGCATTTATGGGTTGATAATTCTGGAAACCACCACTGCTGCTGGTGATCCACTCTACCAAAGTCCACTGCAGCTCTTGGGCAGGGTCACCCTGGGGCTAAAACTAAAAAAAAATTTTAATGAATATTAAAAATAAATTTTAAAAGAGTAAATCAGTACACATTACAAAAAGAAAGATGTCAAAAGAGTCTAAAAACTGTCAACAAATACTTGATTTATTTGCCAAGCAGATATGCTAGTCAAAGGAAACACTGGTTCAAAATATAAACTTGTTTGTAAAATCTTATGGAAAAAGACAATGGAAGATAACGAACAAAATCATCTTGTAAATTGGCAAAAATCAGTGGAAGGAAAAAGAAGCTTAAAAAAGGCTTTCTAAGATATCCAACTAAGCTTAGCTATCCTGAGTGCATTTAAAGATATAGTTGAAAGGAGGATCACAAATATAAGTACACACACATATATATATACATATATGGATATACACATATACATACATACATACATGCACATACATGCAAACACGCACATTATATATATACATATATATATATATATATATATAAATATGTAAAGACCTATAAAGTTTTGCTTTTTTTAAAATAACAATCTCTCCATCATTAATGACATTAAAGCTACCACATTTGGACAGTAATTCTTCAGACCTATATGTATTTCTTGAGAAAAAAATTAGAAATAATTAAAGAAAATAAAGATGGTAACAGCTGCTAGACAGAGAAAATTCAAATTCAGGGAGATACACTTTTGAGAGTATTTATGGATCAATGTTGAAGATATCTGAAGGACTGAAAGGAACTAAAAGAAAGGAAAGAGGGAAGGAGGGAGAGATTTGTTAGTGACTTGTAAACAAGTAAACAATGAACTGGGCAGCTAGGTGGCACAGTAGAATATGCTGGGTCTGCTATCAGGAAGATGTGAATTCAAATCCAGTCTCATTTACTAGCTGTGTGACACTGGTCAAGTCACTGAACTCTATTTACTTCAGTTTTCTCATCTTCAAAAATGAACCAGAGAAGGAAATGGCAAGTTTTCCAAGAAAATCCCAAATGGGGCCACAGAGTCAGATCAGACTGAAAAAGAATTAAACAACAAAACAATGAAATTGGATTTAGACAAAAACTTTATGACAGCTTCCTCTCATTCTACTTTTTCAAACTCCTTTCATGACATTTGACAGTATATAATCCTTCCAGAAAAAAATAAGTTTCAGAGATCTTGAAGCTGTTCTGCTACTCAGTACTTATGGGGCACTGAGCAACCTCTCTTTCCTCAGGTATAAAGTGAGGGGATTGTAGTACTTCAATTTTAAGGTCTCTTCCAGCTCTGAAATTCTGGGATCCAATCAATAAAAAGAAGTTTTCTGAAAATGAGTGCTATGGGGTAGAAAAAGTAATAAGAGGAAGAAGGAATGAGAAGGAGAAAGACTTCTGGGAAGGAGTTTTTCAAAAAAGAGTGAGATACCCATCTACCAAGAGAAATGTTCAGAAGCATAAATGTACTTACTTTCAGGTCCATGGAATTGTGGTGATAAAAGCTATGTATAACCGCCCTTTATGAGAAGTCTGCTCCAGACTCTTGGGGTTAATGTTTCTATTTAGATGGAAATTGAGTGCAAAATTATTAGTAACAGCTTACAAGGACCAAATTTTAAGGGGCTGGTCTTCATACCAAGCACAGCATACTCACCAGCTGTTTCTGGCAGTGGACCACTTTTAAGTATGGTGGTCAGCTCTTACTAACAGTCATCCTATTACCTCTTCAGAAGAAAGATCCTTTTTAAAAAATCTCTGTCTTGAACACACAAGTAATCACAGACATAAAGTTGTCTTCAGGAGTCAGAGGACTATGAAACTGCCACCTGGATGAGCCATGAAGTAGCAATGGGAGAAGAACTTCTGAATCAAAGACAATGGGCAAAGCCTTCTCATCAATTAGTTCTATTTGAGACTCCATCCACCCCCATCCACCAAAATATCTTATATTGCTTAATTTCTTTCAAATACAGATTAACTTCTTTCCTAAGTGAGGCTTACATGTCCCAGGATAATTTGCAAATATGATTAGGACCCCTGAGGATTATGGGCCAAGTCACAAAACACCAGAATACCAGAAATGAAAGTGCCCTCAATCTGTTCTTATTAAAGACAACAGAAAGAGGAGTGAAGTGATTTTCTGAGAGTTATACATTTAATAGGTGACAGAAACAAGATCTGAACCTGGGTCTTCTGATTGCACATCTAATACTCTTTCCACTATACCACACTATCTCTGTACCTAAGGAACTAGACAGAGAAAGATGATGCCAAGACATCACTGAGGATCATCACAAGAGGATTATCACAAAGCAAATGATATTATCAAAGGATTTGGGAGTTCACAGTATTTCATAGTTATAAGAGACGCAGTGACCATGTATAGTCCAGATCAAGAACTTTCTATGGCCAACACAATATGTGGTTGGTTGTCCAGGATTTGCTTGAGGACTTCTACCTGGAGGCAATTTACTTCTTCCCAAGATAGCTCATTTCATTTAGGACACTTCTAATTGTTAGGAAGTTTGTCCTGACATCTGGATAAAATTTGTTTCTCTGAAATTTCCACTGTCCCTAGTTTTGCCTCCTGGAGTCAAACTGAACAATTCTAGTCCTTCTTCCATGACAGCCCTTCAAATATTCTCATGTCCCTCCCAATTCTCCAAGCCACCCATCCTGATGGAGGCCCATTACCATCCTGGTTGCCATCTTAAGGATACTCCAACTTATGAGGCCATGGCACCTAGAACTGAACACAAGACTCTCGATATAGTCTCACCAAGACAGAATACAGCAGGACTAATTTTGGACATGATGCCTCTCTTTATGCTGTCTGAATATGCATTGACTTTCATGGCTGCTGGATCACACTGATGATGCATTTAAAACTTGAGACCCACTAAAACCCCCAGATCTTTTTCTATCAAACTTCTATTTAGCTACATTGTTCCCTACAAAAAGGCTCACACATCAGACTATCTAGGACAACCCTATTTGTATCTAAACGCTCTCTGGTAATTGTGCTTCTTTTTATTCACTATTATTTGGCAGAGTCCCACTCATTAATTCTAGGTGGGGGATAACAAGAAACTTCAATGACCTTATATTCAAGTAGGAACATAAGGCTTATACATAAATAGCTACAAAACATGTTAAATGCTTTCCAAGAGCTACAAAGTACAATATGAGTTATAAGGAAAGAAAGGTCATTATGGAAGTGAAGGAGTCGAGGAAGGCTTTATGGAGGTGGCATCTGAGCCTGAGCATGAAGGAAAGGTAGGAATGAATGAGTAGTGATATTGTGGAGAAAGGCACCCCAGGTGTAGAGAACGGTGTGAGCAAAGACATTGAGGCAAGAAGGTGCAGGGAGCTTGGGGCTAAACATCTATTATAATAGTCTTTTTTTGCATTTTTGGAGGGGGGAAGGTAGGGCAATTGGGGTTAAGTGACTTGCCCAAGGTCACAAGGCTAGGAAGTGTTAAGTGTCTGAGGCCAGATTTGAACTCAGGTCCTTCTGACTCCAGGGTCGGTGCTCTATTCACTGTGTCACCTAGCCACCCCTTATTATAATATTCTAGGTAAGGAAAAATGACCCTGAACTAAGAGGACAGCAATGGGAATAGAAAAGAGGAGAGAGATATAAAAAAAATTAATGCAGAAGTCAAAGCAATAGCATTGGGTGACTGTAATGACCAGGAGGGAGAGGAGACAGATGGGAAAGAAAGAGGACAAGCATTTATTAAGCACCTAGTACTGTGCCAAGCACTGCAATAAATATTTTACAAATATCATTTTATCCTCACAACCCCAGGAGGTAGATGCTTTTATTATCCCCATTTCACAATTGAGGAATCTGAGGCATACACCAGGGTCATACAGGTAGTAAGTGCTGAGACAAGATTTGAACTCAGGACTTCCTAATTTCAGGTCCAACGTTCTATCCATTGTGCCAAAGTTAAATATAACTCTAGGGTTTTGAACCTGAGTAACAAGAATAATGATTTCATTCTCAGGAAACCAGAAACTTCCTCCCATAGGGTCTTCCCCTTTTTTTCTGACCATAGGGAGGCAGCCTCCTGAGCTCACACAGGAACCAATTCAGGCTGGCTTGTGGCATAGAGGTAATAAACCACTCAGTGATGGTTTCAGTTAAACTTGATGTCTTAGTAAATCTCTCCTTTCCTCAGCACCATATGTTAGAAACATTACACGGACTGCTGCTTGGTAACTCACAAGCCATTCAGAGCCAATAGGAATTAGTCCCTAAATTTGGTCCCTGGAAACATCTGGATGGTTGGCGTGGTGTAGATCAATCATTCTAATGATTGGTTAGAGTTTTCATTTTTGTTTTGTAGTGGGAGACTTTCCCCGTCTCCCACCCACCTGCTATAGGATCTTGGGCTTGAGGTTCTGTACCCCATATGTTCCCAAGACTCTCTGGGACTCTGGACAGGGAAGTTCTTGTGAAGACTTCTCTTTTAATGAATATTTTCTGTCTATCTGCTGAGGATTAGAATTAGCTTCTGGGATAACAACTTTTCCACACTCCATTCCAGGTTCCAGAAACAGGAAAACTAATTAGAAACATGAATCTGCTTTTAATTTTCCCTCCAAAGCGGGGAAGGGGGGGGGGGGTGGAGAGCAGGAGGGAAATCCATTCCCATTAAAATCTATTAGGTGAAAACAAGAGCCAGGTCCTTAAATTATGACTAGGAAGCACATGCCCTGATTTGGGCTTGCATACCACTGATGGAAGAAAGAATGGCTTACACATTATGCGATAGTCTCCACAGGTTTTCTCCCATGCCTGGGGTGTTCTTTCTCTTCACTACTATCTCTTGGTTTTCATCAAGATTCAGTTCAAATCCTACTTACCTCAGGAGACCTTCTCCAGATACCAGGGCCTCCCCTTCACCAAATCAGTACCTTTCCTCCTTCAGAAATTCTGTGATTAACTCCCATTTTCACTGATGTAAATGCATACATCATACTGTATATAATTTGATAATATATGATAGATGCATATATAAGCATATGTGTCTTGTATGTACTTTTTGGTTTTTGCAGACTGTCTTCCCATTTTGAATATGAACTCTTTGAAGGTAGGAACCATGGTTTTGTCTATCTCTCTATCTCCAGCACTTAACACAGTGCATGGCACATAGCGAACATTTTAATAATTGCTTATTCCCTGAGTGACTGATTTGACAAGTCTTCTCTATCTCTGTGTCTGTCAGACAGATCATACAGCTTAAAGGGGTCCCAAGGGTCATTTCATCTAAATGCTTTATTTTACACATGAGGAGTCTCCAGATCTCTCTGTGCATTTGTGCCTCTGTGCCTCTCTCTCTCTCTCTCTCTCTCTCTCTCTCTCTCTCTCTCTCTGTCTCTCTCTCTCTCCCTCTGTCTCTGTCTTTGTCTCTCTTTCTCTCTCAATCTCTTTCTGTCTCTTTCTCCCTGTAATTATAATGCAAGTTAAGTTCCAGTATGTTGGTATGTGATATGATACAACAATTATTGATTCCTGCCATTGCTGTCCCTTCCCCCCCCCACTACTATTTGGGCAGGCTCAATACAAGCTGTATACAGTCTTAGTAATGGAGTCATGCAGTCCTACCCTGTCCCATCCACCTCCTCTCCTCTAACCCTCCTCAGAGGGAGTTTTCATGCTTCTAACACAAACATAGGACAGTATAAAAAGCGTTGATCCTAGAGTCAGAGGAGCAGGGTTCAGATTCCCACCTATAGTGTCTACGTGACGCTAGGCAAGACACACAAGAACCCTAAGCCTCAGTGTCCTCATCTGTAAAATAATGGGGTTTGACTAGATAGCTTCCAAGCCTTCCAGCTCTGGATCTGATGACTTTGCTATAGATAATGAGAATTACAGAAGGATGGGCTATTTGTAATCATCACAAATATCTACAGTCCCCATTTTAGTAATAGCTTGGGTTTCTAAAGCTAACTTGTAAGTCAGTTGTTTGGAACTAGGATCATATTTTCTCATAAAAACAATGCTACACATAGTGAATTGGCTCCTAGGCCAGGCCACAAAAGTCTATGTAGCCCAAAATGAAATGTTTAGCCAATGGAACATTTTCTTTTACTGAGAAAATAAGTTCTGTGTTCCAATTCACATCTCTGAGAATACATCACCCCAGCGGCAGTCCTAGCAAGAGCAAGGATTCCATCATCCCTCCTGCCCTGAAAGTAGGACTAAGGACTACCCTAGTTCCTTTCCTATGGAGGAATGTGGGGACAGTGATTCCTAAGATGTGTGTGTGTGCATGTGTGTATGTGTATGTATGTGTGTGTGTGTGTGTGTGTGTGTGTGTGTGTGTGGAAAGAGAGAGAGAGAGAAAGAGAGATAGATGGATAGATAGACAGACAGATAGATAGGCAGATAGGCAGACAGGCAGACAGACAGAAGTTTCTCTAGTACCTTACTGATCCCATAAGTCTTTGGGATCAGAGAGGTCCTCTCTATTGGAGGTGAGTGTAGGCAAGTAGACACATAGCTTAAAGTGAAGATTTCTGAAAGGTTTTGTAGGAAACTTGGAACCCTGGGATGAAGGAGGAGAAAACAATGGGAAATGGTATGTCATGCCCTATAGGGGACTTTGAAATTTCTTCTCCCTTAGTGCAATGTCAGATATTGGATATGGGTGTAATTTAAGGGGGCTAAATTGTTCTTTCTGACTCTTGGCTTGGGACGTGCTTTATTCATCTTCCAGTTCACTTGGACCTCAAACCATCAGCCCCTGAGGCAGTAGAGGCAGAGTTCTGATTTCTTAGGGAGACCAATGGCATGCTTAGTCAAACATCAAGATATAACATTGGGAGGGAGGTGTCAGTTGAGGTACAAACTAGTAATTCACCTTGTCTTTTTTCCTTAGAGTCTAGAGAAGAGTAAATAGAAGAGCCAGAAATGGGCTCAACTTGAAATTGTTCATTCTTGGAAGTTTGGGACAGGAAGTAGGGGGAAGAGTCGGTGGCTTGGCTTCAGCTGCCAGCATTAAGAACATTTGCAGTTAATGTATTTTCCTGATTTTGTGCTGCTTTTATATTTCTTTCTAATTTTTTAAAACATTTTTATTTAAAGTTTTGAGTTCCAAATTTTATCTCTCCCTCCCTTCCTCCCAACCACATATAGTTTATGCATGTCCTGCTTTTATTTTTCAAGTAAATGACCCATTTTCAACACTGTATGGTGTCATGTTGGCAGCAAAATATCTTGGTATTTTGACTAAAGAATTAAGAGAGATGAGGAACTTATGAGCATTAGTTTGAGGAGACTGAACCTACATCAGACAAGTTTGGAAGAAACCAGAGGGTACTAGATCCAGTTCATTAGGCATAGATCCAGCGCTTCTGTCTCAGGCACTGTCTTTACATAGGACAAATAGACAAGAGATGAGGGGGGGAGAGGGAGGAAGGGAGACAGAGAGGGGGGAGGAGAGGGAGGGAGAGGGAGAGAGAGAAAGAGGGAGGGAGGGAGAAAGGGAAGGAGGGAAGGAGAGAGAGAGAGAGAGAGAGAGAGAGAAAGAAAGAGAGAGAGAGAAGGGTATTTGATCCAAAAAACTTAGAGACCACTCATCTAGAGTAGTTTTTTTCTCCTTTATCAGCAAGCCTATTTCTCTATCTAGGTATAACATTATTAGCATACATGTCCCAAAGAGGTGTGGATTCTTGGCTTTCTTCTATATAAAAATTTTCACTAGGCTCCTTGGGGATCTTCTTTTCCCCGGCTTGAATTTTCATTTTTCCCATATAAGCTCTACTCTCTTTTTAATTCTCTTGGATGATTTTTCCTTCCCTTCAGTCCCAGTCCTGCTCTCCCTCTGTCCTGGTTTCCCAATCTCTCCTAAACAAGACTGTTAAGGTCATTGAGGGCAGCCAGATGTGAATGGCAGGTCACCTGGCTCAGATAAATTCCTTTCAAACACTCCTGAATGAAATTGTTTGGCCACTATGAGTGGTGTTATGGAACTCTGGCAATCAGAAAAGATGTCCCAGGAATGGAGACAGGCAGATGTTGTCCTGGTTTCTTAATAAGGAAAAGGAGGTAGATTCTTCACACTACAGGCTTGTAAGCTAGATATCAATCCCTGTAAAAATTCAAGAAGAGATCACTGAAGGGATGTTTTGTGTGTTTCTGTAAAAGGCCTTTGAGAGATCAGTTTCTTTGGAGTAGTGGGATAAAAAGCAAGGGACTAAATGAATGGAGAGGAAGCAGAAGCAGCAAGTGTAGGCTGTTTCATAGTGACATACACACAACGGAGGTCTTTTCACCACAACTACCACATAAAGAGAAAGGTGGATAAGATATATGGTTAGGTCAGAACCAGCTCATTCAGGTTATTAAATTTTCAGTATGGGCATTTACCCTGCGGAAATGGGCAATGCTACAAATCAGGGTTTAATTCATTGTTTTGTTAATTGTCTACACTAAAAGTAATGGAGAAAATGTTAATAATACAAATTAAACTTTAAAGTATGTCTAGCATACCATTTTTTCTTCTGGAAATCCAGTTGCTACACATTTACCAGCCCACTCCAGGTAAGAATCTTAAATCTTGGGGATTTAAGGAGTCAGAGATTCCTAAAAAGCCAGATCTGAAAAAAGGCACCTAATATTATCAATCCTCTATGTAAAGAAAGCGGTCCTAGGTCACATAATGTAAGTGACAGAACAAAGATTTGAATTAAGGTCTTCTGACTCCCAGTCCAGTGCTCTTAAAAACACTTTCTAGACCAGGGGTCCTTGGGTGCAGCCTTTTGACTGAGTCCAAGTTTTATAGAACAAATCCTTCTATTACGGGGATTTCTTCTCTGTTAAGGGGATAAGTTTAGATTCAGTAGAAGAGCTGAACTTGAGGACCTAGATGGCCACATGTGGCCTCAAGGCCGGAGGTTTCCCATCCCTGTTCTAGACCATGACCTATTCAAATGATTAAAAAAAAAAACAAACTGGCTCTGGGAATTAGATGGTTTAGTCTCTGCTTTTCTCATGGAAAAACTAAGAGGCAAGTTTTTCAAGATGAAGTCTCACATAAAGACTTCTATTGTTGCTCCCCTACTTTCTTTCTTCCTCCACCATTTTTTCAAAGGTTCCCAGGAGGCTGATGAAGGATTTTCCCAAAAATCACTTTCTAGGAATGAAATGTCTCCCTGCAGTGGCTGCTACCTAAGTCTGGCTGCCCAGGACTGAAGAGTAAAAACCAATAAAGGAAACTGAGCCTGAGTCACATGACTTGAACTAGGAGAGGGGAAAAAAATAAAGACATGAGGCATGCTCCCCCTCATCATTTCTCTACTAGAATTCAAGAACTTGTGGGTCTCCACCCCTTAATCTCCAACGTCCTCCTCCCAAGAAATTGTCACAGCAGGAGATCAGCAAATTCTTCTGGAATGAAGCAAGCAAAAATTCCCCTTTACTCTAGATACTAGGATAATTGGTGATATCCCTGGAGGACCCCTGGCCTGCTTTGTGAGGCATTCTTTTGACAGCTCTCCAGCAGCAACCCAAATTGTCCAGCCTCCTCATCTGCTAAGGCCAGCTCATTCCTAGGCCAGAAATATCATCACTACTCTCCCCACAGACCCCCCCCCCCATTCTCTCTCTAGGTCCTATATAGTCCATGGTTTGGAAGAAAGAGTTCTGGACTTGGAATCAGGAAGGTCCAGGTTCAAATCTGACCTCTGGCACTAGTTGTGGGACACAAATCACTAAACCTCTCTGAGCTTTTAGTATCCCCATTTGTAAAATGGTGTTAATTATATTTTAGCATTTCCTGAATAGGACTGTTAGGAGACTGAAAAACAATAATGTATATAAAGTGCTGTGCAAATTATCAACAGTGTTTTGTGAACTATTTATGTCACAGGTTTTTTGGAAGGAAAATATTTTTGAAATGATAAAGCATGAAATAAACATGAGTTATTCTTAATAGCCCGTCTTTCTGATTCTCCTTAGACTTTTACTTGCTTTGGGGAACTTCTGGGACCTTGGAAGACAAAAATCACTACTCAAAGGTCTGATTTAATAAGCATCAGTCAACTTACGTTTCTTAGTCCATAGGCATCAAACAGATGAGGTCTCTTCAAGCCTGGAGCTGCCCCTTCCTAGACTAATCTGGATTTCTCAGCTCAGTTTCCCTCCTAATTGAGATTCCAGGTTCTCTTTCCTCATGGGAATGGTGAATAAGCTCCCAGTTTCAGATACGGCTTCCATGTTGGTTATTGTTAAGTTGCGTCAGTTGTGTCTTGCTCTTTGTGACTCATTTTGTTGGGGGGGGGCATGGAGTGTTAGCAGAGATACTGGAGTGGTTTGCCATTTCTTTATCCAGCTTATTTTACAAATGAGGAACTAAGGTAAATAGGTCAAGTGACTTGCCCAGGGTCACCCAGCAGGTAAATGCCTGAGGTCAGATTTGAACTCATGAAGATGACTTCCTGATTTCAAGTCCAGTGTTTCAGCCACTAGGCCACTTAACTACCCTACCTTCCACATTACCTTTGTTAATTTGGGTTCCTGAAAATCCTTGTTTGTTTCTTTTTGTCCCCCAATAGTCTAATATATACAATTAAAAAATTGTAGAGATAGAAGAGACCTCAAAAGCCATCTAACCTTAACTGAACAAGAATTGTCCCTATTATCTCTTTAACAAGGGAGATAGGAGGTGCAGTGAATAAAATCAAAAAGTCCTGAGTTCAAATCCATCCTCAGATACTTAGTAGTTGTGTGACCCTAGACAATTCACCTAACCTCTCTAAGCCTCAGTTTCTTCATTTGTGAAATGGGCATAATAAGAGCACCTACCTCCCAAAGTTGTTGTGAGGATCAGATGAGATAATATTTGGAAAGTACTTTGTAATTATTAATACATAACATTATAATTAATGTTAATTATTGATAAACAACAGTATCATAAATAATAATTGTTAATTATTAATTAATAGATAATATAATAATAAATGCTATTATTTTATTCAAACATGACAGCCTTCAGAAGCAGGCCATTTCCCTTCTTGTACAGTTCCAATTATTATTCTTTTTTCTTATATAACACTGGAATTTGATTTCCTGACACTTTTACCAAGATTCTTAGTTCTATGCTCTGGAACAAAGAAAAACAAGTCTAACCTTCATTCCATACAATAAATCCTTAATTACTTGAAAATACAATAATAACCACCACCACGACAGTGGCTAGTGTGTTTATGGAGGCTTAGGGTTTAACGAGTGCTTTTACAAATGTTACCTCATTTTTTCCTCACAACAATCCTGCAAGGAAGCTCTTATTTTTGTCATCCCCATTGTAGAGATGAGGAAACTAAGGTAGACAGAGATTAAATGACTTGCCTAGGGTTGGATAGTTAGAGTCTTCATTGGGATTTAGGTCTTCCTGATTCCAGGCCAAGCACTCTACCCAATATACCACCCAGCTGCTCAATTAATATTCTATTATATATTATAAAAACTGTAATATCAATAATATTATGATATTTTAAAAAAGAAAGCATCAGCAGAATTGATCAATATACCAAATAAGTCTCAAAATGTGTGTGATTTGGAACCACTTCCAAATCTTCTTAACCACATCTTGCTCACCTCACTCCATCTTGACTACAAGGATATTACAGAAATTTCTAAAAATTTCTTGTAATCCAAGTGTATTGTATTTTATGATGTCTAAAGCATTCTCCTGTTCCACCAGTCTAGTAATGCTATCATAAAGAGAAATGAAATCCAGTTGGACATGACCTGTTGTTGATGAAACCATGCTGACTCTTTGCTATCAGAATTTCCTTTTTTTTGTCTTTTTGGAAGGGGGAAGGCAAACCAGTTGCGGTTAAGTGATTTGCCTAAGGTCACACAGCATACAGCTAGTAAGTGTTAAGTGTCTGCGTTCAAATTTGAACTCAGGTCCTCCTGACTCCAGGGCCAATGCTCAATTCACTGAGCCACCTAGCTGTCCCAGAATTTCCTTTTCTAAATATTCATGAGCCACCCCTTTCATAATATGGCTCAGGATTTTTTCAGAAATCACATAATCTTAGAATCGAAAGATACCTCTCAGAGGTCATTTAGTCTAAACCCCTCACAACAATCTATGGTTTATATCCTTCATCTTCCTTTTTTTCCTTTTTTTTGAAAGTTAAGACATTCTCCCTTCTTCAGTACTAGGATGATTTTTCTTCTTCCCAATGATTTTTCAGAGCTCATTGACAGCAACTCACTAATCACATTTGTTAAGTCAGGATACAGTTCACCCATGCCTACTAACTTCAACTCATTGAATATCTTTCTGGGTCATCAATAAATGATAGGTGTCTTGGGTTTCAACTATTTACCATTTTTGCTACATCTTTCCTGCTCCAAAAATGGTTCTTCTAGAAAAAAAAAAACAAAAACAGAAACAAGAGTTGAATGGTGCCATTCTTTATTTATCCCACCATTGCAAGGAGCAGTTCTATCCTTTCTCTGATCTTCTTATTCCCAACATAGTTTTTTAAAAAAAGGAAGAAAGAAAAGAAAACCATTTGCTATTGATAAAATTCATCCCCATTCTTCCTTCTGAGATTTAGTTTTCCTGATATTGACTTTATTTTATATTTTATATTTTACAAAACCGTAACATGAGTTAAAATTTTTATCCTCATGTGTCTTGCCTTTGCTTCCATGTTTTGTATATATCTCTTAAAATCTCCATTAACTGAGGCAGTCAGTGCATGTTCACATCAGTTTCTTTTGTCAATTATACTTTTTCTTCTTCTTTGACCTCTGGCCAATTTTATCTGTAGAATTTTAGTTCATGTTCCTACCCATCCTTTCTCTGAGCTCTTTGAAATCTGTTTCCCCCCCCCATATGGTAGATATCAAATTGTGCCTAGTTTACCACCTCCTCTTTTATCATAAATTCCATAACATAGGCACATTAATTCACTCTCAATGTTATCATTCCTTTGCTTAGCAGTTGGGTGGCTCAAAACATTTCATTAAAGAACATGAATTTTTCAGAGGCAAATGTTTAATGAATACTCAATCATAAAAGGCATTATTTTTATTCCTCAAGCAAAAAGAAACTAAATAAACTTAAATATTGTTTCTAAATTAATAACTCAGCTTTCTTTCTAAAGTATTAACTTTGCAAGTGGCCCCTTTTAATCAAATCTTCCCCCATTACCTCTTCCCAAAACAAACAAACAAACAAAAAGGAGAACAGTCTTCTCAAGTCTTATCTTCTTGACTGAAAAAGCATCTTTCCAACTGAACTTTGCTTCCCTAGTCCTGAATTTTTGCCATGACAGACGAGTAGTGAAGTTTAAGGACTAGTGACCAGAGGAATACTCTCTTAAAATTTAACCCTTTCTTGCACTTCTCTCACTAAGTTGTTATAAGGATCCAATATAGTGAGAGAAATTATTATTAACAAACAGTTATGGGGAAGATCCAGGCTTTATCCCTGTCCTATTTCTTTGTTCAAAACCAAGCCTTTGAAGGACATTACTGACCTCTGCCAAAAATTTATCCCACCTAGACCATCTTATTTAGGTGAATTTCTGCCCATTGTGTTCCACTCAAGTGAGTTTACACAGAGGTAGATCCTTTGGGTAGAGGTAGATCTTGATCAGAAGTTCCCAAACTCATTTGGCTTACTGCCCCTTTTATATATTTTTTTCTTTTTGGAGGACAGAAGGTAGGGCAACTGGGCTTAAGTGACTTGCCTAAGTTCACAAGGCTAGTTTTGTGTTAAGTGTTTGAGGGCAGATTTGAATTCAGGTCCTCCTGACTCCAGGACTGGTGCTCTACTCACTGTGCCACCTAGCCATCCCTACTGCCCCCTTTAAAAAATATATTCAGTATCCCTCTGGAAACCTACTTTCTTTAACCCTTTAACAGTTTTTTTAAATTTGCATCATTTCAAAAAATATATATAAAATATTTTAAAATAACAAAACTTAAATTTAATAATTGACTATAAATTTGTGAGGTCTTTTCTGCATTGAAATTTTGGTGATGCAATATTGCATCATGTAGCCATATAGCATTGCATTTTAAACAAGTCATTACTCACATATTCCTGCTGATGCGTGCTTGACTTCTTGACAATGTGTGACATGTGCACCTGCCAACACTTGCTTGTTAAGACCTGTCAGCAGACTTGATTTCTGATCAGTTATAACTTGCATTTTGTGTGTTTATCTGGAAAAGAATGTCATCACTATGACTTTAACTCTGTTACACAACAGATGAAATGTTTATGTATGATTTTTCCAAAATTTTCTTATCTTCTTTCCTTATGCTTCCACCACCCACTTACTTTATTCAATGTCCCCCAACTGTACACAAAGTTAGTACTGCTCCCCTGGATCATTCCAGTGCCCCCCTAGGGAACAGTATTACTCACTTCAGGAACCTATGGTTAGACTGCCCAGGGTTGGAGGTGGTCTGAGTGTAGTGAAAGTCTTTTTGTCCAAGTGTGACATGATGTTACTCTTTCAGTCCCTCATTGAAGTGAGTCCACTTCTCAATGTAATATTCATTCCTTCATTACTTGTTAACCAATCAGAGTAAATTGTTACCTTCAGGAACACCCACTTTTCCAAAGGCAAATAAACTATGATTCCACCACCATGAGAAGTCTTTGACATTCAAGAGTGCTATTGACCTACTTTATTAATAAAATGGGTAACATTACTAGTAAAATTATTAATTATTCATAAATTATCTCTCAAACTTTTTTAAATATACAAGGGCAATATAACGTGAAGCACTTTGCAAATCTTAAAGTGCTATATAAATTGAAGATGAAAAGAAAGAATGAGATGGATAGTATCATGGAACCAATGAACATAAACTTGGACAGACTTGGAGAGAGAGTGGAGGCTAGAAAAGCCTGACATACTTTGGTGTATGGAGTCATTCAGAGTCAGACACAACTGAACAACATAAATGCTGGTTATTATTATTTTCCTTCCTTACCTAAATTTACCAGCACCTGAGGACTATGACCTAAGTTATGAAAACAAAGTGATGACAGGAGCCACAGAGAGAAAAAAAAATGTCTAGTATAAGGAATTGTTTTTTAAGAGTCTATGCATCATATTTTATTTTTATATACATATATAATATATATATATATATATATATTTTAAACATTAGATTTTAGAACTTTAAATTCTAGATTCTGTCCCTTCCTCTCTCATCACCCACCCTTACCAGAAAGACAAGCAATTCAATACAGGCTGTACATATGTAGCTATGCAGAACATCTCCACGATGGACATATTGTGAAAGACTAACTATATTTCCCTCCTTTCTATCCCATCCCCCACTTGTTCTAATCTCTACTTTGTCCCTGTCCCTTTACAGAAGTATGCGCTTCTAACAACCCTCCCTCCCAACTTGCCCACCCCTCCATCATCCCCTTTCTCATCCTCTTCCCCCTACTCTCCTGTAGGGCAAGATACCCAATTTAGAGTGTATGTTATTCCTTACCTAAGCCAAATTCAATAAGAGTAAGGTTGACCCATTCCCTTTTTGCTTTCCTGTTCTTCCCCTCCATTGTAACAATTATCCCTTGCCTCTTCTATATGAGATGATTAATCCCATTCTGTCCCTCCCTGTCTCCTCTCATTCTATTCCTAACCTACCTCTCAATTTCACCTTTTAAAATATCATCCCTTCCTATTCAATTGATCCTGTGTCCTCTGTCTATGTATACAAATATACACACACTCATATATGTATCCATACACATATATACCCTCCTATATAGACATATGTGTACATTTACATATAGATGTATACATTTATATTGCCTTCACCCATCCTCATACTGAGAAAAGTTTCATAAATTACAATTATCCTTTTTCCACGTTGGGATGTAAATAGTTCAACTTTGATAAGTTCCTTATGAATTCTTTTCCATGTTTACCTTCTCATGCTTCTCTTGCTTCTCATATTTGAATGTCAAATTTTCTATTCAGTCCTGACTTTTTTCATCAAGGATGCTTGAAAGTCCCCCATCTCATTGAATGACTGTATTTTCCCCTGGAACATTATACTCAATTTTGCTGGGTAGGTGATTCTTGGTTTTAATTCTAGCTCCAGAATATCACAGTCCAGGCCCTTTGATCCTTTAATGTAGAAGGTACTAGATCCTGGGTTATCCTAATTGTGTTTCCATAGTATTCAAATTGTTTCTTCTTGACAGTTTGTAATATTTTCTCCTTGATCTGGGAACTCTAGAACCTGGCTATAACATTCCTAGGAGGTTTCTTTTGGGGATCTTTTTCAAGAGGTAATCGGTGAATTCTTTCAAGTTTTATTTTGTCCTCTAGTTCTAAAACAT
>CM053596.1:106036495-106053733 GCA_028646575.1 Pseudocheirus occidentalis
CCCTGGGAGCAGTTTGGCTGGACTTGCTCTTCTCCTCCCGAGTTAGCAAAATCCACTGACCTTTCTCTTAGCCTTTTTTTCCTTCTGGCCTGATAAATGTGGTAACTGTGCCTCCAGTGCAGCAGATCTGCTCTCCTATCCCATCTCTGCAATTTGATGAAGTTAGATTGTGGTTTCCAAATCCTTCTTTATTCTAATCACTTTTACCCTGATTATTCCTTCATTTGTCAATGTGTCTCTTATAAATGATTTCTTGACACCTCTCTAAATTCTTTCAGAAGTGCAGTGGGGAACACTGAAAATCATGTCAGACTTTTTTTTGATATGTTACATAGTTTTGCCCAACTGATTTTCCCTCCCTCCTGTCTCCACCTCCTCCCCCAGCCCAGATATTCTTTATTATAAGGGGTGGTTTTCCGGTCAGTGAAAGGATAAGGGATTCTTTGGGAAATGTGGGTTATATAAAAACAGGAGATAAAAAAAAACATTTTTTATAGCATACCTTCTATTGGATACAATATCCAAAGTAGCTTCATAGGAAAAACAGATTTAGAACTGGAAATAATGATAGAAATTATTGAGTTCAATCCCTCAGCTAGATGGCCCAGCAGGTGAAGTTCTGGGCTTGGATTCAGGAAGAGCTAAGTTCAAATCCATTCTAAGATACTTACTAGTTGTGTGAACCTCACTAAACCTCAATTTTGTCATCTGTAAAATGGGAATGATATTAGCATCCACCTCCCAAAGTTGTTGTGAGGATCAAATGAGACAATTTCTGTAACTTCCTTAGCACAACTGCATGGTGGGTACTTAATAAATGGTCCTTCCCTTTCCTTTTCCCACCATTACAAATAAGGAAAATGAAGTACAGAGAAGTTAAGTGACTTGTCTAGGTTCATGCAGGGCAAGTGTGAGGGAGGCAGAAAATGAAACCAGGTCTTTCTGACTCCAAGTACAGTGTCTTATCTATTGTACCATGCTGCTTCTCACAATAGCAAGTTTGCTTCAAAAATTAAAAAAAGCACTCAGCTGCCATGGGATCTCTACCCCAGGTTAAAACATGGTGGGTTCTCATTTTTGTAACATAGCAAGCTCTCCAGCTGCTTTCCAGGTTCACTCAAGCTGAATACTCTGAGAGTCAACTTGTAGACTTCTAGATAGCTTAGAATCTTCCACAGTGTTTCTAACCCCCTGGTTTTTGGCCAGCTTGTTGGGGTCTTGAGTAGCCAAATTCAAAATCTGGGGCAGAGTTAAGAAATAGCTTGAGCATTCCATTTACCTCTCAAAGACTGGAATTAAGCAAACAGACTTTCTCCTCCCCCTCCATCTTTGACAAAACTAACTTTGGAACCATTCTAAAAAGCAGGATCTACACAGGATCTCCATTATAGTAGCTATTTTTTGATTCATTGAACATTACAATAAGATGTTTTGAGCTTAGGAGTCTTTTTTCTGTGATATAATTTTACCCACAAGTAAACAGAGTACTAAAGAGAGCATGTGACTTGCTTCCATGTCACATAACTAGATCTCCTGACTCCTCTTGCATAATTCTATTCCATATCTGCCATATTTCATTTATAGTGGATTTTCTGAGGTTCATGGTATTTTATTTTCTTAAAACACACACACACACACACACACACACACACACATTACAGTCGATCAGCTGGTCTAGCACAGAGCAAGTTATAGAGCTAGGTCCATCCCTAAGCAAGACCATGAGGCTGATGTTGTTCCACGCTGGCAGGGGCTGACTACAAAGTGATGTCAAGCAGCATCTTTGGCCATAACTAGTTTTAGCCTCTCTCTCAGTCCTGGGACCTTCAAGAGGAGGAAACTGCAGAGAATTGGCCCTCTGTCCCTTTATCCGTTATATGGGGAAAATAACATCAGATTTAGGATATTTAATTAAATGCTAAAAATTGGAGGCAAATTAATTAAGCTGTAACTCAAAAACCCTTCTCCCACAAACATTTCCTAAAACAGGGTAGTCTAGGCAGCATTAATTGTTACAATTAATTAGGCATTAAACTGATAATGGCTACAGCTGCTAACAATTAACAGCTAATTGCATCAAGCACTTTAACCATTTCGAAAAAGAAATGGAAATTGGAAGGAAAGAGGGAGGGGATGGGGAAAGAAAAAAGAGAGGAAGACAAATATGTGCTTTATAAATGAATGGGAGCAGCTAGGTGGTACAGTGGATACAGCCCTGGGTCCTGAAGTCAGGAAGACTCCTCTTCTAGAGTTCACACCTGGCCTCTGACACTTAGAAGCTGTGTTACCGTGGCCAAGTCACTTGAAGCTGTTTGCCTCATGTAAAATGAGTTTGAAAAGCAAATGTCAAACCACTCCAGTATCTTTGCCAAAAACAAATCCCAAAAGGGGTTGAAAAGAGTTAGAAATCACTGAAAAATGACTAAAACAAGCATAAATGAATGAGCTACAGGCAACTCAGAATTAAGTCTTACTCCTCCAGAACCCTGGAGGAAGTTTACTGTAGTGTATTGATCCGAGTATAGGCTGCCTTTTCCCACTAAAGCTGACTTGTATAAAACCTGAATGCAGCCTATAATCTGAGTTTTTTTTCCTTGTAGATACACACACACACACACACACACACACACACACTTTTCAAGTGGTCTCACTGAGGTACACAATGAGTAACCTATAGAGAAGTCTCAGCTCCAGTCCCAAGGTTGAGCTGACTTGGACCCCATGAGTCTGGGTCAATGTTTCTCCTCAGTGATTTCCAGAATAATACCAATCTTTGCAATTTTGTATATGCTTTTTATTTTTAAAGCTAAAAGCTATCCTGCTTTATTTTATCTTCTAAAGGAGGAGAAGGAACGATGATCCACCATCTTTTAGAGGGACAAACTTAAGTCCAGATTATGCCTCCAAATGTTTTGCTAATGTCTCCCTAATTGCCAGTCACATAGATCCTCAACCCCCTGACTTTGTGTTTTAAATGCCACATCCTCAGGGTATCTGTCTCCCCACCACCCACACCCCAATTCCATCATACCAGGGGCGAGTACAGTGTTATTAGTGTAGTCTTCATCAGGAAGGAAGTTGATGGGAAATGTATTTTTCCCAGTTTGAAGTAGGGTCTAAGGAATGCTGGGAGGCAGAAGCCTTAATAGAAAGGCATAGCCTTTTGTTCTTCAGGACTCCGGGTCTTCAGGGAAAGGAGGGAAGGCTAGAGGAGACCTGCACCAGTGGTAAGCCGATGGCAAGGAAAGGTGCTGCTACAACTCAAAATGAATGTAAACTTTGGAGCCTTGTCTGGATTCTTAACCCACTTAAGGAGTTATCAGCTTACACAGAATTAGCTATTTGCTTTAATGTACCTGTTTGACCTCTGTTGGATATAGTGAAGTAATCTCCTCTCCACTCCTCTGCCTCATCACAAGCTGGTCAACTTTCAACACTACCCTCAAGAGTTTCTTACTCTATTTGAACCCTTTTAATTTGCAGGCCATATTTTTGCAGCAGGCTTTGTTTTCAGATAAAGTGGCTTTTGTTTTATTCTGACTGTTTGCTATAAAGTAGAGACCTATACAAGGGAGGAACCATCAAAGAGGAACCTGAGATGAATTGCCTTAGGCTTAACCACAAGCTTTGATTGAAGCTCTCCCTCTCCAGAGACGCAAAAGGAGCCTTCATTAGACATAGGTTTGAGGCCAATTCAGCAACTAGTATAAAGCAACTAAGGTAGGCCCCCAAATCAGCTTTCTGGGTGATTTCATGGGGGCAGAGAGGCCGGCCTCCACTGCACCCCCCTCCAGTGCCAGCTGCCTAACTCGGGCCTCCAGACACTCCAGTCCCCATCTGTTTCCCATGACTCTCATGCACTTCTTCGGGAATGCTTTCTATTTAGGTGGAGCAGACTACATACATGCATGCCACCCACTGTCCCAGTCAAAAGACCTGGCCTAGGGACTCCACACCACATGGGATATCTGGGGTCGGCAGAGGCTGGGGAGATCAGCAGAAAAAGCAGCTTGCTGGTGGTAGCACTGGCCATTGCCTTCCAGCCCCCCACCCACTCCCTGTAATAAATGCAGCTTTAACCTTCTGCCAGTCACCAATCTCTGCCCTACATGACCACTGTGGCTTTTGAAAATCTTCCTCTGTTGTAGTATGGAGGAAAGGTCACTTGACTAAGAGTCAAAGATCATCTGGATTAGAATCCTGGCTCTGCCACTGATTTACCTGCGTGACTGGAAGGAGGAGATTTACCTCTCTGGGCGTCAGCATCTTCTTTGTAAAATGTGTGCACGTGTGCATGTACAAGTGTGTGGTGGGGGGAAGGTTGGACTGCATGAGGGAGGTAAGGAAGAAGAAAGAGAGGGAAGGAGTAAGGGAAAGAAGAAGTGTTTATACAGCACCTACTATGTGCCAGGCACTTTACAATTATCATCTCATTTGATTCTTACATCGCCTCTGGGAGATAGTGTAATGCGAATGAGGATTTGAAGATCTTCCCTGATCTGAAGATCTTTCCTGCCCCCTAACAGGCTGAATGTAATCACACGGAGCCTGTGGTAGAAGGAGTTTGCTGAAGGGTGAAGTAGAGCCCACGGGAAGCTGGGAGTCAAAGCAGTTAGAGTGGGAGGGAGGAGAGGAGGAGATAGCTAGTCTTGTTAGGGTTTGTTTGCCCCCTGCTGTGACAGGTAGGCTTATGAGTATTTGTTTGTGGGAAGGTTAAGGATGGCGTGGCTCTCCACTGTGTTATGTTGTATTAATTTCTTCATTGCTATTATGGATTTGGTCTTCTGGTTTGGGGATTTGGTTTTCTGGCATCTGAATAAATGTTTTTGCTTCTGTCTTCTATATAGAGAGTCTGTTATATATTGCGATTGAGAAGTATGATGACATATTAATAGTTACCACTGGCACTGCAAATATTATGTTGGCACCAGAGATAGGTGCTATTATTACTCTTATTTTGCTGTTGTTGTTCTTCAGTCATTTTGTTCATGTCCTACTCTTTGTGATCCCATCTGGGGCTTTCTTGGCAAAGATCCTAGAGTAGTTTGCCATTTCCTTTTCCAGTTTATTTTACAGGTGAGGGAACTGAGGCAAGTAGAGGCTAAGTGAATTGCCCAGGGTCACATAGCTAGTAAATATTTGAAGCCTGATGTGAATTCAGGTTCTCCTGACTCCCAATCCAGTGCCATGATCTCCAACGTTTCTTCTAGTACTGTAGCCATGATCCTTGATCTCTCAGATTCATTCAACCTTCCAATGCTCAAAGAAACCTAAACATTCTTCTGAAGACACCGACCACCTCTTAGCACACTGTCTGAGACTGGTTTTGCCTCAAACCCTCCTGACACACAGGAGCAGCAGGAGAAAGGGGCATAATCCTCATTCCCCACAGATAATTTCAAGCCCTCTCTCCACTTTCATCACTCAGCCACCCTCTCCTCTTTTAAAAATCACTCTCTCCTGGTGAGATCCCTGTTGCTGTCATCTCTGGAAGTCCAGGCCATAACCTTCCTTCCCACCCTTCTCTCCCCTACCCCCCATAAATTCAGTACCTGTCTCAAGGACTTCTTCATCTAGACCCCTGCCATCGCTAAACACTTTGGCCTCCCAGTTCACTGTATCACTGTATCCTTCCTTCCTTCTTTGCACAAAACCTTAAACCCAGTTCACTCTGAACCAATAAGTCCCTGACCAAGCTCCACTTAGAGGACATATTTTGGACCCTCCTGGCATAGAGTGAATGTCTATGGTAAATGTTTCTCTTTGGAACAGCAACCCTCAGGGTCTTCCCCTCCCAACTTGATTTTTTTTTCTAATTAAATGGGCTGTCCCTTGACTTCCTTCTGAAAGAGGCCTATTCACTGAATGGGCCTTGACTCATTCTAAGTGAGTATATGAAAAGGCCTTAGTTTAAAAGGACCAGGGTCTCCCATTGCATCCTGGGTCATCTCCATTCATCCTGATGAATATCAGGTCACTGGACCCAGATGGCTCTGGAGGAGAAAGTGAGGTTGGTGACCTTGCATAGCCCTCCCTCACTTAAACCAAAGTCAACTACAAGTCATGTCATCATTTTCCTAATGTCACGGTTCTCTTTGAAAATGAAGGACAAATGTAACAATGACCTATACCACACCTAGGAGTGGGCATCTCTTAATACCTCTCCACACACCCTACCTTCACCATCCTCCAACACACCCAGCTGAAGTTGTTCCAAAATGTCGCTTTATGGCCCAGGTGTAGCTTTAAAGGGAAAAGTCAGAGTGAGGGTTAACATATCCCCTGGGCTACATAAGACAATATCGTGAAGTAGGGAATGTTTGTCTACATTGCCCTTAGTTTCTCCTTTCTTATTTTTCTCTTCTTTGGGGGATTTCCCAACCCAAGCACCAGGGAGTGGCCCTCCCTTTTCTCAAGCTCATTTGTCAAAGAAAAGCTTCTAATCAAACACTTTCATGCCCATGTGTCAAGGACTTACAAATAATCCTGGGATATACAACATTATTTTTTAAAGGACCATAGGGAGAAGCTAAAGGAATGAAATGCTAATGATGAAATTAGGGACACTATCAATGAGCCACAGGATAAATATTTTAGGAAGGGGAGGGGTCTTTTCTTCACCTTGTAAAACTCACTCGTGCTAAAGCTGGCTCTGTATACAAGTCCACATACGGCACATATGCATGCATACATACATATTCACATATAGGAACATAGACATGCCATTACACATGTGCAACATACAAGTTACTGCACAATCTGCTTGCATGTCCCTCCCTTCCATCTCTCTATTCCCCCTACTCATGATTCTCCAGAACATTTCCTAGCAGCCAAATACAGCTACTGCTAATGAATATTAATGACTTTAACATCTTGTGGTGATGAGACCCTGCACTTTTCCTTCTCTTCTGGTTGCTAGGGAACTGTAAGAGGCAGCCCCAGGCTCTGGGACCCAGACCCATTAACTGGAGGGCAGAGCTAAATCCCAAATCAGTACTCAATTAATGGGGGTGTGGATGTTGAGGATGTATGGGGGAGGGGAGGTTAAGATAAAGGGGTTTGGGGGGAGAAGGGAAAGTCTTGCCAAATGCATGAGAATAGATGGAAGAGGCTATTGGGGGCCCCTGTGGTATGGGGCACAGTTGTAGCACACACTGTACTGCCGCCCCAATCCAGCTTGCTTTTGATGCCAGACTCCCTCCTGACTGTCCCTTCCTTCCCCCAGTCAGAGCAGAGCAGCCTCCTGCTTGTCCCAGAGTCATAGAACAGGCCTGCCTACAGCTCCAGTGAAGAATTGACAGAGTGAGTGTGATATTTAGATGTAATTGCCCATAAACTGTGAACATCATCTCCCATCATTCCGATTCTCATTTTGGATGCAAATAAGCTGGCGGATGCGCCTGGCACAGGCTCTATTTCCATGTTGTACCTAACTGTGCTAGTGACTTTGTCTCCTCTCCTTCTTTCACCTTCTCTCTTGTCTTTTCTCTTTATTTCTTCCCTTTTTTCCATTCTGCCTCCTTTCTCTCCATCCCTCTCTTCTCCTCTTCCCTTCCCCTCTCTATCCTTACTCCGTTATCATTCTTAGCCCCTCGCCTCCCTTTCTTCCCCCTCTTGTGCCTTTCTTTCTTCCTTCTTCCATTCTCCTCTTCCTTGTCCCCACCCTTCCCTTCTCTTCCCTCTATTCTTTCCATTCCCTATCTTTCTATGCTCTCCTCTCTTGCCTCCCATTCTCCCCTTTCCTCCAACTTCCTTGCTTTTCTACTCAGAGCCATTACTATTGTTCATGCTTTGAGCAAGCAGCCTCCCCAAAAAAGCCTTTCAGTCAACTTCATTATGAATGATGCAAAAATAATATAAGTAATTAAGATCGAATTAGTTAAGCTCCTTGGACAATGGCCCAGTGGGGGAGACCCCAGGGTACAATGAGGCCACCACTGGAGAGACCAGCACCTAATGAAGGGAATCCAAGCTGGGGAGGACCTCACCTGTTGTAAAGCTGTGCCATATGGAAGCTTCCCAATTTAACTAATTACTCTTGTTAACTAGGTGCTAATCTCAGTTGTTTTGACACTGCTGAAGGAATGAAAAGGCTGTCAAAATGTAAATGTAATAATTATTTTTAATTGTATAAACTTTTAAAATTATTTTAAATTTCTGTGTTCTCTAGAATTCAATACTCTGGGAAAAGCCCTGATTGCCTCCACCTAGTTACAGCCATGTTTCACCCACTCTTTTATTTTCCTTTCCTCTCTTTCCACCTTTCCTCTCTCCTCTTCTTCACTCCCCTTCTCTTCCTTTCTTCTCTCTTCAATTTTCTCCTCCTGACATCTTTTACTTTCTCCCCTTTCCCTTTCTCTTCCTCCCACTGCCATCCTCTGGGTCCTAAGATAGAGGAATTTAGGTCATTTTGACTAAGCAATTTCTAACCTCCGCTCTTCTGTCTTGGCCTCCAACAATAAAACCCAGAGCAGATAGGTCATCATTCATTACCTTTGGAGTAACAACTATCAGAGGTTAAAATAGGATCTCCCAAAATCTTTACTGCAGATATAAAAAAGGATCCCATAGCAAAACCTTGGAAGCTGACTTGGAAGAAGAGACTGTGCAATCATGGACTCTCCCAGTGAATTCTCGAGTGGATAAACTAGAAATCCTTGGGACCCGACCCAGACACAAAGAAATGTAACAAGCTTGTGTGAGTGACCTCCATGTATTTACACTCTGTTCTAAGTGTTATGGACACACCAAAGTGCACATCATGGTGCCTTGCCTGGAGGGTGCAACCAAGTAAGTGCCCACTTAAAAGGCCTGACCCAGTGATGTCCAAAGAGCAGCCCTGACTGGATAACAAAGACTAGGACAAGTAAGTCATCTGTGCTAACTGCAAACAACACAGCATGAGACAGGCAGGCATTGCCCAGATGAGATTAAAGGCTACTCGATCCAGCTCCAGCTCCCTCTGCTTACTTCCTTTTGATGTCTCAGAGATCAGAGATTAGAACTGAAGGTTGTCTGTCTGCTATGCCAGACAATTCAGTCAATTCAGCGAATCACAATTCAATGAATCATTCCAACATTGTGAAGAGAAAAATAGCCAGGTGATTGAATTTTCCCCTTTTCAAACCTTTGTTTGGGCTTTGTGGGGAAACAGCCATGATGTCAGACTATTCTTGGGTAGAAAAGGAACTTGAGAGACTGTCTTACCTTCCTCTCCTCCCTGCCCTTCCCTGACCCCCACCTTTGCAAGCCACATTAGCCAGGCAGGAGAACCTATGAATACAGAGGTCTTCATATAAAAAGGCCATTCAGGGAGTTGAGGACTGGGGTAACTTTCTGATGCATGAGTGGTGAGCTCTAGGCTTCCTTTCCCCAGGACTATGTATTAGCATATTGGAGTTAGAAAGAAGTGGGTTCAAACCTTGCCTGAAACACTTACTAGCCATGTGACCTTGGGCAAAGTCAAATAACTTCTCTTAGCCTCATCTTCTTCATCTGTGGAATGGGCATATTAATATTACCTATCTCACAAAGTGATTCTTAGGATCAAATTAAATGCTGCTTGGTGCAGTGGAATGAGTGCTTGGAGTCATAGGGCAAAAATTCACATCTCAGTTCTTCTACTTATTATCTATGTGACCTCTGACAAGACATATCCAAACCAGTCAACTATCTCCTTATATGAATCAGCACCCAGACTTCCAGGATTCAGGACTTCAGTCCCTGAGGGAGTTAGTACAGGCTAGTAACTAGAATTACCCCTACCCTACGTCTTAGAATCTCAGCTACTGAGTGAGGCCATATTCATCTAATGTAGTATCTTCAGGCAGTCCTGTATGATTGAGAATGAATGATTTCCATCCCATTCAACAGTATGCTCCAACCATCTTACCATTTGTCCTTGTTCTGAGCCAAATCAACCTCACCACTTCCACCTCTTGCTCTGGGCACAGTCACCAAATCAATAGTACCATTATTTTTGGAAAGGGCATTTTGCCATATGCCTATAAATTGTTTTAATTTCTTCATGGCTGAACAGGTTATGGTATGTGATTATGGTGGAATGCTACTGTGATATAAGAAGATGAGCTAAATGTTCTTAGACAAACACAGAAAGACTTGCATGTAATAATGAAGAGTGAAATGAGAAGAACCAAGAGAACACTGTATACAGTAACAGCAATATTGTTTTAAGAACGACTTTGAGCAAAGAAGTCATTTTGACTGTCATAAATATCCAAATTAACTATAAAGAACATGTGAAGAAAGACTATCTGCATTCCAATTTGTAAATTTACAAATAGAAGTAGGTATAGAATACTTTTGCATATTTATACACTTATTTGTGTCTAATGGTACCTTTCTCTAAGGCAGGAGGGGAGAATGGAAGAAAAAAAGAAAAAAAAGAAATTTACAGGATAACTTTATTATATATTTAAAAGCAATAGTAGGTTGAACATAACAGATTGGCAGGTTTTTGTGCAATGAGCCTTTTTATTATACTATGTTAAGGAAATGCTTGCTTTATTCCACAAATTAAAAATAAATTTATGAATATGAACCAAATATGAACAAAAGGAACCAAATATGAAATACGAACCAAAATATGAACCCAAAAATAAAAAATTAAAGGACAGATCATCATTCCTGAAATTTCCTAGAATGAAGTCCCCTTCCCTGGTCCCCACCCTGTCAGTATTGCCTCCTCCTACTAGAATGTAAGCTTCTTTGAGATCAAACAGTCTCATTTTTTTTGTATTTGTATCCATAGTTCTCAGCATAGTACCTAGAACATAGTGAAGGCTTAATAATGTACTTTTTTAAAAAGTCATTTATAAATACTTAACTTCCTTGGTCCTCATTTCCCATTTCTACAAAAATGAAGTAGGTGGAATTATAGGGCATCAAAGATCCCTTTTAAGTCTAATATCTAAAATAATGCAAAGGTAGGGTGGTCTAATATTTTTTTTATTATCTTGCATTTATATTGTGTGTACTCGTTCATGTACACATTCTCTCCCCTTATAGAATGTAAGCCTCCTGAGGACAGGGACCACTTCATTCCTGTCTTTAGTGCTCAGATCACAGTACCTGAGTTTACATCCCAGCTTTCTGCTACCTGGGAACCAGCAAATATCTTATCTCTCCAGGCCTATGTTTCTTCATCTGTAAAATGAGGGCCCTCAATTGGATGATTTCTAAGCTCCCTCTACATTCTAAATCTGTCTTGTCTGCAATCCTAGCATATGTAAGACATTTTGCAGAAGTGCTATACAAATGTTGGCAATTATGACTGTATAGTGGGTGTGGCATTTCTCCAGCTCAGTTGGGATACTGTTAGGGTACTCTTATTGCTTATTAATTTTATGGTGGACCTTAATCTCACACTCCTGAATGCTGTGTGAATTTAATAAGGAACACTATTTTGATGTGTGTATAATATGCCATTTGTCACTGTTGTTTAATGCAATTTAACACAATATTTGTCTGATTGGCGTATGTTATTTCACACAACTGAGAATTGGCTATACAGGGATCCTGTGCTTTGGAAATGAGAAGATTGATTACAGTTATTATACTAATGGCTAGAAAAAAATGAATTTCATGAGGAAAGCTGTTTTAAAGCCACACACCGGCTTGCTTTATGTATTTCCCAGCACTTAGGAAACAATGCGGTGAGCACTTAGTGCCAATCAGAGAGTTACAGATAGCTGGCAAGCAGCATCTGCACAGCCAAGCAGAGTATCGCCAGGAGAAGCCACAATTAAAAAAAAACTTTTATCCTGGATTGTCATTATCACAAGTGCATTTTCCAGGAAAGAAAATGTTTTTCCCAGTTCTGTACCATTCTAGCAAACAGAATGTTTTGGAGGGCAGTTTCACATACATCCACTAGGGGGTTGATTTATGGTCACCAAAAAATAAAAACAAAAACAAAAACAAAAAAACCCCAATACCAAAAAAAAAAACCCCAAATAAAAAAATAAGGGTGGAAAGGCTTACGGAAACACCAAACAATGTCAAGGACATAGCCGATTTTAACCACAATGGTGACAAAGAATGTATCCATTTTAAAAATATCAATCATTCAAACATTTTTTTTACCTGTAAAAGCAAACTTTTTTGGTAGTTAAGACTAGAGAACCTAAGTTCTTCTGAAACCTCTTTCACGAGAGGATTTTTATTAAGAAATCTGGCTAACACGCAAAAAAAAAATACAATTCCTCTGCACCCAACAGCAAACAAGTTTGCTTGACTTGGCCATTCAATTGCCACTATTTTCTGTCTTGGTTTTTTGTTTGTTTGTTTGTTTGTTTTTCAGAATAGTCTACGTTTGCTATGTGCACCTGCATTTGAAGACAGGGTATTCACAGAATCACAGTATCTCTGAATTGGAAGGGATCTTGGTGACCCTCTAGTCCAATAGTTCTCAACCTGTGGGTTATATTCAATTTGTAACAATGAAAATACATCCTGCATATCAGATAGATTTATAACAGTAGCAAAATTACAGTTATGAAGTGGCAACAAAAATATTTTATGGTTGGGGGTCACCACAATATGAGGAACTGTGTTAAAGGGTCACGGCGTTAGGAAGGTTGAAAACCACTGCTCTAGTCTAACCTACTCCTCAGTGGTAATTCTCTCTATATCTCTCATGGCAAGTCATTTAACTTCCCCTTGGAGAACTCTGATGAAATGCAAGTCTCTACATCCCAAAGTAGCCCATTCCACTTTTGAAAATTCAAATTATTAAAATGTTCTTACATTTTTATCAAAGTTATATTTACTTCTCTGAAACATCAACCCATTGAATGTTCCTAGTCCTATTGCCTGGAGCTGAGTAGAATAAAACTAATCCCTGTTCCATATGACAATTCTTCAAATAGTTGAAATGATAGATATGATAAATACAGGCCCCTAAGTTAACCATCTTCAGTTCCTTCTTTAAGTCCTTATATAGTATGGTACCCAGACCTTTCACCATTGTGTTCATCTCCATTTGACTTTGAACTTACTTATCTATGTTTTTTTCTAAAATGTGGCACCTATTAGAGCCCAGGATCTCCAAGAACAGGACCATCAGAGCTGATGGAGGAGGAATAAAGAAGGGAAAGAGATGGAGGTGGGTGTGGGTCAACTATGTCAAATGCTGCAGAAAGAAGGATGAGAATTAAGAAAAGACCGTTGGATCTGGCAATTGTGACATTGTTGGTGTCCTTGGAGAGAGCAGTTTCAGTATGGTGGTATAAATGGACCCAGATGGGAGAGGGGTGGAGCAGTAGCAAGGAAGCAGAGAAAGCTAGAAAAAAAATCATTTTTGAAAAGTTTGGTAGTGATGGAGCTGATAGAATGCTAGCTTGAGGAGAGTTAAGTGAAGAAAAAAGGGATTTTATTTTATTTTTTTTTAGGCAAGGGAAGAGCTCAGAACACTGAACCCCATTCATTTCTAGGTGCCACAAAACCTGGAGGGTGCTTACTACCTTCATGGCCTTGGACAAATTACTTCCACTGGCCTTAGTTTTCTTACCTATAAAGTGAAAGAGAGTTGGACTCGATGGTCTTTGAGGTTCCCTATGAGTACACGATCCTATGATACGCATACTTGTCAATCTCTCTTGTTGATTCCTTTTCTTTCTTCCATTACATATAGATGTTCCCAAAAGCTCTGCTTGTTATCTTCCTCTTGCCCCTTTGCAATCTCATCCATTTCCATGGTTTCAACCCATATTTATATATTTATACACTTATCTGTGTCTAATGGTACCTTTCCCTAAGGCGGGAGGGGAAAATGGAAGAAAAAAAGAAAAAAAAGAAATTTACAGGATAACTTTATTATATATTTAAAAGGAATAGTAGGTTGAACATAATAGATTAGCAGGTTTGTGTGCAATGAACCTTTTTATTATGCTATGTTATGGAAATGCTTGCTTTATTCCATAAATTAAAAATAAATTTATGAATATGAACCAAATATGAACCAAATGAACCAAATACGAACCAAAATTATGAACCCAATATGAAATATGAACCAAAATATGAACCAAAAAATAAAAAATTAAAGGACAGATCATCATTCCTGAAATTTCCTAGAATGAAGTCCCCTTTCCTGGTCCCCACTCTGTCAGTATTGCCTCCTCCTACTAGAATGTAAGCTTCTTTGAGATCAAACACTGTTTGATTTCTATTATATCCCCTGATTTGGCCCTCTCTCATAAGCTACAGTTCTACTTTTCCAAGTGCTTAAATTCTAAATGTCCAGAATTGAATTCATCATCTCCCTCAGACCTTCCCTTTATCTCAACTTCCTTGTGTCTGTTGATAATACTACCATCATCCTAGTCACCTAGACTTGAAATTCAGTCAATAACAGTCAATAAGCATTTATTAGTTATTTACTATTGCCAGGCACTAAGTTCTAGGGATAAAAACAATCTCTGCCCTCAGAAACTTTACATTCCAAAGGAAAAGACAACATGTAAAAACAAAAACAAAGCTGGGTGCATATAAAAGAATATTCATAATAGATGGAAGTTATCAGAAAAGAAAAAGGAAAATGCTAGCGGCTGTGGAGATCAGGGAAAACATCCTGAAGAAGGTGGGATTTCAGCAGTCTCAAAAGAAGCTAGGGAAACTGCGAGGCAGAGATGAGAAGAGAGAATGTCTATTCAGGGAGGACAGAAAATATAAAGAGACAGAGACGGGTAATGGGGTTTTATGTTTGAAGAACAACACATAGACCTATATACCTGAATTGTAGTGTATAAGAAAAATGGAAAGGTGGGAAGGGATTCTTCCCTGACTCCCATATCCAACCTATTGTCAAGTCTTCAACTTCCCCTCTGCAATATTTCACTCCCTTTTCACCCATTCTCAGTGCCTCTACTCAGTGCTATAACTAGGATTTTTGTGCCAATCATCATGAAAGGCACTCTCAGACTGGGGAGAAGAAATGGAGAACATTCCTTTGGAATAATAGAGAGATCACAGGACAAGGTTTGATGTTGCTGCTGGGGATGCATCAGAGTGTTGGGGCAGGGGGGACCCAAAAGAGGAAGAAAGAGGAAAGTTTTACCTTATTGTGATAAAGGAGTAAAGTGCTATGAATACCTTCTAAGTTTAGCACTCTATACCACCCTAGTTATGGCTCTGACACATGACAATTCATTGAAACTCCTAGAATTGCCCCCTTAACAGGCTTATCCTGTTTATATGCTTCTAACTGAAGCCCCTGACTGCTCTTTTGACACGAGCAATAGTAACTATTCTGCCTCAGTACTAAATGGAAAACTTATTTCAAATTCCTTCGGGCAGTCAGCAGTGGAAATGTGTGGGGTTGTGATTTTTTTCCCTCTCTAGACCTTAACCAGCTTCTCTAAGGCCTCATTAGATGCTGAGAGACCTCCTTAGACCCCTACCACTGATGGAAGAAAATGAGATTTACCAGAGGGTCTTTGGCATGGGCGGGAGCTCCTGCACTAAAGCAGTGTTAATGAAATTCACCTTCAGAGGCCTTTAACTGTTCCTAGTAGTACTTCACTTACAATCAATGTTCACCAGACCCAGCTGCAATTTTCTTGTTTTGAAAAATAATAGTGTGACACATGCTTCAATTAGGAGACCCAGGACTAGCCACACTCCTCATTGCACAGAGTAGCTTTCCCACCTGAAAATACTCACCAGCCATTGGTAAACAAATGAGAGGGACATAAAAGCTGAGAGGGAGAAGCTGTAATTGAGCTGCATAATGAGGGGAAACTGAATAATAGCTTCTATTAATAATAGCACTCTAATTGGAGGTCACTCAGAGAGTGCCCCAGCACACTCGACTTTTACATTAGCTTTGTGCAAAAACCACTGTCGATTTTTCCAAAGGACTAATGTGAAGGATGATTTGGTTGTTTATCAGATGTTTCAGGTTCAAGCTTGAGTGCTTTCACTTTTTGGGGAAATGGGAGGCTAGTTTCAGGAAAGCCCATTCCCATGTCTGTCAGCCACGCTGCCAGGGGAGAAAGTTCTAGATTAGGAGTAGGTAAGGAATGAATGTGTTCTTTGATTACTCACCAAGATGGACATCTGGAGCTCCAGAGCCACTGCTGGGCACCCGATCCTGTAAACGTCTTTCTGAAGGCCTGTACCCTAACCGGGTTATGGTGACTGATGTATGTAGAGTTTTGGCTACTTGCCAGGGGGATGTTACAGGGCTTGCGAGTCCCAATGGGAATGAGTCTCATCAGTGCCATTTGGAAAAAAAAATCCCACTGCTCTTCTCTCTCTGTAATGAGGGAAATTCATTATTGTTTAGTGAGTCAATATGAAATTCTAATAAGAGATAATTTTTAAAAATCCCATTTTCTGGAGGGCTCATTATAACACCCCAATAACTCAAGGGTATATTAAAATTGTTCATTGCTATAAATCATATTGGTATCAAAATGGATGTCCTTTGGGAAGGGAGTAGATTAGCATGATTCATATAACTATCTAAAAATGAAATTTCCAAAAGGATAATATTGAGACGATATTATTGACAGCTTCTCTAGGGAAGGTTTAAAGACTAAGCAAACTCCCTGAAGATATAAACCATGATGGACCTTCCGGTGTGACGATATGCTCCAGGCATAGTTTCCTGTGGTTTCCTCTACAGCCTCTATATCTACATGGTGATCATCTCTGATTCCTTCTCAGGGCTCACAAAAAGAACTATGAACAAAAAACGTAAAGTAGTTCTCAAGACCACTTGAGTCTTCAGACCCCCAAACCAAATTACACGTTCTAGAAATACCTACCTTCACACCACTATACCAGTGGATGATGGGAAGCTAGAGCCTAGGAACCCTTAATGAAAGATGCCTTTCTTACTTCCTTTGAGTCTTGATATGTTCTCATCATCTAGTAAGCTGTCTTTGGGGAGAGGGAATGTGGCCTTGAACTCAAGATAGTATATATCAAGAGTCCCTTAGAGGACCACTAAGGCCTTGGATTGTTAATAGAAGTAAATGCATGGCTAAAGCTGTTCTGGAGCTAAGCTCTCTTGCAAAGGAGGTATCTTCTTGTAAAGCCAATCAGCAGTAGATTTCTGAGAGAACGCTATTGTGAACAGCTTTTAAGATTCGGATTACACAGTATTAGTGAACACTCTGTTTATTCCATTACAAATCAAGAATTCAGTACAATGTTCACAGTATCAACAATTAACAATATTATATACAATATTTAGAACAAGGAAAGTACAGA
>CM053596.1:106054233-106071066 GCA_028646575.1 Pseudocheirus occidentalis
GTCCTTCATTTTTGAAGAGGACCAGTGACATTATGGGGGATGTTTTGACTTGCTCATGAATTGGACTTAAGTGAGGCAGATTGCACAAAGTCACCAGTGTCACTCTGTCTTCCCAAGGACAAAAGTCAAGTCAACTGGTGAAAACCACGGATGCAGTGGATGATTTTGGCTCTTTGATAGCTGACCAAGTTTTAAGTGCTCCACAGCACCTGCTTCAGCCACCTACATGGCCATTGTAATAAATTCTTCTCATTCACCCATTACAAACAGTAACCAAAGATGCATTGGCTAGAAAAACTGGGAATAAAGAAACATATACTTTTGGATTTTTGTTCAGAAAACAAACAGGTTCTGAAGAAGATAGACAGATTTGGCAAAGTATTCCGGGAAGGTTCCAAGAGAAAAAAGAACCACTAAGTTAGGGTTTGGATGGCTGTAGAGATATTAGTTTCTACCTGGAATCAAAGCATAGATATGGGGGTCAGCCAGGAATAACCAAGTTATCCAATGATCAGAACTAAAGGAGTGTTCTGACTAACCTAGAAGCCAAAGTAGTCTGCACTTTGCTCCTAATTAGCTGTGTAACTTTGAGTAAGTCACCTGACCTTTCTAAGCCCCTGCTTCTTTATCCATTAAATGAAAGAGTGATGATCTCAGAGGTTCCTTCCAGGTCTGACATTCTGTGATTCTGTCAGATATGGAGCAACAGCTTATGAAAAGTCTGAGAAAGTTAAGTTTTTGAGTTGAGCAAATTTAAGTGAAAAACTTTATGGCTTTACTCTGAGGTTTCTACTTGGTTTTAAAAAAGGCAGGAGGAGTTTTGGACCCTCAGTGGAAGATTGGCTGAGTATGTTCTGTGCTAAAAATTCACTTTGAAGGATGGGTGCCATGGAGACGTAAAACTTTGAAATGCTGATTGGGGATGGGGGCGCCTGGATGCAGTTGTTGAAGGGGAAACTCCCTTTATTTCTGTGGGTGGTGGCAGTGTACATTCTCTCATTTGTAGAATGCTGGGGTGGGGGTGGGGCTTCTATTGAAATGCTGACCTGAACCTATCTAATCTCAAGTGTAATGAAATTTTAATGATCAGTGAGCTAGCTATTGGTTATGTTTGTGATGAGAAGAGGGAGGCAGGTCAAAGGATATGAACAGCCAGTCTTCAAAGCTGAAATGCAAGCTATCAATAACCGTACAAAAGAACACTCCATAGAGCATTCTTTGAAGGAATATCTTTTGGGAAGAAAAGTGTGTACTCATTGATTGAGGAATATACTGTGGTACATTAATGTAATGGAATGTGATTGCATTGTAAGGAAGGGCACACACAGAGAATTCAGAGAAACTTGGGAAGGCATATAGAGGATGATTTAAGGGAGTTAAGTAGGACTGAGACAACAATTTACACAGTGACCACAATGGTATAAAGGAAAACAGCATTGAAGGATGATCAAAACTCTCATCAATGCAGGAACCAATTATAACTCCATAGGACTTGATGGTCAAACTTACCTCCTGACTCTCAGCAGAAAAAGTGGTAGATAATAGGTTTGGAGTGAATCATGCATTTTCAGACATGGCTGATGTACTGATTTCTTTTGCTTGGCTTTGTTTATGAGTTATAAAGTTTTTGTTGGATGGGAACAGTTGTTAGGAAGTGACAGTGATGTAAAAAATGAAAACAAGGTTAAGCCTCAATACGACATTTTAAAATGAGACTAGGGATGCAAAGTGAAATAGTAGAAAGATCAGGAGATGGGGATTCGGGACACCTGACTACTAGTCCCAGCTCTGCCACCAACTGTGTTCATATTTTCCCTTTCTCATCCTTGGTTTCCTCTTCTGTAAAATGAGTGTTGGGAGGATCTCCATGGCTCCTTTCAATTTCCTGACTATGAAAATTGCCAGGCAGGAAGAAAAGACAGCAGGTAGACTTTGTGGGTTAGGATGGGAAAGTGGGATAAAGGGAGGGCAAGCAAAAATGTAGAAGGGGAATATTCATGGTAGTGAAAAGTACACTGATTTTGGAGTCAGAGGACCTGAATTTGAATCTTGGCTTTGATACTGACTATCTATGGGAGCCTGGAGAAATCATTTAATTTTTCTCAACTGTAGCTTCCTAATCTGTGAGATGAGAGGAATGGACCAGATGATCTGGTCTCTAAATCTCTGATCCTATTACCTAGAGTTTCAAATACAAACTCTACCATTTACTAACTGTGACCTTGGGCCAATCCTTAACCTCTCTGGGCCTCAGTTTCCTTCCCTATAAATAATGGACTTGAACTAGATGGCCTCCAAGTTCCCTTCCAATTCTAGATCAAAGAATCTGTGAAATTGTGGAGAAAGAAGATGAAGGTTAGTATAAAACAGTGGATCAAGAGGACTATGTTAGCCTCCCTCCCCAACTCACCAATAGTCACCCTAGATATGGTGGTGTTTGGGTCTTTAGGAGAAGGGCTGGCTTCAATGCAGATTTCAAGATGTCTATTATAAAAGGGGCCAAAGACTCCCACTCTTCAAAGCAAGCCCAGTAGTCACTTGGCATCCTGCAAGTGTATCTAGCCAGCTCTGAGGGGTTCCTCTGACCCTGGCGGAGGAGGCATCACTAATGAGAGCAGCCCACGTGGCATTTCTGGGCACCATGCCCTACAATAGACACAGCTTTGGATAGACTCCACATTCAGGTCCAGCTTGTTAAGCCTCCGGGAGGTTTGCTGGGGGAAGTTGGTAAATCAGCATGTGATTATGTAACAGATCTTTATTCAGCAAGACCCTGGATGAACCCCAAAGAGACAGATAGCAAAAGAGGAACAGAACATTTGGGTGAAGTTGGGGTTAAAAAAAAAGGTCAGCAAATCAGAAGGACTCTGACATGCTACCCAGGGAGCAGTGCAATTACAGAGCAATCATGTCTGTGCAGAAAATTAAAAACAGTCTATTGTGTGGGGCTTGAAGCCCAGGATAAAAAGAGAGGCTGAGAAACTGCCTCTGTAGCGGCTGTTGAAGAAAGGAGTAAACTACCATGCTAAAACTGGCTCTGTAGGAGGCCCCCACAGCTGCCCTCACTCTTCCTGCAGGGAAATGGGATCCCCAGCTCAGAATTTAGCCAAGAGTGCCTAAGCAAGAGAACTTCCGACAGAAATTAGTAGAGGAATTGGATTCCCATCTGGCACTTCAGTCACTGGGAGAGAAGCCACCCTGGTCTCCTGGAGATTGGGGGAGAAGGTATAAGGCAACAGGGGTATAAGGCAATCTGACAGCTGTGAGAGCAGAGGGTTGGCTGATGGCTCAAGATGCTGCCAGGGAACTGTGTGTATGCCCTGTACCTGTAAGATAGAGTAGGGGACGTACATATAGGTCAGGTGTTGCTTTTGGACTTTCAAAGCCCAGTTGGTCTCCTTCCCAGGAATATAGACCTAGATCTAGACATAGACCATAGATTTAGATCTAGAGATGGGAGTGATGTTAGAGGCCGACTTATCCAATACCCTAATTTTTCCAAATGGAGGAACAAGGGCCCAGGAAACAAATGATTTGGCCAAGTGTCAAGAGGGGGGATTTGAGCCCAGGTCTTCTGATCCAACAGCAAATATTCTTTTCACCATGGCACAACTGGTACACCTCCAGCTTCCCTTCCTTCTGAACTCAGTCCAATTTTATTTGACAAACACATGCTCCTAGGACTGAGAGATAGAAGGGGCCTGAGGGACCAATGGATAGTGCACTTGATCTGGGATCAGATCCCTTCCTTTCTCCCTCTTGACTCTGCTACCTATAACATGTATAATGAAGGGGTTCTGCTAGGTGATGTCTGAGGGCCCTTCCAGCTCTAAATCTACAATCCTGTGAACTCTCTTATTGCGTAGTCAAGGTGACTGAGGCCCAGAGAGGTTACATGATTTGCTCAAATTTGCACAGGTAACAAGTAGATTACGGAATTCCAGAAATCCATTTGTAATGCCATGCACAAGCAGCTTCTCAAATGAATGCTACTGTGAACAGCTTCTAAGATTCAGATTATACAGTATAGTGAATACTCTGTTTATTCCATAACAAATCAAGGCAAATATTCACAACAAATCACAATATAATATTCACAACATTACACCTTATCACATAAAATCACAATATAGTGTTCACAACAGCTTTACATTAGAATGGCCACATAGTCTTCACCAAAGTGGCCACAGTATTTAGAACAAAGAACAAAAGAACAATCATCTAATACTCCTAAGGAGGCTTGCCTCTTCATTCAGTCATTCAGTCATTTCATAATACAAAAATCAGTCTTCCTCTCATGGGGCAATTATAGATTAACTTAACCAGTCACTTATCTAGCAATCAGTCACTAAGTATCGTTAATCACTAAATACAATCATTAAAAAATACACAAATCCTTTACCCCTCAGTGTCTAGTTAACTTCAATTTTATCATTCCTTGGATATCCAAGGAGAGGCCTTTTCTTTATCTTGACTTGGGGTGGTCTCTTAGATTCCCTGGATCCCCTTCCATGGTCTCAACTCCTACCTGAATCCACCAGTCACCTGCATTCAGGAGCAGATAGCTTCCAGGTTCTTGTCTAGTTTTCCAGGCAGTTCACAGAGTACAGCACATCTCAAAACCTTTGCAACTTCTGTTGCTAGCAACTTGAAGATCAACCAAGCCACAAAGTCTTATCCTTGTCATACTTCTTCAGTTCTCCAACAGTTCAGCTGGCCCTAGGACCCTGAAGAAATCTCAGCCTTCCAGGAGGCAGCAATTACTTTGGCCTTCCAGAAGACAGCAGCCACTTCTGCCTTCACCAGATTCTGGTCTCATAGAAAACTCCAACTCAGTTCTTAGTCTAGTATCAGCCCAGCTCCCAGATGCTGGAGCTATTTTGCTTCCTCCACCAGGAATAAAAATTCTTGATTCTGACTGTTTCTCCTCTGGAGCTCTTCTTATACACACACACACACACACACACACACACACACACACACACACACACACACACACAGGCTTCCTGTCTCAGCCAACCCCTTCCTGTTATGTCAGCAACTGGAGACAGAGTTCATACCTTCTGTTTCTTTAGCAGAAGTACTTAGCCCTTAGTTACTAAGTTACTAAGTTACTTTGTTACTTAGTTACTAAGGGCTAAGTAACTGCAAAATTAATTACTGTTATACCATTCCAAGTCTGTCTCCAGATTTAGGGCTTGTTTCTTTACACCCCACTGTCTTCCTTTATTAAACACTTACTTTGGGCAGAACACTGCATTAGGCACAGCAGGAGGTGAAAAAGTTTAGATAAAACTCCTCATAGTTTAGTAAGTACATGTAGATATTACATATAGATAAAAAAGAACATAATACCCAATAATACAAAAAAGGGTGAGAGGTCCAAAAGGGCTATTTGAGATTCCCCCTTTCTAGCCTTGGATAAATCTGAAAATTCTTCTATCTGCACCAAGGAAGGGAAAGGTAGAAATAGGAAAATGAAAGAAAGAAGTCTGACAAAAGAAATAGAGGGAAAATGAACGATATTTTCATTTTCTTTCCCTTCCCTTCTTGGCTTTTGCTATCTCTATGTTCTTCCAACTTCATCCCTAGCTCATTTCTGCTGCTGGGATGGATATCTCTGGGTTGCTTCCTGGGGCTCTGAATTTGTTGGTGACACTTTGGGGAACTGCTGCTACTCTCCATCACCAAGGGAGCAATTAAATGGGCTGTGGAGAGTGGGTAAGGGATGTTGGTGGTTCTATTAAGGAGAACACAGCTCTGAAAATCGCTGAGTCAGAATGTCAAAACAGGGACTTGATGCCTAGTCAAAGTTCATTCAACAATCTATGATGGACACATTGAAGGAATTTTCTTTCTTAAACTGAGAAAAATCTATCTGAGAGCCAGCATGGCTTCAGAAAGGGCTGAAGAATGGTCAATACATTGTTTACTGGCCACCAACTCCAGGAGAAATGCCAGAAGGAGAACAGAGATCTATATACAACACTTATCGATATAATCAAAGCCTTTGATACTGTCAGTTGTGAGGGCTTATGGAAAATCATGTCAAAATTTGGTGCATGGAGAATTTAATCAGTATTGTATGTCAATTTCATGACAGTGTGCTTGCCTGGGTTCTGGATAATGGATGATATTCTTGAGCTTTCCCAGTCACCAATGGAGTTAAGCAAGGCTATGTGCTTACTCTCAAGTTTTTTTTGCAGTGTTGTCAAATGCCTTTAACGAGGATGAACATGGCATCAAGGTCAACTGCCACACTAATGGTAAATTATTTAACTTGGAAAGGCTGGAAGCCAAGACTAAGGTGGAAGGAGAGTTAGTACATTATTTTTTTGTTTGCATATAATTGTGCATTCAATGAAACCTCTGAAGCTGAGATACAACATAATATGGATCATTTCTCTGCCATTTGGGCTAATTTTGGCCTAAGAATTAACACCAAATTAGCAGGTTGTCCACCAGCCAGTACCACGCCATCCATATGTGGAACCATCAGTTACAGCAAATGGAGAGGTTTTTAATACTGTGGATAAATTAACTTACTTTGGCAGTATACTTTCTAGAAATGTCCATCTAAATGATGAGGTTGATGTAAACATTGCTAGAGCTAGCTCAGTGTGGAAAGTGTGGAAGAAAAGAGGTATTAGAATGCCTACCAAACCAAGTTCTACACAGCCATTGTGTTGACTTCATTGTTGTATGCCTGTGAAACCTGGATAGTCCACTAGTGCCATGCCAGGAAATGGAACTGCTTACATTTGAATTGTCTTGGGAAGATTTTGAACATCACCTAGCAGGATAAGGTATTGGACACTGAGGTTCTTTCTTGAGTTAAACAGCAGGTCATTCAAACTACTGTAGAGAGAGCTTCTCTGATGGGCTAGTTATGTTGTTCAAATGGTAAATGTATATTTGTCTGAAAGACTTTTATGGAGAACTCATGCAAGGAAGGCATTCACATGGTGGTCAGAAGAAGCAATACAAGAACATTCTCAAGACCTTTGTGAAGAACTTCGGAATTTGACTATGTGATGCTGACAAATGACCACCCACCATGACATACCCACATCAAAGATGGCACTGTGCTCTATGAGCAAAGTAGAATTGCAGTAGCTCAAAAGAAACATGAAGTAAGCAAATTTAGAGAATCCACCCCAAATATTCACATGGACTCTTTGTACCTGACCTCTGGTAGAGCATTCTAAGCTCCTATTGGTCTGAATAGGCACAGTTGGACACACAGTTGACTCTAACATAGTGATGTCATTTTGATCCTCTTTGAGAACGAAAGACAATAACTAATCAACTATGTGCCAGATGCTCTGATGATCACTGGGAATAAAAACACAAGCAAAAAGAAAGACAGTCTCTGCCCTCAAGAAGATTACCTTTTAATGGGATGAAGACAATACTGTACAAAGAAGGTTATTGGAAAAGGGCAGAAGGAAGAGTGAACCCACACCGAACATGGAAGAGAAAGTCCAGAGAGCCAAGAATGGAGTCAACAGAGGAATGAAGACATTACTAGCCTGGTTGCCTTCCTTAAAATGGAGGTTCTGAGAGGAACCATTTAATCAGAATAAGGGCCATAGAGAAGGAGTGTGAAAAACCAGGCATAGACTGAACTTCCAGGGTGAAAAAGCTGCTGT
Organism: Pseudocheirus occidentalis; assembly: GCA_028646575.1. Taxonomy (NCBI): domain Eukaryota; kingdom Metazoa; phylum Chordata; class Mammalia; order Diprotodontia; family Pseudocheiridae; genus Pseudocheirus; species Pseudocheirus occidentalis. The sequence continues at coordinate 106,061,886 of CM053596.1, forward strand.
GATATGGAAAGGGAAGTCTAGAGAAGTCAGGAGTGGAGCCTACAAGGGACCATCCATAGAACCAGAATGATAAGTCCTGAGTATTATGCTAAACTTAATCATGGGTATATGTATTCCAGAACTTGCATGTATGTCTAGGTGATAACAATGCTAATTGTAACTCATTTACACCATATTTTAAGCTTCAAAAATTGTTTTTCCTCCAAAAGATCCCAGGACTTAGGGCAAATAAAATAGTTCCCATTTTTTAGATTAGGAAACTGAGTCTCAGAGAGGGTGAATCGCTTAGTCAAAGGCACACAGTCAGTGAATGTAGTGAGCATGATCCAAGAGGAAACAAATCAGCTCTTCTCTTTCCCCATACCCACCTTGTTTGCATGGGAGGCTGCTGGTAGTTCCCTTCATAGGAGTGGAACATGCTTTTTTGGGTGAGGGAGCTAGAGATTGAAGAGTCAGGATGTGGGTCTTTAGAGAAGCATTGTGGGCAAAAAGTCTTTCGGTATCAGTGGAGTTGGGTGAACCATAGTAGAGAGGTGGCAATGTTAGATAGAGGAAGAAGGGAAAAGGGAGAAGGGAGAAGGGAAAGGTACTGGATCCAAAGAGACAGATACATCAAACTGACCCAGAAGCCTATAATCTTACCTGCTTCTGAAAACTCACTCGGGGTGGTATAGTGAGAGGTGGGGGTTATACCACTCATCCTGGTGAGAATGACCATCCAATCAGACTCTTTTGTTTTTCTAAGGGCATATATATGAGGCCTTTCTATGCCTCTTACTGTGCTAAATTAAACTTGCTCTATATTTAATGACCACTTTTAGCCTTAGTGATTTCAGGAGAGCCTTTTAGAATGAGAAATATGAATAATGTATGACTTTCCTGGGATTCCCCATGGGCAAAGACATGAGGCATCAGCTAGAGGGATTTCACACAAAAAACCCCGAAAATTGTATATGGGTATTTATGACATGAAGACAATCTCCAACAACAGGCTCAGATAAGTATTAGAGCTGAGGCTCAAACCCAGGTCTCCTGACCTGAGGTTCTGTTCCTTCCCATACATGCTGCTGCCATAACTCACCTGTTGCATTGTCCAGGGACTCCTCTTTCCCTAATGAGATTCGGTCCCAGAATGATTCTGCTTGTGTAGGAGGTCACCCCTTGCCTCAGGCTACTGCCATGATTGTGGTAGCATGTTTCTTCTCCTCACAGGACCATGTTGTTCCTCTTCCTAGGGGCCATGTGCCCTGAAAGGTAGGCATAGGTTTCTCCCTCAGATGACTGATTCTCTGTAGCCCCTCTCTTTTTAAACATTTTTTAATTTTTAAAAAATAAATAAATTTATTTATTTTCTTGTTTACATCATTCATTTCCATGAGATTTTGAGTTACAAATTTTCTCCCCATCTTTCCCCTACCCAACACCTCAAAACAGCAATCCCAGTATATAACCCCTCCCCCAATCTTCTCTCTCCTATCTCTCCCCCATTGACCTGCTGACTTTCCAGTAGGGCAGGATGGATCTTCCTACCCCAGTGCTTGTACATTTTAATTCCCAGTTGCATGTTAGTTTGATGATAATAATAATAACAACAACAACAACAACAACAATATATGTACAGATATATTTTTAACATTTGATTATAGAACTTTAAATTCTAGATTGTTTTCCTTCTTTCCTTGTCACCCACCCCCACTGGAAGGACAAGACAAGAGTAGCCCCTCTCTTACCTGCCTTTCTTAGCTCTCTGATCCTCTATTAGAAATCATTTCCAAGGGTGTGGCTCAGGCATATGCCTAATCATAATTCCATCATCCACAAATGTTGTGATTCTCAGCACTGATTGACCTTAATGGGTCAAAAAGTACTCAGGGCAATGGTAACCACTGACAACACATGAAGGAAACATTAGAAGCATCCAAAGCAACAACAGTAATAAGTAATATTTATATACTGCTGCTGCTATCCAGTCATTGTAGTCATGTCCAGCTCTTTACAACCATGTCTGGGGTTTTCTTGGTAGAGATTCTAGAGGGTTTTGCAATTTCCTTCTCTAGTTCATTTTACAGATCATAAAACTGAGGCAAGCAAGGTTAGGTGACTTGCCCAGGGCCACACAGCTAGTAAATGTGTGAGGCTGGATTTGAACTCAGGGATATGAGTCTTCCTGATTTCCAGTGGTCTATCCACTGTGCCATCCAGCTGACTAATATTTACATAGTGCTTGAATATTTCCAAATAACCTTTCTTCATACAATTTGAGTCTTAAGATAATTCTGTGATATAGTTACTATATGTACATATATGTATATATATATGTTTTATTATGCTTATTTTATAGAACAAGGCTTCAAATGTGGCATCAGCAGGGATATCTACCTTTTCTAGTGATATCTTTTCAACGGCAGAACAAAGTTCTGATCCTATAACCTTGTTAAACTCAATCAGTCTCTTCCTGGGGACACTCTCTACATACCTATTTTACACATGAAATTGAGGCTCAGAGAGTTTATTTAATGTAAGTGACCCTTCCACTTGAACTATCTTAGGGTATTTTTCCAAATTGTTCTCATCTTATTTTCTCCTATATCATAGCCATTTCTTTTTACCATTCCTGTCCCTTTCTCCATTAGGGAATAAAACTTTTGAGATCAGAGCAGCTAGGTGAAACAGTGGACAGAGTGCTGGGCCTCAAACACTTCCTAGCTATGTGTCCCTGGACGAGTCACTTAGCCCATTTGCTTCAGTTTCCTCATGTATAAAATGAGCTGGAGAAGGAAATGACAAACCACTCCAGTATCTCTGCCAAGAAAATCCCAAATAGGGTCAGGAAGAATCAGACATGACTCATCATCATAATCATCATCATCATCAATCAACAATAACAACTTTTTGGGATCACAATCTATGTCATAACTATCTCTGTGTCTAGCACTGTGTCTAGCACAGTAGGTACTTGGGCAATTGCATTGCCCCAAACTGCAGGCATGTAAGTCTTCTAACTACTACTTCTCTGTCTACTAGCCACTACTCTTTCTACTCAAAGACCCTTTAGGGACAACTCACTTCATTTTGGCTGTTCTGGAGTAAGAAACCATTCAGCTCATGAACCAAACCTCCATATAGTCATTTACTTTATTGCTACACTATGAAAAAGACACATAAATCCAATAGCAAAAGCATTTAATTAAGAACGAAACAACATAAATTGCAGGGAGGGGATTTGTAGTCAAAACATTCTCTGTAATCAGACACAAATGAATGAAATCTTTTCTTATTCAGGGTAGTTCAAATCTGCTTCACAGGCTCACAGGTTTAGAGATAAAAGGAACCTTAGAGGTCATCCTAGTACAACCATCACATTTTACTGATGAGGAAACAAGCTCAGAGGGGAAAAGGGTTTTACTACCACTTACAGGTGTTAGGTGGCAAAGCTAAAGTTTGAACTCAGGTCTTGTGACTCTAAGTTAAAGACTACCCCTTTAAACTCTTATGATTCTGCAGCATAGATTGGGGAATGGGAACGGTGCCAAATTGGGATTAGGGTACAGTGTTGGCTGCCTCTGAAGAGTTTTTCCCCTTAAAATGCAGCATGCTTGAGAATGACTGCATGTCTTATTTCGGAGCTGGAGTATTCCCATGTCCAGGTATGTCACAAGCATATTATTCTATGTAATCAGTCAATCAATCAATCAACATTTATATGCCAGGCGCTGTACTAAACAAATCTTAACAAATCTAGTTATCCCTTCCACATTGCAGGGCTTAGGAGGATGATCTTTCCCTTTGTACCAGAGAAGACATCTGAATTATTATGATTATTAAAAGATAAAATATGTTGACATTATACAATACTGTATATATTCTATTTCTGAGTTTCTAAACTTTTTTCTGTGTCATTTGCTGGCTTTCATGTGTCACCTGCAGCTTCTGCAAAACTCCTCCCAAATTCCCATTTAATCTCTTATGCAGACACGCAATATATCGAAACCGCAGTGGGGGAAGGATGCAATGTGGAAGGGATAATTGTAGAAGCAAAAGTCAGTCTCTGCCTGTGAGGAACTTACAATCTAATATGGTCCCTCCTACAGGAACATAATCTCATGTCTTGACCTAGAGGTAATGTGACATAGTGGAAAAAGCACTGGATCTGGAAGCAGGATGACTTTGATGTGGACCCTCCTGTAGTGCTGAATATTTGGGTAACCGTGGGCAAGTCATTTAGCCTCTCAAGAATCTCAATTTCCTCATCTGTAAAATGGAGATGATACTACCTGTAGATATCATTACTACTTCACAGGGTTGTTATGAGGTTCAGGTGAAGTAATCTATGTAATTTGTGAAATTAAGAAAATTATATAAATATTGGTTATTGTTACCATGAATGATATACAATGTTTTCCTATGCATATATTAATATTTGACTATATATGAAATATATATTTGCAAAGAGTGCCTAATAAAGATTTATTATATATAATGATGTGAATAAAATATAATGCTAAATATATACATATGTAAACAATATATACATGTACTCATGCATGTATGTGTGTATATATGCCTGTCACCTATCTACTACACCACTAGTGTCAAACTCAAGTAGAAACAGGGTCCATAAAAATGTATGTAAGGATCCCTGAGGGCTGCATATTAACTCAGAAAAGCATACATTACCTAACATTGTCTATGTTTTATTGTATTTTTCTTTATTTTGTTCAATATTTTCCAATTATATTTTAGTCTGGCTCAGCAGCACTCAGGAATGCACTATACTACACTACCCTGTCTTCATTATGTATGATAAATATGATACATGTTATACAACTATTATGCTACAAATACTTTTATTTTTAATATTTCACATTTTCCCCAATTCTATGTTAAAATAATTTTAAACTTTTAAAAATAAGTTTTGAATTTCAAATTCTATCCCTTCTTCATTGCTAACCTCCCCCTTCATTACTTACCTCCCCCCCCCCACGGTAAGTAATCTGATATAGATTATACATATGTAATCATGTAAAACATTTCCATATTAGTAATTTTGTGCTACAAATATTAAAAATTAAACTAGACATATGCCTGGTCTTCATAAGCTCCTTGTATGTGTCAAACTTTAGTAACTAAGGTTAGATCTATAAAAAGAACAATTTTTAAATGACATTAAAAGAACATTTATTCAGCTCCATTGCATACTTGTGCACCAAACATTCTTTTTTCACATCCTGTGACAAATGAAAAATGACAGGAAGGTAAACAGTGATCAGCAGAATCAACATCTTTATCAACCGGGAAAGGGGAATTCAATTTTGTCTTTCAATCTCATTTCTGGGGCAACAACAGCTCGGTTCCCTTCTATTTACATAGCACTATCAGATTTACCAGGTGTTTCTCCTTAATTGTGGATTGTGAGCTGTGAAGTGGATTGTGCTAATATTATTATTAGTTAGCAAGAGGAAGCTCCAACTGGGAGGGGTTCTGTGACATACTTAAGAAAACCCCAAATGGGATCACAAAGAGTTGAATGCAACTGAAATGACTGGACAACAACAACCTTATGTTCTTAAGATAGTGTATGTATAAGAAAAGTGGGATTTGTTGTTGTTTTTCTTGGAGTTCCGTTTCCAGGCTCAGGCTAAACTGTAAACATCTGAAGGATTAATCTCTTTCAAACCCTGATAATTCACAGCTGTAGGGAGTCTCCTAGGTCTCTTGCCTTCTGGCTCTGAGCCAAGCAGGGGCTGAGTCTTTGTCATATATCCTGGGAGGCTGCCATTGTGCTTTGGGGGTTTGCTTATGAGAAGGACCTTTTGATTCCCTGGACAGGACTCTTAGTAGCCATTTGCTAAGAGCCCCTCAACTACTTAGAGGTTTGGCTTCCCTGGTCCATTGGTATACGTAGGTGGTTGTATTACTTTGTTCAGCCAGTAGGAGCCCTGTCTGTTGAATCTCTGTGCTAATTCTCTATTTGTATCTTCTACTTATCTGTAATTATGGTAAGATTATTGACCCCTTTAAAAGTTGTCTTTCCTTTAGCAAAGTAGATCAAAGAACCTGTGCTAACTGGCCATAATGGGTGTGCTGTAGGGTGCTAGCTAAAACAGATAGAATCTGTGGAATTCCCAGTCTATGGTTAACCTGCATGGTAAGGATCAGTCAGTCAGTAAGCAGGAATTTACTAAGTATATCTGTGCCAGGCAAGATGCTAGATGATCATTGATTTATAGATTTTTAGTGGTAAGGAACCTTGGAAAGCTTCCTTTTCATCCCCCTCATTTTATAAATAAAGAAAGTAAGGCCAAGAAATGTTAAGTGATTTGCACAGATTCACCCAGCAGTGGCAGAGCCAGTATTTGACCTTTCCGCAATGTTGAATTGAATTGTTGGCTCTGTCTTGCTAGGAAAGATGTGTTGTATGGTGGAAGTGGTCTGGGAAGCAGTCTACAACTGGCTTTCACTGAGAAGTATAGAGGTAGATAAGACTCACTGAGCTGAGGTCTAGGGCTGTGTGCCAGTTCTATTACTAGGCACATATGGCCTCCCTACAAAGTTCTAGCACAGTTGGACTCTAAGATTTTGGTAAAGGGCCCAGGGAAGGGCCAGATTCTCTAATACAAACCCTTTTTGATGGAGCCAGTAGAGCAACGCTTTCAAGACTCTCTCCTTAGGTTTTCTGAACAGCTCCATCTTATCAATAATGAAAGAGCTACCCAGACACTCCTACTCAGTCCAAATCAGAGTTTGATTTTTCCAAGAGACACCAGCATGGAAGACAATTCCTCAGAGGGCCCAGCTTTATGTAGAACTTGGGGCTTAGCTTCAGGTCCTGGACTCAGTCCCAGCTGTTCTCTGCATCAGGCAAGCTTTTGTGAGACAGGGGAAACTCCCACTGTGCCTTGGTGGATGTTTTGACTGCAAGCAAATGGTTGGTCTGCTTTAAATTCTGGCAAAAGCGCCCTCACTTTCGGTTCTACACCCAGGGCCAGCCTTAGGCAGAATGGGGGAGTAAGCCAGGAAATGTTCTCGGCAGGCAGCCTTGCAATGGCTCCTTCTTCCTCCTGGCCTTCCCCAGTTCCCTATTTAAAGGGAAAATTCCATTTAAAAAATGCAATGGAAAACACTCAATTCCACCTTACTTTGGCCTCAGCATCAACCATTGCAAGATAGCCTTTGCACTTGCCCTGTTCTGCATAATGTCTTTTTTCTTGTCCTCTTTCTCTTCTTCTCTGCCTTTGTCTCTGTCTTTCTACCTCTCTTGGAATTACCGATTACTGCTAGAAGAGGTCAGTTAGTTCAAACTCCTCATCTTACATATGAGGATGTTGAGTCACAGAGAAGCTGTGACCTGCCTATGGTCACACAGGCAACACAGAGAATGTAGAGCTGAATCTGGGACCTCTGATTCAAAATGTATCCCCTCGTCCTCCTTGTATGATGCTGCCTTTTTTCTCCTTAAACCCCTGAGATGGGATCAGAGAGAGGAAATCATGAGGTAGAGAGGGAGGTCAGGCTGCATTATCATCATTCTTTAATTATCATTATTATCTATGAGCATTCTGTGTAGGTGGCAGCTGCCTTACTCCCTTGGGTATGACTCATTTAAAATATTAAAACTTTACTCTTTTTTGGAACTCTTGGGGAAACTGTGTGAGCTCATCATCATCGTATTATTATTTATTCTCCCTAGAAATTCCTCCCCATCTCCATTATGCCAATCTGAAGAGAGTGGAAGGGAAGGTAGAGTTCCTTATTAAATACTTTAATTGACTGGGAGAAGTAGAGACTGAAGGGACTGGAGAAACTCCCTGGGCCATTCAGGTGGTGTCCCAGGATCTGGCTCTTCTCTCTGGGTGTTGGCCATGCCCACTCTTCTGCTAGACTTCTTCTGAAACTTTCATTCATAGGATTTTTGAAATAATCAAAGGACCTTAAAGGAGGTCTAGTCAGATTCCTTTATTTTACTTACTAAGGAACTGAGGCCTCAAGAAGTGAGGTGACCCATGTGGAGTCATATGGATTAACCAGGCATAACTGGGAACAAGATGTCCACGTCTGGGTCCCCAGCCTAGTTCTCTTGCCATTACCCAGTCAGGCCGTCACCCTGGGCTGGCCCAGCACTGAGCTCACATGCAGGCTCCAAATCACCCAGCACCTAGTAGGTGCTTTGATTCCTCCCCCAAGCTCAGCCTCCCCTATCAAAGTCCTATGTTGGAGACTTGTCTTTCTTCCCTCCTCCCCATGGCTGGGTGATTTGTTCTATTTAAAGAGACAACTAATCTGATAAAATAAACTCTCCCCAACTGGATAATAGCTACCATTCATATAGCACTTTAAAGTGTGCAGAGGACCTTACATATGCTATCTTTTTTGGGGGAGGTTGTTGGAGGGGGAGGGCAATTGGGGTTAAGTGACTTGCCCAAGCTCACACATACAGCTGTTAAATGTCGAACTCAGGTCCTCCTGACTCCAGGGCCCATGCTCTATTCACTGGGCCACCTAGCCACCCCTTTATATATGCTATCTTGTTTGATCATCCTGGCACCCTGTAAGGTAGGTGCCATTATTCTCTCCATTTTACTGAAGAGGAAACCAAGGCTGAAAGGGGTCAAGTGAATTGTCTGGGGTCATATAGCTAATAAGTGTTTGAGGCCAGATTTTAACTTGGGCCTTCCTGACTCCAAGTCCAGCATTCGACTCACTGCAAACCCAGCCGTGCTGTACTCCCATAGGATATGAAAACAGAAAAAACCCTAGTGCCTGCACTGCGCAACCCATCATGGTGTAATGATACTGAGATTTAAAGATCTTCCATGCCAGTTGAACTTGCTGACGTAGCAGGAAGGGGTTGAGCAAGTGACTCGAGGCAGCAGCAGCAGCAGTGGCGGTGGTGGCGGTGGTGGCAACAGCACGAACTCCTTTTTCTTTGAGCCAGTCAGAATCTCTGCTAAGGACTCTTGTTGAGGACTGCCAGGGATGAGAACTGCGGAGGGGCCGGAGCTGCTGGACACAAGGCTGCCTGAACGCTGAGCAGTTGCCGTGAGTGAGGAGAGGAGGACCTTTGCCTGAGGTTGCCTGTCCTGTTTTGAAGGCTTGAGAATGTGGGTATTTACTACTTTAACTACATGTGCCAAATTCATAACTACTGTGTTGGCTTTTTTGGGGACTCAATCTTCTGGTA
>CM053596.1:106071566-106151064 GCA_028646575.1 Pseudocheirus occidentalis
AGAGAGAGAGAGAGAGAGAGAGAGAGAGAGACAGAGAGAGAGAGAGAGAAAGAGAGAGAGAGAGAGAGAGAGAGATAGGGGGCACAGAATTGCATAGTAAAGCTAATATAGGCGGTTTTTCAGAGTGCAAATTTAGAGAGAATTATATCTTTCATGTATAATAAATACACATATAAATGTGTTTTATGTGTATATATGAGAAATATATAATTTGTGTGTATGCAATGCCACCAAGAGTGTTGCCACAAAATTTACTCTGTACCTGTTGATATTTAGGGGGAAAAATCATATCAGTCTATGTATCTACATTTTGGAGTCTTAAGAAACAGAATTAATGTTAATGTGACGATACAAACAAAATATCCCCTAAACTCCAGGACAGCATGACCAAAAACTTATTTCAAACTTGATGGCCTTTAGGTATCTCAAACTCAACATGTCAAAACAGGACTCATTCTCTTTCCTCAAAGACCCACTCACTTTCTGAAATTCCTGCTCTTAGTAGAGGATATCACTAGATTTTCAGTCACCTGGGTTTTCAGGTGAAGCTATTCTCCCCTCCTCACTATACCTATCTAATTAGCTGATGTCTTGTTAATTGTACATCCAATACCTCTAATTAATCCCTTCCCTTTATTTCCACTCATGGCTGTAACCGTCAGTCCAGATCCCCATCACCTCCTACTTCCGCTCTTGCAAAAGTCTCCTAATTGTCCCCTCTGCCTTAAAGCGCTCTCTTTTCCAGACCATCTGCCACTCAGCTGACAATGTAATATTCCTAAATCCCAGACTGACCATGTCATTCTTTGTTCAATAAACTCCAGTCATTCCCAATCACCTCTAGAATTAAATACTTATTCCTTTGTGTGGCTTTTAAAGCTCTTCGCAATAGTACGCCAATCTATCTTTTGGCCTTGTATTATCTCCCTTCACACACTCTGTGACCCATCCAGACTGACTTTTTTGCTGTGATCATAGACAATATCCCTTCCCTATGCCATTATACAAGATATCACCCCTGCCTGGATATACTAAGAGACATAATTGTTAATAACCAAATACAAATATGTCAAGTTTTTTCCTTTCTAATTTCCTCATGCAAAGTCCAGCCTCTGAAATGCATTTCTAACCCTGCCCAAAAAATTCACCCCAACTCAACGTTTTTATCCAGGTAAAATTCTTACCCCACCATTTCTTGCTGTTAATTGACCAGGTGTAGGCTAGATTCTTTTGTATAGACTGCCTGAGACAGGAGCATCTGGCTTGAGATGAGTGAGTGTCTCTTTGTAGAAGACCGAAAAGATCAAACTCACTCCTCCAGGCTCTCATTAGTATAAACCCACATCTCATTATAATATTCATTCTTTCATTAATTGTTAACCAATCAGCACTGATTTCCACCTGTCAGGAACACCCACTATTCCAAGGACATATAAATGCTGAGTAGTTTCTATGTCTTCCAGTCTTTGTTTTAGGAAAGAAAGTCAAATGATCATCATTTTATTAACTATCTGCTGGCCACAATTAATAAGATTGATTAACTACCCAGAGATTATGTCTCTTGGACTTTTCATATGTCACAACACTTTTGCCTTTCAGAATCTCTCATTTCCTTCAAAGTCCAACTTAAGTACCACCTCTCATATAATACCTCTCTTGATTCCCCCAGATTACTTTGTATTTAGCAAGTATACATAAATATGTGTGTGGGTATATGTATGTACACACATAGATACATGTATAGATTATTATGCTTATTTTGTGTATACTTAAATATATACACCCTGTACACATCTCCCCTTAGAAAATAGAAGCTTCCTGAGAGTAGGAGCAATTTCGCTTTAGTCTTGGAGTCTCTAACACCCAGCACATGTGTGCTTAGGAAATGCTTGTTGAGTGATTCATTGAAGAGGCCTACCCCCTATCACAGAGACAACATATGCAGCCTGACTAATTATAGACTGGAGACAGCAATACTCATCCTGCATCATCCACGGGCTCAGAATTAGATCTGAAGCCAAGAGGTCTGAGTATAAGCTGGGTTCACAATGGATAGTGGATCACTGCAGAAGTACTGTAACTATCCCCTCAGAGAGCAGCATGACATGATGTCTCAGAGTTAATGGATGAAGGGAATTAATCTTGCAAATAATGGCCTGAACCCTGCCCAAGTCAAAGAGATAGCACAAATCCAATACTAAAGCATTTAATTAAGCAAAAAACACAAACAAAAAAACAAAAAATAAAAAATCCACCTAGATTATAGCCTACTCAGTGAAGAAATATACAATTTATCCAACTATGAGCTTAAATGACAGACCCTATAATCTATGTGTGGCAGTTAGGTAGCATAAAGGATAGAATGCCAGCCCTAGAATCAGGAAGTTCAAATACAGCCTCAGACACTCCCTAGCTATGTGACCCAGGGCAAGTCACTTAAATCTGTTTGCCTCAGTTTCCTAATCTGTCAAATGACTAGAAAAGAAAATGGCAAACCACTCCAGTATCTTTGCCAAATGGGGTCACAAAAAGTCAGACACAATTAAAAATAACTAAACAAAAACATAGTCTATGTACCTCTAGATACTTGCCATATTTTCATCTGGCCCTTGCTAGAAGGCTGCCAATGATGAGGAGCTCATTACTTACCATGGTGACTCATTCCACTTTTAGCAATTTCCAAGTGTCAGCAAGCTCTGCCTTAAACCTTATTTAAGTCTATATCCCTGTAACTTCTATCTTTTGTCTCTGCTTCACCCTCTGGGACCCAGGAAGACACTTTTCATTCCTCTTTTGCAAGAAAACCCTTTAAATATTTTAAGTCATGATCATGTTCTCCATAGGTTTTCTCTTCCCTAGACTAAAAACCTCCAGCTTGTCAAACTGTTTCTCATCTCAACTTGAAGTTTCTCTATTGTACCCACAGGGCAGCCTGAAGTTATCCACAGGAAGCCTGGATTGCTCATTTAAAATGAATTCAATATAACAGTTGGCCATTCTACTATTTAATAAAAGAAACCAATAAGACAGTGGGCTTTGTGCTACTGTTAGGCTGAAAAGAAACATCCCAAGAAGAACATATTCAGTAGATGAGAAATAAGCCTATGGTTCTGAAAGGGGAGCTGAAACATATGTGGAGATTTAAGAACCTCAAAGCCAATGACCACCTCAGAGGCTGGGGTGACTCAATGTCTCTTTTCTGTTACCCATGTAATAAGATTTCATGTGGGTGGAGGTGGGGATATAAGAAAGGGGATATGAATGGATGCACAGGAAATTAGAATAGAAAATTGGCTAGGTAACTAGTCAGACAAGCCCTTAGTCACTACCCAGAAATCTGAACCAAAAAATGGAAGAAGAGAGGAAGGGAAATGACAGTTTTTGTTGTATTTTTTTAAAGGATAAGAGACAACCTTAGCCCTTGGTGTTAGAGGAAGGAGTCAGTATATAAAAAGCAATTGAAGGAGAGAAAGGGAAAGTTTCAGTCCTCATCTTGTGTTGTTGTAATTCAGTCATTTCAGTCATGTCTGACTCTTTGTGACCCCATTTGGGGATTTCTTTTTTTTTTAATTGACTTAAAATTTAGTTTTAGTTTACAAGATTCAGTTCCAGAATCACTTGAGTTTCCTTCCGATTTTCTCCCCTCTCTTCTCCCCCCCACCCCATGGTGGCATCCAATCATGTATAGGATCTGCAAACACTTTTACATTGTATAATAGTCTGGTTGTATAGAAGCATTGTAACCAAAGGAGAGAACAATGGGGGAAAAAAGAAACACCCATTTAGGGATTTCTTGACAAAAATACTAACATGGTTTGCCATTTCCTTCTCTGTCTCATTTTTACAAATGAGAAACTGAAGAAAATAGGGTTTAGTGACTTGCCCAGGCTTACACAGCTAGTATCCGGCTAAGGGCAGATTTGAACTCTTATACTTTACACTATGTCTTGTTACTTCTAACACAAATCCTTTTTCAGTCATTCATTCCCTTGATATGACCCTCAGAAACAATGTGGAGCCTACCTCCAGAATACCCACCTCCAGAGGAAAAAAATCTTGGCATACAAGTCATGATTATGAGCTAAGCACAACCTCCCTCAAAATCTCAGGACTTAGAGATTGAGACAGGGTCAAGACATAGACCTGGAAATTATGGTATTAGGCTGGAACAGTAGCCTCTTAGCCAATGAGAGATTCGCTTTGGAATAAAAGATGCTTAAAGAAGACAACAGGAACATCTCAATGCTTCATAAATATCCTACATGTACTCAAGTTAAACCTGCTTACATTGGTCAAGATCACTCTCTTTGTTGAATTAATAATTCATGAGACTTTAGCCTGCGAGAGTATCAGAGAGCAAGCTAGATTCAGAACAAGGAAAATGGCAGCTAACAGTCACATATCTGTCTGTGCCTTTTCTATGTGTAAATATGTCTCTCTATGTATGTCTGCATGTTTCTATCTCTCTTGATCTTCCTAAAATGGAGATCTGACTATATAGTAATCCTATCCAACGAACTTCTAGTGGTTCCTTATTATGTTCAAGATCAAATATAAAATCCTATTTGATTTTTAAGTCCTTCCTGATCTGGCCCCTTCCTAACTTTCCAATCTTTTTACACATTACTCCCTTCCACGTACTCTTACATCCAATAACACAGCCACCTTGCCATTTCTTACACATGGCATTCAATCTCTCCATTTGGAACATTTTCTTTGGTTGTCCCCCATGCCCTGAATGATCTCACTCTTTCTATCTTCCTCCTGGTTTTCCTGGCTTCCTCCAAGCCTCACCTCACTTTCTCCAAGAATCCTTTCACAATCCTCAGAAACAGTTCTTTCTAGAGCCTTCACTGTGAGAAGACCTCCAATTTGTCCATTGTATCTCTTGTTTATATATAGTTTTTTGTACATTGCCTTCCTCATTAGACCTGAGTTCATTGAGAGCAAGGACTGTTTTGGTTTGTTAGTTTGACTGATTGATTGATTTGTTGATTGATTGATTGATTGATTTTTGCCTTTCTTTGTATTCCTAGTTCATGGTTGACCCTTAAGAAATGTTAGTTGACTGAATGAGTTTGCTTGGATGCCTTCTCTGACTACATTTCTTCTCTGTCTCTATCACACATACCATCCAAATAGTCTTTGTACCTGGAGAGCTATTACTTTGGAGAGCCTTGTACCTGGAAAGCTTTGTACTAAGAGACCTGTTTCTTTTATAATTAACATATTAATTATAATCTAGGTTTTTCTAAAACTCTTTTTTGGGTGACAGCATATCTAGTTGAAAGTGTCCCTGAGCCAACCCCCTGAGAAAAAGTCCAAGCCCCTGAGAAAAGTTAAAGACTCTATTCAACTCTAAGCAGTGGTTTATCTATAAGGAATAATCAGGTAGCCCCCCAGCAGCAAGACATTGCTGCTTTCCAAGGCAGGGAAGCTACAACTCCCCTCCTTAATAGACTGGGGCATTATTATCACTGTGAGAAAAAGGGTTTTCATTGGGGATTAACACAGAGCTCTGCCTCTTCCAGCCTAGGACAAAGAAGAGTTGTTAGGCAATATTATAGGAGCTCTGGTTTCTATTCAGTGAAGGGGAGGTACAGCACAGCTAATAGCCAGCACTCCCTCTATTACTGACCTGGCTGTCCAGGCTACCGTGTTCCTTCTGTAAACACAATACACACCACTGGAGTTAATCTCCCACTAAATGTCTCCATGCTTCCAGCACTTCAATTATAGCTCCCTTCTCCTTCAAATACATGCTTCTGATGAAGCTTAAATCATTATATTTCTTTATTCTTTTTGGATTCACAGCCTTTAAGAGCTTGAAAGGGCTCTGGAGATCCTCTAGTTCAACACCTATATTTAACTTTGGGGGAAACTAAGGCTCAGGGAGGAGTGACTTGCCCAAGGAGACACAGCAAGTTATTGGCAGCTATGGGATTAGAAGCTAACACTACTAAGTCATGGTCCAGTATTCCGATCTCTGCTCCAAGCCCCTTAACTATTTTTGTGCTTTAACCACAACTATAACTTTCATTATTATTTTATTATTATTTATGAATTTAACAATCAACAAGAAACACAAACATTTCAATATGCACCCCCTATCCCTTTCTTGGAAGATCTAATTCACCCAGAACTTTTTTTTCCTTTTCTCACCTAAAAAGGAAGCCATCAGGGGTCCTTCTGGGTTTTTTTCCTTCAATCTCTCTGAAACTAGAAAGATTATTAAATTGACTTCTGATGGACACACCAGAAGCTCTCTAGACATCTAATTCCCACAGTCCCCTTGAGAAGCCGTATTTACTGTGCCACTGTCTCAAGCCATCAATCTTCTCCTTTCTCAAAAGCCGCCAAGACCAGTCCTTCCTTTATCCTTGAGGCAGTGAGGATCAATAAGCTTAATAAACGGTAGGTAATTTAGTGCTGAGAAGGTTGGATCAGCATAATGGCCAATGTTGTCTCCTTCCCAGCCTCTGCACAGTCAATCCACTTGAAACAAAGAGTTAGGGAAGAAAACCCTTTGGGCCTGACTGAGCAGAGTTGCTCATGGGATTCTAGAATCTCAGGTCTGGGAGGAAACCATAAGGCTATCGTCTCCAAATCCTCCTTGAAGGGTAAATCCTTGCTGAAATATCCCCAATAAGGGAGATTGTGCATCAGGTCTCCATTTGGATACCTCTAGTGACAGAGAATCCACAGCTTTACAAGGTAACCTATTCCATAAGGGAGCACATATTCTAAGGCCCAATCCCATTGGCCCGCTTGTGACTCCTCACACGTAATAATCTACCTCCCACCTAGACACATCTCGCTCAATACACTTTGCCTTGACTGCCCCCCATCTTGTGCCTGGAATTCTCTCCCTCCTCATTTCTGTGTCTTGGAAAGACCAGCTACTCTCAAGGTTCAGTTTAAATGCCACCACTTTCAAGAAGCTGCTCCTATTTTCTCTAGTTGCTAGTCCCACACATCATTGTGTATTTTGTTTTTGGCATGCATCTATCTGTAAAGTTGTTGTAATCTCCTTAAGGTTAGGGACTTTATCCCTTTAGTATTTCTTTTGCCAGCACCAGGCACATAGTCAACAATTATTAAATATCTGTTGATTTGGGGGACCTAGTACTTTCCTCTGAATAGTCTCAAAATGGTCTTTTTTTAAGTAATTCATGTTCTTTAGAGCACATCAATATTATCCCATTAAATATATAAACTCCTCAAGGATAGAGAAGGCTGTTTTAGTAGAATCATAGACTAGAGGAGCTGGAAGACACTTTAGAGACCCTCTTTCTCTAATCCCCTAAATTCAAAGAGGAAAAATATATTAGATCCAGAGGGAATAAAAAGAGATTTGACCATTAGTTCCTACACACAATGAATATTAAATAGGTTGGCCGTCACAGGGCAAGCAACAAAGCTTCACTACCTATTCCAATGGGATTCAAAGACTTGAGAACCTCAGGTGAAGTCTGGTAAACAATGACAGATAGGACTGCTATTGTCCTTGTCATGAAGGAGAACCTTGGAGAGTTAAATGATCCTGGCTTGAAACCAACTTCTAAACTGTTTACTCTGTAGATTCAGGCTGTTAGCTAAGTTTGGGACAGGATCCCAGCATCTTGTAGGATGTCACTGGACAAATTTACTTCACCATTACCCCAAGCAGTAATATCCTCTACATGGTCACTGACTGGACTGTTTTTTACCTCCCAGTCTTAGCTCCTTTAGTGTTTCCTAAATAAAGCCTTGTTTGATCCCTAATTGGTGATGTTCTCCCTGTCCAAGAGAAATTACTTTCTATGTATTATATATTATTATCATATCATATGATATCTTACCCTATATTATATTATATTGTATTGTATTGCATTGCATTATATTATATTATATTATACTATATCATATTATATTACATATTGGATTGTGTGTTTGTGTGTTGTATCACCCCCTACACCACCACCCCCAACAGAATGTAGACTTCTTGAAAATAGACTTTTCATTTTCATCTTGTATCCCTAGCACCTAAACATCACCTGAAATTCATTTATTCATGCATTCACTCACTTAACAAGCACTTATTTTATTTTGTAAGTTAAAGTTAAATTTTATTTTTTAGAGACATATCAGTGTGCACGCTGTTTTTCTTAGTTTGAATAAAAACATTTAACTATGGGTTGCTCTTTAATAGGCACCACACTTCATGTTAGAAGTCTGTTTGATTTGGGGGGGTTACAATTATTTTTACATTTTTATTTAAGATTTTGAGATTCAAATTCTCACTCTCCCTCCCCTCCATGAGATGGAAAGCAATCAGATATAGGTTATACATGTGAAATTACATAAAACATTTCCATGTTAGTCATTTTGCACAAGAAAACTCAAAGAAAAAGAATGAAAGAAAGAAAATGAAAAAATAGTATGCTTCAATCTGTATTCAATCAACACCAGTCCTTTCTCTCCCTTTTTCTGGAGAAGAGTATTTTCATCATGAGTCCTTTAGGATTGTCTTTGGATCATTGTATTGCTGAGAAGAGCTAAATCTTTTGCAGTTCTTCATTGTACAATATTGTTACTGTATATAATGTTCTCTTGGTCCTGTTTGCTTCACTTTGCACCAGTTCATCCAAGTATTTCCAGGTTTTTTTGAAGCCATCCTGCTTGTCATTTCTTATAGCACAACGATATTCCATTGCAATCATATACCACAGCTTGTTTAGCCATTCCCCCATTGATGGACATCCCTTCAACTTCTAATTCTTTGCCACCACAAAAAGAGCTACTGAAAATATTTTTGTATAAATAGGTCCTTTTCCATTTTTTGTATGTCTTTGAGATATATATCTGGCAGTGGTATTGCTGGATAAAAAAGAATACACAATATGATAGCCCTTTGGGCATAGTATCCAGTTCCTCTCCAGAATGGTTGGATCATCAACAAGCCCTTATTAAGCACTTACTATTCTATATATAATGAGATAAGATTTGTAAACTACTTAACACAGTGCCTGGCACATAGTAACTGCAATATAAATTTGCTTATTTCCTGCCCTTCCCTATACCATGGCCGGGGGGGGGGGTGGAAGGGAGAATAAAACAAATGTTTAAAAATTTGTTTTAACACACAATTGGGGGAAAATAAAATATATTACAATGAAAATGAATGGATTGAGAGGCAGAGGAACTGTATTCAAAACATACCTTTCTGACTTTGGGCAAATCACTTAACCCACTGGACCTCAGTTTCCTCATCCATATGAGAGATGCTCTTTCCAAGAAAACTTGGCAAAGTCCCTTACATATGAAAGAGGTGTTGGTTTAGATGGCCTTTAACGTACCTTCTAGCTGCAAATATAAGAACCTATATTCTGGACACTATGCCAGACATTAGAGAAATAAACACCAAAAAACCAAATTGCTGACCTGTTCTATTGAGGGAAAACAACATGTACACACATGCACATGCATGCACATACGCACATATGTGCAAATAAATGCAAAATAGATACAAAAGAGGGACAAAGTCATTTCTGTGAGGAGAGGTCACTGGTTTCTGCTGGGCCTTGGATAGACTTTCTATAGCAGCTACCCAGCCACATACTAGGTACATGAAGTATTTACTTTCCTATAGCATCACTCCCCAAGACGGCTTAACTAGTGATCCTTGAAGAAGTGCCAGGTCAAAATTTTCTTTTCTACTCATGAGCTCTCCTGAGCCAGCAGTATCAGTTCAAGTGATGAGTAACTGACTGATCAGACTCAGACTCAGCTGATGAGTTTTATTTCATCATGAAGAGTATTAATGAGTTATTATCTGGAGGTTATTTTCTCTACCACCATCCCAAGAAGCTGGCATGGTTTCCTTTGTCGTGACTTTCCACAGAATTTCTGCCAGGATCTTCCACCTGAGTCCTCCTGCCTCCTTCAATGTGCTCCCAGTGGAAAATGTGCAGAAGTTCAGTGACCCATTAAAAATGGAAAGACCCAGTGCTAATGAGAAACTGTCCTTCTTGAGCTGGATGCCTACCTCCCACAACACACATCATTGTCACCATAATTGTCATCTCAAACATAACACTTTACTGTTAATGACACAACTAAGCATTTCAAGCTCTGAGTTGGATGCCTTAGATCTTATATCCTTTAATTATTAAAATTAAATGAGAGGGGTGGAGCCAAGATGGCAGAAGAGATGCAGCAATGCAATTGAACTTTATCAGATTCTGAAGAACTTTAAAGTAATGCCTCAAATCTAATTCTGGAACATCAGAGCCCTCAAAATGTCAAGGAAAGACATTTTTCCCAACCTCAGATAACTTAGGAGGTTGGCAGGAAAGATCTGTGACACTGGAGTAGGGGCTCATCTATAACCCGAATAACAGCAGCATCAGTTAAAGGTTTTGGAGGTACCCCAAGAGCACTACCAGCAGTATATTTGGGAGTTCTCAGCTCAGAGACAGTAAGAAGGTGGTACAATTTGTCATAAAAAGACTATAGAAGTCCCTTTGTTGGCACTGGGTGTAACTAATGTTAATTGCAACTCTATTGCCCATACACAGTTCTGGGTCAAAGTTTCAGGGTATAAAGAAGCATTTGTGGTCAGTCACAAGGGAACAGGGGCACAGGTCACAGTTTCAGAGAGAAGCACTGGTGCTAGAAGCTTGAGATTACAGGAGAACAGGAAACCGGGTCACAGTGGTTCTAAGGTTAAGAGGAACGCTAGTGTTTGCTGCTACAGGGAATCAGGGTCACTCCCTGGGTAAAGACCAGAGAATAGATCAGGAGGGCAGTGACCACATCTTTGCCCCTGAAGCTTGGGATAGTATCTCCCCACCCCCAGATAAGTAGAATACAACTTTAATATAAAGTTAAAAGTAAAAAAAAGTAGACTGGAAAAATGAGCAAACAAAAATTTTTAATTGACTATAAAAAGTTACCACAGTGGCAGGGAAGACCATAAACTCAAGAAAACAACACTATGAAAACAGCTACAACAAAAGCCTCAAAGAAAAAAGCTAATTGGGCCCAAGTTGAACAAGAATTCCTGGAAAAAGCTATAAAAAGAGATGAGTGGCAGAGAAAAAAATTGGAAAAAAGAAATGAGAGTGATAGAAGGAAACTATGAAAAGAGAATAAATAGCTTTGTAAAAGAGGCATAAACAAATAATAATAATATTAATACTGAAGAAAATAACACCTTAAAAAATAGAATTGGCCTAGTGGTAAAAGTATCACAAGATTCACCAAAGAAAAGAGCTCCTTACAAAGCAGAATAGGCCAAATAAGAAAAGAGGTACAAAAACTCATTGAGGAAAATAATTCCTTAAAAATAAGAATTGGGCAAGTGAAGACTAATGCCTCCATGAGAAGTTGAGAAACAATAAAACAAAGTCAAAGTAATAAGAAAGGAGAAGAAAGGGTAAAATATCTCATTGGAAAAACACCTGTCTTAGAAACTAAATCAAGGAGAGATAATTTAAGAATTAAAAATAGAAAACAAAATAGAAATTGAAAGAATCCACTGATCACACCCCCCCCAGAGTGATCCTAAAAGAAAAAAAATCTCAGGAATATTATAGCCAAATTCCAGAACTCTCAAGTGAAGGAGAAAATACTATAAGCATCCAGAAAGAAACAATTCAAATATGGTGGAGCCAGGATTACACAAGATTTAGCAGCTTCCACATGAAAGGAGCAAAGAACCTAAAATATTGTCTTCGGAAAGGCAAAGGAGCTAGGATTAGACTCAAGAAATAACCTACCCAACAAAACAGAGCATAATCCTTCAAAAGAAACAAAGAGGATATTTAATGAAATAGAGGGCTCCGAGAATTCCTGATGAGAAAAACAAAGCTGAACAGAAAATTAGACATGCAAACACAAGACACAAGAGAGGCATAAAAAGATAAACATGGAAATGAGATTATGAGATTAATAGAGCTAAATTGTTTGCATACCTATATGGGAAGTTGATACATGCAACTCTTAAGAACAACATCATAATTAGGGCTGTTTGAGTCTACACAGACAGAAGCCATGGGTATGAGTTGGTTATATTAAGATGTTTTTTATTTTAAATAAAGAGGTGAGAAAGAAGGGTGCACTGGGAGAAGAAGGAAAGAAGAGGTAGAATGGGGGAAACTTTCTTACATATAGAGACATACAACAAAGAGTTTTCAAAGTGAAGAGGAAAATGCGGTGACTGGAAATGTTTGAACCTCACTGTCACTGGAATTGATTCAAAGAGAGAAGAATATATATATACACACTCAGTTTGATATAGAATTCTATCTTACCTACTAGAGAAATAAAAGGAGAGAGGAATAATAGAAGGGGGTATTATAAAAAGGAGACCAGATTAGGAGAAGCAGTTGTCAGAAGCAACTGAGGAGGGACAGGATAAAAAGAAAGTGAAGGACAAACAGAAGAAAAATAGAATGAAGGGAAATACACAGTTAGTAATTGTAGCTATGAATGTGAATAGGATGTGCTTATCTATAAAATGGAAGCAGATAGCAGAATGAATTAGAAACTAGAACTGAACAATAAGTTGTTTACAAGAGACTCATTTGAAACAGAAAGACACATGAAGAGTTAAAATAAGGGGCTGGAACAGAATCTATTATGCTTTAACTGAAGTAAGAAAAAGAAGTGGAAGGAATAATAATCTAAGACAAAGCAAAAGCAAAAATGGACCTGATTAAAAGGGACAATCAGGAAAGCTACATTTTGCTAAAATGTACCAAAAACAATGAGGTGATTTCAAAAAAATGTATAGCAAATTTCTTTGACAAAGACTTCATTTCTCAAATATGTAGGGAACTCTGCTAACTTTATTTTTTTACGATCTATTCCCTAATTGATAGTCAATGCATATGAACAGGTAGTTTTCAGGAGAAGAAATCAAAGCTATCTATAGTCATATAAAAATGCTTTAAATCACTAATGATAAGAAAAATGCAAATTAAAACAACTTTGAGGAACCACCTCAAAACTATCAGAAATGACAAATGCTGAAGGGATTGAGGGAAATAGGTATGCTAAAGAATTGTTGGTGGAGTTGTGAACTGGTTCAGCCATTCTGAAAAGCAATTTTGAACTATGCTCAAAGGGCTATAAAGTTATTGTGCATACTCTTTGACCCCATAATACTACTATTAGGTCTGTAAACCAAAAATTTCAAAGGAAAAGTAAAAGGATTTATATGTACAAAGATATTTATAGCAGCTTTTTTGTGATGGCAAAGAATTGGAAATTCAGAGTATGCTTATCAAGTGGGCAATTGCTGAACAATTTTTGGCATGATCATGATTGAGTAATACTGTGCTATAGGAAATAACAAGAGGATGGTTTGAGAAAAACATGGTAAGACTTCTATGAGCTGATGCAAAGGGAAGTAAGCAGAAACAGATCATAGCACACAGTAATGGCAATATTATAATGATAATCAATAGTGAAAGACTTAACCACTCTCATCAATGCAATAATCTAAAATAATTCCAAAAGACTCATGAAGAAAAAATGTTATTCGCTTTCAGAAAGAGAACTGATGAACTCTGAGTGCAAATTAAAGTAAAATTTTCTTTCTTAATATTTCTTGCTTTTTTACATGGTTAATATAGAACTGTTTTGCATGATTTCACATGTATAATTGATGTCATATTGCTTGCCTTTTCTATGGCTAAGAGAGGGAGAGAATTTGGAACTCAAAATATATTTTAAAGATTGTTAAAATAAGCAATATTTTTCAAAAAAAGGAGGGAAAAAGAGAAAAATAAATGAGAACTCAAAAATGAGATTATTATGAGTTTAACTGTCTTTCTAAGCTTGATTAACACCTGCTGCACTTAGTAGCTGTGTGACTCTTGGAAAGTTAATTAATCCTGTTTGCCTCAGTTTCCTCATCTATAAAATAAGCTGGATAAGAAAATGACAAACGGTTCCAGGGTCTTTGCCAAGAAAACCCCAAACAGAATCACAAAGAGTTGGACATGATGGAAAAAACTGAACAAGAAGAACCTCCATGGGCCATCTAGTTCAATGTTTACATGAAAGGAGTCTCTGCTATAACATACTTAACAACTAGTCATCCAGCCTCTGTTTGAAGATGTCCAAGGAGGGAAACCCATGACTTCTTAAGGTAGGTTCTTCTGCTTTAAGAGGGATCAGATTGTTAGGGATGTTTTTCCCCTGATGTGAAGCTCAAATTTGCTTCCTTTCTTCTGGTTCTGCCCTCTGAGGCCAAAGAGAACTCTAGCCCTCCTCCACTTAACAGCACTTCAAATACCTGAATTCAGCTATCATCTAACCTCTGAGTCTCCTTTCTTCCAAGCTAAACATGGCAAGTCTGCTCAGTTGATCCTCATACGTCATGGACTCAAGACCTTTCATCATCCTGGCAGTCCTCCACCGAACACTTACCAAACTATCAACATCCTTCTTAAACCACAGTACTACAGAAGTAAACCCAGATGAGATCTGATAAGGGTAGAGTACAGTGGGACGGTCCTGTTCCTGTTCCTGGAAGCTCTGCCTCTCCCCATGCTGCCCAAGATCAAGTCACCTTTATTTTTCTTTTTTACTGCTTTGTCATACTGTTCATTGGTGTCGAATAATCAGATAAAATCCTTAGTTCTTTTTAATAACAGTTGCTATCAATGCATGTATGCATGCATGTCTCTCCCTTCTGATACTTGTGAAATTACACTTTTTGGACTCAAGTGAAAGACTTTGCATTAATTCCTATTGAACTTCTTGTTAGAGTAAGCCCAATGCTCATGTGTCAACATACTTTTGGATCTTGACCCTGCTATCCAATGTATTTACTATCCAGCCCAGCTTTATGTCATCTGCAATACATACTGTATCCCTTTGAAATTCCCTCACAACCACCTTAACACAACCATAATTATCACCCTCTGGATAACTACAATAGCCTCCTAACAAGCTTTGTTGACTGTAGTCTCTAACCAAATACCCACCGTTAATCCATCTTTCCTATTACTGCCAAAAAAAAGTCTTGCTTAATGTTTAAATGTGACCCATCTCATTCCTTTGCTCATGCATCTTCATTGATTCCTGATTCCTTAACTAGACAAATTCAAGCCCCCTTTTCCTGGAATTCAAAGCTGTCCACAATCTGACACCACCCATCTTTTCAGTTTAGCATGTGTTAGGCTTCTCCACATACTCTACCATTCCATTACATGGGGTGTGCAGGGAGGACTAGCACCTCTAGTGTGAGGGCTTGCCGAGCCCTTTTCAGGCTGCTCATTCACCTTAGTGTCCACCTGTCACCCAACTCTCACCTATGGTTTCAAAAACCATGATCAGCAGCCACACCCTGCTAAAACCATATTAGCAGATGGGCCAAACCCCATTGAGGGTAACTGACAGGCCTCAAATCTGTTGGTCATTTAGGGAGGTGTCTACCCCAAGCATGTGAAGACTTCCAATGGCAGCATGAGTGGATGAGAATAATTTTTTCCAAAGGCCATGAAGGTAGCTGAAGCAGATGCTGTGGAGAGCTTAGAGTTAGTTAGACATCAAAGATGCCAAGGTTATCCACTGCATCCTGGGCCATTGCCAGTCATCTTGATTTTTGCCTTGATGCTATTCTTCAATGACTCTAGGAGAGTGAGACATAACTTTGCATGACTCTAGCTAACTTAAACCCAATTTACTCACATGTCAAGACATCACACCATCCTCTTCAAAAACAAAAGATGGACAACAATGTCATCTCCATATTTGCTGAGCACATCATCTATGCTTTTATTCAAGTGATTTGTAAAAATTCTAAACAGCATAAAGACAAGCACAAATACCTGGAGTCCTTCACTAGAGAGATCTTGCCACACTGACATCAAATCATTAACAACCAGCCGTTGACTCTGTCCATGCAACCATTTCTGAATCCATCTGACTGCTTTAGCATCTAATCCATACTTTTCCTTCTTCACCAAAAAATCACGTGATCTTTTTTCAAAAGCTTTGTTAAAGTCTAGCACTGCTAACTAGGTAAACTCTATCCAAGTTATTCTCCCTCTGTTTAGTGATCTGAACAAAAAAGGAATTGACATTAGCCAGGCAGGACCTTTTATTGATGAAACCATACCGACCTTTTTAATCACCACTTCCCTTTTGAGATCTTTGTCAACCATCTCTGGAATTACCTGTTTTAGAACTCTCCCAGCAATTGAAGCCAAAGTCATCAGCAGATTCTTTTTCTTCCTCCTTTTAAGTTCGGTTGTTTTTCAGTAATGTCTCACCCTTTGCAATCTTGTTTTGGGGTTTTCTTTGCAAAGATACTAGAGTAATTGGCCATTTCCTTCTCTAGCTCCTTTGACAGATGAGGAAACTGAAACAGACTTGCCCAGTGTCACACTGCTAGTTAAGTGTCTGAGGCCAGATTTGAACTCAGAAAGATTCCAGGCTCAGTGCTCTAGCCACTACACCACATAGCTGCTAAAAATCAAGACATTTGCCCTTCTTCAATTTTTCAGTACCTCTCCTGTCTCCTGTGATCTCTCAACATCACAAACAGTGGCTCAGGAATCACATCTGCCAGTCCTTTCAAGACCCAGGATGTAGTTCATCTGGGCCAGGTGACTTGAATACCTCAGTGCTTACTTCCTATCTCCTTTGTTCTCTTGGGTATCAGCTCTCTGCTAGTCTTTTTTTATTCTATTATTTCCAGTACAGTGGCCATCCTCAGCAGAGAAAATAGAAACAAGGAATTAAGAAGCCTTCCTTCTCTCCACTGGCATTTATCATTACCCCTTCTACCCTGAAGCTACAACCCTAGCCTCTTTTTTTCTCCCAACATAAGTAAATGCATATATATACATACATACATACACACACACACACACACACACATGTAGTCATCTTTAGTTTCCCTTATATCAGCCTCAGCTCATTCTGAGCTTTAATATTCCTCACAGTACTACCTTCAGTTGTAGTGGCCAAGAAATAGTTAAGGTATGGACTCATAGTCACTCTGTTAAATATGCGCAATTTCACCTGGCTATAACACAGTTATGTGGCCTTGCTTCTTTCTGTCTACACACATTTCTTTTCCAAATCTAAGTTTGTCTGTCTTGCCAATCTTATCTGTTGCTCCAGGGTAAACAGAATGGGGCAAGTAATTACCTGAGAGAAACATGGAAAGAGCTTTGGATTGGGTGTGTAAGGGCCTGGGTTTGAAATCTGCCTCTGCCATTTATTATTATCATTATTTAATTACTTATTCACTATTTTATGTCATTATTATTTTTGTTATCTTGGGGCAAGTCACTGAAGGAAAGAAGGAAGGGAAGGAGGGAGGGAATAAAGAGAGGGGAAGGGAGGAGAGGAAAGGAGAAGGGAAGGGAAGGGCAGGAGAGGGGAGGGGAGGACAAGAGAGGAGGGGGAGGGAAGAAACAAACAAAGAAGGAAACAAGCATTTATTATGTGCCTACTATTTGCCAGGCACTATGCTAAGTGCTTCACAAATATTATCTCATTTCATCCTCAGGACAATCCTGTGAGGTTGGTGTTATTGTTACCCTATTTTACAGTTGAGGAAACTGAAACAAACAGATGTTAATTGACTTGCCCAAGGTCACAGGGCTAGTAAGTGTCTGAGGCCAGATTTGAATTCAGGTCTTCCTGGTTCCAAGCCCAGTGCTCTCCCCACCACACCACTAGCTGCCTTTGACACAAACAACATTCTCATCAGTTTTGTAAATGGCATAAAGCTTGGAAAGACAGCTAATAGATTATAGAATTATGACTCAAAATTATCTCAGTGGATTGAAAATATGGGCCTTAGCTAAAAAAAAATTCAAGAAAGAGTAAAAGGAAAGGCCTGACTCTGGGTTTTAAAAGATGCATTGTGTAAGTAAAAGATGGCAGAGACCTCACTTGACGGCCCTTCATATATGAACAAGATCTAAAAATGTGAGTTGACTGGCTACAAGCTTCATATTTTCTGAAAATGTAATATGAATTGCTTATGATATGCTAACCCGATAATATAAATACATGTCAAAATTATGGTAAAGAACAATTCCCTGTACTTTGTTCTGGTAGCAGGAAACACCTCAGAGTCTTCCTGCTTCAAGAAGTTATAACTAAAGAGCAGATAACAGGTATGAGTTTCCCCTGGAATTTAGACAGCTCTTACTCAAAGCTTCAATGTCCTCAAAAAGCTCCCCATGAGCAAAAATGAAGAGGATGAGGTAACCTCAGAAACAAAGTGTGATTCCCTGGAGTGGAGAATATATTGGTTTGCACCACGGCTCTACAACTTGTTACCTGTGTGACTGTGGAGTAGTCACTTTTTCCTGGGCCTTATCTATAAAATGAGGGGATTAGACTAGATGATCTATAAAATCCCTTCCAGAACTATACATATAATCCTATGACAATCCTTTCTGAGCAGAAATTAAAATCCAGGAACATCAGCCCTGGGGTCATGAGGTACAAGAGAATATAGGAATACTCTCAAGAATGGAGAAGCTGATTGTGGAATAAGGAACTTCAGTCTAATTCATGGATTTCAAGTCATGGCGTCTCCTTCCTGATGGTCTTGATTGGTCCTCTTCAAGAATGAAGGACAAACAACAACAAAGATGAGGGAGGTCCATTTGTAATATATTCCCACACATCTAGAAATAATTTTTGGTACTATGGATAGGCTTGTCGTTGTTCAATTGCATCTGACTCTTTGTGGCTCCATTTGGGGTTTTCCTGGTGAAGACACTGGAGTAGTTTACCATTTCCTTCTCCAGCCCATTTTACAGGTGAGGAAAATAAGGCAAATGACTTGCCATGGGTCACAAAACTAGTAAGTGTTTGAAGCCAGATTTGAACTCAGGAAGATAAATCTTTATGACTTCAGGCTTGATACTCTATTCACTGTGGCTCCTAACTGCCCAACAGATAGGCTCCTACCTCAGTAAATTCCTGCTCTTAAAAACTATATGACTGGTTCTATCTGTGGAGCTGAAAAGAGTTTTTGTCCCCAGGTCAGGGGTGTTCTAATAAATGTTTAACTGGTTCTCTGAGGGGGAAAAAGTATAAGGAAACACTTTTTAAGTTTAATCTGCATTATTGACATTTGCCTATTACTTTCTTAAGTCTAAACGAACAACAAAACAGTAAATCAGTCCCTGATTTATAGCATTTGCCAATTTCTGAGTTGTGAATGTGCTTGCAATGGAAATTTAGCAATTGTCTTTATTGAGCCAGTAGGGGTTGGCTCCAGTACACCTCTGCCCCAGGATAATCATTAATTTACTAGTATTGCTGGGTCAAATTGATTCTGGACCTTGGTTCTTCACTTCTAAAATTAGGATATCAGATGAGTTTATTTGTGTCTCTAAGCCACCTTAACTCCAAGATCAAGAGGGACATTTGGCAAGATGCAGTTCTATGCATAGCCACAAGGTGAAACAGCACACTTGAACACAGCCACTCCATGGCCATCTAGAAGGAGAAACCTGGAGTGGTCAATTTCCCAGCAAATCTTAGAAATAAAACCTAGCAATGGGCTGAGAATGAGCAACTTTTTCCACAATTTAATTCTAGACATTATCATTTAGTGTGTATGTGGGGTAACATTTTTTAAAAACTAGAGTGCTTTCAAGGAAAGACAATCAGAATGCTGAAAAGCCTCTAGTCTGTGCCTTAGGAGGACCAGTTGGCAGGACTGGTGCTATATAGCCTACAAAGAGAACCCGGCGTGGTGGCTGGGGGAACAAGAGTCATTGTCTTCAAGTTCTTGAAAGTACTTCAAAGGGCTTACCTGCAGAAGATTTTTTTCTATTTGACTCCACATAGCAGAAATCCGAGCAATGGGTAGAAGCTGTAAAAGAGGCAAATTTTGGCTCAATATGAAGAAAACTTCCTAACAATTACAGCTGTCTAAAAGTGGAATGAGCTCCCTCGGGACATCATGGATTCTTCCTTACTGTTAATCATTAAACAAAAGTTGTGTGGCCACTTGGGAGGAATGTTGTAATGGGAATACTTTTTTTTCTGTTGATGATCTTTTTTAAATATATTTCTTTTTCTTTTTTTGTCTTTATTAATTTGTGTGTTTACTTTTAGTTTACAAGATTCAGTTCCATAATCCCTTGAGTTTCAAATTTTCTCCTCCTTCCTCTCTTCCCCTTTCCCCATGGTGGCTTGCAATCAAGTATAGGATCTGCAAATACTTTCACATTAAACATTAGTCAAGTTTTAAAGAAGGATAATAAGTGATGGAATGAACAATGGGAAAGAAGAAACAAAACCAAACAAGAAAAAGAAAGAAGGAGGTAGTTTGCTTCAATCTGCATTCAACCTCTGTCCTTTCTAGTTCTTTCTCTGAATGTACACATCTCTCTCATTATGAGTCTTTTGTAGTTGTCTTATAACCCTGCATTGCTGAGGAATCCAGTCTATCAAAGCTGGTCATCACACATATGTTGTGTCTGTAATTGTGTACAGATTTCTGCTCGTTCTGCTCTTCTCACTCAGCATCAGGTTGTATATGCCTCTCCAGGTAAGTATGAAGTCCATCTGCTCCTCATTTCTCATAGCACAATAGTATTCCATTACATTACTATACCACAACTTGTTAAGCCATTCCCCAACTGATGGGCATCCCTTTGATTTCCAATTTTTTGCCACCACAAAAAAAGAATTGCTATAAATATTTTTGTACATATGGGTCTTCTTCCCACTTCTATGACCTCTTTGGGATACCTAGAAGTGGTATTGCTGGGGATTCTTTTCTTCAGGTATGGGTTGGACTATGTGGCCTCTGAGGTCCCTTGTGATTCTGTCATAAATAAGCTTATTATGGTATCACAGACTTAGAACTGGAAGGAACCTTGCATCTATTCTAGTCCCATTCTCTTTTTTCCTAAATGAAGAAACCAAAATGCAATGATATTAAATGAGGTAACCAAGGTCATGCAGAATCTAAGTAGCAGAATAAGCATTCAAACCCAGGCCTTCTGCTTCACTGGCCAGCATTCTTTCCACTACATCACATCAAGAAGTTTTGTGATTGTGGCAGAATTGTTCACAACTATCCAGTAATAGCTACACAATTCAGGTGTGTATTCTCCAGACTTTTTCTTCAAAGGTCTCATCCCAAACATAAGAATTACAAATGACCTCTCTAAGCCAGGATATACTGAGAAGGTTAAATACCAGTTTCTAAAGTTGTCAATGTGGTCTCCAGAATACTCTGTCATTTTTCTGCCTTTCTGCCTTTGCTCTGGCAGCTAGGTGGCACAATGGATAGAGCTGGAGTCAGCAAGACTCATCTTCCTGAGTTCAAATCTGGCCTCAGACAGTTACCAGACCCTCAGAAAGTCATTTAATCCTGTTTACCTCAGTTTCCTCATCTGTAAAATGAGTTGGAGAAAGAAACAACAAACTGTTCCACTATCTTTTCCAAGAAAATCCCAAATGAAATCATGAAGAGTCAGACATGACTGAAACTACTGAACAACAACAAAAAATACTATCTCTGTTTCCCAAGACTGCTATCTAAAAATGTACTTTTCAGTACTTAAAGTACTGTGTACACTTGAATTATTATTACTACAGGGGTGATTATAAGCCTATACCAGTGGATGACATTTCCTGAGTCCATATCTATATATATGCACAAACATATGCATTAGACAGGTGCCACAGATGGCCAATGAGCTGAGCTGAGAATTGAGTAGGAGGAGGAAAGTGAGCTTGATCCCATTTGGGAAATTTTGCAGTGCTTTGAATGATGCCAAACTGCTTGACGCTGCAAAAGCCCAGCTCTTTAGTACCAATGTTCTCCCTATGATGCCATATGGCTGTAAATCACGATTCTAGAAGAATCAACCTAACAAGTAATCAAAAGGGCAAAAGAAACATATAGTGGACGTGAGAAGTCCCCAGCATGTTACCAGTGATGACCTGTTTGAAAGAATAGGCATAAGAGGCATTACCAAGGATGTCTTAAGCAAAAAAGATGGTGGGTAAGTCATGGGGGAAAAGATAAAACAGATAGACAGGCCAAGGTGGTACCTTTGGTTCCCCCCTGAGAAATTAACTGGACCAGAAGGAGAATTCTACTAGGTTAGGAAGAGTCTCTATGGAACATATAAGAGTGAATGAGAAGGCATGGAGTCATTCTGATTTGTATAAATGGTCAGAGAACCCACAGTGATAAAAGCACATGGTCATCAGCATACCTATGAATGCTACAAATATATTTCCCCATGGTGCAAAGTACTTTTGTTCATCAACAATCTGCTTCATTTTGACTTTACAACATTTATGATTTTTAAAATCAACTTTGAGTAAGACCATGGTAAATGAAAGTGATCATGAGAACAAGAAACAGTGAGGAAGGAAAGATTTCCCAGCCAACAATGACATAAACCACTATGACCAGATACCAACTGTGTGTACATCAGGGCTCCCCAAGGAGACACAGGAAGGCAGAAATGTTCCCAGCATCTAGAGAATTTCTCTCTCAAGAATTTAAAGCCATCACCCTACCCACAGGAAACATCCACATTCTTCAAAGGGAGCCCCCCCTTCTCTCTCATTCATCACTGATTTTTCCCACTACCTCTTCTCCTCACCTTTATCTTGCCTCCTACTTGTCATTCTGAGGAAGGGGAGAATTCACAATGGCAAGTGTGACAAAAAGCCAATCTGGTACATGTCTTCTGACAAAAATGAAATGAAATGCAGCATTCCTTAAAAAGCCAATTATTTCCAACCTGTTTCATTAGACTTAGACATGCTAAATGAGCAGGCAACATATTGACTTTTGTGCCCCGTGGCATCTGGGGCCATAAATGTCCTGCTTATCATAATACTCATCTCAATAGCTCTTGCAAATCAGAATCTTTCCTCAAAGAATGTGTACCACTAGTTAATAACTCAAGATGGCAATGGCATGACTGCCAAATGTGATAGAGCTGCCCCACAAAAGTACCCACCTTTCCAGCCCCCTGCTCCCACCTCCAATCAGCAGTAGCAGCCTGGCTGTCAATAGACTTCTCACTTTGTGCCTGAGCAAGTGGCATGAAATTCCCTCCCATAGGGCACTTCCTTTGGGGAAGGAGTTGAATTGCTAAGGTGGGCATGAGAGATAATTTGGTGTAGTCAATCCTTTCCTCAAAGGCTAGTTCAAATGCCACCTCTTCTATGAAGTTTTCCCTGATTCATGCAACAGAAAGTGATCCCTCTTGCTTTGACACTTTCATAAGCCCTTTGTACTCCTCCTACATATTTTTCATATTCTGTTTTATATCTTAGTTATTTGAGTACCTGGCATTCCCACTATCAGGGCAGAAGCTAGAAGGCAGAGACTGACTGTATGTGATTTTTCCTTTGTATCCTCCCTCCCCCAGTGCCTAGCATAGTACCTTGGGCATATTTATCCCTACTTCAGGAATCCATGGTTTCTTGGGTACACGTGTTACTCCATCCCGCTATCCTTCTATACCTTAGTGCAGTCCCTGGCATGTAATAGATGCTTGCTAATTGATGAGCAGAAGGTCCTGATGAGGTGAAAAATCCATCCGCCTACTGCCACTCTGGCAGTGAACCTCTGCAGACTTTGGAGCATTTTCCTATATCTCTTCTCTGGGACCAAAGTGGGTCATTTATAATTTCACAACATTCCATTTCAACTGTTTTGTAGTAATTCTTCCCCTTTGCATCATTGTAGACGTTATTTCTGGGGATAGCTAGGAGGTGCAGCAGATACAGTACCAGCCCTGGAGTCAGAAGTTCAAATCCAGCCTCAGATACTTACTGAGTCACTTGCTTGCCTCAGAAGGAAATGGCAAACTACTCTAATATCTTCACCAAGAAAACCCCAAATGGGGTCACCAAGAGTCAGACAGGACTAATCAACTAACCAACAACAGTCATTGTTTCTCTTATTTTCCTTTCTCTGCTTACTTCTACTTGCATGAGTTCACCTAACTTTTCCAGGCTTCTCCTCATGGTGCTCATCATTTCTTACAACACAGTAACATTTCGTTATATTCCAGCGCTACAATTTATTTGGCCTTTCTCCAGGCAATGGACATCGAGTTTGTTTCCAGTTCTTTGCTACCACAAAATGTTCTTTTATAAATATTTTGTTGTATGTAGAGTCGTTCTTTTCATCAATAACCTCCTTGGGGTATATGCCTTGCAGCAAAATCTCTAGAGTAGATAGTATGGACACTAGTTACTTTATTTGCAGAATTCCAAATTGCCTTCCATGAAGGCTGTGCATAGCTCTAACAATACATTTGTACGCCTCCCATTCCACAATGAATCTAGCATTGAATATCCCCTCTTTTGTTATCTTTGCCTCTTTTTCATCTGTGAAGCGAAATAATAATAGGTAACATTCATATGCCACTTCAAGATTTGCAAAGCATTTTACAAATACCTCATTTTATTCTCACTACGACCCTAGGAAGTAGATGCAGTTATTATCAATTTTAAAGAAGAGGAAACTGAGAGAGAAGTTAAGTGACTTATCCAAAGTCACACATCTAGTTTCAGAGGTTGAATTTGAACACAGGTCTTCCTAACTCTATGTTCAGTGCTCTAGGCACTGTGCTACCAAGATGTCTAAGCAAACATTCAGACCTGTCTTGATTTGCATTTCTCTTATTAAAAATGTGGAACATTCTTGCATATAGTTGTTCATAGTTTGCAATTCTTCTTTTGAGAACTATTTGATCATCTTCTTTGACCACTTACCTATTGGAGACTATGCCCCCATTCTATCACTCACACCCCTATCCCCTGGCTTCTCCAAATCCAATTATTCTTGGGAAACAAGCTCCCATAGTTTTTACCAATATGTCCCAGCTCAATTTGCCACAGCTTTTCTCTATTATCTACCAACTATTGAGGCAAATCCTAATGGCCCTGCTCCTGTTGATCTGCTCCTAACAGAGGTTCTATCTTTTCACAGTCTAGCAGAGAACACAGCAGTCAGCTTGGAAGGGGCACCTACAATAATTCTCGAACTTTCACCCAGGTGCTGCATTTGAGATTCTCCTGGGAGGGTGCATAATTACCAGCAAAGAGCACAGGCTGATTGTTCCATTCTCTATAAGTGCAGTCTCTCCTAAGGAACATCAGGACATTGAATGCTTCCTAATTCTCAGAATGCATTTTAATTATCACTGCTTCTTCTGGTGCTGAGCTGTCTCTGAGTTTTTGATTTGCAGTTGAAAACAGGGCTGCCATAAAGCATTCTGGTGACAGCTCCCTGATTAGGCAGTGTTGCAGCAAAACAAGTTGTCACAATAAAGCTGATTAATCAAGTTGCCAGAGTAAAACAAATTAATACCACATAAACCTTTGCTAGAAATTACCTCTATATCTTGGGGTATTCGCAGGTTGAATTTCTTCCATTAGTAGAAACTTCCATCCTGTGACCAACTTTTTTTCAGAATCCCACTGAATCATGTTATCTTTGGGTAGTTGTCATGGTGGGGATAGGTAAAGGGGAATAGCTGAGAATTTAAAGGGAGCAGGGGAAGAAAGGAGTATTAGTACCAGCTGAGGCTCATCACTCCTGCATGGTTAAGGTAACCTTGAGAAGGTGACAGCTCCCAGAAATCCCAGCAAACAAGCATCTTCTACAATATCTATACTTTGCAGATTCCCCTTCAACCTTGTTTTATCCATAGTGAGCTGAATGTGTTGATGCTGCTGGCCTTCTCAAAACACTACCACTACAACCAACTTCCCACTCAAAGATTGAATCCTGACAAAGGAATGTGAATTGGACTTCATAGCACCCCAATTATTTTCTCTTATTGGAACTACTTAGTCTCTAACTCCAGAGTCATTACTCTTGCATGTGAACCTCCTGACTCAGCCGGGACTCTGACTCAGATACGCACATATCTCCCAAGCTCCATCAGTGGCCAGACTGGTTTGTATCAAGGAGACAGTCGCATTTCCCTGTCTTGAATAGTATTATTACTTCATGATTAACTGGAGCATCATTTAGTACATGACCATTACTGGCTGAAGAATACCAAACTGTGCAAGTTCTGAAAGAATGTAAGTTCTTTGAGGACAGAAACTACTTCATCTGTGTCATTATATACCCTACTATATAATTGATGCTTAATAATTGTTAAACGAATGAAAAATAAATAGGCAAACAAATCATGTCCTTCAGCAACTCTGGCAGATTCAGGCTTGACACAGTAAGGTTTTATATGACCCTTTCAGGCTTATCCCTTAAAGAAGCAGAAGGAGGGAGTTTTGACATATGCTGACCTTCTATAAACCTGAAAGTGACAAAAAAGTAAGATGTTATTTATTAAAAAGATAATAATATTAGGACAATCTCTAATATATTCCTCCAATACTTCATTATGGTATGAAAGGCAGCCCTAGGTTCTTGAGGACTATACCAGGCAAGCAAAAGATACATCAGGTCTTACTAAGCTATATAAATTTTGAGGAGATGCCCATGTATAGTCTATATATCTAGGTACTGGGGATCAGTTTAGCTACTTTGGGAATGTCTCCTCACCACATTGGGTGCAAGTAGGGAAATGAATTTTCCAGTTGCAGAGAGATGGTCTCGATGACCATCTATTAAACTATAGAGAATGGATAAGCTCTGCTGGCAAAGGGAGTGACCATACCAACAAAATCAGAGATCTCTTTATTTTGTAAGCATCATCATTATTACATTATCATTTCAAGTTTAGTCTGGCATAGTGAAGGGACAGCTGGCCTTGGCTTCAGAAAGATGTAGGCTTCAGGCCTGCCTTTAACAAATACTAAACATTGAACCCTGAGCACCACCCACAGGTGACTGTGGAACCTGTTTTACTCCCAAGAAAGGGGTGCCAGTCTGGACCACCAGGTAGAAAGACTGCATACCAGAATGAAATCACAGGTTTGTGTGCCAGACATGTTAACACACACACACATATACCTACAGGACATTACTTGTCAGAGGGATTTTTGAAAGATAATCACACTAATACATTGTTGGTGAAACTGTAATTGATTCAATCACTGAGGGGTTTGGGGGATGGGTAAAGAGTGGCTGTGAAAGAGAAGTGCTTATTAAGTGTATTTAATAAGAAATTGTTCTAAGTAAGCACTTTACGAACATTATCTCATTTCAGCCTCACAAAAACCCTACAAGGTTGGTTATTATTATTATTATTATTATTATTCCAATTTTATAAGCAAAGAAATGGAGGCAAACAAAGGTAAAGTAACCTGGCTTAGGGTCACCTATCTAGTTAAATGTCTGAGGATGTGATTTAACCTCAGTTCTTCCTGCCTCTAGCTCCATGGCTTTATCTGTTACACCACCTGGCTGCCTCTGGAAAGCAATTTCGAATTATGCTAATAAAACAACTAAAATATCCATACCCTCTGACCCATAGATCTCAGGCACATACCTCAGGAAGATCAAAGATAGGGAGGAAAGGTTAGGTATACATCAAAATATTTATAGTGCTTCTGTAAAGAACTGCAAATAAAATAGATGTACATCGATTAAGGAATGGATAAACAAATTGTTGTACCTGAATGAGATGGAATATTAGTGCAGAGAAATGATGAATAGAACTAATGGGAGTAGAAATAATGAGTATGAAGGTTAAAAGGAGGAATGGGAAACATACACATTGATGCAAATTAAAGTAAGAATCAAGTAGACGATACATACAATAACTACAGCAATGTAAATTTGTAAAAAAAAAAAATAGTGAAAGTAGACACTGAGTGGTTATAATGGTACAACAACCCCTAAGAAGAAAAATGAGACTGTTGCTTTCCTCCCTATTTTGCAGAAGTGGAGGGACTATGGGTATGAAGCATTGTATATAATTTTGGACTTGTTTGATTTTTTAAACTGGTTGTGTGTGTGTATTTCCCAAGAGTAACTGGATTTCCAGGAGCCAGGGGATAGGGGTGTTAGTGATAGAATGGGGGCATAGTCTCCAATAGATGAGTAATCAAAGGAGATTATCAAATAGTTCTCAAAAGAAGAATTATATATATATGTGTGTGTGTGTGTATGTATATACATACATATGTGTGTATGTGTATGGGACAAATTTATGAGTCAGGAAGGAGAGAAGAATAGATTGGAAATTAAAGTGATATAAAAACAAAAGATGCTGATTTAAAATTTCTTAAGGTACTTTGCTAAATATACCAGTAAATGTGACAAACTATTAGTGATGGCTCTGGGTTCCCATGCTGACTTGGTTTCCTTAGTTACCAATCATTCTGGTTCATCCCAGTGCTTTGCCCTTACATTAACCCCTGAACTTGACTGACCTCCTAACTAAACAGATAGAACTTTAGAGAGCTCCATTTTATGACATCCAAGACTTGCTGCCTCCCCAGATTGATCCCCAGCTTCATATTCAAGCCCAGCTTTGTTGATCCTACAACTGATTTCAGTTTCAGCCTCACTGCCCAAATGACTCATAGTGGTATGTGGCTGCTGGTAGCTCGACTATCTTTGATCAGACAAAGGCAATAGCAAATACCTTGGGAAGGTAGGATACCGCAGTTTCCTTTGTCCTCTATCCTCTATGAAAGACTTCATCATCCCTCAATATAAATGGGAATGACTTCAATGGGGTATGGGGAGTAGAAGGTTATGGAAACAGAAAACAAAAAAGAAGCCCCCATGTGATCTTATCAGAATC
The DNA here is from genome assembly GCA_028646575.1 of Pseudocheirus occidentalis. Classification (NCBI taxonomy): domain Eukaryota; kingdom Metazoa; phylum Chordata; class Mammalia; order Diprotodontia; family Pseudocheiridae; genus Pseudocheirus; species Pseudocheirus occidentalis. Next base: position 106,100,264 of record CM053596.1, read on the forward strand.
CACCAAGTTTACCGGTCCATTCCATGGCCTTGGTCCTGCTATGGGGTATCCCAGAATGGAGAAAATAATAACATCAAAAATAAATAACATTTCTATAGTGCTTATCATATGCCAAACACTGTGTTAAGCCTTTACAATTGTTACTACATTTGGTCTTCACAACAATCCTGGGAGGTAGGTGCAATTATTATCATCATTTTATAGATTAGGAAGCTGAGGCAAACAGGAAAAGTGACTTGCCCAAGGTCACAAAGGTGGTATGTGTCTGTGACCAAATTTTAACTCAGATCTTCCTGCCTTTGGGCCCCCACCTAGAACACCTAGTAAGATGTTCTTATTAGTATCCAGGTATCATTGTGCATTTAGGGATAGGAACAGAATGGAACACTTTGTTTTTAGTGTTTCCTGGGACCAAAGAATCAGTGTACCAACAAGTGAGTACAGACTGATGATATAAATTATTTAATATGTAAAAGGTATCCCACTCAGCTCTGGAATCACATGTTACTTTAATCAATACATGAATAAGCATTTATCTACTATGTGACTGTTACTGTGTTTGGCACTGGAGGTAGGGGTAGGGAATAGATCTGTGATTTTAGTGGTATGGGGAACTCCTATGTAAAGAAAATCCCTCCAAAGCAATTTAAATATGATGGTGCCACAATTGGAATTACACAACATATTGGAGAGCAAAATAACTGGGACTCCAACCAAAAATATCATACCCTAAAAAGTTAACTATTATCTTGAATGAAAAAAATGAACATTTGATAAACTGTCAGATTTTCAAGTCTTTGTTTAAAAAAAAACCTGAACTTATTAGATGATTTGACATACAAGCACAAATACAAATATAAGGTACATCACAAAGACTAATTATAAGAGATCCATAAGGATAGACTGTTTACTTTTTACATATGTCAAATGTGAAATTTATGACTAAAATTCTTATTAATAATTGGGTAGGTTATAAGAAAGACTGGGGAAAACCTGGTCATGATATAAATTTTAAAAGTAAAACCATTTAGGAACAGCTAGAAAGAGTAATTATTTTATACAAATGAAGTGCAGGAGGAAGAATTGAAACACGGGAATTAGATGGAGGGAGGAGGCCTCGTAGTTCTGGTAACCTACTTTCATCAGGAAAGGGTGTAAGAGGAAAACAATACATACATATTTAAAAGAGTATAGAAGTCTTCTAAATTCAGAAGAAATAAAATGCTAGGGGCACAGGGAGGGGGGAGAGGACAAGGGACAGATATTTCGAGGGGAGGGTGAGAAAATAGGTAAACAGGGGCATAGAAGGGTGTTTAGATTTATGGGAATAGGAGAATAAGGAAGGGATGGTGGTGGGCAAGTCATAGGAGGGCAAGGTAGTGGGTAAAAGTAAAGTAGAGGAGGCAGGAGGGATAGGAAACAAGAGATATGCATACACATAAAAACAAAGATCAGGAGTAGAATAGGTTTGGGAATGTATATATCTATATATGTATACATGTGTGTGTATCTATAGCCATGGAGAAACATATCTAAACTTTATTCTGGCGGGGTTTCAGGAAAGGGGAAAAAAGAACAAAGTAAAAAAGCGCAGAGAACAAAAGAAAACTCACAAGGAAGCAAAGAAAAGATGGACAATTCCCAACATGAGAATTATTTACCATATAGGCTTTCTTGAAATGAAAATTTATTGTTACATATTTTGAACCCTCTCATGTTCTGCTATGCACATGAAATGCTTGTATTTCTAATTTTGTATTTAAGTTCCAGTATTTAAGTTTATATCTTTTGTTATTCTCTGTTTGTGTTCTGGCGTTTGAGCCTAAAATAAAATTTTGAAAAAATAAATCCCTCTACCAACACAAGTCAGTGCTTTCTCTTCAACACAGAACCTTAGCTGCCTGGAGCCCTAAGATTCACCCTGATATACACAACCAGGATCCCTTAGAGACAGGACATGAATATAGACATTCCTGACCCCAGGACCAGCCCTTTCTCCATGATGCAATGCTACCTCTCAAGGCACTGAGAATACAAAGACCCAAAAAAGTAAAACAGTCACAGTTATCAAGAAACTTACATTATATTAGGGAAAACAACACTTATACACATAAATAAATGCAGATATGTTCAATGTAAATGCCACCAATGTGGGGGTGTTACTAGCAAGTAGAATGATTAAGAGAAGCCTCAGGCAAGAAGTTGTTGCTCATCCTTCATCTTTCTAGACCAGTGAGGGGGCAGCTGGGTTAAGCAGTCATCAGGCCTTGGAGTCAGGAGGACCTGAGTTCAAAAGCAGTCTCAGACAATTGACACTACTGTGTGACCTTGGGCAAGTCACTGAACCCCAATTGCCCTGCCTTCCTCCCTCCAAAATAAATGAATAAAATAGAAGACCAGTGAGGATAGGTTGATGTCTTGAATTGAACATGAATTGGATTTAAGTGAGGCAAAGTTTAACAAATCATCAGCCTCCCTCTCTCTACTAGGGTCATCAAAGTCCAGTAGGAAGACAAAAGTCAGGATGACTGATAATGATCCAGGATGCACTTGATGAACTTGGAGTCTTCTATGTCTGACTAAGCTTTAAGTGCTCCATAGCACCTGCTCCAGCCATTGGAACAAATTGTTCTCATCCACCCATTCCACCCAGCACGATCTTCACATGCTTGGGGTTTGGCATTCCCCTAGATCACCAGTGGATTTAAAACCTGTTGGCTCCCTTCAATGTTTTAGACAAGGGGTGGGGAACCTGCAGCCTTGGGGCCACATGTGGCATTTTAGGTCCTTAGGTACAGTCTTTTGACTGAGCCCAAGTTTTACAGAACAATTTTTTTTTTATTAAGGGTAGTTGTTTAGTGAAGTTTGGATTCAAAGGGCCACAGGTGAGGATCTAGAGAGCCATATGTAGCCCTGAAACCGCAGGTTCACCACAATTGGTTAGCCCATACTCTGAGATGGTTTTAGCAGGGTGTGGCCACCTTGCATGCTACAGCTTTTGGAGGTAGTACTAGAAGAAGTAATATGGAGTGCATTCCAGGCTTTAGAGGGAGCCAATGCAAAGGTACTAAGTCAGAAGATAGAATGTGATATGTAGGGAACAAATGGTAAGTCAGGAGGTTTGGATGGAATGCAGTTGGTAAAGGAAATTTATATGTCATGAACTGAGAAGGCAGGCTGCAGTCATGTTTTAACGAGTTCCCCATCTCTGGTCTAAGTCATAGATTCATTGTGATCTTCATTGACAAAAAAAATTCCTAAATTGGGAATATATATAATGAATGTAATGGAAGATCATTGTACCTTAAGAAATAATGAATATAAAGAATCAAGAAAGAAAGACTTTAATGAACCAGTGCAGACTGAAGTAAGCAGAACCAGAAAAAGACATACATAATAACTACCAAAATATAACAACAAAGAAACTGAATGACCTCTGAAAAGGACTGATAAAATGCGCCTACAGGGAGAGCTTCTCAAGGGTTAGAAGTGTGGGGAAACTAGTGGTTAGTGGAATCGATTCAAAATAAGAAATAATAGGGCACCAATAAAACATTAAAATTAACAGAAGAAAAAACTGGTTCAGGAGGAGTCACAAATAGGGTAATCATATTCTTATGTGCTTAGATTTAATATACACTTTTAAAAGTATAGAACAGAAGTCCACAGTTTCATATACAATTCTCTTTTTTTGTTCTTTGTGTACTGAAATGTCCATGTGTAATGATTATTAAGTCCATAATACAACCTATTTTAAAATGCACCTCCCTCCCCTTTTTGTAGAGTCAGAAGACTCTAGTGAGAAATTTGTACATAAACTCTCAGACATGGGTTGGTTTTCATGAACTGTTTTTTTCTTTCTTTTTTATTATTTATTACAAGGGATGGATCCCTGTGAGAAGGGGGGACAATGTATTAAAAAAGTGAAAGTTACATTAAAACAAAAGTATCGACAAATGTATTTTTTAAGAATAAGACAACAAATGAACATCCCAAGAAATATTAAACCAGTAGGAGCCCTCTAATGCATTGAGAATCTTCCCTTATGAAAGGATATAGACAAAAGTGGCACCAGATAAGAAGGTGGGGATGGGTTGTGATTTGCATCAGAGAAAAGAGGGGCCACATAGTTGAATAGGTCCACTGAAATAGTGAAGTAACTGTTGTTTTCAATCTAAATAATTAAGATTCATCAACAATCCTCAGGCTTGATGATTATTTTTTGGTCATTCAGACCATTCTAAGTGTTGATTCTGCACTCATGAGGCTTGATAGTGACTTTAGAATTAAATCCCAAGATCAACCTAATCCAGACCTCAGAAGCAAAACTGTGTAATGATATGACAAGGGCTTATGTGAAAAAGATCTGGGGTGTTAAGTGGTCTGCACCCTCAAATTTGTCAACAGTGTGATATGACAGTCAAAAAAATAGCAACTAATGAAATCTTAGGCTGCCTTAAGACAGGAATAGTGTCTAGAATGAGGGCAGTAATAGACCTGCTGAACTCTGTTTAATATGTGAACATCTGGAGCATTATATTTAATTAAAACAAAGATAAGCTGAAGCAAATCCAGAAATGGGAAGGGAAGAGGAAAACAAGCTGGCAAATGAACGAGAGATCATTACACTTGAGGACTGGTTGAATGAACTTGAGACATTTAGCTTCGAGAAGAAGAAATGAAAGTAGTTTTCAAATATTTGAAGGGTGGCTACCTCTGAGAGGGATTAGACTTTTCCTCAGGGGACAAAACTAAGAACAGTGAATGGAAATTATAGGGAAGCAGATTTAAGTTTCATATGCGAGAAGGAATGGGGAAGGAAATAAGCTTTTATTTGGTGTCTACAATATACCAGGCACTATGCTAAATGCTTATAAATATTATCTCTTTTGACCCCCATAACAACCCTGCAAGGTAGGTGCTGTTATTATAATTGAGGAATTATCTGTAATTCAGGAAATTGGAGCAAACAGAGATTAAATGAATTACCCAGGGTCACACAGCTAGTAATATATGAGGTCAGATTTGAAATCAGGTCTTCTGATTCCAAGTGTACCTGAAGGAAAACCTTTTAACACCTGGAGCTGTCCAAAAGTGGAATGGACTGCCTCAAGAGGAAATGACTCACTGGACACTTTCAAGTGGAAGTTGGATGACCACTTGTTAACAATGTTGTAGATAGGATCCGTAAGCATTGGCTAGATGATCTGAGACAGAACACATGCTCAAATTAGATGAAAATATAATTGAGAAATATTTAACAAAATAAATAAAAATACAATAAAACTAAGAAAAAGGTGAGGTCACAAAAAAGTCAAACACCACTGAAACAACTTAAAAACAACAACAAAGGAAAAGAAGCCCCATACGTATAGTGAGGCCCACATGTTGCAAGGGGACTGTCATTGTGTGGCTAGAAGAGAAGCAGAACAGACATCTCTAGACTCCTCTCTGCTCCCTAGCCCACCCCAACCTTCTCCAAAGGAGACTTTTATGCCTGCCAAGAGGGGAAGAATGAGGTTGGGGCTAGAAGCCTCCCTGCTCTCTTCAGAGAGAAATGCTAAAATATATGGACCTGCTCCTTAAATACTGTTTATCTAGGGGATATGATCCATCTAATTTTTGGTTGCTTTGTCATTTGGAGGGACACAGGGATCCCAAGCTCTACATCCAAGGCTTGACCCCTTCCCTGCCTAATACCAGGTCCACCCTGAATATAACATAGAGAATAGCAAAGAACACCATTTATTCAAATCATAGAAAAACAGGAATCAGAAAAGGTATACACATATGCCAGAAAGCACAGAGTAAAGAAGCTCTCCTATTGGGAGCAAGGTAACTCAGCTCAGCCAAGAGAGGGGGTCCTAGATCTCACCTGAAGGGAAACTTCTTGAAGTCTATGGAGTAACAAGCTGGGGATAGAGTCATGGTGGAGACTGATGGCTCCTCTCATATCTTACCAGAGTCCTTTCCTTTAGCAACCTGAAAAGAGGGTTGCATTTTCCATCCTCTCTCTCTAAATGGGAAACCAGGTGTACCCAAAGTAATTCAATGCCTCAAAGAAAATTTGAAGAGTCCTCCTCCAAAAAAAAAAAAAAAAAGGAATTTGAAGGGAAAAGTTTGAAAGTGAAAGTTTGAGCCCTTCTGACTCTCACCACCTCCACCTTGCCCTTCAATCAGGGCAGTGAGTTGTATATTGGTATATTGGTAGTAGTATATCTCTACCAATAAGGAGAGAATCCCATGCTAAAGGGACTTGGGACAGGGGTTACACATACATAACTAAGTCAACGTGTGGCCCACAGTACCCATTAGTGGCCCTGTTTCTATTAGAATTTCTCACCATTGGACTAAGATACTTTACTTTTGAGGCAATCAGGATTAAAGTGTCCTGCCTAAGGTCACAGAACTAGCAAGTGTCTGAGGCTCGATTTGAACCTGGTCCCTCCTGACTCCAGGACCAGTGCTCTATCCACTGTGCCACCTAGCTGCCCCTGGGACTTCTTTCAAGTCTTAATTCTATGATTCTATGATGTCATCTCATAGTGAAGAGCAGTACAGGAGAGAAAAGGGAAATGTTTTCCTACACCGTACACTAATGGAGTCATCTCCCTCTGCTCTGGCTTCAAGCCCTCCAATGTTAGAATCAAAAACATAAGTTAGTAGTCAGTTATCTGAGTACTTGCCACTGAGAACAGGCAGCCAGTACGAAGCAGGAAAGAGAGACAGGGTGTTGTGCAGGACAGTGTAAAGATGAAGGGAAAAGAGAAGAGAAAAGGGGAAATAGGAATGAAAAGAGCAGGAGAAACTAAAGAAAACTGGTACCCAGAGGACAGATAAAGTTTCCTAACAATTAGAACAGTCCAAAGAGCAAAGGAATAATTCCTGCAATGACAGTTCAATCAGATTCTTAATCCAGTAAAACAGTAGCTGTCCACTCATCCAAGTTCTAGTACTACCTATGTTACCTTGGGCAGGTCCCCTAACCTTTTTAAACCTCTATTTCCTCTTCTATACAATTAGAGATTAGAGCTCTTTATTCTAGATCTAAATCCTATGATGCTATTATCCTATGGAATATTTTGCCTCTGGAGATAAGTCCCCTATCATTGGAGCAGCTAGGTGGGTCAGTGGTTAGAGCACTGGGTCTGGAATTAGGAAGACTCATCTCCCTGAGTTCAAATCTGGTCTCAGATACTTACTAACTCTGTGACCCTGGGCAAGTCACTTAAGTCCACCTCAGGTCCTCATCTGTAAAATGAACTGGAGAAGGAAATGGCAAAGAACTCCAGGATCTTTGCCAAGAAAACCCCAAATGGGGTCATGAAAAGTCAGATGCAATTAAACAATAACAACAAGCAGAGGCTAGATAACCCCTTCTCAGGGTTAGTGTAGACAGGATTTCTGCTGGGGACATATTGAATGAGATGATCTCTAAAGCCCACCCTTTTCAGTCCTTAGATTCCATATTTCTGAGCTAATTATATTTTCATTTTACTCCACTGCTCAATAAGCTTTATTGGCTCCCAATTGCCTTGAGGATAAAATGTAAACTCTCTTAGGCATTTAAAGCCCAACCTGGTTCTAGCCTATCATTGCAGGCTTATAATATATTGCTCCTTTCATGAACTGTACATTGGCATTTTTTGTGATGTCTTGAAATACTGAGCTGGAAATGCAGGCTTTGATAAAACCCATTGGGATTCCAATGGAGCTACATGATATGCCTTAAACCCAAATCCCTCTGGCTCTCTCACTGATTGGCCAACAAGAGGTCCCAGCCCAAGCCTCACTTGGTCATTGTTTGGGTTTTGATGGCTCAGAGTGAGTGTAAATAGCAACTGTTTCTGTTCTGGTGAGGAACCCTGAGGGTCTTTCCCCTCCCAGATTGAAGTTGTTGGTTTTTTTTTTTTGGAACTAGGTAAAAGAAGCCATCTTTGCCTCATTTCTTACCTAGCTTGAAGTCACTGAAAGGGCACTGCCTCAACCAATATGAGACCTGGGAAAGACCTTAGGACTCCCACTACATCCAGGGTCATCTCCAGTCATCCTCATCTGCCTCTCCAGCGGACTCAAAGGGCTCTGGAGGAGAAAATGAGGCTGTTGACTTTTTATAGCCCTGCCTCACTTAAATCCGACTCCCTTTCAAGTCAAGACAGTACCTTCCTGATGTCATTGTGAGATGGACACCAAGCAATAATTACAGACCGAGACCAATAGTCAACTCAGGAGGTATCAGTTTATTGCCAGCCGGGGCAGCCCAGGAACAAGTTGCTGGATCTGCCCCGAGCCTTGGTTTAAGCAGAGTTTGTATAGTAACAAATTCTTAGAATATGACAGTTGAAAGTGGTTAAAATAAAACCACTGTGTATATTTGGTAGGTGTGCTGGGTGGGGGAAGGGGGAAGAGGACTTGGGAAAGCCCCCCTCCCCTTTTTACCGGAATGCAGCTGCAGGGTGGTATTGCTTGCAAGACAGAGAGGAGCCCAAAAGCAAACTGCCTTCCCTTTAGAAATCTCGATCTTATCTTATGGGAACACAGGGGCAGGTGAAGGAGACCACACAGGAAACTTCACTAATTCCGGGGTCCAGTTAGCACTCTGGCCTCAAGTCTCAAGGCTGGCCAGCTCAATTGGTCCTCTTCAAGAACAAAGGACAAACAACAATAACAACAACATTGGCATCAAATTGGTCTACTCCTGTACCTGTATACCTGTATACCTGTATATCTGCCCCCTTGGCCAGAATACTCTCCTTCCTCACCTTTGTCTCTTACAATTCTGACTTTCTGGGGTGGCTAGGTGGCACAATGAGTAGAGCACTGGCCCTGGAGTCAGGAGGACCTGAGTTCAAATGCAGCCTCAGACACTTAACACAAAAACTAGCTGTGTGACCTTGGGCAAGTCACTTAACCCCAATTGCCCTCCAAAAAACAAAACAAAAAAACAAAAACAACTCTGACTTTTTAAAGGTTCAAAATAAATGTTATCTCCTTCATTACATGAGGTTTTTCCTAAATCACAAGTTATTATTAATTCTTCCCCCACCCCTGAAATTACTTTTCCATTTTGTATCTGAGAATATGCTGTTCCCCACCTCTACCTAGAAGGTAAGCTCCTTGAGGCCAAAGGCTAGTTAGCTTTTTCTCTTTGTATCCCCAGCACCTAGCACAATGTCAGCCACATGACTGCTGTTTAATAAATGCCCTTTCAGTAGAAGTTGAACTGAACTGAAGGAAGCTGCATATCAGCCCAAAGAAAATTCTAACCTGGCCAACTACAAGAGCCATTTAACTCATGAGAGCTTTAATCAGTAAGAGCTGGTGTGACATTTGTATTCCCTGTTCCTGTTATTTACACAGTTGAAGTACTAGAGAAAGCTCTCTTGTTTTCCATCCTGAAGCATCTCCTGGGGGAGCCCAGCTCCATCAGAGTCAACAACAGACTATGCAAGGGAAAGGAAAAAGCACTTCAGAAATGCTATTTTTAGATCCTACACAAAAATCTGTCTCTCCTCTCTCTCTTCAGACTCTTCCCCTACTGTCCTCCCCACCTCTGAGGTTCTAATCTCAACAAGACTCCTTGATTGACACTTGCCAACAACTGCTGGATTCCTTTGACCTCCTCTCACAGAGCAGTCACTAAATGAGCTCAAAGCCAACACAAAGGATAAGGACCTGCCTCAGAGACTCCTCAAAAGGTGAAGTCTGTACTGAAGCTAGGCTGCCCCAATTTCTGCTATGGCTCTTACTCTTAACAAGTTATATTCCATGGCAGGAAATTAGAGGCGGGGAGGTAGTCAGGCCCTTTAGGAAACCCTGAAATTAAATCATATTGGCTGCAACCTCCACATATACATAGGATCTACCCATCTATTTTCTAGAACAGTCCCCTGCTCAGTAAAAGCACTCCTCCTCATACTTTGCATAGCACTTGAGAAATGCAATCAGAGAGGAGTAAAACACAGTGTAAGGGGATGAATTATAGTTATCCATATTGGTGTCAAATCCCCCTATTCATGTGAATTGAACCCAGGGCCTTCCTTACACATGAGTCACTAGAAAACTATCCCAGATCCAAGGCACTTTGTGGAGCAGCATTCCCTCAAAACTATAGCTCATGAGCCCCTATAGGTGTGTTTACATTTATTAGACCAAAGGACAAACTGTTTCAAAGCAAAAGACCTTTTTCAAATCAAACAGAATGCCCAGAGAAGTAAGAAGATTCCCCACAAACACAGGACTCTCCTACAGATTATCCCAGTATTCTTAGGAGTAATATGCAAGGGAACAAGTGACACACATTGAGGGCACATGTGGCTATGGCATATGTGTGAAGACACACATAAGTAGAGAACCCATGTGATCAAGGTACATGCATAGTTGGGGGAGGGGTTTACATCCCCAGTGCTGGCAAGGCAGTAATATGCTTCGGTGATGTCACCAGGTCAGAGCTCTGAAGCTCTGGTCTTTCTGCCACCCTACTCTCTGCTAAGTGTCTTCAGGGCTGCCATCTCCTAATCATCTTCATGGCTGGGCTCTTCTAGGTCTTTTCTGCTACTTCTCTCCCCATGCTAATAATTGGTCTCAGGTATGGTACAACCTTTTTTTTCCCCAACTGGAGTAGGGTCTGTGAGCTCATAGTCTAGGAGATAAATTTGGGAATTTATGGTGTAGAGCCGACCAGCAACACCTATCCAGATGCCTGATAAAACCCTTAGGCCTTTTAAACTCTCTATTAACATTCTATCTCCTCTGTCACCATTTGAGTCTTACAGTGTGACTCTAATCTGAGTTATGGTCAGAAAATTCTCTTTAATTCCTATCATCCTCTGCTACTGACAGAAAATATACAGGAGCTCCATTAGTAAAAGTACAAAGCAGTTTGGGGAGGCTGCTCAAACCCCATGATGCCCATCTATAGTGGAAGCAAACCACAGATGCTGACCCGAGTGGAGAAGTCCAAAGAGATAGTGACTTTTGCCTGACTTCTCTCCCCTTTTCTCCAGCTACATAGGCACTGCCTTTACTCTGTTAGCTTCATGAAGGCAGGAATTGGCTTATCTGAATATTGTATCTCTCTGTCTGTCTTTCTCTGTGGGTGTAATGGGAATGGAAATTTGAAGATCTTCCCTGTCCCTTAATAAGCCTAAGGGAATTTGAAGACTTTCCCTGATTCAAAGATCTTCCCTACCTCATAATAGACTGAATGTAATCACATGGAGCCTGTGGTGGGAGGAGTTTGCTGAAGGGTGGAGCAGAGGCCACAGGAGGCTGGGAGTCAGAGCAGTTAGAGCTAGGGAGGAGAGGATGTGCCCAAGGAAGATAACTAGGCTTGTGAGTGTTTGTGGGAAGTCTAAAGATGATGTGACTCTCTGCTGTGTTGTGGTTTATTAACTTCTATGTTGCTATGACGGATTTGGTTTCCTGGCGTTGGGATTTGGTTTCCAGTGTCTGAATAAATGTTTTGGTTCTGTTTTCTATATGGACAGTCATTTATATTTTGTGATTGAGCACTATGCTGACATATTCACGGTAACAATCAGCGTTATGAATATTGCGTTGAAGCTACAGTGGGTATGTATGTGTGTGTCTCTATGTGTCTCACTGTCTCTGTCTCACTTTTTCTCTCAGTGTCTCTGTCTCTGTTTCTGTGTGGCTGTGTATGGGTATGTCTGCATGTCTCACTGCCTCTGACTCACTTTTTCTTTGTCTCTGTCTCTGTCTCTTTGGGTCTAGCACAATGCTGTGCATAAAGTGCTTAATAAATATTTATATCATTTGCATTGGTTGTAAGGGACCCAACTTAGCTGTCCAGGTTTCTGAACCAAAAAAGAGAGACTAAGATCCATGTAATATAAGGACAAATTTGCTAATAATCAACAAGGGTCCTTAACCTGAGCACCATGAGAATAGTTTAGAAAAACTTTTTTTATAACTATATTTCAATGAGATTGAATTCCTTTATAATCCTATGTATTTTGTTGGATGTGTTTAAAACCGTTATTCTGAGAAATCCATAGACTCTGCCAGACTGCAAAAAGAGTCCTCAATATAATAATATAATAGTTTGTATGTTATCTTAGTTCGTCCTTACCACTGAGGTAGTGCTATTATTACATTTATTTATTCACTTTGTGGGTGAGGACATTGAGAAAGAAAAAGATTTGATAACTTGCTTCATGTCACACAGCTTGTAAAGCAGAATTTGAACTCAGGTCTTCCTGCCTCTGAGTCCACTATGCCATATAGCTGCCTGAATTGGAATCCTTAAATTAGAGCTTTTCCAAAGGGGAACAGGCTACATCAGGAGGAAGTAAATTCACCCTCCCTAGGGATGACCGAGCCAAGACCCCCTGACCACTTGTTAAGGAAATGGATTCTGATATCATCCAGGGTTGGAATGGGATGACTTTTGAGATCCTTTAAAATTCTGAGTGTCTGTAATTCTGCGACACTGTAATTCTTAAACACGCTCCTTTTCTTGTGGTTCATTCTCTTCTCAACTCCTAAGCCTATCCATGCTCTTACCCTTTAAGATTGAACCAGTCACTTAGAAAAAGTAGCCCATTATCCCGACACACACATCTGATATCTATAGACTCCAGTAAGATTGCCTCAGCAGTGGGGCTGGGGAGGATTTTAACATTTACAAAGGAAATGAGTCTTGTGCCATAGGTCTTGGTGTTTTCCTCATCTGCATGGGACATAAAAACCCAGTGTTCCCTCCAAGGCAAAAGTGTCCAAGGAGCCAGTCAGCCAGTTCCAGGTGATGTCTCAATGGCAGGTCAAATTGCCTATAACTTTGACAGAAGAGAATGGCTGGATGATTCCACCTCCTCTCTAGAGAGTGATTAGATTTAGAATTTGAGCATCATGAAAAGGGGACATAAAAAAAATACCCTCTGCAGGATTTACATCCTGCCATAAAATAGGAAGGACTTAAGATGCAAAGGGATCCCTGCAATATCAATGAGAGCATTTGTCAGGAGCCGTGGGCCTGTCCCAGTCTGGCCAGGCAGTTTGCTTTCCAACGCATCCTGTCAGGGACAAACCATCCAGACATTCGCAACTATGTTGTATCAATTTGTTTTTAAATTATAAGGCTGCCAGAAAGAGTTGACTCTTTGCAGAAAATATGCTGCCTGGCGTTGTACACAGCAGGTGGTTCTACAGTGTGGTGAAAGTGCCAATCTGTCAGGGTGGGAGTGTCAGTGATTAATGCTTGCTGAGTCTGTGTGACCAAAGGAAGGAGTGGAATAAGAAGAGGCCCCATTCAAACGTCTTCAGACATCAGGTGGGGCTGGAGAAACGAAAAGCCGACCCTCTGGCTCCTTCCTCAAATGGTTAGAAGTTTGAACTTGGCACATACTCCAATATTGCACTTCTTTGAAAATCACCTCATGGGTCCTTTTCCCAGCACATCCCAGAAACAGGAAGAAGTGTCCCTGGGGGATGGGGGGATGGAGGGAAAGAGAAGAGAAGAGAAGAGAAAAGAAGAGAAGAGAAGAGAAGAGAAGAGAAGAGAAGAGAAGAGAAGAGAAGAGAAGAGAAGAGAAGAGAAGAGAAGAGAAGAGAAGAGAAGAGAAGAGAAGAAAAAAAACAGAAGAGAGGGAGAGAAAGAGACAGAGAGAGGGAGGGAGACAGAGACAAAAACAGGTGGGGGAGTGAGGGAGAGAGAGAAGAAAACAACGGAACAACAGAATAATAGCCAAAATAATGTAAATGGAAAGAACCACCACAAAACAATCCAAAGTAAATGTCATAAAATTACAAAGAACAATCCTGGCCCCAAAGAAGAGAAAATAGAAGACTCCATCCTCCCCCTCTCCTTTGAAGAGACTGAGGGTGGCAGAATCCACAATGTAGAGCACTGTATATTTTCAGATGTTTTTATGTGTTGATTGATTTTGCTGATTTTTCTATTGTTCTTTTTTATCTTTTTAAAAAAGATTCTTTCTTATAATATAGAAATGGCTCTCTGGGAAAGGGAAAAGGATACAGAGAGGAGAAGGTTAAGCAATATTTTTTAAATATATCAATTAACATGATTTTTAAAAACAAAATAAGCAAACTGAGAAGACTGAACCAAGGTTCTCTCCCCAGATACACACAAAGGTATACTCTACCTTCTCTAGAATGACTAAGATCCAATTTCCACAGAGAGAGGTCAGAGCTAGGAATAGGAGGAAACTCCCAGTGGAACAGAACTGGAGGACATCCTAGAAACAATTCAGTTTGACAAATATCTATCAAGCACCTTCTATGCACTGTGCCATGAAACTCACAAAGAACTTTTCAAGGTTCTTTGGATATTCACCACCATATTCACCTAGCCCACCTATCCTTTGTAATACAGGACGCAATATAGAACTGTCTCCAATGTAAGTGATGCTAGATCAGAGAGACTTGATAGAGCCCTGAGCAAAGATTACAGAGCTTTTCCAGGACAGCCTGGGTCATAACGCGAAGGGAATAACTAAGCAAATTACGTTATTATTAACACAAATGAAGACAATGGAGAGAATCCAAGGAATGTCAGAGCTAAATAGAAATTATTTAGTCTGGTCACCATAGTTTCCAAATGAGGAAACTGAGACTTAAATAGGTTAAGGAACCTACCCAACACTGCATGACTAATTAACGAAAGGGCCAGTACTACAACCCAGTTTTCCTGACCTGAAGTCCAGTGCTCTATTGCCAGGGAAAAGCTGTGACCTCATACAGATAGATAAAAAAGTGTATGTGAAATAATGTTGCAAGTGAAAAAAAACTGAGCACCAAATTTGATAGAAACAAGTGCCTACAACTATATAAAAATGTATGAAGTGCATTATTATTACATCTAACACCTTACCACTTATATTTTATTAGAGCTTAATACATAAAATGTATTTATATACATTATCTCAAGGAAGATAGATGGTGGAGTGGATAGAGCACTGGTATTGGAATCAGGAAGACTCATCTTCACGAGATCAAATCCAACATGCTAGCTATGTGACCCTCGGAAAGTTACTTAACCCTGTTTGCCTCTGTTTCCTTGTTTGTAAAAATGAGAAGGAAATAGCAAACTACTCCAGTATGTTTGCCAAGAAAACCCCAAATGAGGTCATAAAGAGTCAGACATGACTGAAACAAATGACCAACAATACATTATCTCATTTGTCACAAACAAACCTGTGAGGCAGGCAAAGCAATGACAGAGTAAATAAAACCAGGAGAGGTTAGGGGATTTGCCTAAGACTGCATAGCTTATAATTGACCTAAGTAGAATTGGAACCCAGAAATTCTGGCTCTGTATCCAGTCCTCTTTCCACTATGCCATCCTGACAATTTAATATTTAATAGGTTGTATGATTTTCTGTGCTTAGGTTGAGTTTGACTTTTTTGTTGTCACACATGTGTGTGTGTGTGTGTGTGTGTGTGTGTGTGTGTGGTTGCTTAAATTCAAAACAAAATAAAAATGTCTTTAAAGAACAGATTGGGTCAGCTGTTTTAGTGCCAGGGGAAAAAAAGTGGAGATAGAATTAAATATCTAGATACTCAAGAGGAACATTTTTTCTCCTTATTTTATTCTTGCTTATTAATTTTTAAACAGCCCTTGAAGACTCCAACCCAACACAGAAATCAAACACAACAAAACAATGTATTTGTTTCCTATTAACATGGCAAAGCCACCGGTCAGTCTGCTGCAAAGTTGTGAATTATACATGAAGATGAAAGTCTCATGCTCAGAGAGTGCCATGTTCCTTCAGGGGGGTTGCCCTGATGGGAACCAACATTCTGAACAGAGTCCTAGAGAAGAGTATCTGGAGGCCCCAGGCTGGCTAGACAAAGGCAGACACCTACATGCTAGAGTCAGAGCTTCCCCTCTCCAACCAAGTAAATCACTGTCTCAACCTGAATTCCTCTATTCGAATCTTTGAATCTTAAAGATTTTTTGGCCTTATACAATATCCCATGAAGAGAAGAATACCTCTTAGGAAAGGCAATTAAAACCTATAACTTTTTCAATTGTTCATATTAATAGCTCAATTTGTATGATACTTTATAATTAAAACATGTTATATACTGTTGTCTTGAGTCTTTCCTCTTGAGAAAGGCTATTTATATTAGGTCTTTTCTCGAACTAAACTGCCAAGCATTCAAACTCTACTTCAGAGAGCAAACTCCAATGGGTTGGCCACATTGTTCAAATGCAAAATGTATGCTTGCCAAAAAGACTACTTTATGGAGAACTCACATAAGGCAAGTGTTCACATGGTGGTCAGAAGAACTGATGCATGGACACTCTCAAGATCTCTCTTAAGAACTTTGGAACTGATTGTGTGACATGGGAGATACTGGCACAGGACCTCTCAGTAGGGCATGCCCATGTTAGAGAAGATGTTAAGCTCTATGAGCAAATCAGAACTGAAATATCTCAAAAGAAAACCAAGATGAGGGGCGGCTAGGTGGCGCAGTGAATAGAGCACCAGCCCTGGAGTCAGGAGGACCTGAGTTCAAATCCGGCCTCTGACACTTAATGTAAAAACTAGCCATGTGACCTTGGGCAAGTCACTTAACCCCAACTGCCCTCCAAAAAAAAAAGAAAAAAAAAGAAAAGCAAGATGAACAAATTTAGAGAATCCACCCCAAATGTTCACATGCACTATTTGTGCCAAACCAAGCTCATATTGGGCTGATCAGCTATAGCTGGACACACTGAAACTTGACTCTAGACAGTGACGTTGTTTTGGTCCTCTTTGAGAACAAAGGGCAATGACCAATCAACCAACGTTCCCATTTTACAGATAAGACACTGAAGCTCAAAGAAATCATGTCACTTGTGCAATATCACTTGGATAGTACACAGTAGAACAAGGACTTCAGCCAGGTCTTTGGGCATCCAATCCAGGGCACTATCCATGACATCTGATGGAAGCAAGGCCCTAATATACAATATTCATCCTATGCTGCCCTATATTCCAGTTACTAGTTGGCATTTCTTATTTGTTTTACTAGAGTAAAAGCCCCATCACTTCCTATAAAACCTATGGCCCTCACATTCATCTTATTCATCTTCATATCTCCCCTCAGAGTCTAACTAACACAATATCTTCCCAGATATTTGCTATTGAGTGAAGGCACAGGCATAGGGAAAAAAGGAGAAGCCTGAAAGGGAAGAGGACAGGTTTCTTCTATTTCACTCCTTTGCCTAGCACAGAAACACGGCTGCTATTTCTAATACTTGTGGCCTCTCCTTGGAATGAGATTCCTTTCTTCAAAAGAGTAAAGATGTCAGTAGTCATTCCCCCTTGGCCACCTGGGAAATCAGATACTTCATTCAGGTGAAAGCTGAAGCAATGGTGGGGGAGGGGCGCTGATCTTGGTGCTGAAATGACATCTTCAGCATTTCCAGTGTCAAAGCGGCTTCCCAGTCACCAGGATTTTGTTTTCTTTCAGTGTCAGCAGGAGAGAGAAGCTAGGTCCACACTAATCACTCCTATACTACATATCTCAATCTGGATTCCTCTGAAGCTCTCCCTTTTCTGTCAGTTGATGGGCATCAGCCTCAATGGGAACTCTCCCAACATAACTATTGGGAAAAAGGGAGATGAAGAGGGGGAGGATCTGAAAAAAAAACTGAACAAATTTGCGTCAACCATATGTAAAGCACAATACTAGACCCCAAGAACAAAAATATAAAGAGATGCATAGCCAGGCCCTTCAAGAAATTTTCACTATAACAAGACAGTATGGCATATGCTTAAATGGTGACTTTTAATAGGACAAATAGAAGATCTGAACAACATGCTATAAATGTAGAGTCCTTAGTTTCAACTGGGAGCCTGGGTAGGTAAGGGTTGGACAGGATGAGATCAAAGATCTCATAGCCCAATTTTACTGGAGTACATGAAAAAGGAAGTCTTTCTCATGAAGGTTGGAAAGGTAGTTGGGAGATAGATCATAGAGGGTCTCCATTTCCAGACCCTGTGAAGTCCCTCATTCTCCATGAGCAAGGATAACAGAGCCAGGAGGGAAATGAACTAAGCATGCAGATGGCACATCTAAGGTCATTCTCATTCAACATTGCCTTTCAATGAAACACTAGTTAACCAGAAGCAAATAAAAGCAGGTAGCAGAGATGATTTTTCTGCTAGTGATCTGAGAGGAAACCCTTGCCTCAGCATAGCCAAGACAAGGTTCTGAAGTATGCCAGCTATGTCAGTTCTTGGTCTGAAACTGGAGCAGGGCCTCCAAATTCAAGGACTGTCTTCACATGCACAGTTGGCCTCCTCACAGCCAAAGACCCAGATAACAGGCTGGCATTGCTTTGGGCATGAAGGAGATCAGTTTTCAAAACTTGTGTGATAGTTCAAAAACCTCCCTTTTGGAGAGTCCTAACCCCTTTTTAAGGCATCTAGGTGGCACAGTATATAGAGCACTGGTTCTGGAGTCAGAAAGACCTGAATTCAAATCTGACCTCAGACACTTACTAGCTGTGTGACCCTAGGAAAGTCACTTAACCCTGTTTCCCTTAGTTTCCTCATGTTTAAAAAAATGAGCTGGAGAAGGAAATGGCAAACCATTCCAGTTATCTTTGTTAAGAAAACCCCAAATGAGGCCACAGAGAATCAGACACAACTGAAATGACAGAACAACGATAATAATGAACCTTTTTCCATTAGGTAGCCTCTCCTCTAAACTCTATCCCACCCCACCTATTCGGTCTCTCTTCCCTGCTCTTCACTGGAAAATGTTAAATTCATGCCTATTGGAAATTTCCTTTATCTATAGGATCATAGATTTAAAGCTAGAAGGAAACTTAGAGGCCGTCTAACCCAACCCCTCTCATTTTATAGATGAGAAAACTGGAGCCCAGAAAAGTTAAGTGACATGTCCAAGGTCACATAGACAGTAAGTGATAAAGACATGATTTGAACTCTGACTCCAGGTCTAGTGTTCTTTACATCATACCTTTGGGTACAGAAGGGGCTTTCTTGTGACATCAATGTTAAGAAACCAGTCACATATGTCTGAATGAGGTTCTACCACTCCCTATAAAACCTATGATCCTCACATTTCATAGGTGGGTCATCCAAAGTTGTCCCACCATATAGAGTTGCCTTCATCATTGGACCACCTTGTTTAGAGCATTCCAACTATATCCCTTTCCTGTCCTGTCCTGTCCTTTGGAGATGTCACTTACGACCTGTATTTTGGCTGCTTCCCAGATTCTGGAGGTGTTACAATTTTTGGAGGGCAGGGACTTTTTCTTCCTTATCTTTGTGTCTTTCCTAGTACCTAGAACATTTTAGGCATGTGATAGGTATTAGAACTCAATAACAGAGAGCTAATGTTGCTTATACTGGCCTTTACCATAGTAGCAGCATGTGGTTTTGAACATTTTTGAGCATGAGCAAGACAAGGAAGAAACTCTCTTGCAACATGGAGTGGCACTCACAATGTATTAGGAATTCCCAGTTACTCCCACTATCTTGTGGATGTTTTCTGCATCTCCAAGAGAAGTACTCTGTGCTCCCCCAGTTGGTGATGGCTTTCAGCCTCTTTCAGGCATTTTGTTTTTCATGCTACTAATGTGCTTATCATATATTATGTATTACCATGAGTTATCTGTGTATATGTATAATTCCCCTACACACACACACACACACACAACTGTATACTCTATGAGGGCAGATACTTTATCTTTTTGAAACATTGTTTCCTTCTCTAGTACTCTACACATTTTAGGTCTTTCATAAATCTTGAATTTGTTGAATTGGGCAGACCAAAACCCCCAGATGGTATGTCTATATATTCATTCCTTTGAATATATTAGGGGGTGGGGTTGCCCCCAGTTGTGTTTTTTCAGGGCTATAGAAGCAGTCGGTAAACTAGGGTGCTTGAATTCATCAATGGAAACTCATATGTTTGGTTACCCGCCATCTGTTTGAACACATCTGAAGTGAAACATTTCCAGCCCCTTGGGGAAACAACTGCAGCCAAGTATCTGGGTTTCTAACAAACAGCAGTTTCCACTATCCATTTTTCTTTACCTTGCTATTAGAACTTATGTCCTTTCTGTTTTATGTCAGCAGCTCCAGACTTAGGGAAGCTTTTGCTCCCAAGAGAAGAAACGCTTCAAGGTGGAGGATCTACTGGTCTGTGTTATCTAGGACAGCTAGGTGGCATAGTAGATAGAGCCCCAGCCCTGGAGTCAGGAGGACCTGTGTGACCCTAGGCAAGTCACTTAACCCTGATTGCTTTAAATCATTTTCCGAGTGGAGACATGGAACTGAGGGACTGATCCAAGCCTCACTCTGTTAGCACAGTCAATTCAATTCATTTTTGCCTCAGAAATATCTATTACATGCCTAAAATGTGCTAGGGAACACATGAGGATAGGTAAGAAAAAGTCCTTGCCCTCCCACAACTCAGTGAAGGGAATACGACACAAACACAGATAACCATAACTGAAACTAAACGTGATGAAAAGCAAAGCACTATGTTGAGGTTCAAGGAAGAAACATTTCCAACTAAGAGGGCCAGAGAAGGCATTCCATCATTAAGGATAAGGTTTTACAAATGGACCTTGAAATATGGATAGAACTACAGATAAGAGAGATGAATGGAGGGCATCATGTATGTACATACTCCTTCAGGTCCTTTACAGGATCTATTTACAAGACTGGAAAATCATCCAGAAAATAAATGGGCAGTCAGTGATGACAAATCGAGTTGGATTTTGCTAGCTGAACAGAGTCTTATAGTGGGTTTCTGATTCTCCTCTGGTCCCCATTTTCAGGAAATAATAGCCAAGAAAGAAAGCATTCCCCTCACAAGAGAGGTGATCGAGGTGGTTCTCCCAAACAAAAACCCAGCCTATTATGAAAAAAGACTTTTTACGACCCTGAAAAAGGCGGGGTGGTCTCATAGTCAGGTAATCATAGCACGATGCTGGAAAAGCTTACAACACATATCTCTCCACAGCTGTCGGCTTAGCCTGGAAGAAGAGAGTTCATGCCACTTGTGTCCGCTGGCCTTAGTGAGAGCTCCCAGCCTTCCACTGAAGGCCCATGTAACTCACCACTTAACAAGATTGGTCCCCTGATACATCCCATACAGATGCCTGGGCTCCCAAACTAAGAGATTTATTGAGCAATGATCAATCAAAAAGAATCAGATGATGATAGAAGAGTCATGGTTGATTGCCACAGTTACTTGCCAACTCTCCCTTCAGGGAAATGAAGCCGTCCATTATTATTACACATTTCTGACAGAAGAGATTAAAGGACTGGCCAGGCTGGCACAGAGACACAACCAAAACCTTGTTAGATGAGCTTCAGCTTAGCAAGAGGCAGCGAGAGCATTTCTCTCAAATCCAGAGCAAACAGAGATTAGGCTAAAGACCCATCTTTTCCCTACTGTTGTTACATAAGAAAGTTATTCATTTGACTCTAAGAAGCAAAAACATAACAAAATGATGGTGGGCATGGGGAGAAGATAACTTGAAACAATAAACCTATAACTAAAGTTTCTGTACCTAGTGAGATAAGTTGGAAAACTAGTCACCAAATCCAAAGTCATTGTTCTTGAACTTTGCTCTTCAAAATTAAACATGGTGGCTTATGGTATTTGGAGCTCCTAAGCAACAGTTACCAAAGTTTATAGGTCAGAGACTCCGACTGGCATCATCATCATAACAGCTAGCATTTATATTAAGTACATTGTATACTTAATACCCAAGCATCTGTATGGGATGTATAAGGGGACCAAGTAGAATGAACTCTCTTCTTCCAGTACATTAAGCTGTGCAAAGAGCTTCACTCATACTATCTCCTTTTCTCTCATAACAACCAGTGAAAGTAGATGTTATTATCATCCCCAATATACACTTGAGGAAACTGAGGCAGACAGAAGCTATGTGCCTTGCCCATGGTCACATAGTGAGCAAGTATCTGAGGCAAGATTTGAATTCAGGTTTTACTGACTCCAAATCTAGTACCCTATCCAATTACCTAGTTTCCTATTGTTAGAGAGCCTACCTAAGCAACTCAGGGAGACTTTATCATCACAGTCTCACCTTATACCAGGCTGGTTCCCAAACAATGGGAAGGCAACAAATGTGGGAACATCCCACTAGCTCCCCAGAGAAAGGGAAATAGGGATGTATGGCTCTATCTCTCACCTCACCAGGGATCAACATGGAAGGAGAGACAAAACAGAGTTTCCAGGCCCATAAATGTTTCCATGCTCTTTTAGTATATGGGGCTAAACCATTTTCCAAAAGCAGTCAAAATTTCTATACAATTGTACATTAGTGGACAGTCTGCTATGACTGGTAGTAAGATTTCTGCAAATCTTGAAATTTGATATGAAGATTAATTATTGTTAGTGTTATTATTGTTGTCCTTTCTTAAATCTCCTAATGCATGTTGGCCCTATTAACGCATAGCACTAGGGTTAACCTATAACTCAGCAAGAGACTGTGTGCTATCCCTGACTATCATGCTGATGAATTACAATCCTCCACAAATATTCCTGGCACTTACAACAGTGCCTATACCTATACCTGTGTCAGGGAAAACACTTTGTAAGCCTTATAGAGCTATAAATATGTGAGTGGCCATTGAGACTGCTAATTTCATTATGTGTTGTTGTTTAGTCTTCATAGTCATGTCTGACTCTCTGTGACCCCATATGGCATTTTCTTGGCAAAGATATGGAAGAGGTTTGCCACTTCCTTCTCCAGCTCACTTTACAGATGAGGAAACTGAGGCAAACAGGGTTAAGTGACTTGCCCAGAGTCATACAGCTAGTATGTCTCTGAGGCCAGGTTTGAATTCAGAAAGATGAGTCTTCCTGACTTTGGGCCCAGAACTCTATCCACTGTAACCACCTAGCTCCCGTCTATATATTTGCCTCAGGATTTCATATGGTTTAACACATAAAGTAGATAATATTGTTGAATAAAATACAACACATATCAGTCAACTAGGTGTCTCTGGGCATTAAGCAAAAATCAGTGGGATGAAAAACAAATGTCGACTGAATTCAATTGGTAAAGATACGAATGTTTCTGGAGGAAGATCAGGTAGCAGGAGCAGCAGCAAAACGTGGCTAGAACGTTTTACATGATGTGACTGTAAAGCAGTTTTTGCCGTTTTCAAAAGAATTGTGAAACACCAACGAGCAAAAGAAAAAGGAAGCTAAACATATGACTGTTAGTATGCTTAATATCTGATCAGAAACTGAATTTTTATCATTTTGATAATCCAGTCTATAGACACTGGTGGGATAATGACTATATTCTGCAGCTAATGACTGAGGCAATCCTTTTATTGCTCACTAATTGATTTCTTATTTCATTCCCCACAGAAACTACTCCGAGCTTCTCTTTTCTCCTAGAACACCCCATACTTCTCCCTCTTCCCACTCTCTCAGCTGAAGGCATCAACTCATGATACAGAGAAAACTGATGTCATTTACTGTAAGCTCCCTCTTCTCCACTTCTCTTTATCTCAAAACCCGTTTGACATCATCCCTCAAACTCTCCACCTTTCCCCAAACTTCGATCAAGAGGAGTCCTTTTTGTCAAAGCCAATCCCTCCCTCAACATACCATCCCCTCCCAGCTTGTCCAGCAGATTGTCCTCTTAATCACTCTCCTAACCTACAACCTCGTCCTGTCTTCTGAGTCCTTGCCTGCCATCTTTTGTGACAGATAATTAATTGAATGCCTATTTTATTCCAATCAGTATTCATCAGTTTGATTTGATTCCATAGGGGTAGTGATCATAAGTTCTATATATTAGACCCCAGAGCTGTGAACTTCAGATTATAAATTCAGTTGCTTATTCATAAGAGGCCCTCCTATGTTTCTACCTTGTTACGGTGGCCAAAACCAGTATGACAGAGGTAACTCAATTACATGGAAAGTTCCCCAATTATTTTTGTTGCCTCTCTGTCTCTTGTCATCTCCCTATTGCCCAACATGGGGAGATGACCATGAGCATTTGACCAACAAGTGGCCTTGTTTGCCACCCTGTGGCCTGCCTGTCTATTGGCCCAATAGCCCATGTAGATGTTTTGACAGCTGTTTAACAACCCAGTCTGCTTATTGGCTTGGTAGGACTTCTTGAAAGGTCAAGATACATCTATCGGGATCTACTCATTAGCCCATTTGTCAACCAACAGTTTTCTGTATTTCATGAAGACCCTCCTGGGCAAGGTCTAGTAACCAATGAGATTCTATATTTTTAGTTTGCTTCATTATTGTCTGGGTATCAAGTACTATAAAACTAAGGCCCTGGAGGGAGGGGGCATCTCAGAACATGAGGAAGATCTGAGATCCACTTCACTGGAGGGGACTAAAGACCCTTTAATAAAGTTCCATTAGCTCAGAGCTCTGCCTCAGTTCCTTTTATTATATGTTGGACAATTTTGAACCCCACATTTCAAATATCTCTACCTTTCCCATCCTTACTAAAAAAAACTTCAGTGGACTTTGCCATCTCCTAAATTTCTTGTCTTATATTTCTTTTGCCTCTCAACCAGACCCCTAGAAAAAGCTATCCATACTCAGTGCCTTTACCTCCTCTCCTTTTTCTCACTCTTCAGCCCTTTACAAGTCTTCTGACATCACTCAACAGAAACTACTGATTCCCACACTATCAATGTTCTCTCAATTGCCAAAGTAGGTCTTTTCTCAGACTTCTTCCTTGTAATAGCTATCCTGCATACCTCAAATGTGCTCCATCCTTGCCTCTGCCTCATAGAATCCCTTTCTTCATTGAAAACACAGCTTTTACACAGCCTTCTACATGAAATTCTTCCTGGTTCCCCACTCCCCAACTTCTGGAACCCTCCTTCCCCAATTATGTTCCATTTAACAACTTTGTATTCACTTTCTTTGTGTTGTGTGTGTGTTTATATATGCCCTTACTGTCTCCCTCAAATAGAATGTGAGCTCCCTGTGAGGAGGGATGGTCTCATTCAGTGTATTTGCATTCCTAGCACACAAGAAGCATTTAGTAAATGATTGTTAAATAAGAGATCATTTGTGGTAGCAGAGTGATACAGCAAAACACACACACACACACACACACAAGATATTTAGGGCCTTTAAACCTAGATTGGAATCTTCCTATGCCATTTCCTACATGTTAGACCTGAGGGCACTGGACAAGATAAGGCTCCTTCCAGATCTAACTCTATGCCCTTAAGAACTCATTTATCCCTCTGGGTCTGTTTTTTCATGTATAAAATGAGAAAGTTGAAAGAGAAAAACCTCCAAGGTCCCTTCTAGCTCTACATCTTTGATCCTGTGATCCAAAGAGCCTGATACTCTGGCTCATAAACTATTTGAAGAAAATTCCTAATGAGGAATATTAGGGTCCTGTGTCTATAGACACAGAAACCCAGGCTCAAATGCCCCAAATGCAATGAGCAGACATTGATAAAATCTGACAGGTCACCAGGAGTTCCTGAGTTAGTAATGCATGCCAAGGATATAGAATGACTCATTACGTCCTGTCCTATATTTTGCTTGTAATTCTTTACATTTCTATCATATTTGTGTTTTACAAAGCATATCCATAGCCACAAGCTCATTTGATCTTCACAATTCTGCCTTGAAAATTGCATGAAGGTGAAAGCAGGAAAACTCTGTGAGTTCCCCCCATAACCACCTCAAATACCTATAAAATATGACTCTAAACAAGAGCTACAGGACCCATAAAGTGACCGAGAGAAACAAATCTCCAGCTGAAGGCAGCCTGGCAGGCAGACAGGAAGGGTCCATTGCAGCATGCTGGGAGCTGAACCCAGCCCATGTAAGCCCCTGGTTTTAACCCCAGTGGTAGCAGAGTGACCAGTAGTGGCTGGAGTGGATTTCAGGAGAGTGGATCACCAGCAGCAGTGGCCATTTCCAGAATTATCAACCCATAAATGATAAAGACAAAGTAAAAGCTCACTGTGGACTTCGTGGGAACGGGGTGATCAAGAGCACAGTCTGGCCACTGCCCCTGGAGCAAGAAGGCAAGAAATAGCAGAGGCACTGTGGCCATGCAACCACCTCCACGTGGCTGCTTCAGAGCTTCTGGCCTGCAGATCATAGAAGGACCAAGCAACCATTCAGAGGGTAATTGCTCTTGCTTTAACCTGCTTGGATCTGGATCGCTGTCTTGGGTGAAGGTCCTAGGTTGTATGACCAGTGAGACAGAGCTTGTGAGGGCCGTAGAGAGGGCACCCAATAGCTCTGGCAGCTGTGAAAACCCCAATGATTTGGGACAAAGCTCTTCTCTCTGGAAGCAAAGAGCTCAAAAGTCAAGTAATTGAGTAGCAACACGAGCAAGCAAAGGAAGCAAGGCAAACACAGCAATCAAACCAGAATTGAACAGAAAATCTGACATTCAAATACAAGAAGCAAGAGAAGCATGAGAAGGTAAACAAGGAAAAGAAATCATAAGGAACTTATCAACGTTGAACTATTTACATGCTTACTTGGAAAAATGATAATTGTAACTTATGAAACTTTTCTGAGTATGAGGATAGTTGAAGAGAATATTAATGAATATATATACATACATATATATGTCTATATAGGAGGGTATATGTGTGTGTGAATACATATGTGAGTGTGTGTATATATATATGAACAGGTACACATAGACAGAGAGCATAGGATCAATTGAATAGGAAGGGATGATATTTAAAAAATAAAGAGAGAGGAATATAATGAGAGGAGATAGGGAGAGATAGAAAAGGGTAATTTATCTCATATAAAAGAAGCAAGGGAAAACTGTTACAATGGAGGGGAAGAACAAGTAGGAAAAAGGTAATGGGTTAACCATACTCTCATTGAATTTGGCTTAAAGAAGGAATAACATACACACTAAATTGGGTATCTTACCCTATAGAAAAATAGGGGAGAAGGGGATAAGAGCAGAGATGATAGAAGGGAGGGCAGATTGGGGGTTGCAGGAATAATTAGAAGCACACACTTTTGAAAAGGGACAAGGTCAAAGTATAAAATAGAACAAGTGGGGGGCAGGATAGAATGGAGGGAAATATAGTCAGTCTTTCACAATATATCCACTATGGAAATGTTTTGCATAACTATACATGTACAACCTATATTGAATTACTTATCTTCCCAGTAAGGGTGGGTGATGAGGGAAGAAGGGAAAGAATCTGGAATTCAAAGCTTTAAAACCAAATATTTTTTAAATATTATTATTATCATTATTATTATTATTATTTACATGCAACTCAGAAATAAGATATACGCTGAGATACGGAGTTCCATCTTGCCCTACTGTAAAGTCAGAGAGTGGAAGAGGGAGAATATAGGAGACAGTGGATTGGGGGAGGGGCTATTTAGTGGGATTGCTGTTTGGGGGTGAAGAGTAGGGGACAGACAGGGGGAAAATTTGTAACTCAAAATCTTGTGGAAATGAATGTTGTAAACTAAAAATAAACACAAAATTTATTTTAATTTTTTTTAAATCCATCAGGAAAAAAAGGAAAATTGCATGAAATCCCCCAATTCCCCCATTGTAACAGATGAAGATGATAAACAGCAAGCATAGAGGATTAGCCCTGCTGTCAAGAGTTCAATTCAACAAACATTTCTTAATCATCAATCATGCATAAGGCAAAGGGTAGGTGATGCAGTGGATAAAATGCTGGGCCTGGAATCAGAAATACTGATCTTCCTGAGATCAAATCTGGCCTCAGACACTTGTAGTTATATGACCCTGGGCAAATCACTGAACCCTGTTTACCTTGGTTTCCTTATATATAAAATGAACTGGAGAATAAAATGTCAAACCATCCCAATATCTTTGCCAAGAAAACCCCAAATAGGTCATGAACAATCAGATATGACTTAAATGACTTAATAACAAAGCATAGGGGATAAAGGGCCATCCTTGAAATCAGTAAGATCTGAGTTCAAATCCTGCCTAACATGTACTACATTTATGACCATAAAGTCACAAATTCTCAGAGACTTGGACAAATCTCTAAGCTACCAATAAGTAAGCAATATATTAATCTGCATTAGTAGAAAGACTGTAACTCTACAGGATGTCCCTAAAGTCTGGCACACAGGAAATCTCATTATGCATATTTTTCAAGAAAAGAAATGGATGAAATTTTCAACAACATTTCATTTAATAAGTATAAATTTTTGCCATGACAATTTCATATGGCATAAAAGCTTTCATTAGCTATTGGGGACTATTTTCCATATTAATGAGACTAATGTAATTTAATTAATTAATGAGATTTCCTATGTGGCTCCTACGTCTTCCTATGAAATCTCATTTATGCTGATGGAGTAACAGGTCCAAACTTAAAATGTACTGTGTTAGATGAAAAGAATACAAAGACAAAAGCAAAATAGTCCATGCCTTCAATGAATTTATATTATACTGGAGAAGCATATTCAAACAAGGAAATACAAAACGTGCACAATTAAATATAAAATAATACTGGAACACTAGCATGGGGAGGGGGTGAAAATAGGGAAGCACTTTGTGTAAGAGGTAGCAGCTGTGCTAAGTGAGCCTAGGAAACTGGGGTTTCAAGAAGTAGAAGGAAGAAGGAAGAGCATTCCAGGCAGAGGGCATTGCAAAAGCATGGGGGTGGTAGATGGACCATCATAAAGGACAAAGAAAAAAATTTTAAATTTAAGTCCTGCTTTTGACACAAACTGTGTGACTGTAGGTAAGATATTTAACCTCTCAGTGCCCCCAAGTAACTCTAAAACTAGACATTTCAGAGAAGTTGCTGATCTGTGGAAGTAGAAAGTTTCTATATTGAGATTTACTCATGTCAATGAAGCTATAGGTCCAGGCAACAGAAAAGGATCAGAGGTGTTGCCACTCTTCCAGTGACAACATTCCTGAGGGCTACTAAACCAGATGAAAATGTAATTAAGAAATACTTAAAAAGAAAAAATACAATAATACATAGGTAACATTACATTTGAAAACTAAGTCAATATGCTACCTTCAGGAATAATTATTAAAAAAACATTAGCAGCCCCTTTTCTATTTGAGTTTGATGAAACTGGATTAGATATTCTCTCAGATTCCTTCTGGTTTAAATTTATTATCATATGACTTATCCAAGGTGGCACCACTAAGCAGACCAAAATCATTGCTGAGCCTGATCAGATTTCAATTCACAACTGGCTATTTTTTAGCTTTCAAGAGACCCCTGGTGGTTGATTTTGGTTTGTCTCCTTGTACTTTTTTTGTTGACCCT
Organism: Pseudocheirus occidentalis; assembly: GCA_028646575.1. Taxonomy (NCBI): domain Eukaryota; kingdom Metazoa; phylum Chordata; class Mammalia; order Diprotodontia; family Pseudocheiridae; genus Pseudocheirus; species Pseudocheirus occidentalis. The sequence continues at coordinate 106,129,525 of CM053596.1, forward strand.
TTTTGATTTATTTTGACCTCTGCCTGCTTTAACCCTGAGTTTGGATTGTCCTCAAGAGACTGGCTAAATGAACTGGCAAATGGCCATGGGCCCTTCCAAAGGGTTCCAAAAAGTTTTCAGGCAATCAAAGCACCTTTAGAAAATACGTAACACTCGCTTGAGTATATAGACATATATATAAATATCATCTTCTCAGTGTGGTGGTTCCCCTGTCTTTACCAGTTTTCCTCATCCCTTTGTTTGTCTCCATGATATACTCTTACAGAGTTAACCAAGTCCTATATAAAGGGAGTAATTAATCAATTTGCCTCCTTGGCCCATGGGCATCTCAATTGAGAGTTTCTCTAACATATTTCCCTGAAAGCTAAAATAGCCAGGTGAAATCTTGATCTCTCTTAACTTGATAAGGATTTAGTTTTAAAACCAAGCTACCTTCTAAGTCTTATGGGAGCATCACAGTTCTTCTAAGGCAGGAATACTAAAGACTCTAAAGTGAGTTAAATTCCATTTAATTTTTTAAAAACCTTTCAAAGACCCACTTTGTAAAAGTATCAATATAGGGCATGTAAAGATAATTATAATCCTGGACACAGGTAGGCCCTTAAAGATTACAAAGCATTTTGCTCAACTTATATCAGCCTAATAGCAACCCTGTGAGGTAGATCTGTACCTCAGTTTCCCTCTCTGAAAAGTATAGATAATAACTTTGTACTGCCCACATTACAGGGCTATTGGGAAGAAAAAATTTTGTTATCCTGAAAGCTCTTTTTAAAATGGAAGGTATCTTTATTCTTCTTGAGGAGGAAGGGCTGCTCTCCTCTGAACATGAGTTAGTCACTGACCAAAGTCCCAGTGAGGGAGAGAGAATAAAGTGTTCCCCTGCCACTGAAGAAATCAGATGCTTTAGCTGTAGAGGACTGTGGAAAGAATAAAAAGTAATGAGCTGCAAGTCTTTGTCACCAGAAGCCCCAGTATGTCCCTCTTCAGTACCCCTAGAGAAGTCAAACAAGGTAAATGAGCAATGAGTCTTATTTTTAAAAAACTATCCCTTACATTTCTCTAGCCCCCTGCAGTTTACAAGCTACTCTTTCAACTGCCTTTAGATGTCCCCAACAGTCCAATGAAGTATATGGGGCAAAATTATTATGCACATTTTACAAATTAGGAAACTGAGGCTCAGAAAGATAAAGTTATTTCCATTCATTCTTTCAACAAACATTTATTATATGCTTAATTATATGCAGGACACTGTTACATGCTAGGGGAGATAAAAAAAATTTAAATGTCACTGTACCTGCCCTCATGAAACTTAATTTCCTAGGCAAGACAAAGGGAATAGAGTTAGATAACAACTCAGATATCTATAATATACTTAATATTTATGTGGATTTGAAAAGACAGCTAACTGGTTGGAAGAAGTCTTAGGGCAAATATTTGCTCCAATCTTGCCTTCTCCAGTCCACTCAACATGTATCTTAAAGTTTAATATTTTTTTAGGAGAGGTGAAGGCAAGGCAATTGGTGCTAAGTGACTTGCCCAAAGTCACGCAGCTAGTTGTGTCAAGTGTCTGAGATCAGATTTGAACTCAGGTCCTCCTGACTTCAGGGCTGGTGGTCTATACACTGAGCCACCTAGCTTTCCCCCCACCCCCAGATTAATCTTCTTCTTCTTGTTCTTGTTCTTCTTCTTCTTCTTCTTCTTCTTCTTCTTCTTCTTCTTCTTCTTCTTGTTCTTGTTCTTGTTCTTCTTGTTCTTCTTCTTCTTCTTCTTCTTCTTGTTTTTTGGAGGGAGGAATGCAGGGCAATTGGTGTTATATGACTTGCCCAAGGTCACACAGCTACTAAGTGTTAAGTATTTGAGGTCACATTTGAACTCCTCCATCTAATCGCCCCCCCAGCTTAATTTTCTTAACAGAGATGGCAATAGTACACAATATTACCAGGTAAGTATATACACTAGAGACTGGTAAATGCTGATTAATTTAAGGTTTGAGGAAGGTCTGCCTTAGTGACTAGAGGATCAGAGAATGCTACATGGAGTTTGTGGCACATTAAGCTTTAAAAGACAGGGAAGAATTTCATGGGTCAGGATTTAGGGAATAGGATGATACAAGTTAAGCATGCAAGGAGCCTGAGGGTTGAGGGTAGGGGATGGATAGTCTAATTTGACTGGAACACAGTGGGAGAAAACCGAAAAAAAGAATGATATCATATTGTGTGCCATGCCAAGGAGTTTGAACTTTACTTGAGAGGCAATGAATATTATTGTGAATATTAGGGAACCACTGAATATTAGTGTGAGATGACCAGATCTCTACAGAAGATGATTCTGACAAGGCTGTGAAGAATACATTGAAGGGGAGTGAGAGAGCAAGGGGAGGTGGGAAAATCTGTTAGTAGGCTATTGCTGTAGTCTGGCAACTAGTGAGAAGGAACTGAGTTAAAGGGACAGCACTCAATCAGTCAAGCACCTATGAAGCACCAAGCACTTTGCTACATGCTGGGGAAACAAGAATACAGAAAGAAACAACCGTAACTCACATCCTAATGCAAGAGACAATAAGCAATACATAATATATGAAAAATAAGTATAGAGATGGATACAAAATAGTTTGGGATGGGGGACTCTAGCAGGTAGAAGAACATGGAAAGGTTTTGTGTAGAACTTGGCTCTTAAAGGGACTGATGTGAGAGACAACACAGGTAGGATTGACAGGACTCGGTAAATAAATAAATAAACAAATAGATGAATGGATGGATGGATGAATAAATGAATATAAATAAATAAATAAATGTTAATAAATAAATAAGAGATCATAGTGTATAGAGATTCACAGATAACACCAAAGTTCTAAACAAAGGAGATTTACACAGGATCGCAAAGCTGGTAAGTCAGGGAACCAGCACTCAAACCCACGTCTCCAAACACTCTTTCTGTCTCACCCCGCCCCCGTCTTAGCTGGCTTATACAACTAATTAGGGTCTACTTCTCCTCAATAATCTATCCTGTGAGCCACTCTAGAATATCTCCTTTTTAATCCCCCACAACTGGGCACCATCCCCGCTTTTGAGTACCCCGGGACTGAAGGGAACTTCACAAGCTTCTGAAGTCAACTTAATTTTCTCAGGGAAGAGGTTAGTTAAAAATTTGTAGGTGAGCTAAAGAGGAAAAGGAAGAAAACTCTACATGTATTCCCTCTTCCCAACCCCCGCTACAAAACCTAGTTTGAGTTCTGATTACCGCTGCCTGGACTACTGGACTCCCTACTCCTAACAAATCTAATGACTTCCGGTATTTCCCCATTCCAATATAGCCAACAAACTTCTGCCAGATTCATCTTCCCAATTCTAGTCACATCAGTCTGCAACTCAAAAGCTTTCATTGGTTCTCCAATGCCCAGTAAATACAGTTGAAGCTCCTTACTCAATCACTCAAGACCCTCCACAATCTGGTACCAATCTACTTTTCAAGGCTTATCGCATACTAGAGAAGTGCCTCTCAATAGGCAATCACAATGTCACAAGACTCATATGAAAACCAAGTTTATTACAAGAGAAATGAACATGCATGTGGAACTCAAAAGGTCCCCGTTCTTTACATCAATTTACATTTTTATAATAACAGGACAAAGAGAGGAGGAGATACCAGGAAGGAGTGTGGCATGCTACAACAACGGGGAGGAGGGAAACAAGACCAGTTCTCATGGGGAGGAGAAAAGTGATGGCAAACTCCTCATTCTTTTCCCTTAGAACTACTAGACTATGAAGATAGAAGAGTCTGCTTATCTGCAAAGGATCCCAGATGCAAAAGCATTATTCCAGCCTGGCACAGACTGACTGACTCCTGACTTACCTACCAAGAACACAGCTTGGGAAGTAACAACAAATTATGTCAGCTCAGGGGAGCTTCATCCTTGACACATTTAGAGGCCTGTACACTCTAGGTCCAGTCTTTCTGGAAAATAAGGCAACTAACAGGGAAACTCAAAAAGACAAGTTCAGGGGACCCCTTAACAGCCTTTAACAGCCCTTATGTTTCAGGCAAATTGAACTGCTCACTATGCCCATGTTTTTCCATCCTTTAATTCTATGTTATTCTTATATCAAGAAGGCACCATCACGACTGCCATCCAACTCTGCTTCCCATCCAAGCCTACCTAAGAACCGGATTAAATGCCCACTAAGTCTTCTCTGATTCCGCCAGCTAAAAGAAGTCTCTCCTTCTTACTATGTATCTTTATTGTTTTTAAAAAATGTATTGTTTAAATAAATAATTTAATAACAATTTTAATTACTTAATTAAATAAAAATATACTATGTATCTTTATTGTTTAAAATATATTTTACTGTGTACATGTGTCTTATTGCCGCCTATGAGATAGCAACAAGATCACACAAGACAGAGCTGGAACAATGTTTTATCAATAGCAATATCTCTATTAGCATCAAGGCATTACTCCACTATTCAATAAGCTTGGTTTGAACTTCTTGGTTTAAGGAAGATGTCACATAAAATGTAAAAACATTGACAACTAAACCATAAAACACAACATTTTATACTGGATATTTTTTAAAATGAAACACAAATATAAATAATTTATCTTGAACAACACATTTTCAAGTATCTTTTTAACTCTCTATACTGATCACCAAATTCTTCTCTCTTTAAAGTCAGGAAATATTCTGTGAAATGACCATCTCAGACGGTGTTTGGAGGTCAGGAAGGATATGGACCATTTTAGTCTCCACTAAAACTGGATCATTATGATCTAGATGAAGGGAATTCAGACCACATCTCCTCAGTTTGGGCAATTTGGTCTTCCTTGGAGGGACCCTTTCCCCGCCCCACCACCAAGAGCAGCTCCCAATAATTAGTAGTTTGACCAAAATTAGAAATGTGGCTCCAGGAGACACATCCAAAGCTACTCATTGAGCAGTGCTTAGAACTAGACATGGTAATAATTATACTGTGTATAGAAATAGTGTGATACAATAATAAGAATTTATGTTTACCCAGAGATTTAAGCTTTACAAGGTCTTGTTCTTACAATAACTCAGTGAGGTAGGGAGGGGCACTATTATTATCCCCATTTTATAAATGAACAAACTGAGTCTCAAAGAAGTTAAATGACATAGCCAGGGGCACATAGCTAGCAAGTATTAGATTGGAGCTTGGACTCCTATCTTCTGACCTACAGCCTACCAGTCTTTCCATATATACTGCTTCTTCAAGCACATCATAAGCAAGCCATGTAATTTGGAGCCTCAACTGTGTCACCTGTAAAATTGGATTAATAATCCTTGTACCATTGACCTCACTGGCTTATTGGGAGAAAACTGTTTTGTAAACCTTATTGTGCTATAGAAACAAGAGCTGCAATTAATTGGTATCATTTTGCTTCCTTCTCAGTGGGTGGGGGAAGGGTGGGAGGGAGGGAGAGAATTTAAAATTCAAATTTTTTTAAAAGAATGTTAAAAATAAATAATTTTTATTAAAAAAGAAAAAGAAATAAATGAGAGTCTCCACTATGGCAGTTGCCAAGGACACGCAATTTATAAATAAATAGCCTGAGACTAAAATCTAGGTCCTTTGTTTCCCAATATGGTGACTCTTTCTGGAGGAGAAAGTAAGGCTGGTGACCTTGCACAGCCCTCCCTCACTCAAATCAAAGTCAACTTCAAGTCATGTTGTCATTTCCCTGATGCCATCCACAATCCTCTTTGAAAAATGAAGGACAAAAACAACTCTTTCCAATACACCAGGTTGCTGCTCTTCAAAAAGACCCCATCTCTATTCTGAGCTGCATTTAGTTTGGGGAAAGAAGAGGAGTATTTCATACACATAATGCCAAATTTCTTCAATACATGGATTGATTTTACTGATTTTTCCCCTCTTCTTTCTCTTAAAAAAATTTCTTTGTTAAAAGGATAGCTTTCTAGGAGGGAAGAGCGAGAGAGTTACAGGAGAACATGTAAACAATGTAAAAAGGACAGATAATAATAAAAATCTGTTGCTTTTTTAAAGGCCTCTCCAGACATTTCTCTGTCAGACTTGGTTACTGAATGCAAAATAATAGACAGCCTCCACTTGTTGTGTCCCCAGAATCCTCTGTCCTGGAAGATTACTGAGTTGAAAGCCAATGGAAGTCAACATCCAGTATGTGGGCACGCCCCCACCTTCTCCTTTTTGCCAGGAAGGTTGCTATGGAGACTAAGCAGAGAAATAGCAAAGACACAGGAGCAACTGAAATGGCTGTAATTAATTTAAGGTATTAAAAACAATTAAAATTGTATTAAACCAAGTTCAAAGTGAGCAAACCAATCACATCAGGAACACACAAAATGAAATCATTCTTTGGGTGGTTGGAACAGGCAGCCTGGCTGTGTTCAAAGACGGATTGGGGGAGGGGTTAAGGGGGGGGGGAGAAGGGGGAATAAATCATTGCACAGCATTCAGAAACAGCAAAACATGTAACCTAATTTATCTAATGTTTCTGAAAACAAGACAGTTCTTCAATAAATCTGTTTCCTCTGGAGCATTTTTTTCTTGGTTAAAAAGCAGAAGAAGGATAGAAAATTACTGCTTGTCAATTATGTTGGTCCACATTTCTTTGCCAGCCACCTGTAGCTAAGGACAGCTTATTTACAGGCTAAATAATAATAAGAGCTGACATCTATATGGTGCTTTAAAGTTTGCAAAGCACCTTATAGGAATCATCTCATTTCATGCTCAGAATCATTCTGTAAAGTCAGTTCTACAGGCACTATTACCTCCATTTCCCAAGTGAGACTCAGAAAAAGTGACCAACTTATTCAAGGTCATCCATAATAACTGTTAGAGGTGGGGTTTGGACCCAAATATTTCTGACTCCAAGTTCAGTACTCTATCCATTACATCATGTTGCCTTTCAAAAAAGGCAAGAGATGGCTTTGGATGATACATTTAGTCAACTGGCATTGGTCAGGCAAGGGTTAGCCACTGTGGGGTTGGTACCTCTTTACTGAATGAAATTATGGGATAAAGGGATGGTAGATACCTGGCATCAGGGGAAACAAATCAAAGAGCATTTTTTTTAGTTTGACATTTGGGTCAAAGGTCAAATTGTAGCATTAGAGGGATAGGGGACATACTAAATTAGATTGTAAAAGTTGAGTTAAGTCACAAGATTTGGCTTTAAAATTGGAAGAGACAGGAAAGACCAACTTCCTGATTTTATACATCATTAAGCTAAGGCCCAGAGAAAGAAGTTATTTGCATATAATTGCACAGCAAGTTAGGAGCAGAACTAGGATTCAAATTTAGGTCTTCTGACTCTAAATTCAGCTATAGGTTCTATGAAGCACATGAATCAGAGACTAAACAGAAAAGCTAAGATGACCAAAATGTCAACATAAACCAAAATGGATAAGGAAAAAGGGAGTATTCTAAAAGCTCTGAGGCAGCAACTCAATGAGTTCATCATGCTCAACACACGCTATAATGGAGCATCTCATTTGCAACTTACTTTCATGTGCTAACCATATTCTTTTCAACTCCTTACAGGAATAATTTAAAAATGCTTAGAACTACATGATGAATGAAATCCTCAAATATGAAATGGGGACCTATTGACTTATCAAGCTTCAAATAGCTCCAGATATTTTCTGCATTTGGGCTACAATTCTCTGTGCCCACTCATCTTCTCTTCCCTTTCTTTACCATGAAGAATTTGGAAGGAAAAGACAGGAGAAAACAAGAGTTAATCTATTTTTGTACACAAAGTACCCAAGAGCCATATTTTTCCCATTATTTTTCAGCCATATCCAATTCTTCATGACCCCATTTGGTGTTTCCTTGGCAAAGATGCTGGAGTGATTTGCTATTTCCTTCTCCAGCTCATTTTACAGATGAGGAAACTAAGGTAAACAGGGTCAAGTGACTTGTTCAGGGTCACACAGCTAGAAAGTGAGGACAGATTGGAACTCAGGAAGATGAGCTTTCCAGGCTCAGCACTCTAGCCACTGCCACCTAGCAGCCCCAAATTTTAAAAATTTGCAAATTTACCTCTCAAAATTAAAAATAGCATCATAGTGGCATGGCAGTATATTTAATCCATGCTACCAGGAAGGGGAGTGGTGAGGAAGCAAAGAATGAAATGTAGAAGTTTTAACTATGTAGTTATATTGTCATGCCTATCTCTTCAATAACCTCCAAGGCATAAAACTAAGAAGAAAAATCTTTTAGCAATGTCTAAACCAGCAACAATAGTGATTGAGTGGCTAAGGCACTTAAAGAGCTACTGAGTCCAGCTGTAAGTACTGACTGAGAACCTACTGTGTTCAAAAGACAGTGCTGGGTTTTCAGGAGAATACAAAAACACGTAAGGCATAGTGCCCTCTCTACCTAATAGTGTTGGAGAGAAGATATTCTTATGTTAAAGGAGAAAGCATACTGGTAAAGAACCAGAATTTACTCATTTAACTAAGATAGGTTTTCAGCGATGATTCAGTAGTAATTCATCTTACTTCAATGCAAAGGTGCCACTCAGCCCCTCAACAGCTAAACCTTTGCCTGGTTAATGCCAGCTGCCTAAATGTATCACCCAGATCTGTCTCTTGTCTTCCTTGAAAAGAAACGTGGTGCAGTGGATAAAATATTAGATTTGGAGGCAAAAATATTTGGGTTCAAACCCCACCTCTAGCAGATGTAAAGGACCTAGATTCTTGTCCTAGTTCTTTTACTAAATATCTGATCTTGAACCAGCAAAACCTGGGTTCAGGCCTTGCCTCTGACATATATTGGCTGTGTGGCCCTTTGGTAAAGCACAATCTCTCAATCTCTAAGCTATGGCCAAAGTGCCCACCTGCAATTTCCTCACCCACTGCTCTAGACCAGTGAAATCACAGGTTTGCTCCCTAACCATAATCTCTCAAACCTTCCCCATACCAAGACCCTAACATTCTATGCTTATGTCCACATAAACAGAAAAAGAATATGTAAAGGCAACATCTAATGACCATCAAAAACAGTGGTACAAAGAATAAATTGTACAAGAGTTCAGGCAGGGACAGTAGGGGTCTCTGTGGACTAGGGCAGGCTTCACAATTGAGCTGATATGTGAGCTGGATTTTGAAAGATGAGTTTGATTTTATGATGTAAGGAAGAAAGGAATCTGAAGCAGTGAATGATTTAAACAAAGGAAAAGAGCTGGCAAGGCAAAGCCACCAATCAAATGCCTGGCACCTGGGCACTCATGGCTGAAGAAACTACGTCCCTCATCCTGTTGGGAAAAATTCTTTGGACCATAGTGAAAATGTCAGGCATTGAGCTGCCTTTGAAAAGGCAGGCTAGCTCACCACTTAATTAGCCTATTCCCTAGATACATTAAATACAGATGTCCCAGTTCAGGAGATGAGATTTATCAACCATATGAAGAATAAAATGAGTGATATAAGAGTCTACATCAACCTCTTGGCTGCAACTCTGCAAGGGAGGTGAGAGTGGCAATTAACAATCTCTACCTCTCCTGACACCAAAGATGAAAGTTCTTCATCTCAAGATATATTCAGCCCTCAGCATAATTTGTTAGAGAACAAACATGGTGCAGAAGAGCTATGTGTTTTTAAGTTATGATTTTCCAAAGAATAGCCTCAGCTACCCCCAATAAACTACATTCACCGAATACCTCCCTTATATTTCTAACCTCTGGAAGAAAAGAAATGAGATTTTAAAAATCATTTCAGATTAGAATCCGTGGCAAGGGGCACATACCTCAGGGCGCATGCAGGGTTAGAACAAGAGTGTTTTCCTCTGGCCCTACTCAGAAACATAAAATGTTAGAGCTGGACAGGGACTGAATATAGACTAGTATAGCTCCATCATTTTATTTATTGATAAGGAAACTGAGGCCCAGGGAAGGGAAATGATTTGGCCAAGGTCACAGAGCTACTGAGTGTCAAAGTTAAGAATAGAACTCCCCATTCCAGTGCTCCTTCCATGACACCATGCTCTGTTGGGTCTCAAAGGCTTTCAAGGAGTCCCTTCATAAAAAGCAAGTTATCCCTCCTGGGGTATAATACCTTAAAACAACTAGCAGCTTATTGGGTTCAATATTATCTGTCATCCAGGTGAGGACAGTTAGTAAGGTCAGGAAGCAATGGAGAAAGGTATGAGGAACGGGAAGGTGAGAATATGGGTAACTTGAGAGGGCGCTAAAGACAAATGTTGGCTGAGTTAAATGTTATCCAGAGCCAGGAGATATTCTCAAGGAGCAATATGATTGGCGTGTACTCTTATAACCTAGACCATGCCAGGTGCTCCCCAACGAATGCAGCATCTTTAGTGGGTCTATCACTATTTCCAATTATGACTTCCTAGTTCTGGAGTTCTCGGAAATTTTAGAAATCTTATGCAAGCAGTCAGTCAATCAACAAACATTTATGAATCACCTACCAGGTACTAAGCAATAGGGGTACAGCATATTCATATGTACTCATATACGAACATACAATATAAACAAGCAAGGTAACCTTGGGGTAGAGAAGGCACTAGCACCTGGAAGGGGAAAGGGGGACTAGGAAGGGCCTGCGGCAGAGAAGATGATGCTTGAGCTGAGTCTTGAAGAAAATGAGGCAGAAGCTGGAGAGGTACAACAGAAGCCTCAGGGCACAGGAAGCAACCTGTCTGCAAACCTGGCACCTCCTGCCCGATGCTGTTAGCCTCTCCGAGTCTGTGCCCATGTTCCTCCATTCCAAGTTGTTTACCCGAATGAGTGCACTTGTAAGGTTGCAGTAAATGTTTTTCTATTCTCCTTTTGGGGTTAAAAGTATCAGCCTCATTCACAAAGAAGGTAGTGAACCACTTATAATCACACACCCTCCATTGGGGAGTATTAAAGTGACATTTAGCAACACTTAAGCCTCTGCTGTAAACATAATATAATTGCTGTAGCATTGATCTCAATAATTAACATGGAAAAATGGAAACAGAGTGGAAAACCTCCAGGAACCTGCCAAAGCCTGATAGAAAAAAGGGGGGGGAGGGAAAGGGAGAAGAGGGAGAATATGAATTTGTTTTCAAGGCAGGTTTAAAAAGAAATACAAAGCACCTTCTTAGGATAGTAGATTTAGGACCAGAAAGAACTTTAGAGGTTGTCAAGGCCAACCCATTCATTTTTCAGATAATGAAACTGATGCCCAGAGAGGCTGAGTAACTTGACTAGAGTCACACAGCAAGTATAAGTCTGAGGCGGGATTTGAATTCAGGTCTTCCCTGACTCTTAGTCCTATACCCTATTGACTACACCACACTTGCTTCTTTAAAATGTCTTGGGGTTTCTTTTTTGCTTTTTTAAGTTTTAGAGGGGGAAAGGCAGGCAATTGGGGTTAAGTGATTTGCCCAAGCTCACACAGCTAGTTAGTGTTAAGTGCCTGAGGCTGGATTTGAACTCAGGTCCTCCTGACTCCAGGGCTGGTGCTCTATTCACTGTGCCACCTAGCCATCCCTCAAAAATGTTTTTAATCCATATGGTTTTCACCAGCTCTTTCCCAGCATCAGGAAGGAAGGAATTAGCATTTATTAGGTGCATTTATTAAGTGCCAAGTACTTTTAAAAAATTATCTTATTCTATCATCACAACAATCCTGAGAAGTGAGTGCTATTGTTATATTTAGAGTTGAGGAAATTGAGGCAGACAGAGGTTAAGTCACTTGTCTAGAATCACACAAGAACAAGTGTCTGAGGCAGGATTTGAACCCATGTCTTTTGGACTCCAGGTCTCTTCGCCCAGATTTTGAGAGGACAAGAGTCCTAACAATTTTAAGTGCCCCAAAGGGAAAATTTGGTACTTTAAGAGGTGAAATCCTCATCACAGAAAATCCTCAAGCAATAACAGATAAACAAACCACTTGTTCAGTGTGTTATAATGATTCTTGTTCAAGTACAGGTTGGATTAGATGACCTTGAAGTTCCCCACCAAGCTTGAGATTCTGGGATTCCATTGATTCTCTGATCTATGGCCCTTAAGACCACCCCTTTCTGCTGATGATGGATCACTCTGCCCATATCCTCTTCTAGCCTCTCAGCCAGAACCATGTTTCTTTTTGTCACAGAGCAGCAGGAGTGGAGCCATGACCAGATGGACTTATGGTGGCTTGTAGAGCTTTGACCAATAGAGCACAACAAGCAAGGTCTTGCCAACTGAGAGCTAGAAATCTGTCTAGACAAGGTGCCTGAGTGGAACTGAATCAATATCTGATAAAGAGGACCAAAGGGGCATGAATGGCAGCCAGAGGGAAGGAATCCAGGCACAGAGAAGGCAGTGGGAGTCCAGGGTAGGTCTCATATTGGAGACCCAAGGAGGAACTGAAGCCAAGAAGTTGAGATATGAAGGAGGCAATCATAGAAAGATTCTGGACGTGGCTACTTGTAAGTATGAACGGTTCATTTTGCATGCCTGGCATTCCATCAGCTATGAGCCATTCTGATGGGCAAATATAGCACCAGACCTGGCTGTAGAGTCCAGAGCCTCTTAGCTCCCTCGATTCTGGCTTCTCATGCCCCAGACTTGGACCTTTTTTCTTCTTGACCAAACTTTATATTTATTGTTTATGCTTCATCAATAATAGCAATTAATAATAATAATACGTTATATTTAAATTAAGCAAGAAACATTTATTCAGTGTGTATTATGAGCTAGACACTGTTAGGTGCTAGAGAAACAAAGGCAAAAATGAAATAACTCTGCCCTCAAGGAGATTGTATTCTTTTTATAGTTGGCAAAGTAGTTATGGTAGAGTCCTAACAGAACTGACCCCAGCCCCAATATCCAATCCTCATTACAGGCCCACTGTATCTACCTAGTGTGCCCCCTGCCGCCAGTGTCCTAACTCATGCCTGAACTCTTAGTTCCCACAGAAACAGCAGGCGTGCCTGTGTGATACAAGCCCAGCCCCCCTTCAGACCCTTTCCCACCAGAACAGTGTGGAATCACAATCACATCATCCGTTTAGCCTGAGACAGGACCACAATAACCAACTATCCATCTTGACCAGAAGAGACCACAATAGCTAGCTATCAGAAGACAGCACCACCAGGATGGAGAGCAGGATGCTTGACCACTAACTGCAGAAGGGGCCCACCCTGTGATAGTACCTGGGCCGTAATAGTAAAGAACTGACCTAGAGTGAACCTATGATGCAGAGAGGCTTATTATAATATTATTACCATATAAACATACCCCCCTCCCACACCTGTATCCATTATGAGTAACTACAGGTGCAGTTAGACTAAGTCTCCTCCATTACCCAATCCCTCAACAAACTCCTCCTGCCTTTTTAATATTAATCATGTTCCCATATTCTATGTTAATTTTGATTATATAATCAGCATTATATTCTCTATAAAATTGTGTGTCTTGCCTAAATGTTGCCAACTGGCTTGGAGTTGACCCAAGTTTTTGTAATTTTTTAGTGACGTCCTACCACAACACAACACAACCTTCATCACTTACACACATATACATGCCACCTCTCCCAACAGAATGGAAGCATCTGAGCTGTTTTAGGGTAGGCACTATTCCACCTTTGTCTTTCTGTCTTCAGCACCTAGCACACGGTAGGTACTTCAGAAATGCTTGTAGATTGATTTCTTCACAACTGCAAAATAGACGATACAAAGTTTATTATCTCTGCTTGATTGCTGACAAAAGGAAGGCTTACAGAGGAGGATGTAGCTAGGATCAAATATTACTAAGTGGCAGAGTCTGGTACTCCAACCCGCAAATTGTTTGGGGTTTTTTAAACTAAATCCAATGCTTTTCAATATATTTCCAACCATAGTCTGATAATCTGACCCAATTATTTATTCTACCATATCTCTGGTTTTTAAGACAAACAGATTTGAAGTACAAGAGAAAGCTGGAGTTTGGAGGTGCTCTTAATAAAATTCTTAAGAGTTTTGTTTCTTATAATCTATCCTTGGCGCTTAGGACATCTCTATTAATTGTCAGGCCTGGACAGATCTGCACGGGGCAAAACTGAACTTGCCATGTTTGTTGATAAGGAGCTTCTACCAAAAAGACCTCTCATCCTCTCTCTTCTCATTCCTACAAAGGTCACTGGAGAAATGAGACCTACAGGAACAATGGATGTCCCTATGACCCTTATAACTTCCTTGGACTGAACAGAGGTTATCATACCTATGGTGAGAACCCCTTAGAGTTTTGCCTTTAAATTTTTATGTTCACTTTTAATGCCCATCCTTAATTATTTTAATAAAAAGATTTATTTTATCAATAGAGTACAATGATTGATTGTAAATGACAGCTAATTCTCAGCAATACAGTGGTCCAAGACAATTCCAAAGGACTTATGATGAAAAATGCTTTCCACCTCCAGAGAAAGAACTGACAGAGTATGAATGAAGAGTAAAACACACTTTTTGTTTTCTTTATTATTCTTGATGCTTTTTTGCTCTGTATTTTCTTTTGTAACATAGCTAATATGGAAATGTTTTGCATGGCTGCACATGTATGATCTATATAACATTACTTGCCTTCTCAAAGAGGAAGAAGTAGGAGAGTGAAAGATATAAAACTCAAATATTAAAAATGTTTCAAAAGTTTTTACATGTAATTAATAAAAAATTAAATTAAATTTTAAATTTTAAAATAAAAAGCTCTTTTTGCAATAATAAGATCCCTGAGTATGGAAAGCATGCTATTTTTTGTGTTAAACACACCTACAGGAAGTTTCCTATGCAAGGCAGGAGGCTACAGCCACAGCACCACAGCTCACCTGGTGGCAGCTCATTCTAATTTTGGTCTCTTATTCAATGCCCTTGAGATACTGAAAGTAGGTGGTGGTTTATTTTTTTTCCATCCAATGCAAAACCTGTGCCTTAGAAGGTTACTTTGATTTTCATTCTCCCACTTCTACCAGCTGTAGCCCTTTGGGAAAAAAAATTGATAACTGAATTTCAATATAATTGGTTTCCCTGGCAATTCTATATATTTATTTTATTCATTTAGAAACATTATTCCGAAACAGGGTCCATAGACTTCACCAGACTGCCAAAGAGCTCCATAAAACACATGAAAAAGGCTAAGAACCCCTGCTCTTGACAATTCTTGGCCTAGGCCAGGATGAAAAACCCTTTTGGTCTTAATTCTACTGAGAGTTTTAAGGTTATAAAATCTTTGCCCAGGACTTAAAGAGAAAGGTAAAATAAAATAAATGATTTATATTTACATGTCAATCATCATAGCAGATGTTTCCCAGCCCCTCAGAATGACAGCATCTCAGAATTGGAAGGAACCTCAATGCACACCTGAACAGGAACCTCAACTATGCTACATCCAGTAGTGGTCACCCAGACTTTATAGAAAACTCCTCCCTCTCCTGAACTTCTGGCTGGGAAGTGAGGGGACACATTTTACCTCTTGAGGCAGCCTTGCCTAGTTGTTGTTCTTGTCAGTGTTGCTTTCCATAAGTCAAGCCTAACTCTGCTTCTTCACAATTTCTGCCCGTTCCTCCTCATCCCTCCCTCTAGAACAGGGGTTCTTGCTCTGTGCTATGATCACCAAACAGTAACAGGTAGAAACGTGGCTTGACCCCAAGTCTCTTTCCATTCCACCCTATTGCCTGCATTCTTAGAGTCGCCTACCAGATATAGTTCATCCAGGCTGGCACGTTAATGGGTGGGTGGAAATGTGCTATTGAGGAAGGTGCCAGATGCTCAAGGAGGGCAGGCAGGAAGAAGAGGACCAAAGAGCTAGAAGAGACCCTAGAGATTATTTAGTGCAATCCCCCCATTCTACATATGAGGAAACAGAGACCCAGAGAGGTTAAGTGACTTTCCTAAGGTTATATTAAGCAAGCAAGCAATAAGCATTTATCATCAAGTGCCTACTATGTGCCAGGCACTGTGCTAAGAGCTGGAGATACAAAAACATGCAAAAGATCCTGCCCTGGTAGAATTTAGGATCTAGAGGAGGAAATAACATGGAAATAAATGTATGGGTAGAAAGTGTCAAAACCAGGATGTGAAACCAGGACCTCTGCCTCCAGAGTCAGGGCTGTTTTCACTGTTTTCAGCCTCTGATTCTATAATTACCTTATATCTCTTACCTGCAGAGCACATGGAAAGCTACTGATGATTTCCTGAATTTTTTGCTGGGAGGAAGAATGGAATTTCAGAGAAAAAGATGGCATTTATGTTCCTGGTTAGGATATGAGGGTGCTATGGGTATGACTAGATAGGATTCATGACAGCTCCCCCAATCCCTCCCCTTGTACTCCTCTATGATGTTCTTAGATCTGAACTAAAAGACAAGACATCATCCAGGAAGCAAAGTTTGTCTGCTCAGAGAAAGCAATTTATTCCTTAGAGCCCAACAATGGGTGTCAGAAAGAATGGGGGGAAAGCCCCATTCCTCTCTATCTTAATATCCATTTCCCAAGCAACCCTGAGGCAGGATACAAAGCAAAATATTCTTGATAACACAATATTATTCATCTTCTTCAGCTAGGCTTCCTAAATCTGATGTTCCAACGGATGTCATGGTCTTCTATCCACTGCTCTGGTTGCTTTCCATCTTTTGAACCAATGTGTCCTGTATCTTTGGCTAATGGCTTTCTTATCTTATCACAACAAAGGTTGTTTGTGCAGTGGTGACAATTCAGATAGACCCACGCACAGACTTATCTAAAAATAAAACTATTCCCTGACTCCTATATGTAATTTCAGCAGAGCAACTATCTAGAAACAGGAAAGAAAAGACAGTGTGAATGCCTGTGTGTGTGTGTGTGTGTGTGCATAAGTATTAATGTGTATGTGGTAATAACACAATCAGTCACTTTTGAAGGGCATATTTCCCCCAGAGAAAAGGTTTAAGAAAACCAACAAGCAGGTTTAATGAAAAATTTTAAGTTTATTGATTGAAATCTGTTGTGTTTTCTTACAATTTGAGAACACATCATTTTTTACATTAGGTGCTTGGTTTACAGTTTGTTTAAATGCAAAGTCTCCAGGAAATAAGAAAGTTTAACAGAGATCCCTCACTCTCCACTATAATAGATATGTTTCTTTCCCTATTGGCTCTATGACAAATGAACTTTTATTTATTTATTTATTTATTTATTTATTTGCTTTTTAGAGTGGAGAAGGCAGAGCAATTGGGGTTAAGTGACTTGCCCAAGGTCACACAGCTAGTAAGTGTGCCAAGTGTCTGAGACCGGACTTGGACTCAGGTCCTCCTGACTCCAGGGCCAGTGTGTTCCATTCACCGTGCCAACTAGCCACCCAACAAATGAACTTTAAACAGGAGTTTAGCTGGGAATGATTTTCCTCTACCAGGAGCAAAGGAACTTTTTCACTAAACACTGTGCTTTGGGAGCTGAAATTGCGCCCCCCCCTTTATTTCTCCATTGTTTCTGTGTTGTGAGTTTTTAGCACAACATAAGCTCAGCTGTAGGATTCCAGAATTGGAAGGAGCTTCAGAGGTTATCCAAAACAATCCCTTACCTGAAGCCAGAATGCTCTCTGTAATATCTCCAACAACATTCAGCTTATGTTGGATCACTTCCAGTGAGAGGAAAGTCACTACCTGAGGAGAAAACTTATTTTATTTCAAATAGTTACATGTAACTGTTAACAAATTTTTCTTTATATTGAGCCAGACTCTGCCTCCTTAAGTAGTACTCTGGTCCCCCAAATACACACATCAGCCCCCAGAAAGCTAATCTAGGTTTAAGGAACTCTTTGGCTAGGCTCAAAATGATGTTTCATGAGACTATAATGTTTAGTTTTACTAGACAAGCAAAGGATGCATTAGTTTAAAACAAAAGATACTTTATCAAATAGCATAGGGAAGAAGAGGAGGACAGAGCCTGTGCCTGGAGTCAGGAAGACTCATCTTTGTAAGTTCAAATCTGGCCTCACATACTTATTAGCTGTGTGACCCTGGGCAAGTCACTTAGCTCTATTTGCCTCAGTTTCCTCCTCTGTAAAATGAGCTGGAGAAGGAAATGGCAAATCACTCCAGTATTTTGCCAAGAAAATGTTGAATCACAGTCAGACATAGCCCAACAGCAACAACAACAACAACAACAACACCATAGCAAGGTGACCAAAAAGGATCTCCCTGTGCAAATATGGAGTACGCTTTTCTAGAGTTTACCACATAATAGGGGGGAGGGTACCTGTAGAGAAATAGGTTTGACCAAAGTACAGATATGGAGAGTTCACATAAAGAAAATGTATCAAGGACACGTGAATGGAGAACATACACATAAGGACATGTATGTCTGATGCAAGTCAACCCTCTGATGATGCAGAGCCAAAAAATCCTCTAGTGATTTCACCACATTGTTCTTTGCTGATCTCTTCTGGGTGTCACATTGGACGTTGCATCTGTGCTCATTACTGCTTTACCTCTCTGCTGGATACCATCTTTTGGTTTAATCATTGCTGAGCTGCTCTCTACCATTGCCTAGTTTTCTTGGGGACCATCTGCTGTTCTCTGCTACCATCTGCTGGGTGTAGCAACTAGTATCCTCTCCCAGGCAAGGAGAACTATAGTGCTTTAATTGTTTAGCTAGGATCATGAATTATCATAAGCATTATAACCTGCCTGCCCAGCCAGGCAACAAGAAAAAAAAATTCCCTTTTTTTTTTTAATCTACCCTGCTCCTCTTCAGCCTCCTCTGACTCAGTTAGGGTAAATCTCATCTGAGTTATGGACAGACATCTTTTCTAGGTCATATCATATCTCCAAGCAAACATTTTCAAGACTCCCCTTTAGCAAATTGCAGAGAAGCTACCTAAATGAAACTGTGGAGAGATGCTTTCTCTGCTACCATCACTACCTCTGCAAATCACAAAGGCCAGGCTAGGTGAGGACTGAAAAGTGCTGATGGACTTTACCATACATTCTCTAATAACAAATTGCTTTTTATTACTCACTTCTTTTTCAGGCTGCCTTCCAACCAATTACAACATTGAATTTTCTACATTTGAAACTTCTCCCCATTGCTATTAGTTTTTCTGTATGAAATTAAGCAGAAAAGTAATAATCCCTTCTTCTTATAACAGAATTTCAAGTAGTTGAAGACAGTGGTAGTTCCCCCTACCTCTAAATCTCTTCTTTTCAAAAAAGCCCTTCCTCATAACATAGCTTCCAGATCCTTCCCCATCATGGACATCCTAATATAACTTGTCTACAGCCTTCTTCAAATACATTACCCCAAATTTAAAATAATATTACTGATACAGACTAATAACATTGAGACTTCCCTTGTTACACAATACTTTCATTAAAGCAACCTAACGAGGGGGCAGCTAGGTGGCACAGTGAATAGAGCACTGACTCTGGAGTCAGGAGGACGTGAGTTCAAATTCGGCCTCAGACACTTGACACAAAAACTAGCTGTGTGACTTTGGGCAAGTCACTTAACCCCAATTGCCCTCCAAAAAGAAAAAAAAAAAGAGCAACCTAACATCACATTAGCCAACAATCAACTAAACTCCCCAGAGCTTTTTTTTCCCCACATGACCAACTCTTAAGTCAAATTTCTCCCATCCTCTACTGTTTTAGTTGCTTTTTTAAGTATAAAGGCAAGACTTTACATTTATCCCCATTAAATTTCATCTTGTTTTGAGCCCGCCTGTGGGAATTAATCCTGATCCTTTGATCTAATGTATTCAGTCTCATTTCTACACACACACACTCATTCTCAGAGTATAATAAACAGATATGTGCGTGATTGTTGTCAGAATTTTCAGTGTTTTAATTGAGGACACCTCTAGTAGGAGTTAAATCCATTTACAAGCCCCTGAGGTCTAATGTGGTGCTGCCATCTCCAGTGCCAAACTGAGTTAATTATTGTCAAGCATAGGGTTGCCCAGAAGAGCATCAAGTATTGGGACATGCCCAAGCTCAATCCAAGAAGATCCTTGGGGAAATTATACATCATCCCTAAATAAAATTGCCCCTAAGCAATATCCGTTCAAAATAACATCATTAATACATTCCAAACAAACTTTACCCCAAGTTAAAACCCCCCACTGTACAGTCAGTTTCTCAAATCAAAACATATCAGCTTTGAAATCCAGTTCAAACTTCCTTTTTGCAACCTTTCTTAATTTAATCTATTTTGACCCTTTCTCTTGTCCTTTTTTCCCCATTTGCCTGGCTTGTTTTAAGCTCACATCTTCACCAACCAACCTGCCTCCATGCTCTTTTACTGGAAAGGATATCAACCCCGAGGCATGAGAAGCCCATGGAATTCAAACAAAATGAATCGCATGGTATGTTCCAATAAAACAGCAATTAGGAGCTGCAGTCACAGTGCAGAAGGAGGGGGACCTGGAGAGAAGAAGAGGAGAAAGTGACCTCATAAAAACACTTAATTTCATTACCACCAGACACAGTTTCATATTATTACTCTTAATGTTTAATGGTTTTATGATTCTATCTATTGATGCTTAGCTAGTTCATTAACCGTGTTACTGAAAATATAATTATCTCAAAAAAAACCCCTTCATCACTAATGAAAGAAAAAATCTTCTCCATTATTGGGAAGTTGTGGGGTTAGTGTGATTGTTGTGGAGTTTCTATTTCACCCTGAATTTGTCATGCTGAGCCTACAAAACATCCATGCAAAATTTAGTCATTTGAACAGCTGTATTGTTTAGAATAGATGATCCCAAACAGCTGGTTTGATGATCTGTTCTCTCCAAAAAGAATGTAAGCTCCTTGAGGGCAGAGACTATTTCATTTGGAGACATTGAATTACTTTTGGGTTTTGTATGTTTTGCTTCATTTTTACTTTCTAGTATTTAACACAGCACTCAAAAGAGGCATTCAATAAATCTTGGTTCAATCAAATTTCACATACATAAACATACAAATAAATAATTTGTATGTGATTTCAACACAAGATTTAGGGATTGGCATAGAGATGGGGCCTGTGATTTCACTGGTCTACAGAATTCCTGGGTAAGGAAAGTCCTTTCATCAATGCAGATTGGTACCTTGGCTATACTCTATAGCCTTAGGGTTGTCTAGGGCACTGAGAGGCTAAATGAATTGCCCAGAGCCACACAGACAAGAAATATCAGAGGCAGGACATGAACCTGGTTCCAAGGACTCTACTCACACTGCCTCCCATATGATATCATTATAATTATTGAATAAACAACTATTAAACACCTAACGTGCGTAAGGCACTGTGCTAAGGTCCAAGGATACAAAGACAGATATAAGACAAATACTGTCTTCAAGGAGTTTATAGTAGGTTTAGAGGACAAGCGTTCTAACAACTACTCTGACACTGATTCTGAGAGCTTAGGCAGGTTATTTTGGCCTCTCCATGACTCAGTTTCCCCATCTGATACTAATAATGTGACAGTACTATGACACGAATCAAGGCATGACGCACTCATATAGAACTATATATTCTATTCATATAGAATATTATAGAGAGACATATTATATCTCTCTATATGTATATATACATATGCATCTATATATATGTATATATAATATATACGTATGTATAT
>CM053596.1:106151564-106169720 GCA_028646575.1 Pseudocheirus occidentalis
ATAGCTTTCAGGTAGTCCAATAATTTTTAAATTGTCTCTCCTGGATCTATTTTCCAGGTCAGTGGTTTTTTTCAAGGAGATATTTCACATTGCCTTCTATTTTTTCATGTGTTTGTATCTGTTTAATAGTATCTTGATTTCTCATAAAGTAATTTGCTTCCATTTGCTCCACTCTAATTTTAAAGGAATTATTCTCTTCAGAAAGCTTTTGAGATTCTTTTTCCATCTGGCAAATTCGACTTTTTAAGGCATTCTTTTCCTTATTGGCTTTTTGGGCCTCTTTTACCATTTGCGTTAATCTGTTCTTTAAGGTGTTATTTTCTTCACTGAGGTTGTTGACTCTCTTTTCATGATTTTCTTGAATCCTTCTCATTTCTCTTCCCAATTTTTCCTCCACTTCTCTTATTTGATTTTCAAAGTCCTTTTTAAGCCGATCTATGGCTTGTAGGCAGTCTTTATGTTTCTTGGAAGCATTTGGTGTGGGAGTTCTGACTGTGTTGTCTTCCTCCCCTTCCATGCTTTGATCCTTTTTGTCCCCCAAAAAAGATTCTAGAGTTTGGTTACTGTTCTTACTTTGTTTCCTTTTCCTGCTCATATTGGTCAGTCAATTAATTGCTTGATTTTCACCTCTGTGGAACTCTGCTTCCAGGGGGGAAAGCTCTGTTCCAAATTGTTGTGGTTTTCACAGCTGCCAGAGCTATTAGGGGGGTGCTGCAGCCACCACCAGCTTTGGCTGACTGAAAACGCACCCCAGGACCACCACCCAAGACCATGATCTGGGTCCAGGCCACTCAACACAAGGGCATTGGCCTCTGATCAATTGCTTGGCCCCCCTGCAATCTGCAGGCCAGAAGCTCTGAAGCAGCTGGGTGGAGGTGGCTGCCGCCATTTCTGCCGCTACTGCTACCTCCACTGCTTCCTTACTCTGGGGGCAGTTTGGCCAGACCACTTTTCTCCCCCAAACTTAGCTGAATTCCACTGACCTTTCACTTAGTCCTTATTTCTCCTGCTTGATAAATCTGGAAACTGCCACAGTTGCCTCTGATCCACTGTCCTGAAGACTCCAGCTGCAGCTCCTCTTGGCTGCCCTGGGGCCAGGCCGTGGTTTCAGGCTGGGCTGGTTTCTCCTCCCAGCCTTCTGCAATGAGCCCTTTCTTCTGAGCTGCCTTCAGCAAGAGATGTTTCTGTATTTTTGTGAGTTTTGAAGCCCTAAAATTTGCTTAGATTCATATTTTATGGATATTTGAGGTGGCTATGTGGGAGCTGCGGAATCTTGCTGCTTCTACGCTGCCATCTTGGCTCTGCCTCCAAGATTTTCTTAAGTACCTACTATGTGTCAAGCATTATGTTAAACACTGGGGATAAAAAAAGTAAAAAAAAATCCCTTCCCATAAAGAGCTTATATTCTAATGGTGAGACAACTTGCAAACAACGAGGTGCCGTGAAGTTCTATACAGGATGAACCGGAGGTTATCTCAGGGATAAGGCACTAGCCTTAAAGAGGACCAAGAAAGCCTTCTTACAAAAGGTGAGATTGTAGCTGAGACTTGGAGGAAACTGGGGAAGTTGGGAAACAGAGATGAGGAGGGAGGAAATTCCAGGCCTGGAGGACAGCTAGTGAAAATGCACAGATAAAAATCACAAATGCAGTGAAAGAAAAAAAAAAGGAAGAAGAAGAAGAATGTAAGCTCCCCGAGGGCAGGGGTTACCTTAATTTCTGTATGTATGTCATCAGTGCTTTGTACAGTGTCTGGCACATAGCAAATGCTTTTAAAATATTTTTTAAGATTTTTTTGTTATTCCTTTCTGCATTATAAAAAGGGGCTATGAAAAATGGAAAATGAAAAAATATCCTTTAAAAAGGCATAGATAGCTTGGCTGCAGTGGGAGATCCAGCACAGAGGAGTCAGGGTATGTATCATCACTTAGATGGTGCCACATGCATAGATGAGGGCAGGTCGATGATGTGAACCACTGTGATTGCCATCCAGTGACAGGATGGAATTTGCAGACTTTGGAGTAAGCCTTACTGCTCTTTCCTCTGGGTATGTGGCCTGAACACATACAATCTCACCGGCAGATACTGTGTCTTAGGGCTGGTTACCAAAAGTCTCAGAAGACTATGGGCCGTTTACTGTACAGGCCCCTGTAGTTTAAACCTAAATGGCTGTGCCAATGTTGAACCTCATGAGATATGGTGCTCTGAGTGTGAGCAGAGAAGCAGGACCCCAGGAGTGACCTTCTCCTGCGTCCTTGCACTGTCGCCCTCTGCAGAGCAGAGAGTGTCGCTGTCTTGTACCTGATTCTGAGAAGTTAACTCTAGCAGTTTTAGCTGAAGTTTAGCAGGTGCCAAGTTTATAGCCTATATAAGGACAATTAACCTGTCACAAATGAAGTATAGGCTTTTGTGACAGTACATCTGCTCTCCTATTATGATGCCTGGGACAGTAAAGCTGAATCTGTTGAAAAGTAATGCCCAGTGGATCTGGCATCGACTGAGTCAAAGGTGATCAAAAGCTGCTTTAGATGCTAAAGCATGGTCTGGATCAGAAGCCACAAATGTGCTGTCAGCTGTGAACCAGATTAAAATGCAACTGGAAAATACTTAACAAAATAAATAGAAATACAATTAGAAATGATGTTAGTTTGTGATTTTTAAGTCAATTTGTGGAGGTAGGGATCCCTATGTATGGCTAAGTCACTATGAGGATGCAGGGATCCCTATGTATGGCTCAGTCACTATGAGGAGGCAGGGATCCCTATGTATGGCTAAGTCACTATGAGGAGGCAGGGATCCCTATGTACAGATCAGTGCCCCAACTCCTCCCTTTCTTTTTGAGTCTGACATCACTAGGATAGGTGATGATGGGCCTTAGCACTTAGCGCAGTGCCTGACTCATAGTAGGTACTTAATAAGTGTTTATTGATTATTGAAGATGGAAGCTTCTATGCCTCAAAAGCCTCTTTGATAGTCAGTAGCTTCTTCCTCCTTATTGCACAATTTTCTGCTGCCTCAGAGCAGACTTCAGAGAAGTCTGAACAGGACTGGAGTTTGGAGGAGGCCATATGGAGTCTGGGTGTGGAGGATGTGCTGTGGCTCAGGAGAGGTTCCAAAATGGCTGGTTGTGGGCTAGGTCTGCATCAACACCACTTCCAATGGTCATTTAGTAGGCATTCATTGCATGCAGAACACCTTTAGAGAAAACATAGCCCCTATACACTTTGTTTAGTAAGGAATTTAAATTAAATTTAAAAAAATTAAGTACTTGCTAGGTGCCAAGAACTATATTATGTACTGAGGGTAGAAATATAGAAATTAATGCAGCCCCTGTTCTCAAGAAGCTGGCCTTCTTTTTTTTTAAATAGACTTTTGATTTCATCTGTATAAAGAGTTCACAATGAGAATTTTTATCTACTGATGAAGTTTGGTACCTTATCTGCAACTGTATAGTCTTAGAGAGTCGGCCAGGACAGTGGTGTCTGAGCTCCAATAGAAATGGGTCTGGGAGCATTGACTTAGAAAAACAACAAATTAACATGATCTCTCTTAGTGGTTCTCAATCTTCCTAATGCCATGACCCTTTAATACTTGTATGTGAGCATATCTGCATGTGGGTGGAACCTCCTGGAGACGGATAGAGGAGTGGTGTCTTGGTTCCTAAGACCATCAGCAATATGTGTTTTCTGGCACATATAGGCGACCTCTTTGACCCCTGTGAAAGGGTCATTTGACTCCCAAAGGGGTCGCAACCTGCAGGTTGAGAACCGCTGATCTATGTCGTATTTTATGTGTTTTGTTAGAAATTTCCTAACTCCATTTAAATTTGGTTCAACATCACTAGGGAGTTTTGGTTTCAGGTGAGTTTGACCCCTCTGGCCTGGGACCCTCAGAGGTGGAGTAACTTGCCCAAGGTCACACAGCCAGATTGTAGTTTAAACTCAGGTCTTCCTGACTCTGAGGCCAGTTCTCTATCCACCATGGCATGCTGCCTCTTAGAAGTTTATATTCTAATGGAGCCACAACATGGAGAAGAAAATGGTGGCTAGGGAAAGGAGTTTTGGGTCTGGTTGATGCATTAAATTCCTACTATGCCCCAAGCATTGTCATTTAATAAATAGCTCATTTGAGCCTCACCACAACCCTGGGATTTAGGTGCTCTTATTACCCCCATTTTACAGTTAAGGAAACTGAGTGGTTAAGTGACTTGCCTAGGGTCACATAACTATTAAGTGTCTGAGGTCAGATTTGAACTCAGGTCTTCCCAATTCCAGCTCCAACTCTGTGCCTCCTTTGGGTAGTCTCAGGGATGGTAAGTACATCCATAGAGTAGGCAACTGACTGGACATTTCTAGAAGAAACCAGAGTATTAATTTGAATACTATGCCAGATAAAGAATTAAAGTCAGGAAGAAGGGTTGGAAGGAGGGGTCAGTACTCACTCACATGCAGGTTGATGGCAAGATGGCTTGGATGGACTGACAGATGAGATTTGCTTTTAGTGACTGACAAAGGATAGCCAGACCTTGAGGTAAGAGTTTCAAGGAAGAGTAACTTAATTTCTCCATGTACTGGAACCATGAATTCTGGAGGTCCTGTGAACTCCAATGGGGAGTAACTGTTCTAGATGGGGAGAAACAAGACAGGAAGCTGGCAAGATGGCCTGGGAGAAAAGCTGGATAGAGAATGAAAGTGAAGATAGTGACACAAATCACCATACTGCCATCATATGATAAATACAGCTGAGAGTTACAAAATAAGAAGCTATGGGGGGGGGAAGGCTGTCAATGAAGGTAGGAACCATTGAAAGCTTCATGGGGGAGGAGACATTCAAGTTGGGTTTTCAAGGATCTTAACTCCAGAAATGTAAGAAACCTTAGAGGTCATCTATTCCAACCTCCTCCATTTATAGATGAGGAAGCCAAAGTCAGGTCAGTCCACAATCATCATTGATTATGTACCTACTATGTGCCAGGAACTGTGCTAAGTAGTGGAGATACAACTATGAAAAACCAGTCCCTACCCTTGTGGAGCTTGCAATACACAGAAGGAGGTATCCAACTCAGAGGCATGATGGACTCCAAAGGAATGCAGTTGGGTGGGAAAAGAAGAGCTGACTGGCTTGGGCACCCTCCTCAAATAGACATTTTTGGATGAGTTCTTCATTCCACCCTCCAATCCCAGAGGGGTAGAGGGTGCAGATGAGGTATTAGTAGGAGACTGATGCCTCTTGCAGAATAATGAAGTTCATGATGGGTCACCCAAAGGAAGGAAAGATAATGGGGATTTGAAGATCTTCCCTGCCCTTGTAAAGGCAAGCAAACAAGTACTTGGTGACTTGTTTCATTTGAACCTTGCCCCTGATTATATCCAGTCTTTGTTAAGAAACAGAACTTGTGAAACCCACAGTGGGAGGGACTTGCCAAAGACAGGAATAGGGAGGAGCTGATGACCAGATAAAAAGCTGAGTGCAAGCTGAGAGAGAGCCAGAACTGCTGGAAGAAAGCAGCGTGGAGGCTGAGCAGCTAGTGTGAGTGAGTGAGGGGCATTCTTGATTAAGGGAGCCTGTTTTGTTTTGAAGGCCTTATGGACAGAAGATTTGGGAAGGCTTGGGAATGTTGGTGTTTGCTGCATTGGTTATGTGTACCAACTTTGTGGTCACTATGATGAATTTGGCTTTCTGGTTTTGGGATTCAGTTTTCTGGTATTTGAATAAATGCTTTGGTTCTGTGCTCCATGTTGAGAGCCTGTTACATTTTGTGATTCACAACTAAACCGGAATATTCATAGCTTCTGTGGGCACTGTGAGTATTGCACTGGCATTATAGTTGGCAGGTAAGAGGACATTCTGGGCCTATGTGAGAAAAGACCTGGAGACAAGAGGATGTAGTATGTGTTTAGGTGGTAAAGAACAGAATAGTTTAGCTAGTGTATATATTCATGGAGACATGTAATGAAAGAAGAACAGAAAGGTGGGGAGCTATTAGATTATGAAAGGTCTTGGATACCAGGCAGAGGAATATCGAACTCTATACACAATAAAGAGTCATTAAAGATTTTTGAGTAGAAGAGTAGATCTTTCAGGAAGTAGAATAAAGAATTGATTGGAGCAGGGAGAAAATTTAGGTAGAAGAAGACCTGAAAATTTTAAATTGGTGTGAGGTAGCATCTGTATGCCTGAAGGCTCACAGCTGTCTCTGATTGTTGACTACCACCACATGCTATCAGAGAGCAGTCAGTGCATTCTCTTGACACAGGTAATTGGTAGAGTAGGTGTGTTGGAAAGTCTTCCCTGTGCTGTTTTGCCCACATGTTGAGAAGCCTGTTTTAGTGAACAGGGTTGAGGTTGGGATTAGAGTGGCTCAGTTGGTTCTGACTTGAATCAGTTTGGTCCAGTGGCTTTAGAGGGACCTACCCCCTGATGCTCGCTACCTGCGTGACCTTGGACAAAATACTTAGGCTCCCTGGGCCTCAGTTTCCTTACTTGTAAAATGAGGGAGCTGGATGATGTGATACCTTCCAGCATTACATCTATGGCCTATGGATTTGAGGTGGGAATTAGAGGGAAAGAGTGGTAGGATATCAGAAAGATAGAGATGCAGAAGGGGATGGAAGTAAACATTTATCAAGTGTCTACTATGTGCCCAGTACTGTGCTAAAGGGTTTGCAAATAAAATCTTATTTTATCTTTACAACAACCCTATCAAGAAGGTGCTGTTATTATCCCTATTTTTTTTGTCTTTTTGTAGAGGGGAAGGCAGGACAATTGGGGTTAAGTGACTTACCCAAGATCACACAGTAAGTGTCAAGTGTCTGAGGTCAGATTTGAACTCAGGTCCTCCTGACTCCAGGGCCAGTGCTCTATTTACTGCACCACCTAGCTGCCCCCATTATCCCTATTTTTATAATTGGAGAAACTGAGGCAGACAGAGGCTAATAGCTAATAAGTGTCTGAGGCTACATTTGAACTTAGGTCTTCCTCCCTACAGCTCAATAATGGTGCCTAATTGCTCCAGAGAGAGTATGAATCATTGTGAGTTAAGTAGGTAGAAATTCCTGGGCAAAATGAGGGTATGTTTGAGGTATATATTCCCAGAGGGTTCAGGTTATTCTCTAGGGCAATCCTCAATGCAGGAAGCATGGGGAAAGTGAGAATTAAGTCAGCGTGGAAGTAGAAAGCCTTTCTAGCTGGCTAGATTGAATGTATTTTGGGTGTTAGTTCTACTAGCCAGGGAGAGATTCTAGCATATGGGCACAATGATGACAAAATATGAGAGATGCTGTATCTAATTAGCATAGCTCTGAGCCTCTAGCAGTCTCTACACAGGGAAAGAGAGAACTTAGGTTGTGTGTATCGTGTGTGCTGGAGAGGGAACAAGTTGTTTAAGAGGCAACAGAATCTGAGTCAATTGTGATTGGATCCACCTTAATAAGCAGGCTACTACAAAAGTCCAGACAGGTGGGAGTAAATGTAATGGAAAAAGGAGACAAAAGAGAGAAGAGTTGGAAAGACTGCCAAAGTGGAAGTGACAGGGTTCAGTAACTGATTGTCTAGGAGAGGAGGGAGAGAAAGGGAGAGAGGGAGAGCGAGAGAGGGAGGGAGGGAGAGGAGGGAGAGAGAGACAGAGAGAGAGAGAGAGAGAGAGAGAGAGAGAGAGAGAAGGGAGAGGGGTGAATGAATGCTGGTGCTTCCAGCAAACAGGGAGGACAGAAGCAAGGGCAGATTGACAAGGAATCATCACCCATTTGATTGTTATGTGTAAAATGTGAGGTGCCTGTGAAATAACCAGGAGGGATGGCTTGTGGGTGACTGTAGAAAGGAGTCTGGACCTCAGAAGGGAGGGCAGCACTGGCTGGAGGCGGAAATTTGGGAATTGTTTGGATAGAAGTGGTAGCTGCCCTGTGGAGTGAATGAGATGACCAAAGGAGAAATGTTCAGGGAGAACAGACAAGGGCCCAAGACAGACCCAAAGGTGGGAGCTCTGAACTTTCTGTGTGTGTTGTAGACCCCTTGTGTAGGCGGTGAAGCCCACGGACCCCTTCTCAGAATCATGGCTGTAAATTTGTAGGATGTATAAGACTACAAAACCCCCCAATTATATTGAAATAAGGATTCATTTTTTTTCCCATCCAAGTTCTTAGACCTCCTGAAATCTATTCCAAAATGAATAACCTCTGTCCTAGGGGAATAATACTTTAAAGGGCTGGAAAGAGGACAAAGTGTTAGAAAAAGAAACAGAGAAGTAATAGAGATATAGGAAAAGAAATAGTAAGTTATCCCTTTCCTGAATAATAATAATAATAGTAATACAGTTATCTCTTCCACATAGTGACCTCCGCCATCACAATTATGATATATCAAGGGTTGGCATAAGAAATGAAGTGGGAATTTTTGGGAGTTTTGTGGAAACCTCAGATGAAACTTAAAGGCCGGTAGATGACATGGAAAAAGCTTATAAACTCAGAAATACCTGAAATATATGTATAGTGTTGTATAATATCAACATATTTTATCTTTTAATAACATAATAATTCAGACTTCTTCTCTGATATAGAGGGCCAAAAAGGTTTACATGGATTTTCCCACTCACTGGGGTGCCGTGCCCCTAACTCCTGCAATGTGAAAAAGATAACTATTATATAATTATATATCTAATTACATTATATAATTTTTTAGCTGCCATATCACACTGTTGACTCATATTGAGCTTGTAGTCCACTAAGAGCCAAGATGTTTTTCATGGTAACTGCTGTCTAGTCAAGGGTTGCTGAAGCCGATTCTAACCTGCTTGAGAGAGCATATTATTTAGTTTTCAGTGTGAGCATTTACATCTCAGAAACAGGAGACAGCTACAAATCTTGGCGGTGAGGTGGCAAATGGATAGAGGACTGGGCCTGGAGTCAGGAAGATTCATCTTCCTGAGTTCATATCCAGCCTCAGATATTTACTAGCTGTATGACCCTGGGCAAGTCACTTAACCCTGTTTGCCTCATTTTCCTCATCTGTAAAATGATCTGGAGAATGAAACGGCAAATCATGCTACTGTATTTGATAATAAGACTCCAAATAGGGTTAGTGAAGAGACTAAAACAACTAAACAACAAAAATAAATCAGCACTTGATTTATTGCCTTGTTGATTGTCTATACTTAAGAAAATATTAATAATGCAGATTAAACTTAAAAGTGTGTGTGGGTTCTGGAGAACCTGATTGTTAAACTTTTACTAGCACACCCCTGTATTGCTCTATCAATGTTGCTGGAGCTCAGGAGGAGTATAGTAGAAAGCTCAGGGAATTAAGCCATCTTTAGGCTAAAACTCTAATGTCTGTCGGCTACTAAGAATCATAATAACTGGCATTTATGGGGCACTTTAAGGTTTGCAGTGTTTTATATGCATTCTCGCCTTTGAACCTCGTAACACCCCTGTATCTAGCCATGCCTCTTGAACTTGTATTGGTGAGGCTGACTTTTTGAGTCCAAGTCTAAGGCCTTACCTTCATCCTCATCAAATGTAAACTTATAATAGCTGGCCTAACACGCTCGCCTTTCAAGATCTTATTTTGAATCCTTACCCTGTCATTCAATGGGTTAGCAGCCCTTCTCCCCTTTGAGTCACCTGCAGATTTGATAAGTGGGGTATGTGTAGCTGTGTCTTTATCCAAGTCACTGATCAGAAGGTCGATTAGCACAGGGCGAAAGATTTACATGAATTGGGCAACAGAGAGACCAGTTCGGAGGCTCTTGCAGTAGTATAGTCTTGGTATTCTATCTAGGCCCTAAATGGCTTCCAGCTTTAAACCAGGTCCACTCACTGTGAATTGCCCCCTAATTCCTTGGAAGCTCTGTCTAGTATATTTTCTTTTTTCTCTGTATTTTCTCACCTGATGATCTCATTAGGGAGGGAGGGAGGAAGGGAATAAGCATTTATATAGTGCCTACTACATACCAGGCATTGTGCTAAACACTTTACAAATATTATCTCATTTGGACTTCATAATGGTCCTAGGAGCTAGGTGCTATTATTAGCCCTAATTTATAATTAAGGAAACTGAGGCAAACAGAGGTTCGGTGACTTGCTCAAGGTTACACAATTATTAAGTTTCTGAGGCTGAATTTGAACTCAAATCTTCCTGACTCTGGGCCATGCACTCTCTTTATTGTATCACCCTCTGCCTCACTAGCTTCTGTTGGTTCAATTGTCATCTCTCTGCTGAAGATTCCTAAATCTATATATCTAGCCCTAGCCTATTAGAGAATCAGTAAATGCTTGTTGATTAATCAATAGCTGGACTGAAGCCTTAGCTAGGTTGGGAAGGGACTGATGGAAGAGATTTTTAAAGGAAGAATTGCCAAGTTTTGGGTATGAGGGTTGCCCTTTCTGACTTTGGAGAATATAGTGATCTTCTCTGTCCTTGAGCTCAGTGGATTAGCTAAGTTTAGGTTGCACTTTGGACATAGAAATGAATGCATACTGAGCTGTTCAGATGGGGAGAGTCATAGGAAGTAGATACAGATTTGAGGTGTGGGGCTGTTTTCTGTTGCTGGTGCTTCCACTCTATATATCAAGTGACTCAGAGAAAGTTATGAGTTGTGAACTCAGTAGTCAGAGAGTCCTTTTGGAACGGGGAAAATGGACATACCTAGAAATATTTCAGTTTGCAGGGAGATGCATTCCATTCTCAAAGTGAGTATCCAATCACATTGTGACCCAGTGATAAGAGGATTAATTTGATCCTGCCTTTAAATATTTGAAACAGTACAGAAAATATATCTGTCTTGTCCTCTGTTTGACATATTTCCTGGAGAATGCAGAAATTTCCCAGCAGCCAATGAGCACGTGTTTCCTGCTATTTTAGGACTGGCAATTATGAACCAGGTTTAATACTCATTAATAGATGCTTGATAGCCACAGACTTTCCCATCAAACCCCTTGATTGTGCTCTTCATTGTCAGTCTAGGGAACCAAATTATTCACAGCAGTTTAGTGAACCTGAAATCTCCATACTGATTCAGACCTTCCCTCTTAGCCACATAACCCTGGGACTTGATGAGGATAGGACCAATGGCCAGAAGGATATCATACATGATTTTTTCTTCTTTTAATAGGTTGGGTTGGCGAATCCAGATACAGAGACATGCTTTCCTCTTCTGAATTCTTTGAAATGGTTTGCAGCCTTCAAGATCATCATTATCACCACCAACCATCATTCTCTTCTTAGAAGGATAGAATTTCAGACACTGGCAGGGACCTTTGACATCTCCTAGTCTACTCCATGGGCAGTAAGTTGGCACAATGGATAGAGCATTGGGTCTGAAATCAGGAAGACCTGAGTTCAAATGTGGTCTTAGACACTTACTACCTGTGTGACCCTGGGCAAGTCATTTAACCTTGTTTGCTTTAGTTTTCTCTTCTATAAAGTGAACTGGAGAAGGAAACGGCAAATTGCCAAGAAAACCCCAAATGGAGTCATGGAGAGTTGGATGCAACTGAAAAGACTGAACAACAACAACAAAATGAACTGAGGGCCAGAGGAACCAAATGACCTGTCTAAGACAACAAAGCTTCGCAGTGGTACTGCTGGGACTGAAAGTCAAATAGCCTGACCCCCAACTTTATGGGGTGATATAAGGGACTGTGTTGTTAAGTCATTTTTACAGTTGTGTATAACTCTCCATGACCCTATTTAGAGTTTTCTTGGCAAAGATACTGGAGCTGGGGTAGCTAGGTGGTACAGTGAATTGGAGCACTGGCCCTGGAGTCAGGAGGACCTGAGTTCAAATCCAGCCTCAGATACTTAACACTTGCTAGCCATGTGACCTTGGGCAAGTCATTTAACCCGAATAGCCATGCCTTCCCTCTGCAAAAAAAAAGATACTAGAGTGGACTGCCATTTCTTTCTCCAGCTCAATTTATAGATGAGGAGGCTGAGGCAAGCAGGGGTAAGTGACTTGCCCAGGTTCACACAGCTAGTAATTGTCTGAGACTGGATTTGAACTCAAGAAGATGAGTCTTCCTGACTCCAGGTCCAGCACTCTATTCACTGTGCCACCCAACTGCCCCATATAAGGGACTGTAGAAGCTATCTAGTCTTACCTCTTTATTTTATAGATGAGGAAACTGAGGCCCAAGGAAAATTAATGACTTACCCAAGGTCTCAAAGTTTGTGTGAGGCGCTGGCTCTGGGCCCAGGACCTCTCACTCCAGACTCAGAGACCTTTCTACTATATCATTGTCATTTAGTTCAGCCCCTTTATTTTATAGATGAAGAGTGTCTAGCTTAGAAAAGTATAGGTTATATTTGCCCAAGGTTACAGAAGCAGCAAGTAACTGAAATGAGATTTGAACTTAAGTCTTCTAAGTCCAATGCCAAGGCTCTTTCCAATGCACCACACTGGTAATATTCTCATCCTGTCCTCTGAGTACTTGCTTATTAACCTAGAAAATTTTCTCAAGATGTACACATAAAAATGAATAATGAATTGATCCAGAAGCTGAAAGAAATAAGGCTGTACTTAAACAAGAATGGGAAAGAACATTCGAAACATGATAAATGCGTTGCTGCCAGGGCAGTCAGAAGCATCATCTCTGACATAACCACGAGGAGAGAATGGGCTAGAAGCACCTTTGGAACAGGTCCATAACAGGGTGACTAACATGTTGAGGGAAATAGAGATCATTCATATCAGGGCTGTTTGAAGGAACTGGGGTATTTATGTAAGAGAAGAGAAAATTTAGAGATCACAGCTGTCTTTAAATTTTTGAAGGTTTGTCACTTGGAAGAAAGATTAACTTTGTTGTCCTTGGTCCTGGAGGATGGGACTAAGAGAGATGAGTTAAATTTGCAAAGGGAGCAGATGCTTCCCAGCAACTCAAGTTATCCAAATCTCATAAAAGAGTATGTCTTCCATGTCTGGAGGACTTCAAGCAGATCACTTCTCACAAACCCTGTGGCTTCCTTTGTGGAATACCTTTAATGTGATAACTTTGTAGTAGATAAAAATGTACATGTGAAAAAGGAAAGTGAAAATGAAAATATCCCTCAGATCTTGTCACTATCCAAGCACAACCAGGGTGGAGGCTGCTGTGACTTTGCCCCAGGGCACCAAATTTAGAAGGAAATTAAAACAACCTTGAGATATCAGTTTATGCCTATCAGATGGGCTAAGATGATTGAAGGTGAAAGAGATAAATATTGGAGTGCATATGGAAAAGTTGGGATGCTAATTCACTGTTGGTGGAATTATGAACTGATCCAACCATTTGGGAGAGCAATCGGGAATTATGCCCAAAGACTTATTAAATTGTCTATACTTTTTTGACCCAGCAATACAACTACCAGGTCTATTTCTAAAGGTGATTAGGGAAAAAGGAAAAGAACCTATATGTTCTAAAATATTTATAGCAGCTGTCTTTGTGGCAGCAAAGAACTGGAAATTACAGGGATGCCCATCAACTGAGGAACAGCTGAACAAATTGTGGTATATGATTGTGGTATATGAAAAACGTGGATAGACTTGCATGAAATAATGAAGAATAAAATGAGCAGAACCAAGAGAACATTATATACAGTAATAGTAATTTTGTCTTAAGAACAACTTTGAGCAAATAAGACATTTTGACTATTGTAAATACCTAAGTTAGCTATAAAGGATGTATGAAAGAAGATGCTATCTGCATCCAGAGGAAATGTATAGAATAATTTTCCATCTCTATCTTTATCTAAACATATTTGTATCTAATGGCAGCCATCTCTAGGGTGGGGGAGGAGAAAAAGGAAAAAAAGAAATTTACATGATAACTTTATTATATATTTAAGAGGAATAGTGAATTGTACATAATAGATTTGCAGTTTCAAATGCAATCATCTTTTAAATAAATTATTACACTATGTTATGAAAATGCTTGTTTTATTCCATAAACTAAAAGTAAAATAAATAACAAATTTTAAAAGGGTAATGGTAGTGATGGGGGATGAGATTTGTGTTGGACCCCTAAAAGGACCCAAAGCTCCTGAACCAAGTCCCTGGCCTTTGCCTGAAGCACTCAGTTCATCCCAGTATAATTGTTTTAACTGCCCTTTCTTTGTAGCCCTCTTTGTCTATACCTGGCCCTACCTCTGGCGATTCCACTGCTCCTTAATTCTAGACCCCTTCTCTATTACCTCTCAGTCACTACTAGATCACATCCAGTTATTCCCAGTCTTTCTGTATAAAAGATCCATCTTGACTCCATTAAAGTGCTCCAATTCCTTAAGAATCTGCCCCACTTGCATTAATGATAGAAATGCTCAGATTCCTAAAATCTGGCTAGTAGTACAGATTCTTAAAATCTCCCCTGCTTCAACCGGTGTTTTAATAAATCTTGTCTCTGACTGAAAGAAAGCTTGAGTCGAATTCTTTCAAGGCAGAACCTATGCCTTTTGCCCTTGAATTTCAGGGTTCCCAGCACCCCCAGACCTCAACAGTAGCACTTAGAGTACTTATGCAGCAAAGACACAATGAAACCCAGCACCCAATTAGAATAAGAATAATTAGTTATAATGGGAAGCTGTCAGACTGTGGGGTGGGGAGAGCTCCCCAGCTCTGCTTTTCCTTTTTCTTCCCCTCACTGCTGGTGTGAAAGCCTCCCCACAGGCATCCCTACTGCAGTCAGTACACTGGAGTGTCTCACCTTCATTGGTATAGTGTTCCTTTCCCCTCCACTGAAGGGATGCTCCATGCCAGTTAGTCCATCTATGGTCTGTTGTGCTTGCCCTAGGTTCAAAATTTTCTTGTTACAGCTCTGGGACGGGCACGGCTGATTCTCTTTCTTTTTCTTCCCCATAAAGCTACCTGACTGGCAAAATAACAGATCTTGGGTTTCCCAGACTGTTTGATTTTCTGTTCAGCCTACTTTCCTCCCCCCCCCCCCCCCCGCCCCTCAATCTTCTTCAGCAAATAAGAAAAAAATCTGGAAGGATTAAGAAGGATTTGGCTTCCCTGAAAACACCTGGTAGTGTTTACATTTATGCCTTCTTCTCAGTACTGCTCTGGCACTTTATGTCTGTCCCGTTCTTGTTTGTAGTTGGCATGGACTGACTTGCATTGTTAGCTGCCTTTTTAGGTATGCATGGCTTATCACTGTTAACTAGACTATAAATTTCTTGGAAACAGGAACTACGTCTCAATCTGCTTTATATCTTCCCTAACTACTATCCCAGTGCTTTGTGCATAGTAGGTCTCCAACAAATATTTGTTGATTGAATGACTCACTCTAGAAAAGTAAATTAGAACAACATAAGACTTCCTCATTTTTTTCCAGGGCTCTTTTCTGCTAGATTGAGCACCAGTCTGGCTGCATATCTGACTTTATGGTAATCTGCTGGTCCAGACTGTACCTCGTTCCCTCTGTCTCTCTGTAACATTCATATGGTCTCATCTTAAACAAGCCTGATATAGCATTTTGAGAAGTTTTAAAATGGCGATCTAATTCTATCTTGGTAAGAATATTGTGTGTCTATGACTTGTCACAGAAATGATCAAATTACAGGAGCTATTCTGAATAGATTTATACGATTATATTGATCTAGGTATATCCTTCATAGTTATAGAGGAGCCCGGATCTAGAACTAGAGGGGGATCTGAAAATATTTGCAAGTAAGTCCTGATTAAATACCCATTGCCCTTGAGGAGAAAGAAAGAGAAAGAAAGGAAGGACAGAAAGAAGGAAGGAAGGAAGGAAAGAAGGAAGGAAGGAAGGAAGGAAGGAAGGAAAGAAGGAAGGAAGGAATGAAAGAAGAAAGGAAGAAGGAAAGAAGGAAGGAAAGAGGGAAAGAAGGAAGAGAAAAAGAGGAAGAAAAAGGGTGAAAGAAAGAAAATGGAAGGGAAAGAAAAAGAAAAAGAAGGAAGGAAAGAAAAGTAAAGACTTACAAAACTGTCTTTGATCTATACTCTGCTCCCAAGCATCATTCTGGTCAGGAGAAATTCCTCAAAATGAGTCTTATCTGTTCCTCATCAGTTTATAATGTTCTTAAAATTATTCATTTTTATAATGTTGATTGTAGTTGTTCAGTTGATTCAGTCATGTCTGACTCTTGGTGATCCCATTTTTGTTTTTATTTTATTTTATTTTTTGGTAAAGATACTGACTTTGTTTGCGATTTTCTTCTCCAGCTCATTTTACAGATAAGGAGACTAAGGTCAACAACTAAATGACTTGCCCAAGGGCACACAGCTCTACTAAGTGTCTGAGGCCAGATTTGAACTCAGGAAGATGAGTCTTCTTGACTAGTCCTGGTACTCTATCCACTATGCCACCTATAATATTGATGCAATACTAGAAAATTTTCATCAATGAAACTAAAAATGACTAAAAAATTAATCATATGGCCAATAGGCGATTTTAGGTCTGGCTTCCCAATGGTTTTTGTTTTTTGGTTTTTGTTCTTAGGCTCCAGCTGATTCATAAGCTGTCTCATAATTGGTGGCCCTGTTATCACTGATGCTCTGTGGTAGACACCTCAAATTGCTCCTCCTCTTCACTCATGTGTAATTTAACATGTTGTTCTTTAAAGGCTAATCCCACTAAAGGTCAGAGGAAGTAGCAGGAAATGAATGCCTAGCCTGTGTAGTTTTTGTTCCTAATGATAGGATCACGAATCTGGAGCTAGGAGTCACCTCAGAGGTCATTTATCCAACCCCTTTATTTTACAAATAAGAGAAATGATACCCAAGGACATTAAGAGCCTTGTTCAAGGTCACATAGGCTGTAATTAGCAGAGGCAAGGTCATTATTGCACCAGAGTGCTTCCCCAACCCCCCATTGCCTCTTTGTGTTGAGGTTACTAACATTGTTTAAGTCACCCAGTCAAGTAACCTTGGAATCATGTTTGCCTCTTTCTTTTCCCTTACCATTCCCTTCCCCCATCCAAGTGACAAGCATTTCCTGTTGATTCTGTTTTTATTATCTCTTAAAGCAGTCCTCACCTCTCCTTTCTCATTGAACTTTAGTTCAGTTGCTAATTATCTTTTGAGTAGATTACATACTAGCACCAGAAAACAGTCATGCCGTCCCAGTCCTTCCCCTCTCCAATTTATCTTTTATACCAATGCAAAGATAATCTTCCTCATGCACCACTTCTCTACCCAAAATGCTTCCCCCACTGACTACTGCATAAGGTATAAACTGTTTTGGGCCTGCTATGTCCCCCATGGGACTCCCACCTACCTTTCCATTCTCATCTATAACAAATACTCTCCATATATTTTACATTCTAGCCAAAATGGCCAATTTACAAAATCACATACTTTGAGAGCTGGATAGAACCCTGGCAACTCTCATCCAACCCACTACTATGAGAAACCTGAAAAGTGGTCATCTAGTATATGCTTATAGATGTCCCATGAGAGGGAAGCCACCACCCCTTCTTTCTCCCATCCTGATTCTGATCTTCTCCATCTTTGCGCCTTTGTCTACACCATCCCCTCTTCCTAGAATGGATGCTACTCCAACTCCCATATCCATCTCTTTGACCCTTAGGTGGTATAGTGGATAGAGTGGTGTCCTTTGAGTCAGGAAGACCTGAATTTGAATACTGCCTCAGTCTCTCACTGGTTATGTGACTCTGAGCAAGTCTGGTAACCCCTCTCAGCCTCAGTTTCCATGTCTATAAAAAGAGAATAATAATAACACCTGCCTCACAAAATTAATGTGTTACAGGTTGACCAAATGGGATAATATTTGTAAAATGCTTTACAAACCTTAAATTGCTACATAAATGCTAGTTTTTTTGATTCCTTCATGTGCCAAATAAGGTGCCGCTTCCTCCATGAAGCCAGGTAAAAGTGATCTCTTCCTCTACAAATTTCTAACAGCACTTTACCTGGCCATCTTTGTATCCTCTCATATTTTTCTTGTATTGGGCTAGTATTATATAGTTGTATTTATGCTGTCTACACTTATGCATGTACATGTTGTTTTCCCTGATATAATGTAAGTTCCTAGAGAGCAGGGATTTTTCTATTTTTTGGTCTCTGTATCCTGTCTATATTTGTCACCCCTGGTACAGTACGAGGTAAATAATAGACAATTCATTCTATATGAATATGTGTATATACATATATATATATATATATATATATATGAAATCCAGCTCAAACTTCCATTTTCACCCTTTAT
>CM053596.1:106170220-106199254 GCA_028646575.1 Pseudocheirus occidentalis
TGTTCCAGGGGAAAATATGGTCATTCAGTGAGGTGGAGGACTTTCAATCATTCTTGCTGAAAAAACCAGAACTGAACAGAAAATTTGACACTCAAACACAAGAAGCATGAGAAGGTAAACATGGGAAAGAAATCATAAGGAGTTTATCAAAGTTGAACTATTTACATGCCAATATGGAAAAACAATAATAGTAACTTATGAAACTTTTCTCAGTATGAGAATAGGTGAAGGGAATACAATTGTGTGTGTGTGTATATATGTGTGTGTGTGTGTATGTGTATACCCACACATATGTCTATATAGGAGGGTATATATGCATATGAATACATATCTGAGTATGTGTGTGTATATGAGTTCACAGAGGACACAGGATCAATTGAATACAAAGGGATGATACTTTAAAAGGTGAGGTGGGAGAGGATTAGAATGAGAGGAGACAGGGAGAGACAGAATGGGGTTAATCATGCCATATAAAAGAGGCTAGGGATAATTGTTACAATAGAGGGAAAGAACAGGAAGGGAAAAGGGAAAGGGTCAACTTTACTCTCATTGAATTTGGCTTAGGGAAGGAATGACATAAACTCTAAACTGGGTATCTTGTCACACAGGAGAGTAGGGGTGATGGGGATGAAAGGTTGGATGACAGAAAGGAGGGCAGAGTGGGAGGGAGGGTTGCTGGAAGTACACGCTTCTGTAAAGGGACAGGGACAGGGGAGAAAATAGAACAAGGGGGGTGGCATAGGAAGGAGGGACATATAATCAGTCTCACAATATGTCCACCGTGGAGATGTCCTGTGTAATTACACATGTACAGCCTGTATTGAATTGCTTGTCCTTCCAGTGGGGGTGGGTGACAAGGGAGGAACCAAAAGAATCTAGAATTTAAAGTTCTACAATCTAATGTCAAAAATATATATATATATACATATATATTATTATTTTTATTATTAACTACATGCAACTGGGAATTAAGATATACAGGCACTGGGGTAAGGAGACCCACTCTGCCCTACTAGAAAGTTAGGGGGCTGATGGAGGAGGACATAGGAGAAAGCAGATTGGGGGAGGGGATTTACAGGGGGATTGCTGTTTTGGGGTTGTGGGTAGGGAAAAGACGGGGAGAAAATGTGTAACTCATAATCTTGTGGAAACAAATTATGTAAACAAGAAAATAAATAAAATAATTAATTTAAAAAGAAAAAGAAAAGAAAATCTTGTTTGTGGCATTTCCAGTATGGAGAACTCCTCCTCTACCAATGCAGGTCTATACTAAATCTTCCACTATGATCTTAGAGAATTGCCTGGGTCACTTGTAGGTTGAGTGATTCTCCCAGGGTTACACACCCAGTATGTATGAATGCATGTGTTTCTATACATATGTATGCATGTATGCATGCATGTATACATACATGCATACACGTATAGTAAAGTGTGTATTGTATACCTATATACCACATATACATATATACGTATACATGTAAATAAAACCAGAAGCAGGACTTTGATCCAGGTTTTCCTGACTTCTTGGCCAGTCTTCTATCCTATGGCACAACATCTCTCAGAATTTTGCTCTCTAATGCAGGAGACAAGCTACATAGGGAGCGGTGGTCAGGGAAGGGAGTTCTGGTTTGGGTAGTCACAGGGACAGTGAGTGGATCCATTGAGCTATCAATCAAGCTGTCCTTTCCAGAAGCAATCACAGTATTCATTTGATTTCATTATCTCCATCTGGGGTCCTCTATCATTCCACAATTCTGGATTGCATCATTCACTGCCTTCAACATAAATCCTCACCTTCACACATAGCTTTATGAGGTAGACTCACTCTCATTCTGATGAGCACACACTGAACCCAGGAACAGTACCTCTGATGCTGTACTCCTACTTATAAGGATGACTATACTGCCCTCCTTTCCATCACAGTCCATTCGTCCACCCAGAATATGAGCCTTTTCCACAAACTATCATTTCCACACTCATATTATCCTTGTACTCATTCCATGCAGGGCAGTTCCCAGAGTTGGTTACTACATGGGAGATTTTTTTAAACCATTCAGGCTAAATTGGAATTTGTGGGATGCCCCAAAAGTAGACAAATGGAAGATATACAAATGGGAGGTTGGGCATAACTGAACCCCCAAAGAACTCTTGAACAGATGGAAAGTGATGTTGTGTAGAGCACTGGACTTGGAATCAGGAATACATGAGATCAAATGGTTATTTGGTTACTCATTAGCAGTGTGATCCTGGGCACCTCACCTGGCTTCAGCTTCCCAAGGAATTGGACTAAAATGCCTCTAAAGTCTTTGGCACTTTAAATCTAAATATCCTATGATGTGGCAAACCCCAATTTGCTCATTTATAAAATGAGGGGTTGGCCTAGATCAGCAGTTCTCAACCTGTGGGTTATGTTCAATTTAAATACATCTTGCATATCAGATATTTACATTACAATTCATAACAGTAGCAAAATTATAGTTATGAAGTAGCAATGAAAATAATTTTATGGTTGGGGGTCACCACAACATATTAAAGGATCACGACATTAGGAAGGTTGAGAACTACTGGCCTAGATAAATGGTGTCAAACTCAGTTAAAACAGAGGCCACTAAATCCTACATAAGGATCCCTTCCAGTCACATATTTGGCTTAGAATACCACAGATTAACACTACATTTTATTTTAATTTTATTCATTTTGTTCAATATTTCCTAGTTACACTCTAATCCGGTTCTGACCACACTCTGAAGTGTTGCAGGCTACATGTGGTTGACTTTCTGTTTTGACACCTCTAACCTCAATGATCTTTAATGTCCTTCACAGCTCAACATCTAAGAGCCTATGGTTCTAGTGGATTAAGTGTGGCTAACATCTATGCCAAGGGAGCTCCCCAGAAACTGTTCATTAGGATTAGAAGCTCCTTCACCAACACTCCAGTGGTAAGTCCCATTGGTTATTTTCTAAGATTACACCCCTCATTCTGTATGTACCCTGAATTCCACAGGTCTTTGTTACAATGAGCTTACCTCAACTGAGAACTACACCCCCTATATCCTAATACTCCCCTGCTAATTTCTAATGGGCATGAAGAATATTTTATCTATGATATACTAAACTCAGAGATGAATGGACTGCCTTGCCTACCTAGTGGACTGGCAGGGGCTATAGGCTCAAAGAGGATATGGGAGCCATTGCAAAATGTGCACACACATACACAGAAAGTAATTGGCAAAATAATTTGTCATACATTCGCAGCTTCAAACTTCAAAAGTACTAGCTGCATGTAATTCCAAAACTACAGGTTATATTTTATAACAATAACTTACATATACAAATGGAAAATAAACTATAATTTCTCAAAGATTTGTCAACATCTTGCCCATTTGTCAGTCATCTCTTTCTAGGAAAGTGCTTTTTTGATAACAAACAAATTAATGGATACACAACTGGAACAAACTATTTCCAGACAATATCAAAAAAGGGTTTTTCTTGCAAACATTTTTTTAAATGGAAGAAGTCAATAAAAGTGTCTTTCATGACAACTTGCATACATATATGGGCTGCAAAATGATCTCAAAGATGCTTTAGATATTAAATTTAAATTTTAACAACATATTTTAATGATATTTAATACATAATAAATGACTTCAGATTAGTCCTGGGATCCTTGTAAGGGTCTTGTGCCAATTTCATCCCACTAAACCAAATTTTTGAAGTACAGGATGGTGTTTTAAGATTGTAGTTGCTGTTTTTCATTTTGGCTTTGTATTTCTACCATCTAATACAATGATTGCAAATAGAAGGTGCTTAATAAATGCTTTTTTGGATTTCATTGGACTGAGTCCGTTCTCTCCCCCAGTGTAGCTGAGTCAGCAGGGAACACAGTGGTAGCAGCAGGTCAGTGAGGATGATTGCATCAGACGGTCATTTTCATGACACTCCTGGTAGCAGACTTTCAAGCTCTACTCCTGATCTCCCTACCCTGAAATCTCTACTGGTCCCCAGATTCCCCATTTTAGGATCAGCTCTTTATATCTGAGAATTCTGGGATACTTTGGCTCTTGACTCAGTAAAGCAGTGGTTCTCAACCCATGGGTTACAATCAATTTGTAACAATGAAAATACATCTTACATATCAGATATTTACATTACAATTCATAACAGTAGCAAAATTACAGTT
Organism: Pseudocheirus occidentalis; assembly: GCA_028646575.1. NCBI lineage: Eukaryota > Metazoa > Chordata > Mammalia > Diprotodontia > Pseudocheiridae > Pseudocheirus > Pseudocheirus occidentalis. Next base: position 106,174,401 of record CM053596.1, read on the forward strand.
ATGAAGTAGCAACGAAAATAATTTTATGGTTGGGGGGGGGGTCACCACAGCATGAGGAACTGTATTAAAGGGTCATGGCATTAGGAAGGTTGAGAACCACTGCCAGTAAAGTCTCTGATTTATGCCTGCTTCGATTTCAATTTAGACATCACCCCTCTTTCCGTAAGTTCCCTAACCCCAGTGACTGTCCTAATCACTGGCATAAGTACCAATCCTGGGCATACTATTGTATAAGGCACTTCTCCTAAAATATATAGTATCCCTTCTTCTCCAACTGTCCAAATCCTCCCCGTCTTCCCAAAATCAGCTTGCATCTTGCTTCCACACTGAAGCTTTCCTTTGTCTAGCTCTCTCCCATGAACTCCTATAACAATTATTATACTTACTATTTATTTAGTAATCATTTATTATCATGTGACATTTCTTCTCTTCCTTTTTTCAGCTATTACTGAGTTCTGTTGTTGTCAGTTATCTTTTCACTCCTTTATGACTTATGATTTATATACCTAACTAGAGTACAAGCTTCCCTCCTACCCAGTGCCTTATACACAACAGGTAGCCAATAAAAATATGTGGATTTTTGTTTTTTTATTATTTATTTTTATAATTTTATCCAAGGGAAAAGCTAGATCATCCTCTGACGTTGTTTCAGGTAGTATTCTTAGCAGTTTGTCTGCCTAGCTATTCTTGGTGATATTGATGGAATCCTAATAAAGCTTAATTATTTTTATTTTTAATATATACTTATATTATTTAAAATATATTATTTTAAAATATATTTCAAATATATATGTATATTATTTAAAATATATATAAACATATTTAAAATTATATATATAATGGATTTATAAAAATATTTAAAATATATTTATATTTATTATAAGTTCATTATAGGCCTAGGCCCCACCCACCCCCCCCCCGAACAGCAGGTCCACTGTACCTACTTAGTGCTTCCTCCCTCCCCGGCCAATGTCCTAACTTCTTCCTATATACCACATTGTTCACTGGAACAAGTGTGTCCCTGAACTCTTAGTTCCCACAACAGTGCAGGCATGTCCATGACCCCATAATGGGATCCCAACCACTGCCCCCAGACCCACTCCCACAGAAATAGGAATGTTCTTGTATTCAGTCACAATCACATCTAGCCCAAGACAGGACCACAATATCTAACTATCTGTCTTAAGTAGACAGGACCACAATAGCGAGCCAGTTGGAGGGCAGAATGACCAGAATGTTTAACCACCAGACCACATGGGACCCCTCCTCCATTGCCTAATCCCTTAACAAACCCCTCCTGCTTTTAATATTCATGATTTCTGTTATGTAATTACTTATTTATCCTATAAAAATCCATCTTGCTTTCTCTGAAGTTGCTCTTTCCTCTTAGCCTGCTTCATGAGAGGCGTCAATCTCAATATATGCCTATACATGGATTAGAGGTGACTGAATTCTTTGAGATGGTTCCATCACAACACCTCATGAAACCACAACAGGTTTTGAGTGGGCAAAGCTCCCACTGCAACAGTTTTTGGCATCCCTAGGTTTAAACTGCAACAATATTCCCTTTTCCAGCTGATACCTCTTCAGTATTCTTGATATTTGGAATAGGGACAATAACCTATCTCATAAGTCTGAAAATGGGACAATAATGGATGACACGGCTAGGTAGTTTTCTGTTATTAACAACTGTAGTAGTGGACTTGAGAGTGAAAAGAGTGAAATTAGGTCAAGGACAAGGCTAAATAACCAACTTAGTACAACTGATGGAACCATTAAGGGGTCACCTTACCCAGGGTAACTGAGTAGCTTTTGCAGAGGGTGGAATATGAGGAGTCCCATTCAGCTTGTATCTTTACCACCTGGTTCAAATACAGTGACCACTAATGTTCTGTTTGCACCAGCTCTTTGATCATTTCCTCTTTGAAGATGTGTCGTAATTTGGCAAGATCTGGTATAAGAGAGTTTGTGGTGAGAACAGTGAGAGAATGAGGAGATTACCCTGGCCAACAGGGAGCAGCACAGACAGAAGCAAGAGCAGAGAGGGTGGTGTAAAGAGCAGAACAAATGAAGGTCATTGTGAGGTCCCCAAGGATGACGGTGTGGAAGAGGGACACTGGACAGAACCTGTATTGTTGAAATTGGAAAGGGAGGCGTGATAGTGATCATATTGAATTTTATGCCAGTTAGGAGTATCAGTTCTTAGAAATCTACCACCATGTGCAGTACCTGATGACTCTGTCCACTCAGGTCCCTAGGGACAAGGGGTAAGGAATGAATTATGATAGGCTAGAAATGAAATTGGGCCACAAAGCTAAATAGCCAATATATTAAACTTGGTACAAGTCAGTGGGGAGCTGAAAACCAGGTGATGTGGGTGACAGCTGTGGGCCTTCATATGGGCAGAAATCTAAAGGGTAGGGTCCTCTCTATGGAAATATAAGGGCTGTCCCCTGCCCTTGCCTGGAGTTACTGAGTGTACCAGGGAGCAGATCCCATCAAGCAGATGAGGAGCAGGCCACAGAGATTTTAGAAAGAGAAAAGATAATTAAATATGGTCCAGCTGGACCAGAATGTCACAGGGAAGGGTCCTAAATATATCCAAAACTTCTCTCTTCTTGAATTTGAAGGTAAACACCAAGCTATGTTCTTAATATTGTCTTCCTTTTGGTGCTTATCTGACTTTCTTCTGGTGAGCAGGAAAGCAACAGAAGAAACACCTCCCATTCCTTCTTTTAACTCAGACCACCAAGGGAGAGACATAGTTGGCTTTAGTACAGGTATAGACTCACCATCTAATTACAACCAAATTGCAGGAATGTTTCCATGTCTGAGAATGATTATTGCCAATAATCTTATCCTCAACTTTTAAAAGGATTTTTTCTTAATGGATTTCTAAGTTTGCAATGCCCTAAAAACTTCCTAAAACTGCATATGTTTGCAAGACCTCATTAACTATCTCCTAAGAGTCATTGATAAGAAAAACCCCACATACACCAAAATAGTTATAGCAGTACTTTTTATAGCAGCAAAAATAGGAAACAGTTTAGAAGCCATTGATTAGGGAATGGCTAAACAAATTGTGGTACATGAATGCAATGGGATATTGCTATGCTGTAAAAAATTTTGGTATACGATGAATACAGAAAAGCATAGAAAATCTGCAAGAACTGATGCAGACTGAGATAAGTAGAGCCAAGAAAACGATGTACCCAGTGACTACAACATAAATGAAAAGAACAACTGCACACAAAATAAGCAAAAATGAACGTTGCAAAAGAATAAAGAGCAAAAATGGTTCAAAAGAAGAGCTAGGAGAGGATAATCCTGACCCCTGCTATATGGAGGCGGGAGATACACAGGTGTTACACACTGCACATATTCTCACCTTTTCAAAATATTGATCAGTTGTATTGATTTTTTTCTTTTCTTTCTTTGTCTTTAAAAAAATACACTTCGCTATGGCTGTCTGAAAGGGGTGAGGGAAGGAAAGGATAATAAGGAAAACTATAATGATGTGAAAAAACAAAATACGTGTTTAAAAACCCTTCATTTTAAAAAATAGATTCTAAGTGTTACCGTCTGGGACAAGAGAATCAGTTGATCTCCAAAATGCCTTCCCAAATTAGTATCCTCAACAATTTCGGTAGAGAATGAGGTAGTAGAGTTTTATTTTTTTAACTGGTTTTATTGATACCCTTTGTTTTCTATATTATCAGCATTTCTGGAACTAACACCCTCCAACACAATGATAAATTATGAAATATGATCTGGAGGCAGAAAAGTAGAGAATTAAAAGACAATCAGAAGTAGGCCAGAAAGAAAATGAGCCAATAAAGAGCAATGTAGGTAGCAACATGTCAGAATCACTTTGGGGACACACCAGCACAGCATAGATGTGACTGGCCCAAATCTTCTTAGCTCTCTTAAGGATGCTTGAACTCCTGAAGGAAATGAGGAAATTGTTTTCTTGGGTACTGGGAGCCTTGGAGGAAAGAAAAAAATGCACGCAGTTTTGAAGTCAGAAAGTGCCTTTTCCTGAAGTCTCTTTTAATGTTTCCATTGAGCCTTCCATTTAGTAACAGACTTCTTGGAGGGAAGCAGCAAGGACATTTGAGAAGGGGAAAGTACTAGTCAGAGCTCTTCCATGAATTTTTATTGCTATCGAGTTTTACCTAGAGATGAGGCATTGATTGAAGCAGTAAAATTATGTAGATGCTCAGTCTGACATCTCTCCCCCCACCATTGGCCAATTTGTGAACTACATGAATGTAGATCTCAAGAACTTCTCATTGTTTACTCCTCTGATCACTGATGAGTTTTTGCAGTAAGTTTTTTGTTGGTGAACAAATACCATGACATCCAGAGACCCTAGACACTACTCCTATTTCATTTGATTTTTTTCTTATTCTGGGTAGAAAGAGAAGCAGTAACAAAATTATCTTATGGTTTCTGAACTACCTTCTAGTGGTACACCTTGAACCCAAGGAAGCGTTTCTCTACTTCTCTCTTTTTTTTTCTTTTTAGAAAATATCCATGCAGATGATAGGGAGTGGAAGGTAAAGGCACTTTTAGATGTGCATTTATTCCAGTGTACAAAGACAGACTGGATTGCCTGGTAAAAGTTGGAATGAATGATTTGTTTGAGTCGAATTGTTTATCAATTTGAAGTAAATTATGTACAGATCTCATTGTGAAATGCAGGAAACAGCATCCGAATGGCTAAAGGGAATTAGAAATAGGTAGAGAGATAAATAACCATCCTGCAGTTATAGGCAGGAAGAGTTGGGACCACACTTGAGTGAGAGGCCAAACTGTTAAAAATTGGTCAGGAAAAGGGAAGACTGCACTCAACAATATGGCAGTTTTATATCTGGTGTCCCAAGAGCCAAATTATATAAGGGACATGAAAAATTCTACAAAGAGCATAAGGAACATGTAACTTAATGAGAAGCATTTACAGCATGGGCATTATGGGTAGCAAGTCTCAGTATGAAAGGATTATTAGAGGTCCTCTAACGTGCAAGAGAGACAGTGGAGTAGAGGAAAAATGAAGGCCAAACTGGAAAACATGATTTGAGTGGTTATCCAGTGGAAGAGAGACAAGTAAGAGGAAGTATGGCACCATGACAGTAATCTGAATGTGGACTCAGGGAATTTAGGTTTGAATCCTACTTTCACGACTTTGTGCCTGTATGACCTTGGGAAAAATCATCTAATCTTTCCAGGTCTCCTTTTTCTCAGCCATAAGCAGATATAATGGAAAATGCACTGGCTTTGTAACCAGAGTTCTTGCATTCAAAGTTGGCCTCTGCTACATGATACATACATGACGGCGGGCAAGGCACATCAGATTCCTTATTTATAAAATAAGGGAATTGGAGTGGAAGGAATCTAAAGTAAGCATGGTATGTATTTGAAAAAGGTTGCTGGTGTACCAAGTATGGGACAGATTTGTCTGAGGGGTTCTTGAAAATAACCAGCTTGGCATTTTAGATTTACTGAGATACTCTGATACGTGCATGGTTTCCAATGTAGCTGCTTCCTCTATAGATCAAAATCTATCCATACCTTTTACCTTGTATGATTCTTGTCCTTATCTTTCTGCAAACATCCTCATCTGAGGCCACATCACGGTACAAGGATGGCCCTAGATTCTCTATGCCAGCAGAGCACAAGTTTAGGCAAGGTTTTACCAAACCAAAAGGCCTTTGAGTGTGGTCCAATTGACTTGTTGTATCTACAGAGGAGGACTAGCTTTACTGAATGCAGAGGCTCACTGCCAATTAATTATTACTAGGCACATAATTCTTTATCCATGGAAACCCATGAAATAGAGATTTTAAAATTAGGTTTCAGTAATTGAAATACTTCACAGGCATTATGACACTGATGAATTTCAACAAATGACAATTGGATAGAAATATGTCTAATTGGATATTTTCTATTTATTATTTGGTAATATATGTTGGTGATATTAGTTAAGAATAAAATTATTCATCCATGGTGTATTTGATCATTATTGTGTGTAGTAATTAATGGGCTATGGTCCCATAACTGAAATCAAGCTCATATTTATTATTGACTCTGGAATGCTTTTTGATCAAGACAAACATATCAAAATTGTCTGTTTGTCCTCTTTTGAGTCCAGACAATATTAAGGGAGAGGAAAGTATTAGAAAAAAAACTAGGCTTTAATTAATGAAGATATAGTGCACTTACACTCTAAACCAAAAAAAGAACATGCATTGAGTTGGGATCAGCATTGGTTTGGGGATATGTTTATTTTTCTTAGGAAATACATTAAGGTAATTGATTGGAGAAGCATTGCAGTGTAACAGCAAAAGCACTAGACTTAGAAACAGGGGTCACTGATGCAAGCCCTGCCTCTGGCAATTAGGTGGCTTATGGCCACAAGCAAGTCACTTAACCATTCTGAGTCTCAGTGTTTTAGCATCAATAAAATGGCCATAATAATAGCTTAGTGCCTCCTCACAACAGAGTAAAATGAAATGGAAAGTTTAAAGGCTTATGTAAATGTAATTATCATCAATAGACTGTTAAAATGGTCACTTTGGTGTAAGCATTTACCACTATTTGTGTGGGGTTTTTTTAGTTCATTTTATTGCTAAGTGGTATTTTGTGTTGAGTTTGGATATGAGATGTTCGAAACTGTCATTTGTTACTTGGTTGGGGAAGAAAGGGATACATATGAGAAATGATGGAACAGGAAGTCCCTTCCATGATGGGCTTGGAGGTTGTGGACTTGTGAGGTGATGCAGAAGTGTAGACAGGTACAGCAGAACATCCCCAAAGTGACAGCTCCAAGAGGACAGACTTGGGAATCTACAACATAGAGCAACATGGTACAGTAGAAATAGCAGTAATAGGAGTTAGCGAATCTGGGCTCAAAACCCATCTTTGCTGCCTACTACCTGTGTGACCTGAGACAAGGCACTTAACTCTTTGGGACTTGGTGTCTTCATCTGTAAAATGAGAGGGTTAGACTAGATTAGGTATGAGGAACCTCATAGTCTATAGGCCTCAAGTCCACATATGGCCTTCCAGATCCTCAGGCACAGCCTTTTAACTGAGTTCCAGTTTTATAGAATAAAAATATGAAGTTTGGATTCAAAGGGCCTCACTTGAGGACCTAGAGGACTGACTATATGTGGCCTTGAGATGACAGGTTCCCCACACCTGGACTAGATGGCCTTGATCCTATATGTTTAAAGGACCTGTTTAGGGTTAGGATTTGCTATAAGGGGCAGCGAGGTGGTGCAGTAGGTAGAACACTGCACCTGGAAGCAGACTGATCTTCCTGAATATAAGTCTGACCTCAGACACTAGCTGTGTGACCCTGGGCAAGTTATTTAGCCCTGTTTGCTTCAGTTTCCTCCTCTGTCAAATGAGCTGGAGAAGGAAATGACAAGCCTCTCCAGTGTCTTTGCCAAGAAAACCCCAAAATGGGATCACAGAGAATTGGGCACAACTGAAATGACTGAATAACAAGAATATTTACTATAATGTCCCATTTTGAATACCACATCTAGAAAGTCATTAATATGGAGGGTTGAGATGAGATAAGAAATGAATGGAAGAATATATGATTCCTGCTTTTGATTTTTTTTTTTGGAGAGGAGGAAGGCAGGGCAATTAGGGTTAAGTGACTTGCCCAAGATCATACAGCTACTAAGTGTTAAGTGTCTGAGACTGGATTTGAACTCAGGGCCCATGCTCTATTCACTGCTCCACCTAGCTCCCCTGCCTCTCCCCCACCCACACCGCCTGCATTTTTTTCTTGCTTTTGATCGATACTGACTGTGTGATCCTGGGTAAGTTATATAACCTCTCAATACCCCCAGACAACCCTCTAAGATTGTAAGTGGCCAAACAATTGATGGTTTTGCATTGATAGAAGGAGCTCCTTAACAGAGGCTTCCTACCCTTCATGGATGAAATGACATGAGCAGAACAAAATAATAATACTTAATATCACTAACCTACCAATGGGTAGGTGAAGTTCATTGGGAATCTACCTTCCTAACAATCATATTCACATGATGCCAAACGTTGTCATTGTGTATCCCACCTTTGTCGTGCCCACGGGTATTGCCTTGGGGATTCAAGAGGCAGGAAGCAACTGTTCTTGAGAGAACAGATTACCCAGAATCCTGAAGTACTTATGGATTTGGAATCTTCAAGTTTACAAACACTGAGCACTTGAGTATTCTGGGTAGCTTGTCTGACCAAGAATGGTCATCTTGCATCCTACATTTCCATGGAAGTCAGTACTTGTGGGCATGGCAAAGATCAGCTCCATTCCATTGACACCTTGCTATCCTTTTACTATTTGGAATGAAGGGTCCTAAAAACATGCCTCTCCCTCACTCAGCTTCTACCATAACATTAGGTCTCTAAAAGCAAGCAGAAATAGATGGTGTGCCTGGGCTAAGGAAATCAGGTGATCTGGGTCCAAATTCTACTGCTTATGTCTGCTACCTATGTGACCTTGGACAAGTCACTTAATTTCTCTGGCCCTCAGTTTCTCTAGTTGTAAAACATGGCTATTGGACTATATGACCTCTAAGATGACTTCCAGTTATGCTCCTATGGGTTGGACTTTCTTCATTCCAAATTGTCCTATGTGTGACAGAGCTCAGAATGCAAAAGATGTGGCAGTGTCCAGTCTTCATGAGGCAGAACAGGCTTCTGAGCAGACTCTTGAAGGTGGAAAGTAATTACACAGGACCTGACTATAAGAGAAGTGATGGAAAGGACATAGGGAGACACAGGATTCCTACTCTGAGTTCTCTTCTTCCAGGTGGACTATGGAATGTGGTAGTAAGAGCTCTCATCCATTCTTCCCTTTGGCTTTCTCTCCTTCTCTGGTAGCTATCTAAGAGGTCCTGTTTGGCTTAGGGCAAACATTGTTTGGGAAGGCACGCAGTAGATGCTTAACAAATATATATTGACCAATAATCTAAATCTAACCAGTTTTCAAGAACATTTGAATGCCCATGTCTTTAGGGATACTACTAAGAATGATATCCTCATTTACAAAAGATGAGTTTTTAAAATTAATTCGCATGTTTATATGCAAATTAAATCATCTAAGTAGTCTATGTGCTTTTAAGACCCTATTAAAATAAATATCAGGGAAGACTGAGCAACTAGGTAGTACAGTGAATAGAGCACTGGGTTTGAAGTCAGGAAGACTCATCTTCATGAGTTCAAATCTGGCCTCAGACACTTACTACCTGCGTGACCCTGGGTAAGTCACTTTACCCTGTTTGCCTCAGTTTCCTCATCTGTAAAATGAGCTGGAGAAGGATGATGGCAAACTACTCCAATATCTTTGCCAAGAAAACCCCATATGGGATCACGATGAGTCTGACATGACTCAACAACAACGTAATAGAAAGAGTGCTGAAAGGAGAAGACCTGGCTTTGAGTTCTGGCTCTGGCACTTTCTCACCTCTGGACCTCTCCTTCTTCATCTGAAAGTGAGGGGGTTGGACTAGAAGACCTCTAATAAAAATAGCTGACATTAATACAGTATATTAAGGTTGGCAAACTGCTTTTACATACATTATCTCATGTGCCCTCCCACAACAATGCTGGGAGGTATGTGTTATTATTACCTTTTCATAGTTGAGTAAATTGAGCCTGAGAATGGTTAAGTGATTTTCACAGGATCACAAAGGGAAGGGAATAAACATTTAATGCCTACTATGTGCCAGGCACTGTGCTAAGCACTTTTTTACAAATATCTCATCTGATCTTCACAACTACCCTGGGAGGTAGGGGTTATTATCAAACCCATCTCACAATTCAGGAAAATGAGGCAAACAGAGATTAAGTGACTTGTCCAAGGTCACACAATCAGTGAATGAGGTGAGATATGAACTCAGGTCTTCCTGACTCCAGGTCCAGTGATCTAACCCCTGCACCCCCACACCAGCCTTTAATAGCCATATACAGCCAGCAAAATGCCAGAGACAGGATTTCAGCTCAGGTTTTCCAGACTCCACATCCAGAAGTCTATCCATTACACTACCTAAATGCCTCTAGGGCCCCTTCCAGCTTTCAATCAATGATCCTATGATGTCTACTTCTCTTAAAGAAAACAGTCAATGTTTATTCAGCAGGACTCAGCCAGTCCAGGATCCTACTGTTCTCTTGCTTGAGAGGGTCCCAACAGTTAGTTACTTCCTTAGAAGGAGATGCCTTTCTTATGCCACCAAACGCCTTCCTCAAACAGTGCTTGGAAATGCTTAATGGAATATGCAGCTTTACAGAAGCAAGCTCCTTAGGAAGAGGGATTGTTTCATCTGTTTCACTGTCTCATCTTTTTATCCCAACACCGAGTTTGGTGGCTGGTATGTAGTAGGCACTTAATGAATGCTTGTAGATTAATTGATTCAGAGTCAAGATCTAATCTCTTCCTCCAAATTACAGTGTCCTCTCTACAGATTCAGTCTAGAAATGGATACCCAGGACTGTGCTATAACCTTGACAGAAATTCCATCTTACAGTAATATGGAAGCCAAATTTTGTGTATAGTAATCTTAGATTTTTAACTTTCTGACCTCCCAGGCCATATGGTCCATCAAATGCTGCTGCCCTTCCTTTTTCTCTCGTTTCTTCCTTTTCCCCAGAGTCCTTGTGCTTCTCTTTCCATACCTAAACACACACACTGTAATGGTAATGGAATTTGGAGATGCCCCTGAATTGGCTTGGCTTTTGGGTTGAGTGTTAAAACGTAGAGTTTGTGAATCCCACTTGTGGGATAGACTTGTTGATGTGAAGACAGAGGGCTGAACTGGGAGGAGCTGTGAATTGGGAGAGAGGCCCAAGCCTAGAGGAGGCCAGAAAGACTTTGGGAAAGCAATATCCAGTGTCATGGAGCCTGAGTTGCTGAGAGGAAGACTGCTGAGAGCCCATTGGAGCTGCCCAGGATTTTTGAGAACTGCCACCCAGAGCTGCCAAGAACTGAGGAGACATGGCTATGATGCTGGTATTTTATCTGCCTGTTTTGATGTTGTTTGCCAGATTCACCTGCTGGTGAAGGACAGTGCTGCTGTTGTAGAGGTCCTGGAACCTTGCTGTTGGTTCAGAAGCCTTGAAGAAAGATTTTCTTGTTGTATTTTCACAGAAATCCTGGAAGAGGGCCTTGCTGATGTTTTCAGGGGTTCTGGGACTGTTCTACAGGCAGAGAGTGACTTGATGAGGACACTGGCTACAGCTTTGTTGAGCCTTGTCTCACCAGGAACTGACATTGCTGAGGGCTTGCCTCAAGTGAAGATGAAAGAACAGCCTTTCCTTGGGTTTTCAATGCTGAGATGATATTTTGACCTTGTTATAGTTTAAGGGTAGATGGCCTTTTGTGGTCTCCTGCCCCTTTTGAGAAAGTGCTTGGTGTTAATGGATGGTATTGTAATTACTTTGTGTCCAGGGGTGGGGAAACCTTTGGCCTTTTTGTGCTCTGTGATTGACCAAATGAATTTACTTTGTTAATGATTGGAAACTGATCTCCATTTGAGAAAAGACTTTGACTGACTAAATGAAAGGACTGTCTAGGGGTGGATTGAATTGAGAACTTACTTGCTAAATGAATGAGTTATACTGTATTTTGACTTTCTCTGTTCTGTGAATGTTTACTGAATAAATGGGGTTTGCTGGTAATCTGAACCTTGGAAGTTGCCTTTGCTTGGCATTATACACACACACATACAACAACATACATACCTACACCCACACTGTCAGACATTGTCACCCCACTATTGCATTTTGCTTAACTATTTTTTTCTTTGTTACAAGGTATGGTTCAGTGCCAGAGGTGGGAGAAATGACTGTGGAGCCTTTCCCCTAGGTCCCCAGTGGCTAATGTCTTAATTGCCAACAATATATTCCATCTACTCTGTATATACCCTATATGCATTGATGATAGATAGATAGACAGACAGACAGAGATAGATAGATAGATAGATAGATAGATAGATAGATAGATAGATAGATAGATAGATAGATAAGATAGATAGTTAGTCACTGCCAGTAGAATGTAAGCTCTATGAGGACAGGGACTCTGTATGTGTGTGTATGTATGTGTGTGGGTTTCCCCACAGCAAGGCACAGTACCCGCATATAGTAAGCATTTAAACAATGTTTGATGATAGAACAAATGCACCAATAAACATGGTGGGTCCAGGTACTATTCCCCTTCAGTTTTTTGGTTTTGGAGTTTGGGGGTTTTTTTTGGATGCTGCCATGCTATGTCCGGGAGGCACCTGGGTCAATGCCACCAGGGCAGGGAGGCCTCTGCAGCAACAGACATTTTGACCTATTTAGATTCTCCACAAGTTGGGCATAGAGGGCTTTGGGATTACAAAACCAAGCACTGAAAGCAGAAAGCCACACAAAGAGAAGCCGACTGGCTTCATTTGCTGCATACCAAAGCGTCTGGCTCTTTCAAAATGATCGCTAATGAACCGCTTATGATTGCTGGTGATGGTGTGGGGTTTAAATTTGTCCTCAAAATAAGTTAAATGAGCTTTTAATTTGTTTCTCAGGCATCATCGGCTGCCTGAGAAGGCAGGGCCCATCCCTAGTGATCTCAGATAGGAGACACACTATTTCCCTTTCTCTGAGCTGAATCAAATGACACTGAGCAGATTCCAAGAGGGCTGCATTTCACAGTCTCACTGAGCTAGACACTGCTGTGTCTTTCCCACTGAGGAGTTTCTAGATGTAGCCCTCTCAAGAAAACCTGCAAATTCCATCTCATATCCACTGACAAAATGATCCAAGCAAGGTAGAAGCATGTGCCTAGCACCCCTTCAGCATAACAAAAAGAGAAAACCTAGGCATTGCTAAGACAAAGGAGGAGAAGGTTAAGGAAGGCATTAAGGAATGGAGGAGGGAGCTGATGCCTCTGTTGTGGTCCCTAGCTCCGGATCTGTAGTTAGGGTGGTAGGTCACCATCCATGCTACTGAAATGCAATGCCAGCTAGGTCTGTTGACACAAGCTTGTAAGCCTACTTATGGGGAGTTTGAGCCTGGTAGATCTCTTGAGCACAGGGGTTCTGAACTACAGCGGGCTAAGCCAAACTGGGGGAAGAGGGAGGATGTACAAGGTTACCTAAGCATCTTTTTCTTTATTCTGTAACCCCAGTCTCAAAGCCTATTGGTATAGGAATCTCTCCTCATTGAAGAATAATGGCTGTGACCTTTGTGAGAGGCTGGGCAGAGCTGGTGAGAGCAGAAGAGCTACAAGAAGAATCAGAAGGGGCCCTTTAGGTCCTCAAGTGCGGCCATTTGATTGAATACAAAAAGTTGTATTTGAGGACCTAGAGGGCTACATGTGGAGGCGACAGGTTCCCCACCCCCGAAGTAGACAATTTAAGAGAGACATTGAAAGACTTAAACAAACTGATGCAGAGCAAAGAGAGCAGAACAAGAACAATTTATAACATCAATATTATAAAAATAAACAATTTTGAAGACTTTTGTAAAGTGATGGAAAATAAAATGAGCAGAACTAGGAGAACACTGTCTGTAATAACAACACTGGAAAGACAAACAACTTTAAAAGCTATAAGAACTGGGATCAATGCAATGACCATCCAGGATTCTAGAAGACCAGTGATGAAATATACGATCCCCCTCCTGACAACAGAGAGGTAATGTATTTAGGGTACAGAATATATAAGTATATATGCATATGTGCCTATGTAGATAAACATGTATATACATATATGTATATGGGAGTGTATGTATCTATGTATGTATGTTTCATGTGTGTGCATACATATACACCTATATAATGCATATACATATATACAGATATATGTACACACATGCGTGTGTTTGAATATGCATATATATACATATGCATAAATACACATACATATATATTTATTATATGTGTGTATGAGAAAGCCAAAAATCACACAAGAGAAGCCAGCTGACTTCTTTTGCTGCATACCAAAATGGCTGGCTCTTTCAAGATGATCACTAATGAACTGCTCATATATGTAAATGTACATATACACATACATATACACATACATATATTTGTATATAGCCAATGAGGGAATTCATTTTGTTTGACAATGCATATTTGATACAATTTGTTTTTCTTCTCTCTATTTTTGAATAAAGTGAAGGAACTCTCCCATTGGGATCAGGGCAACTCAGATCAGCCAAGATAGAGTCTTAGATCTCCCCCAAGATGAAGCTCCCCCAAAGATTCTAGTGTAGCAAGTTGGGGACAGGGCCATGAGTTCCAGAGTATTTTCCTTTAGCAACCTGAAGTTGGCCTTGTGCATCTTCCCTCTTGAAACCGAAAACCAGACATGTCAGAAGGAACTGCAGATCCCAAAGCCACTCAAAGCTTAAAGAGAACTTCAAAGCAACTGGAAATGCCTAAACTTCTCTCTCCTGCTCTTGCCAGCTCCATCTTGCCCCTCACATAGGCCTAGGGGGGTTATGTCCATCAGTCATGAAGGAGTCCCATACAAATGGGCATTGGTACTGGGGTTACGATTCTGCTTCTGGTTAGCTGAACTATAATTGATTGATATTTGCTACTTAATTAATTAAGAGACTCTTTTGGATTTTATATGATTTGTTGTCCACATGTTTTTGTTTCATTACTGTCATAAGCATCATTGTGCTAAAATCCCTATTTTGCTGCATAATCAAGTCCCTTACTATAAAATGGAAGGGGGGCAAAACTATTACTGACTCTCAAGTGAAAAACTAATTATTAAGGAAGCTGCCAGATGACAAAAGGAAGAAGAGGAACTTAAAAACTCAACTGAACAAAGACATTGAGTAGCCCAGATTTAATGATATTTCTGAAGTATCAAAGGGGAGAGTTACAGGAGAAAAATATGAACCACATTAATTATGCCTAACCGAAATAAGTAATAAATCAGTTGAAAAATATTTACTAAGTACTTACTATGTGCCAGGCATTTTGTCAAGTGCTAAAGATACAAAAAGAGACAAAAGTCAGTCGCTACCCTCAAGGAGTTCACAGTCTAATGGGGGAGGCAGCAAACAAGCAAGCTATATACAGTATAAATAAGAAATAATTAACAAAGAAGAAGACACAAGAATTAAAAGAAGTAGTGAAAGGATTCCTGTAGAAGAAAGGATTGGTCATTAAAGAAAGCCATGGAATCCAGTAGGATGGAGATGAGGAAAGAGAACATGGAGGACAGGAAGAGAAAATGCCTGGAGCTGAAAAATGGAATGTCTTATTCCTGAAAACAGTAGAATAGTGAATAAAATGCAGAATTTAGAGTCAAGAATACCAGGATTCAAATCTTGTCTAAGACACTTATTGTCTGCATGACATTAAGCAAATCACTTCACTTCCTTCAGACTCAGTTTTCCTATCTGCAAAATGGGAATAATAATAGCACCTACTTGTAAGGATGGTTTTGAGGATCAAATGAGAGAACATATATAAATCACTCTGCAAACCTTAAAGTGCTATAGAAATGACAGTTGTTATTATATCCTGGAAGCAGTGCATCCCATGTTTGGGCAATTCTAGTTATGAGGAAGTTTTTCCTAATATCCAATCAAAATATGCCTTTCATCAACATCTACCAATTTCTCCTGGTTCTACCTCTAAAGTTATTTTTAAAAAGGCTAATTGGGGTAAGCAGGTGGCACAGTGAATAGAGCGCCAACCCTGAAGTCAGAAGGACTCAAGTTCAAATCTGACCTCAGACACTTGACACTTACTAGCTGTGTGACCTTGGGCAAGTCACTTAACCCCAACTGTCCTGCCTTCTCCACTTAAAAAACATTATTTTGAGAAAAAATAAGTTAATCACTCTTCCATAACCCCTCTTCAAATACTTGAAGACAGTGATGTCATCATCCTCAATCCTCTTCTTCTATAAGCTAACCATCCCCAGTTTCTTTATCTTCATATGGTAAACTTTAAAATCCTTCACCACTCTGGCTGCCCACCCCTAGAATACTCTAAGAAATGGTAGCATAGAAAACTTCACAGCAACTACAAGAGCTCCCAAGGTTTTAAACTTTCTAAGTCAGACAGAGACAATTTCAGTCAGGTACCAGTTTTCTCTGGATCAGTTATTTGTGTTAACACTGAAGAGGACTATGGAGCCCCAGTGTTATAGATGGGAGTCAAACTACCTGGGACTAGAGAAGTGATCAATCTTTCACACCCATTCCCTCCCTGAATCAAATGGTTATATGGTAAGTAAGCATCACAACCACATCACTGAACATGAAAGCAAAAGTCAATGAGCTATGACTCATGTATTTAAAAGGGGCTTATTGAAGGATATAGCAGAGTCAGTCAGGTCCTCAGATGATGGAGAAGGGACACTATTCATTGAGTTCGGAAATGTTACAGACAGCCAAGAAAAAAAAGCTACTGTAATTTTAATAAGCAAGAAAAGGCTTCTGAGAGGTTACAATGGGCTTCATTGAAGAAGAAAAAAACTTTTAGGCTTTTAAACAAGAAGTAGGTAAGGTTACAGTATCTATCTAATATTGGCATGTTAGGCATCTCTTACCTTTATCAGAAATCTCATTTGCAGGAGCCTGCTTTTGCAATATTTGTCTGTTTATTTAATCTATTGTCCAGACTCCATCTGCATTGGTAGGAAGAGATTCCTCACTAGAATTCCTCATCTCAATGAATTTTTTGTGTGCCTATATGTCTTTCCTTTTCCTGGATGAGAGCCATCATTAACTCAAGCCATTAACAGTCCTCTGGCAAGGACAGAGATAGAAATATAAATGGAGATGGAGACTGAAAGCAGAGAGACAGTGAAATTGTGTGCATAATATATATGTATACACACATATACATAAACACATGCATACATTTATATGTATTTATATGAAATTTGGCTACTGATTAACCAATCAATAAACATTACTATGTACCAAAAACACAATAACAGGCTCTGCCCCCAAGGACCTTATACACTAATAAAGAAATATTCATAATATATACAAAGTAGAAATAAGATGGCATTATAGGGGAAGGTTCAGCTAACTCAGGAAACTTGAGAAAGCCTCGGGCAGAGGTTAGGTACTGAGCCAAATCTTCTGAAGATAAGTATAAAATGTCTGGTATATGAGGGAAGAACTGGAGTTAAAGTGAGTAGCTACTGAGTTATCTACAAGTTCTGGGTTTAATGCATACAGGGTATTAAAAAAAAACTCCAAACTGAATTAAAACTTTTGGTATACCCTCCATATACAATATGAAAATATTATGTTATAAATATTTATAATAATTTTATAATAAAATAATGTGTAGATAAATTGTGACAGTGCAATACATGAATTACATAATATTCTATTACTATATGTGATCATATTACATAGATTTTGAATAATATAACAAAATATATTTCTATCTTTTGTTTCTATGTTAAATTCAGAAACTGCAGACAATGTAATATTCATTCATTTGAACTATAGTTTGCATCCCAGTTCCTACATTCAAAAAGATGAATTCATGGGGCTATACGCTCTAAGAAGTAGATCAATCAAACATTTATTAAATGCTTATTATATGCTGGGCTCTATGCTGAGGACTGGGGATACAAACAAATAAGTCCCTCCCTCAAGGGGCTTATATTATAATAATTAGAAATAATTATTCTATTAAAAAGAATGTCAACACATAAGAGGAGAAAGAAGGAGGAAAATTGTTTCCACGTGGGAATGAAAATCCAGAGAATCAAGACTGAAGTTGGAAGAATAAAGACCACAAGGCCAACCTGGACACTTTCCTTAAAGTCGAAGGTTCTGGGAAGAACCAACCAATCAGAGAAAGGGGCGACAGGAAAGGAAAGTAGCTCCTGCTTGAGAAGAACCAGAGTTGAGTGAACTTCAAAAAGGACCCCAAACTGTACAATACTCTTCTAATTCAAGAGCAGATATGTGCTAGAAATTAAGGCAATCATGGTGGAACAGGGAAAGGGAGCTCATACCTGCAAAGCATAGTTCAAATGAGTGACTATTGAGTTATCTTCAAGTTCTGAGTTTAATATATACCAAGTGTTCCAACAGCTTACTAAAACATAAAACTGCACTAAAATTTGCGGGACAGCCTCTCTATATAATATAGATATACTGTATTACATCTTAGAAAATTTATAATTATTTCCATGTTTTCATAATACATAAATATATAAATATATTGTGATGGTACAATACAGTAATTATATGATAATATAATTAATGTATATGATCAGATCACATATTATATAGATTTTGAGTCATATAATAAAATATAATATTTCTATGGGGGGAGAATGATTTCCAGGAGATTTAAATCAGTGCAGATAAACTATAAACTGAAGTCCAGTTGGGAACCCAAGTTTCTGTGGGATAAAGATGATGAGCTCAATCATCTTAGAAAAAAACATGAAAAGACTTGCATGAAATAATGAAGAGTGCAATGAGCAGAACCAAGAGAACATTGTGCATGATAACAGCAATGTTGTTTTTTAGAGTGACTTAGAGAGACTTTCACTTTGACTATTGTAAATACCCAAATTAACAATAAAAGACATATGAAAAAATGATGCTCTCTCCATCTGGAGAAAGAACTGATAACTAGAAGAATGTTTAAAATAATTATAGACTGATTATAGATAGATAGATAGATAGATAGACAGACAGAGACAGACAGATAGATAGATAGATAGATAGATAGATAGATAGATGATATACATATATGTATACACACACACACCCACTTGTGTCTAATGGTGACCATCTCTAGAATGGATGGAAGGGAAAAAAAAGAAAAATCTATGTGATATTTTATTATAGATTTAAAAGGAATAGCAAGTTGCAGTTCCATATACAATTATCTTTTTTATTATACTATGTTATGGAAATGCTTGTTTTATTCCATAAATTCAAAATAAATGGGGCTGAAATGCCATAGTAAGCCAGGTTCAAGAGCAGAGATTTTAATCTGGGTCAATATAAAGTAATCTATGGGGACTCTCAAAGAGCTTACTGTCTAATCCAAACTGCCTTCTCAAAACTCCATCCTTTTATCATGGGCTGCTCTAATGCCCAAGGACTTATCTCCTCCGCTGCTCTGAATAGGATAAAACCTTCCTTGTACTATAGCAGCTGTTGGAATGGACCCCTATGCTTCTCCTATCAGTGAAGTATTGCTTCTCAGTTTTAAATACCTACTCGTTTCTCCAAGAAAGCAGGCACCTCAACAAAACCTTGACTAGAGACATGGTGCCCACCGATGTAGCTCAGACAGCTGTGAGTGTAAAAAGCAGTGTCACTCCATTTGCCAGACCACAGAGAAGCATGTGTCAGGAAGTGAGGGCCTATATAGGAGAGGGGATGAATGGAGAGGGGATGTCAAGAAAGGGAAGGGATTCTACATTCTGTGAAATTCCCATTCAGGTTTCAAAGGGGAGGCAGGAATTGCCCATTTCAAAAACCACCCAATAGTCTGGATATCTAGCTTTACTGAAGACATAGAGTAACATGCTGGGGTGGGGGGAGTTAAGGTGAGAGAGAGGAAGGAGCTCTTCAGGCACAAAGCCAACTTCAGTGATTTGGTTCTAGGGCTAAGAATACCTATATGATCACATCAACATCCTCAGCTCTTGAGTACTGAAAATCACCCCCCACACTAGCATAAAATCTCTTGTTATACAAAGAGCCCTGATCTCTATGCCAGAAGACTCTATGTCAGTTTGAACTTCACCACTTATTAGTCTTGTGACTGGGACAAGTCACTTAATGAGCCTTAGAGTTCTCATCTATGAAATAGGCATAATTATCTACTCTCTCTCTGTGGAGAAAAGTCAGACTTCAAAGGGCAGCATGAAACTCTTCAAGGGGTCATAGTCTTGGGGTCCAACTTCATAAAAGGAAGGCACTGTTTCCAACAAGCCCCAGTACAGAACATAAGCCCATGCAGAAGGGAAAGAGCAGGAGTGAGATCTAGGAACCTCAGCTGGTGACATGAGGATGACATTTGTGAAGATCTTAGAACAGTGCCTGGTACCTAGTAGGTGCTTAATAAATACTTGTAGAGTCAAACCTGACTGAGAATTTCCAGGCTCCCTAAGGGATACAGACTCGCTGTCTAGGGAAGACATGTATGGTAAGGCATAAAGTATACTTCCCCGAGTCTGGAATACTTCAGACAGGAGGGTCTATGATTCTCACATCAAGGAGCAGCAAACCTTCTGTAAACATCTCTTGCTTCCATAATCACTTGGGGAAATCTCACGTTTGCAAATGTGCTATTAGTGTGGTACCCAGGCTACAATGCAAATAGCTTCTTACCAGTATAAATGTTTTTAATGGACAGGTTCCAACTATCTACAGTGTCTGGTTCTAGATGATGGGGGGGAGGGGAGGGGAGACATTGGGGTGAGGAGGAGAGAATTAAAGGAAAAGATTTTCCATTATGAAACAGAGTCATTACAAAGACACTTCTGAGGTCAGACATTTTCATGCAGCTATGAAAGTCCCCTCTAATGCTGAAGATTTGAAGTCATCTTTATTTTCCCAAGGCCAGCTAGGTGGCACAGTGGATAGAGTGTTGGGCCTGGAGTTAGGAAGATTCATCTTTATGAGTTCAAACCTCAAACACTTACTAGCTGTGTGACCCTGTTTGCCTCAATGTCCTCATCTGTCAAATGAGATGGAGAAGGAAATGGCAAACCATTCCCAGTACCTTGCCAAGAAAACCCTAAGTGGGGTCATGAAGAGTCAGACACACCTAAAAATGACTAAACAATTATTCTTCCAGGCTGGAGATGTCATTCAGAATTATCACTGAATGGGGATATGGTTTTTAAATGAAATAAATATTTTTATACACCTGCCATTGAACCATGACTCAAAGTCAAGACAGGAAAGGCAGGAAGAGGCAGCCTACTACATCAGGAAGATTGCTGGGTCAGAGGGCTTGGGTTCAAATCTCAGGTCTTCCACATGTTACATGTGACTTTGGGAAGATTGCTTCCCTCTCTGAGACACAATTCCTTTAGCTGTAAAATGAGGAAGTTGTATTATGATTTCAATGCTCCCTTTCAACTCTAAATCCTATTATTTCGAACAAGTCACAGACCTACCATGAGCCTCTCCATCTATAAAAGGGAGAAAATTATACCTTTTCTTCTTGAAGGAAGAGGCAGGACCAGGTGATGACTGAAGGAAGAGGCAGGACCATTATGTTCTCAACATAATTTGGTCTGGACCTATCTATGATTGCATCAATGTAGGAAACTCTGGGAAGAAAATTCCCTCCACCAATGCAGAGCAGTACTTAACAGGTTCAGCTGGAGGCACTGAGAGAGTAAATGGTTTGCCCAAAATCCGGGAGCCAGCATGTGTCAGAGGCCAGAACCAAATCCTAATTTCTTCAGTTTGAAGCTATATTCAGTCTTATTGACGAATCCCCACTGTATCTCTTCATCCCAAAGAAAAAATAAAGACATCTAACAGGTTCTTTGTGTCCCTTGGGGAGTTTATAACACTACACTAGAGGATGAATGGTCTAATCCAATGTAGCACCATTGGCCATTTTGACCAGTGACCTATTTCCCATCTCTGTAGGCTCTGCTTGTAGGTCAGATGCATCCTGCTGCCTGTTTGGGGTGGGGGGTGGGGCGGTGGAACCCAGGGGAAGGGGAAGAAGGGCTTATCGTCCTTGTTTTCCTTGTCTTGTTTTTATTTTCCTGCCTCCTGCCTGGGAGGTGAGTATGAAATAGGAGTCAGCATACCAAGGAAGATGAATGGGGTTAGGAGTTTCACTGAAGAGCAGAAACGATTTTTAAAGGCACAACACCAGAGCTGAGAGTGGAGCCTAACAACCCCCGTTCCAGCACATCAGCAGCTCATTGTGATGGCTCACTTCTCCTTCTTACATTTCAGAAATGTCAGACACTCAGGTACAGGGACAACTGGGGCAGCAAGATCCCCCTGACTCCCCTTCCAACAGAAATGTCACCAAGATGGGTCAGACACTGTCACCCATATCCTGGTTTAGAATTTGGTCTTTCTGATAGAGCGGACAAATTAAAGTTTCTAACTCACCCCCTTCCTCATCCCCACCCCCAAAAAGCAACTCACAGCTGCATGTCCTTTCATTCAAATACAGAGAAAAAGGACACCTCATTCCTATACAAGACAATGCCAACCGAGCCCATTTTATGGGCCGGCCCAAAGCCAGCGATTTTCACATACACTTCTGCCTTCTTATCATGCATGATTTATGTGATGTTTAAATAATAAATTGCATGGATGCTATAGAATTTATAGTGCTCCAAGTAGGTCATTAAATAAATCACTGTATAATTTATATAAATGAACCTAAATCATGCAGTAGGTGGATTGTCTTAGAAAATCAATCCTGTTAGTTTATAAAAATGAAGGACTATCAGGGTCTTGCCATTTTGAAAGTTGTACATATTTAGGCCCGAATGTGAAGGTGATGTGTACTAGACATATCTACTCGGTGGAATAATTTTCCCCTGAGCTCTTGAGTTAAGAAAAGCTGCATTCAAATGCCACCCCTGACACTTGCAAGCCTGGTACCCTTAACTTCTATGAGCCTCAGGTTCCTCACCTGTAAAATCAGAATGACAATACTTATCTCAAAGACTTGTTATGAAGCTCAAGTGGGATAGCATGCATAGGGTCCTTTGCAAACTTAAAAGTCTTGTTACATAAAGAAATTTATTATTTAAAAAGGGTCACTGATGTAGAGATAAAGGTGACCTCATCTAATCCATCTACCATATTTTTTTGCAGATGCGGGTATCAAGACCTTAAGAAGAGAAGTCATTTACCTAAGGTTACACAAGTTACTAAATAAATTTTAAGACTAGGATCTGAACCCAGATCTTCTGAGTCTAAATTGACTACTCTTTCCACAGAACCATACTATAACTATGGCTATTTTATGTTGCCTTCTGTCCTTCATTCTTAGGGGGAATCTGCCTCCTGCCTTCCTGTCCCTCCTATAGCAAAGAGTCGAAGTAAATTAAACAGCTCAGTCCCCCTACCCCCAAGAGGCCTAGCTCTGGCAGATACCTTGAGGCCTGTCTGCTTCAAACCATATCAATAGCAATGCCTGTGAAGATAGAAATACATAATGGGGGGGCCAGCTGAGTGAGAAAGCCCAGAGGGTCCTCGTTTCTGTAGTTGATAAAAAAATCTTGAGGCTTGAATCCAATAGAGAGGCAAAGATGAATTCCTAAACAGCAGAAGAGTTTTATTCACCTTGCCCTAGGCAAGCAGCTCCCTGATGCCAACTTCTGCTGCCTGATTCCTCAGTAAGGTTCTGATATGAGTCTGTGTGCTAGAGTCTGTGGCCAAACACATCCTGGTCTTAATCCTCAGCTTCTTCTTGGGGAAGGAAAGGGAGGAAAAGAGAGGGGAAGGGAATAAGCATTCTTAAGTGCCTACTATACACCAGGCATTGTGCTTTACAAATATTGCCTCATTTGAACTTTGCAACAACCTTGTGAGGTGGGTGCTGTTATTAATTGTCCATTTTACAGTTGAGGAAACTGAGGCAAGCAGAGGTTAAGTGACTTGCCCAAGGTCACACAGCTACTAAGTGTCTGATGCCAGATTTGAATCCAGGCCTTCCTGACTCCAGTCAGGAGCTACCTTAAGACAGTTGGTATCTTGAGTGAAAAAAAAGAACAGATGGGTACAAAGGGCAGCTCAGTCTGTGTGAGTTTCAAAGCCCTCAAAATCTGCTGCTAGGTCCACACAGATACATGAATGTCAGGGCACATTCAGTGCCCTGTGGTTTCCATCCTGCGAAAGGGAAGCAGAATGTGATCACCCAACTAATAAGAGTCTGAGGATCTAAAGGATAGTTATAGAAGTCTGGAGTAATATGAAAGGAGAGAGAGGGAGAGACAGACAGACAGACAGAGACAGAGACAGAGAGACAGAGACAGAGAGAGAGAGAAAGAGAGAGACAGACAGAGACAGAGACAGAGACAGAGAGAGACTGAGACAGAGACAGAGAGACAGAGAATGTCTGCGTGTGCTCACACAAGCTCATGTACTCATATGAAAACAGGCTCAAGTTCTTGCCTTGACCATAAACTAGCTATGTGACCCTGGGTAAGTCACTTAACTTTGAAAAATGCAGTCTAGAATTTTTCCAAGAATCATAGTCAAGTACTGAATATTGCAGTATCCTTCATTTTTCAAAATCTGTACAAAATATGCCTTTGTTCAGTGTTATAGCACCTTTTCTGTTTTCTATGTTTTTCTTTCTTTAATATTTCATTGAAATCACCTTTTTCTCAGAAGTACATAGCATATACACAAAAAGTGATCATGTACTAGGGCATAAAAACCTCACAAACCAGTACATAAAGGCAGAAATATTAAATGCTTCCTTTTTACAACTTGATGCAATAAAAATTATATGTAATAAAGGGCCATGGAAAGATAAACTAAAAATTAATTGGAAACTAAATAATTTAATCTTAAGAATGAGAGGGTCAAACAAACAAATGAGAGAAACAATAACTTCATTCAAGAGAATGACAATAAATAGGCAATATACCAAAAGTCTTGAAACGCTTCCTATTGCAGAGGCACCAAACACTCAGCCTATAGCCTACAAGCAGTCCAGAACACTCCTGAGTACAGCAAGAGCCAGATTAAAATACAATTGGGGGGGGCGGAGCCAAGATGGCTGCGTAGAAGCAGCAAAGGACCACAGCTCCCACACAAACGCGCTAAAAAACTCATAAAATGGGACGCTAAACAGATTTTCAAGCTCCAAAACTCTCCACAAGACAGAAAGCACATCT
>CM053596.1:106199754-106217829 GCA_028646575.1 Pseudocheirus occidentalis
TGTGGGAGGGGTCTTACAGTGGGATCAATGTTCTGGCCTGGGGGGTAGGGACAAAAAGGGGAGAAAATTTGTAACTCAAAACCTTGTGGAAATGAATGATATAACCAAGAAAATAAATTAAGATTTAAAAGGAAAAAAAATACAATTGGGCATTTTTTAAAAGGGGGGAAGAGAGAGAGATAGAAGAAAGGAAAAGAAGAAGAGAGAGGAGAGAAATAACAGGGGGAGGAAGGGAGAGAGAGACAGAGACAGAAAGAGACAGACAGAGACAGAGAGAGACAGAGGAAGGAAGAAGGGAGAGGAGTAGTGGGGAGAAATTGAAAGGACTGATACCTCTCCTAGAGGAAGACAAACAGGATATTCTAATATTCTTTCCAGGAAAAACCAGACATTTAACTCAATTCCTCGGAGTCATTCAGAGAGTTCAAGGGCCCATTCATAAGACTAGAGGACCAAGGAAAATTCATTGCTTTTATGACTAATTATATTCAGAATGCTTTTAGTCACTCACGGTTCTAGCCACAAAAGATGGGAATATGTATTACTTCACCCCTGCAGAGGAGGAGATCCCTAGAGATCTTCTCTTGATATTAGACACAGGAGTATCTTCAGAATCACATTCTCAGACAAGAAACTTAGTGTGACCATTACCATCAGCATGAAATATCACTCCTAGTAACTGGACCAGCTCAGGTTCTTTAGTCTCGTCTTGTCACCACAAGTGCACCTAATCAGATAACGTGCCCACTCTCTTGAGAACACAAATATAGGATACGTTTGACTGTTTCCACTCTGCTAATCCTAAAGAATCCATCCCATAGGAAGACATACAAATTCACATAAAAATCCAGTAATGAAAGAGATTTCAGATATTACAGAATTTCCTAGAATATCAGATTTGATGCAAGTAACCAGTTATGGAAGCACATTGGCTTTGTCTTCTATGATAACTTCACTCAAACATGCTTGTGAAAGGAAGCCAATGTGAGCTGATCCAACCACTCTGAAGAGCATTTTGGAACTATGCCCAAAGGGCTATAAAAATGTGCATACTCTTTGACCCAGAGATAAGGCTTCTAGGGCTGTATCCCAAAGGGATCATAAAAATGGGAAAAGGACCCACACATTCAAAAATATTTATAGAGACTCTTTTGTGGTGGCCAGGAACTGGAAATTGAGGGGATGCCCATCAATGGGGTAATGGCTGAACAAGTTATGGTATATGAATAACATGGAATACTATCGTGCTACAAGAAATGATGAACAGGTGGACTTCAGAAAATCCTGGAAAGATTTAAACAAACTGATACTGAGTGAAGTGAGCAGAACCAGTAAAACATTGTTCACTGAAACAGTCACAGTGTGCCCTGACTGATTTTGATAGACTTAGACCTTCTCAGAAAGGCAAGAACCTAAAACAATTCCAAAGTGCTAATGATGGTAAATACCATCCATATCTGGAGAAAGAACTATTGAGTCAGAATGAAGGGTGAAGCAGACTATTTTCTTTTTTGTTTTGTTTTGTTTTTTTCTTTCTTGTGGTCTCTCCCTTTCATTAAAATTCTTCTATTCAACATAACTAAGGTGAAAAAAAAAACAAATAGGGGCAAAGTCAAGATAGCAGTATAGAAACACTAGCACTCCAAGAGCTCCCCCCAATACCACCACAAATACCTATAAAATATGATTCTAAACAAATTTTAGAGCTCCAGACTCCACAAAAATGATGGAGTAACAAAGCTCCCGCTGAAGGCAGCCTGGCAGGCAGTCATGGCAGGGCAGATGGAAGCAGAGCCCAGCCCCATACAATTTCAGCCCCAGGGCATCCAGGAGAAGCAGCCGCTGGAGCATTCAGGAGAGTGAATCATCAGCAGCTGTGGCAATTTCCAGAATCACCAACCCATAAGAGCCAAGGACAAAGGGAAAAGATCAATGGAATTCAGCTAAATTTGGGAAAGAGGGTCAGGCCAAACTGCCTCCAGAGCTAGCAGCAGACTGAAGTGGCAGCCCTGCAGCTGCCTCCACATGGCTGCTTCAGAAGCTCCCGGACTGAAGATGGCAGGGAGGCCAAGCAATCATTCAGAGGCTAAGTGCTCTTGCCTAGAGCTGCCAAGACCAAATTTCAGTCTTGGGTGGTGGTCCTGAGGTGCATTTTCAGTGAGCCAAAGCAGGTGGGGGCTGCAAAAAACAGCAGCCTCCTAATAGCTCTGGCAGCTGGGAAAACCCCAGTGATTTGGGGACAGAGCTCTCCCGAAAACAGTTTTACTACTGAGCCCAAAAACCAAATAATTGACTGGCAACATGAGGAGGCAAAGGAAGCAAATAAAGCCCAGTAATCCAACTTTAGAAGAAGAAAAAAACAAATAAAAGAGGCTAAATCAGGTCACCAGTATCAGATGCTGGTATATAGAAAGTCCTACATACTAGAATATCATCTCAAGCTATTTGCCTGTTCAATTATCTTCTACCTGCCTACATCCTGATTCCTATCATTGTCTCAGCTGTGATAGCTCCATTGACCATAATTGTGTGATGAGCTTAGTTTACCTTTCTGCTGAGTGCCTGAATTCTAAAGCCCCAGAGCCTTTCCTCAACTTGGGTCAAAATGAACTCAAGCCAAGAATCTCCCAGAAGATTTTAAGGTTTCTTTGAACTCCTTTTCCCTGAATTCACATATCTGGCAAATACAAAAGAAAAGAACCCAACACTAAAAGTAGAAAACAAAGGGGTCCAACTCCTGGCAGAGCTAACAGTCAACAGTGGGTGACAGCTGGAACACAGCAAGCGGATCTCTAAATAAAACTCCCCAGGGGAACCACCTAGATGCCTCCAGAAAACAAGCCTGTTTTCTGTGCTGGTTTAATTCCCTCACTCTATGTCCATATTGAAGCCTTATCTTTACCTTTCAGCTCCAACAGTCAGATCTTTATCCACATCTGTGGCACAATCAAATGGTCATATTTTAAACCCCTTGCTAGCCAATCCCCAGGAAGCAAAAGGGTGTGGTTTGCTCGTGCTTGGGTCAGTCTTATAACTACTTAGTTTTAAGTCAGTACAAAAGGTGGCTTTCTCCCCCTTTGAGTTAAATCTCTCCTGAGAAGCACTCCACTCACCAGATTGCTCCAGCATGTTTTCAGAATGATGACGGCAGAAGTGGCAGAGAAGGCTGATTTCTAGTTTCCAAGAGTTACAAAGGTAGTTCTTTCAATAGAATGTGAGCTGCTGAACAGGGGCTACTTAGTTTTTGTCTTTGTATCCCCAATACCTTCCACATATCTTGCATTGTGCTTAATAAACGTTTGCTGAATTCTTTCTGCACCAGGTCATAACCTCAGGTCTACATTTAGAAAATCTTCCCTTGATCCTTCTACCTCCCTTAGTTATTATTTATCTTTTTTTCATTGCCAAACTTCTAGAAAGAATATTCTGTACTCAATACTTCCACTTTTTCTCTACTCCTTAACCCTGTGTAATATGTTTTCCACCCTTTTATTCTAGTGAAAAAGTTCTCTCCAATGTCAACAGCGACCTTCAAATTGCTAGGTTCAATGGGCTTTTCTCATGCATTGGATCATGGGATTAGAGGCCTTAGGGATCATCCACTCAAATCCCTGTATTTTATATCATAAAGAATGTAAGTAAAATGATGCTGTTGATAGGGATTTTCATGACAAGTGAAAGCAAGACTCTCTGGGAAACCTGTATCAGCTTCCATTATGGGAAAGGACTTAACACAGTGCCTTGCATACAGATATTGGACTAGACCTCTGATTTCAATCATATAGGGGACTCCCAATGAGTAAATGTCATCTGCCAATGCAGATTACCACCATCTCTTTAACTTTAGAGTTGCTGGGACAAAGAGAAGGAACCTGAAACCCATACACAGGTGGTAAATAGCAAAGTTGGTCCTCTTTCTTGAAATACATTCATTCCTCATCCTCTTTATTCTTGAAAGCAACATTTGATGCTACCAACCACTTTGAAAGTCTCTCCTATCTGTTCATGGAAGGCTCAAATCCTGGAAAGGTTTGCCAACCACATATGAAAGATCGGACCTGTGGCCTTTTCCTCTGGGTTTGGTTTTGTTACCAGATCAGTCCCCTTTCCATGCCTCTCAACTGGAGAGAAAGAGTTTTGCAGTTAAGAAACTACAAGACCCTGGACCCCAACAGCCTTAGCAGATTACAGGAAGACTACCACCCAAAGCGCTACTGACTAAGAGGAACTTGGCATGTGGAAATTGAACAATGAGTTACTTAGATGTTCTGACCATTAACTGGAGAGAGATTTTTGAACCTTAAACAACAAAAAGCCATGACAAAGGAAGAGATTGTCTGAAAGCAGGTCTCCAGGGAAAGAAGGTAGAAACAGAGAAGAGATCCACAACCATGGGCCATTGGAGTCAAAGCTGACAGGGACCAGTGATGACTATGGGACCAGCAGAGTGAAGCTGTGCAGAAGCCAAAAGGAAAGACCAGTGGTGAGCAACTGCACATCTGCAGGGCACAGACCTTGTGGGAGCAACACTATAATATCACCAAAAAATATCAGGAGCCAAGGAATGAGTTGCCCTAACACGTACATGCACTAGACACATGTTTCCTATGTAGATGCTTTCACATGCATATATTTTGGTCACACATTTCCTCTGCATGTTGCCTCTCTGCCCATGTTCCCTATGTGTGTCCATCACTGGTGGTATGTGTATTTGTGTGAATATGTTTCCCAGGTTTGTCAGTACTTTTCTTAATATGCTATTTCATTCAGTGTTTTGGTTTCAAATTAATTTTAATTTGAACAAATACAACCAGTATTTGTTGACTAGGCAAAGATAAACACATTAGTGGAATTTCATGAGATATGGTTTTGAGCACCCTGAATCTGAGGTAACCTTGTCTGGGGAACCCACCATGTAAATTGCATAGGAGATACCCAAGATACCTAGGATATACTTAGTACTCTTGTCTTCCATGACATTGCATTATCCTGATTTGATTCCTTTTCTTTTTGATTCCCCTTTGCTCAGTCCATTTCTTCCCCTAGCCTATAAATAAATGTCCCAAGGACATTTCTTCCTTCAACCTACGAAAAAATTCCCTATGGTTCTGTCTTTGACTGCCTTCTTTCTTTCGTTATACTCACTACCCAATCCCCTGTACTCCTAGAGTTTTCACTTCTACATAGATGACTTCCAGATCTGTCTTTCCAACCCTAACTCTCTCCCAAGTCCTAGTCCTTCCATTTTAGTTCACTGCTAGATATTATCTAAATACCCTATAGCACTTCAGCAAATAGTCCAAAAGTAAATCATAATCTTCCCCCCTGACACTTGTTCCTCACTCTGACTTCCCTTTATCTGACTGTGGATCTACCATTGTCCCAGTTACCCAGGCTCAAGATACAATGGTACCTTGACATACGAGTACACCAACTTACGAGATTTCCAATTTTTTGCTTTGAATTGTGAGCCTAAATTTGAGCTATGAGACTGTGCTAGTTGGCACAGCGAATGCCACAACCCAACACCCACCCAACATCCTGTGCCTCACTGGTTCAGTCCACGTGTTCACCTCACCAATGAAGAAAATTAAGTTAAGTGAAAGTAAAAAAGATATTGTAGCAATTAAGTTCAGGGATAAATTATAGCATTAAGAATGTAGCAAGTAAGTGAATGAAAGTGACTGAAAGAGCATGAAACAAAACTTCTCTAACCTCCTCCATCTACCTCCTCCACCCTCCAAACCTCTGCCAGTATCTTCTGTTAGCTCAAGTTGTCTGATATCCA
The DNA here is from genome assembly GCA_028646575.1 of Pseudocheirus occidentalis. Lineage (NCBI taxonomy): Eukaryota > Metazoa > Chordata > Mammalia > Diprotodontia > Pseudocheiridae > Pseudocheirus > Pseudocheirus occidentalis. Next base: position 106,205,543 of record CM053596.1, read on the forward strand.
AGGTAAATATACATTTTATAAAACCAGTTTATTTCTTTACATTCACTTTTATTGTGTTTTATACAATATTTGTTCTTTATAAATACTTTTTCTTATTTTAAAACATGTAACAAAAAATACTGGGGTGGCATTTGGGGGGCTGGAATGGATTAATGGCATTTCAATTCATTTCGATAGGGAAAATTGATTTGATATACAAGCAAATTGAGTTACAAGCTTGGTAACAGAACAAATTAAACTCATAAGTCAAGGTACCACTGTATTTAAGTTGTCCTTGATCTTGCCACCTCCTAATTTCTCTATTACTATCAAGGGGAACAATGTCTTCTCAGTCTCTCAGTCTCACAAGCCTAGGTGTCGTCATTAATGCCTGTCTCTCTCACATACCCTGTATGAAATTTGTTGCTAAAGCCTGTGGATTTCACTCTTGAAGCATCTCTAAAATATGGCTCCTTCTCTCCTCTGACACTACTACTATTCTAGTACTGACCCTCTTCATGTCATGCCTGGATTAGTGCAATAGCCCACTGGTGGATCTGTCTGCTTCAAGTCTCACCCCACTCCAATCCATCCTTTCTACCTTTCCAATATTCTTGCACTTTATTTTTTCTTTTCTTTTTTTTTAGTGATCCACCTTAGCACTTTAATGCTTTTGTTTAGGGACTTCACCCTGAAAACCTTGTCTAGGCATAAAATATATTCATCTTGCCTTAGAGAAGAATAAAGATATGGAAACCAGAAAAGTGAACATGATGACAAATTCATCTCATACAATTCTAACATCTACTCTACCCTTTTGGGACTCTCCCCAGACACATAAAATGGGCTGTGAGATGTACATTTTATTCAAAAGTGTACACTTTATTTTTCTTTAATCCACAGATATTGGCCTCCCTACTGTCCTGTGGACAAGACACTCCATCTCTTGGCTCCAGGAACTTTCTCTCCTTGTCTTCCATGCCTGGAATGTTCTCCTTCCTCATCCCTGCATCATCCCGTGGCTTCCTTGAAATACCATCTAAAAATCCTACCTTCTATAGTAAGTCTTTCTCAAGCCCTCTTAATCTTTTAATTATCCCGTATTTAGTCCATTCATACATACTTGTTGGCATGTTATCTCCCCCATTAGATTGTAAAGTATTTAAGAGCAAGAACTGTCTTTTACCTCTTTTTGTGATCCCAATGTTTATCACAGTGCCTACCATATTGTAGACACTTCATAAATGTGTACTGCCTGACTAACTGACCCTTCCTCACATCATATCCAATCAATCACTAAATCCTAGTTATTCTTTCTTCAAAAGGTTCATATAGAAGAAATCCCCTTCTCTGTCCAGGAGTTCTCACCTTTCCATGGATACCTCCAGCCAGTACCAACAATAGGGCATCCTTGGGAAATGACTTGTTAGATCAATCCTCCCCCCCAAGGATACCAGCTCTGCCATTTACTACCTGTGTGACTTTGGGCAAAATTATTTATCTTGATAAGCCTTAGTTTTTTCAACTATAAAATGTGAGGATTTGATTGGAAGACCTTTAAGTATCATTCCAACTCCAAATCTATCACCCAATGATCTTCATTTTCTTCTTTGGTCTCTGTAGTCTCTGGTCTCTGTCCATCTTCAGCCCTCTCTCTAGATGTCTTTTACATGTCTGTTTCCTATTATAGCACAAGGATTGGGCTCATTGAGCTGCTAAGCAACCAGGGAAGGGGAGGCCCCGCACTCCATCAAAGATCATCAGTCACCTCAAAGTGATGCTAATGTGAATGTCACTGCTTCGAAGGTATGTCTTCTAGGCCAGAACAAAGACCTCATCTTTTTACTTAGTTAGGTTGACCAGGTTATTCATGCTTATATATTATATACTCAAATTCATCCCTTCCTTTCTGCACCCCTCGCCTTGCCAACATTCTAGACCAGACTCCTATTCTGAAAGTTGATGGCTCTGCTTCTAGTCTTTATCCACTCCAAGCCATCCTACACACATCTGCCTAAATAATCTTCCCAAAGAACAAATGGGATTGTGCTCCTTTTCTCATCAAAAAAACCTTTAGTGCCCCCCCAGTGCTTATTAATCACATCTACACTTCTTAGAATACATCTGCCTTTCCATATGTATCTCCTATCACTGCCCTATACATCCCCTTACCAGCAAGTCAAATTAGACTATTTCCTAACATATCTCATAATTTTCTTCTACCCTCCCCCCATCTTTGTTCAGGATATTGCCTCCTTTGAAACACCCTCTCCTTCCATTTACATCAGGGCAGCTAAGTGGCACAGTAAATGGAGCACCAGCTCTGGAGTAAGAAGGACCTGAGTTCAAAACCAACCTCAGGCACTTGACACACTTACTAGCTTTGTGACCTTGGGCAAGTCACTCAACCTTAATTGCCCTGCCTTCCCCCCTCCAAAAAAAATAATAATAATAAAAACAAATTCTACTCACATTTCAGAAACCAGACCAAATATTCTCCATCAATCCGTCTTTGTGTTTCCCAGCCCACTCTGACCTTAGCTTCCTCTGAATTCATGGAACACTTTCCTCTCCCTTAGGACCCTCATTCCTCCCAGGAATGTACTATTTGTGCACCAGGTACCTTCTATCCTTAGCTGACATCCTTAGCAGCATTCCCCCGTTATCTTGTTCCTTTAGGTGATAAACTTTGCAGTGTTTGCCAGCTATGAAAATCAGGAAAATGAAAGATGAGGGAAGAACATTATTAACATTATTCATATAGTGCTATGAATCAGTAGTAAATCAGTAAAATCAAGGATGAAGGAACAATTGGACCTGGATAATAGTCATTGTAGTAGGAGTAGGAGTAGGAGTAGGAGTAGGAGTAGTGGTAGAAGTAGTAGTAGTACTAATATTTACATAGTGCTATGAATCAGTAGCAAATGTGTAAAAGCAAGGATGAGGGAATAATAAAACCCTAATAATGATTTATATTGTGCTATAAAGTTTGTGAAACAATGGATATATGTATATATGTAATATACATATATATATTGATTATCACATTTTATATAATCCTTACAACAACCATCTGAGTATTTGCTATTATTTTCCTCACTCTACATATGAGGAAACTGAGGCTGAGATTAAGCAATTTGTCTTGCTGCTACTAATAATATCAATTAGTCTCTAAGGCAAGATTTAGATTTAAGTCTTTCTGACTCCAAGTTCAAGCAGTCCATCCACTGTACCACTTAACTGTCCTATTCAAAAATATTGCAAACCCCTCAAGAACAGGGACTTTACCATAGTATTTCATGTTTATCTAGCACTTTACAAGTTACAAAATAATTTATATACAACAAATCTCTACAATGAGTAATGCAAGTACTCTCATCCCCCATTTTACAATTGAGGAAACAACTTCAGAGTGGTTGAGTGAATGATCCACAATCCTATATCAAATAGGCATCAGAGTAGAAATTTGAAAACATGACTTCCAAATCCAATACTTTTTCTACTCTCAAGCATAGTATTGATCAGTCATTTCAGTCATATCTGACTCTCCATGACCCCATTTTAAGGTTTTGGGGGATTTTTGGCAAAGATACTAGAGTGGTTTAGTAATTTCCTTCTCCAGCTCATTTTAAAAATGAAGAAACTGAGGCAAAAGTGACTTGCCCAGGATCACACAGCTAGTAAGTGTCGGAGTCCAAATTTGAACAAGGGAAGATGAGTCTTCCTAATTCTAGGCTGTAGCACCAACACAATATTCACAGCACCTATGGCAGCTATGAATATGCTGGCATAATCCTGAATCACAAAATATAACAAACTCTCCCCATGGAAGACAGAACCAAAACATTTGTTCAAGAACCAGAAAGCCAAATCCATCATAGCAACAAAGAAATCTATACACAATAACAATGCAGGGGGCACTGCCATCCCCAAGCCTTCCCCCTACTAGGGCCTTCCTATAAACAAACACTCACACTTTGCTACCTGCTTCCTCTCTCTCAGCTCTAATTGCTCTGACCAACTTCCTCTGGGCTCTGCTCCACCCTTTCTGTTCTACTCATTCATCAAGCTCTTCCCATCACAAATTCATGTGACTCAGGCTTCCATGTTACTCAATCAGATCACATGGGCCTGTTAATGAATGGGAAAGATCTTCCCATTAAGCAAAAATATATTTTAAAAGACACAGGCCCAACACTCTATCCATTGAACTATCCAGCTGCCCTATATTCAAAACAGACTCCTCTTATTCAAAGAAGGTTGAAGGAATGAATGAACAAACAACTGAATGAAATTTTTGCTGACAGTTGACTGCTGTGAAACTGATTATGTCTAAGCATTGTGGTCTTTGAAGAGATTTCAAGAAATCACAGAAACTCAGAGCTAGAAGAAAGTCCAAAGGTCTTCTAATCCAAACCATAGCTGAACAAGTGTTCCTAATATAACATGCCCTACAAATACCCATCCAACCATTGCTTGAAGACCTCCAGGGAAGAAGAGTCACTTACTTACCAGAGAGGTTCATTCCACTTTACAAGAAATCTATTGGGAAGTTTCTTCCATCCACTGAGCCAGGCCCTTTGCAATTTGCACCCATTTGCTCCTACTTCTAACCTTTGGAGCCAAGAAAATATATTTAATTCCTCTTCCCCATGATAATGCTTCTAATATGTGAAGATAGTTATCATGAAACCCAAAAGTTTTCTCTTCTTTGGGATAAACATCACCAGGTCCTTCAAGCCATCCCCATAGAGCATGAAAGAAGGGCTCTTAACCACCCTCTGGACCCTTGCCAACTTAACCATGTCCTTCCTAAAATGTGGTGCCCAGGATTTTAATGCAATTTAACTCTTGATGTAATCTGACTAGGGAAGAACTATCATGTCCCCAATCAAGAACATTGCCTCTTTCTTAATGAAGCCTAAGAGACCACATTAACTTTCCTGGTGGCTATATCATATTGTCAACTCAAATTAACTCCCCCAGAGCTTTTATGAATGCATGTCTATCCTATCATTCTTACCCCTTCTTGTAGGTTTCAGGTGTCACACTGTTTGAGGAGTCTCTTCTCTCATTGTCCTTGTACTTCTGACTGACTTTTGTAGAGTCTGTAATTGCCCAATCTACAATAAAAGAAACTCAGGTACAGTTCTTAGTCAATGGCACTTTATTAAAGGGTCCATCACCCCCTGAAATGAAGTAGACCTCAGATCTTCCTCATGATCTGAAATGTCCCCTTCTTCCAGAGCCTTAGTTTTATAGTGCTTGATACCCAGACAATACAAGTGGAGCAGACCAAAAATACAGAACCTTATTGATGGATAGACTTTGCCCTTGAACCTCCAGGAGGGTCTACAAAATACAGGATCCCATTGGCTAACAAACAGGCTAATGAGCAGACCTTGACAGATTTATCTTGACCTTTCAGGAAATCCTAAGCTGATGAACACAGCCATGGGCTGCTAGAAAGGCAGGTCACAGGCTGGCAAGCACGGTCACTCACTGGTCAAGTGCTCATGGCCATCTCACCATGCTGGGCAATAGAACAGTGAAAAGGGATAGAGAGGCAACAAAAACGCCTGGGGAACTTTCAAAATAATTGAGTCAACTCTGCTAGGCTGGGCTTGGTCACCATAATGAGGAAAAAGAAGGGTAGATGTTTTCTAGTTAGCTTCCTATGGTTAAGCAACTGCACCTACAAGCTGCAGTTCACAGCTCTAGGAACATAATATACAGAATTAATAAACACCAACCCTATGGAATCATATCAAACTGATTGATACTGACTGAAATAAAATAGGGACACAATCATCTATCATACTTTGTGCATAGTTTAGAGGTAAAGAATGTCACTTACTTTGTTTTCTCGTTGGATTTCTCAATCATTATTTGATCTGGTCTGGAGCAAACTTTAGGGTTTTGGTAGATTAAGTGTGAGTGAACTTGGTGGCCTTGATTCCAATCAGGTGACTATCTTTGTAAGTCACATCAGTCTTTTTAGACAAATCATCTTTATCTTCAACAAGATTGTTTTGCTTTGGGGAATGGAGCCAAGATGGCAGAAAGGATGCAGTAAGTCTTCTATGCTCTCCCAAGAATTCTGTCACTAAACTTTAAAAAGTGACTCTGAGATTTGGGAGAGTGTATCACCAGAAGCTGTGGCCATTTCCAGAATTATCAACCCCCAAATGCCAAAGACAAAGTAAAAGTTCAGTGGAACTTGGGTGGATTTTAGGGGATGGAGGAGTGGGTCTGGCCCTTTGCCCCAGAGTCAGGAGCAGTGGAAGCAGCAGCCCTGCAGCCACCTCCACATGGCTGCTTCAGACCTCCTGGCCTGAAGATAGGGGGGGCCAAGAGACCACCCAGAGGCCAAGTGTTCTTGCCTTAACCTGCCTGGATCTGGACCATGGTCTTGAGGTGAGTGACCAGTGAGCCAAAGCTGGTGGGAGCTGTAGAAACAGCAATCTCCTAATAGCTCTGGTAGCTGGGAAAACCCCAGCAATTTGGGACAAAGCTCTCCCCTCTGAAAGAAGAGTTCTACTGTGGCAAAGAGCTCGAAAGTCAAGTAATTGACTGGCAACATGAGCAAGCAAAGGAAGCAAAGCAAGTACAGGCATCCAACTTTAGATTCCTTTTTTGGGGACAAAAAGGATCAACATGGAACAAGAGGAAGATAACACAATCAGAACTCCTGAACTAAAAGCTTCCAAGAAAAATATGAACTGGTTACAGGCCATGGAGGAGCTCAAGAAGGATTTTGAAAATCAAATAAGAGAAGTGGAGGAAAAATTGGGAAGAAAAATGAAAATGATGAAAGAAAATCATGAAAAGAGATTCAACAGCTCTCTTCTCTTAGCCATACACAAAGATGGCAACATCACTCCTAACTCTTCTGCAGTTCTTGGGTCTCACATCTGTCAGAGTAGCCCACTGGAGGCAGGCTACTCCCTGGGCTCTATGCACCAAAGCTCCCCCCGAGGAAGAATCTTCCACTCCTGTCTTCCTCTATCAGGATGCTCCCTGGGAATATCTGCAAACTGAAGAATACCTGGCTCAATATGGCTCCCATCCAGGCTGGGCTGACTATCAATGAAATCACAAAGGTGGCATCCCACCACAGCAAAACCGTAAGACATGCATTCGAGGGAACAAAGTTGCTGGGAACCCTTGCCCTATCTTCCATGATCAGAAGCTCCATGTAGACTTTAGAAATGTGATGCTCTTGGAACAGTTTGTATGTGCTCACACAGGTGTCATCTTCCATGCCCCATACACAGGTGTCTGTATGAAGAAGCATAAGAAGCTGACAGAGGCTATTCTGAAGGCCAGAGACCATGGTTTTCTCAGTTACCAAATCCCACTGGTACAGCCATGGGATACTGATTTCAGCAACTCCCATGGAGCTGTGGGAAGGTACCCCAATGGCTCCTGCCCTAGCTGCAGGCACCTCCTGGTATCCATGGTACAATTGGAAGAAGCCACCTGAGAGAAATCTAGCCCATCTTCAACAGCTATATCAAGGCCACCTTAAAGAAGAGAGTGGACCCCCACCAGTGATGATGCCCCTACTTGTATCTGAAACTAATATTCTCCCTAAGGAAGATGAATCTACAAGTGTCCCCTAGAAAGGAAGTGGTGGATATACTCTGTGGTGCTCCAGAGTTTAAGGATGGATGCTATAAAGTCCTGATGCCTAAATTGAACTGATTCTTATCCCTATGCTTTTTAGAAACAGGTAGGATAATGGGAAGCTCTGACCTAAAGGAAAAGAGAAAACAGGGAGAAGGTAAAATGAAGCATTCTCTGAATAAATGTTTTTGGTTGACTTTACTTCATGCTGCTTCTCCCACCCCATATTTTTAAGTTGCAGGGGTAGGAGGTGCCTAACTTGTCAAGTCAACCCTTTATAATAAAAATTCATTATCAAAAAAAAAAGAAAAGAGAGTCAACAACCTGACTGAAGAACATAAGACCTTGAAAAACAGACTAACTCAAATTGCAAGAGACCCAAAAAACCAATGAGGAGAAGAATGCCTTTAAAAAGCCAAATTTGCCAGATGGAAAAAGAATTTCAAAAACTTTCTGAAGAGAATAATTCCTTCAGAATTAGACTGGAGCAAATGGAAGTAAATGACTTTATAAGAAATCAAGATACTATTAAACAGATCCAAACAAATGAAAAAAATAGAAGGCAATGTGAAATATATCATTGGAAAAACCACCGACCTGGAAAATAGATCCAGGAGAGATAATTTTAAAATTATTGGACTACCTGAAAGACATAATCAAAAAAAGAACCTAGAAATCATCCTTTAAGAAATTCTCAAGGAAAATTGCCCTGATATTTTAGAACCAGAGGGCAAAATAGAACTTGAAAGAATTAACCGATCACCTCTTTAAAAAGATCCAAAAAAGAAAACTCCTAGGAATGTTATAGCCAGGTTCCAGAGTCCCCAGATCAAAGAGAAAATATTCCAAGCTGCCAAGAAGAAACAATTTGAATATTGTAGAAACACAATCAGGATAACACAAGATGTAGCAGCTTCTACATTAAGGGATTGAAGGGCCTAGAATATTATATTCTGGAGATCAAAGGAGCTAGGATTAAAATCAAGAATCACCTCAAAATTGAGTATAATGTTTCAGGGGAAAATATGGTCATTCAATGAGGTGGAGGACTTTCAAGCATTCTTACTGAAAAAAAACAGAGCTGAATAGAAAAATTGACATTCAAACACAAGAAGCATGAGAAGGTAAACAGGGAAAAGAAATCACAAGGAACTTATCAAAACTGAACTATTTACATGCCTACATGGAAAAATGATCATTGTAACTTATGAAACATTTCTCAGTATGAGGATAATAGTTGAAGGGAATATAAATGTGTGTATATATGTATGTGTGTGTATGTGTGTGTGTATACATACATATATGTCTATATAGGAGGGCATATATTCATATGAATACTTATGTGACTGTGTGTATATGTGCATACAGGTATACAGAGACAGAGGGCACAGGATCAATTCAATAGGAAGGGATGTTATTTAAAAGGTGAAATTTAGATGTGAGAGAAATAATATAATGAGAAGAGATGGGGAGAGACAGAATGGGGTTAATTATCTCATATAGAAGAGGCAAGAGATAACTGTTACAATGGAGAAGAAGAACAGGAAGACAAAAGGGAATGGGACAACCTTACTCTCACTGAATTTGGCTTAGGGAGGGAATGACATACACTCTAAATTGCCTCTTATGCCTTACAGGAGAGTAGGGGGGAAAGGGGATGAGAGAGGGGATGATGGAGGAGAGAAAAGGTTGGGGGGAGGGTAGTTAGAAGCACACACTTTTGTAAAGGAACAGGGACAGAGAAGAGAATAGAACAAGTGGGGGTCAGGATAAGATGTAGGGAAACATAGTCAGTCTTTTACAATATGTCCATTTTGGAGATGTTTTGCATAACTACACATATACGGCCTATATTGAATTGCTTGTCTTCCCAGTGGGGGTGTGTAATGAGGGAGAAAGGGAAAGAATCTGGAATTTAAAACTTTTAAATCAAATGTTTATAAATATTTATTTGTTTGTTTATTATTTACATGCAACTTGGAAATAAGATATACAGGCACTGGGGTAGGGAGCACCATCTCACCTACCAGAAATTCAGAGGAATGATGGGGGAGGATATAGGAGAGAGCAGATTGGGGGAGATGGTATACAGTGGGATTGCTGTTTTTGGGGTGGTGGGTACGGGAAAAACGAGAGAAAATTTGTAACTCAAAATCTTGTGGAAATGAATGATGTAAACTAAAAATAAACAAAAGTTACTAAAAAATATATATTTTTTAAAAGTGAATCTGAATAGATTTTAGAGGGACAGAAGCCATTGGGAGACAGAGTGTGACATATTCCCAGCCCAGGAAAGTGCCCACATAGGTCTGGGCAGGAGGAACACAGAGTGTACAGGGGCTACACCAATGCAGATCTGAGAGCAGACTACAGCAGATTGAGAAGGAGCCTCGGGCAGCAGACTCACCTACCTCAAGAGCAATTTGCAGCCATCTAACCACAGAACAAGGATCAGTTGGAACCGGGTAAGAGAAAGCCCAAGGCCCACAGCAGCAACAGCAGCTTCTCCTAGGACTACTACCCCACAGCCTGGATGTTTAAAAATCATACAGTTGAACTGCGAGGAGTCAGGATGGCAGAATAAACCCTAGCTGTTCTGATTCCCCCTCCCTGACCTAGAAAACCCAGAGATAAATGTCCCACCCAGAGTAAAATCCTGAATTAGTGAAAACAGCCTCAGGTTTCAAAGTCACTGAGGAAGGGGGAAATGAGGCAGTACAGAGTCTGAAGTGAAGGGCGGGAAGCCTCCCAACAAACCCCACCTCAATTTATCAGCAGGAGCTGAGGAAGCCCAAGGGAGTGGAGTCATTAAGCTCTAACAACACAAGCCTAGGTGTGCCTTAGGACCACTAGGGAAATCTGCAGATACCAGCACTGCAAGCCACCAGCTGCTGAGCCTGCCCAAGCTGTAGTAGCCCAAAGAGACAGTGGTGAAACCTGAAGTGGCCAGCCCACTCCTCCCTCACAGGTTACTCTGTGAACATCAGAATAACACAGTGGAAACACTGAGAATCACTGGCCTTAGTCTAGACACTCAGAGGCTACAGCACACAAAGTTAACAACCAAACCCCTACCTCCCAGCCTGAGAAGCATAATACATCTGTACCCCAGAAGCAGATATCCATTCTTTTCAGTACATAGGCAATCACAATGGGCAAGAAGGAAGCTTTGAGATCTAGAACCATACAATCCTTCTATAGTGAGCAAGAACAACCAAATTCAGAGGACAACATGGGCTCTATATTCACACTGGGGACTACAGAAGGAAATATAAAATTATCTCAAGTCCAAAAAGCATTCTTGGAGGAGCTCAAGAAAGATTTTTAAAATAAAATTAGAGAGGTAGAAGATAAATTTAAATCTACAGTGACCAAATTGGAAAAAAAGATCTCACGGAAGAAAACAAATCCTTAAAAAGTAAGATTGGTGACCTGGGACAGGAGGTTCAAAATCTAACTGGAGAAAATACCTCACTAAAAATGAAAACTGAACATATGGAAAAGGAGCTTCAAAAACTAATTGAGGAAAATAATTCACTAAAAATTAGGATCAGTCAAAATGAAGCTAAGGACTCTATGATGCATCAAGAGTCACTAAAACAAAACATAAAGATTGAAAAATTAGAAGAAAGTGCAAAATATCTCACTGGAAAAACAATGGACCTGGAGAACAGATCCAGGAGAGATAACCTAAGAATTATTAGTCTACCATAAAGCTATGATGAAAAAAGATGGACAACATCTTCCAAAGAAAACTGTCCTGAGGTCCTAGAATCAGAGGATAAAATAGTTATCAAAAGAATTCACTGGACCCCTCCTGAAGACATCCCAAATTGAAAACTCCAAGAAACATAGTAGCCAAATTCCAGAGCTACAAGGTCAAGGAGGAAATACTGCAAGCAGCCAAAAAGAAACAATTCAAATATCGTGGAACTACACTTAGGATTACACAGGACCTAGCAGCTTCCACATTAAAAGATTGGAGGGATTGGAATTTGATATTTTGTAAGGCAAAAGAGCTAGGACTGCAACCAAGGATCAACTACCCAGAAAACCTGGGCATAATCTTTCAGGCAAGAAGATGGTCATTTAATGAAATAAAAGACTTCCAGATTTCCCTGATGAAAAAGCCAGAGCTCAATGGAAAATTCAATCTCCATTTCCAAGACTCAATAAAGACATAAAAATGTAAGCAAGGAAAACACACACACACTCACATGCACACATGCACACATACCTATAACTTGGGACTCAATAAGAGGAAACTGTTTACATCCCTATATCAGAAGATGATACCTGTCAATATTGAAATTTCGTATAATTATAACTCATAATGGTAATCAATTTGTTGGATATTGAGGGCTAAGTATGGAAGGTGTGAGCTCTGTCTGGAAGGTGTGAGCCTTGTCTGGAAGGTGTGAATTCCCATGTTGTCTGGAAGGTGTGAATTCCCCTGTTGACATGGAAGAATGCCATTGGCTGAGACACTCCCCTGTTCACTTGGGAGAAGGTCAGTGTTTATAAGCTGGAGAATTTTGGAGAAACAGACAGATTTTGGATTTGGCTTCTCAGTGGCTGACTGAAGACATGAACAGGATGGGACTTTGTTGGTGGCCTGGCTGATCCTTGAGTTCCAGGCAAGAGAAGTCCTGAAAGGTTTGAGGTGTGCTGAATCCGGT
>CM053596.1:106218329-106240186 GCA_028646575.1 Pseudocheirus occidentalis
GACCGCTCTTCTCCTCCCCAGTTAGCAAAATCCACTGACCTTTCTCTTAGCCTTTTTTTCTTCTGGCCTGACAGATGTGGTAACTGTACCTCCAGTGCAGCCGATCTGCTCTCCTATAGCCACGGTTCCCGCCCGATGCCCCAGGGCTTGACCTGGCCGGGGTTACGGCCGCGGGTCCCAGACTGCTGTGAAGAGCCCTGCCTGCTGTGCTGCCTGTAGCAACAGATGAGCTGTCTGTCTTTTGGAGAGTTTTGGAGCTTGAAAATCTGTTTAGTGCCCCATTTTATGAGTTTTTTAGCGTGTTTGTGTGGGAGCTGTGGTGCTTTGCTGCTTCTATGCCGCCATCTTGGCTCCACCCCCCCCAGGGATTATACTTTAAAAGGTGAAGGTGGGAGAGGATTAGAATGAGAGGAGACAATGAGAGACAGAATGTGGTTAATCATCTCATATAGAAGAGGCTAGGAGTAATTGTTACAATGGAGGGGAAGAACAGGAAAGCAAAAGGGAAAGAGTCAACCTTACTCTCATTGAATTTGGCTTAGGGAATGAATGACAAACTCTAAACATGGTATCTTGCCACACAGGAGAGTAGTGGGGATGGGAATGAAAGGTGGGATGACAGAGGGGACAGCAGGATAGGGGGGAGGGTTGCTAGAAGTACGGACTTCTGTAAAGGGACAGGGACAGGGCAGAGAATAGAACATAGGCATAAGAAGGAGGAACACATAAATCAGTCTCTCACAATATGTCCACTGTGGAGATGTTCTGTGTAATTACATATATACAGCCTGTATTGAATTGCTTGTCCTTCCAGTGGGGGTGCGTAATGAGGGAGCAAGGGAAAGAATCTGGAATTCAAAGTTCTATAATCAAATGTTTATATATGTGTGTGTGTGTGTGTGTGTGTGTGTGTGTGTATAATTATTATTAACTACATGCAACTGGGAATTAAGATATACAGGCACTGGGGTAGGGAGACCCATCCTGCCCTACTAAAAAGTCAGAGCAGCAATGGGGAATGACATAGGAGAGAGCAGATTGGGTGAGGGACTATACAGTGGGATTGCTGTTTTGGTGTGGTGAGTATGGGAAAGATGGGGAGAAAATTTGTAGTTCAAAGTCTCATGGAAATGAGTGATGTAAACAAGAAAATAAATAAATAAATTTTAAAAAAGCATCCATGTGATATAATTTCAAATTTTTCCAACCTAACCTTGAACAGTGCCTCCCTATCTTTGGAAAAAAGATTTACATTATTTAATCCTAGAATCTGAAGATTTGAAATACTGAGCAAAAATAGAAGAAAATTAAGAGGACATTTTGGATACTCCTCTCAAAAGACATTTTAGCATAATTTAGAGTTCGTGTTTTTCTACTTCTATAAGACTTGATCTAATGCCTTTCTTCTAGGTAACCTTCCTTGATTAACCTTTAGTACTTCCTGATTACCCTTTTTCAAAAATAGTCCCTCAATAGGTATATGTTTTGTTGGGGTTTTATTAGTTCACATTTGTGTTGAGAGTGAACCTTGAGAATGACTTTGGATGTGAACAGGCAGAAATATCATATAGTTAATTCTGGCTTTAGTGCCTACTATGTGTCAATCACTGTGCCAAGTGTTGGGGATACAAAGAAAGGCAAAAGATAATTCTTATTCTCAAGGATCTCATAGCCTATTGGGGAAGACATGTATTCCCAGACAAGTTAAATGAAGGATAAATTGGAAATAATTAGCAGAGGGAAGACATTCGATTTAAGGTGGATTGGGAAAGGCTTCCTTTAGAAGAGGGTAGCAGCATGGACAAAAGTGGGAGACAGGAATGAGAATGGGCTGTCTGGGGAACAGGGAAGAAAGTGGTATGACTGAAGCTGAGGATTTGTGTAGGGAAGCACATAACTGGAAAAAGTAGCTTTCAGCCAGATTGTGGGCTATCTCAGGGGACAGGTTTTGTATCATAGATGTAGAGCTGGAAGTTTGCTCAGAGGTGCTCTGGTCCAACTCGCTTATTGTATAGAGGAAGAAAGACTTTATATAGTTCTGTAATATTTGCCAAGCACTTGATGAATATTCTCTCATGTGATAACATCCCTGGGAGATAGGTGCTGTTATTGTTCCCATTTCTCAGTTGAGGAAATTGAGACAAACAGAAATTAAGTATGTTCCCAGGGTCATAGAGCTAGAAAGGGCACATAAAGATAAATAAAACACCCTTTGGGGACTGGGTTTGAACTCAGACTTTCCTGACTTCAGTTCTAGTGCTCTATCCACTGTACCACCTAGCTGCCTCATACGGAAGTGACTTGCCCAAAGTTGCACTAGTTTTTAAGCGTAAGAATTAGGATTTGAATTGAAGTCTCCTGATTCCCAAGTTAATGCTCTTTTCACCGTGCTACATTGTCTTTCTTTTTAAAAATTTTTTGCAAGAGGTGAAGGCAGGGCAATTGAGGTTAAGTGACTTGCCCAAGGTCACATGGCTAGTATCTGAGGCTGAATTTGAACTCAGGTCCTCTTGAGTCCAGGGTCTGTGGCCTATTCACTGTGCCACCTAGCTGTCCCTATTGTCTTTCTTGAGTTTAGACTTTATGCCATGAGAGCTATTGGGTGATTCTGAGCAGGGAAATGACATAACAAAAATGGCATTTGAGAAAGATCAGTCTGATAGTGTGCAGGATGGATTAAAGAGTGGATTCTGAAGGCAAAAATGAGTGACTGGGATGCTTTTGGGTATAAGATGATAAGACTGTTAAATGAGGCTGGCTTGTATAGGTAATTCTTGAGGTGAGAGGAAAGAAAGAAATTGGATGATTTTTATATTTTTTGAATGGAAAATATACATAGGCCGAGTCATTTTTATTGGCAAGGCTACCAAAAGAGTTTCAAGTCCCCAGAAGATGAGGGAGATGTTATTTCTCTCTCTCTCTCTCTCTCTCTCTCTCTCTCTCTCTCTCTCTCTCTCTCTCTCTCTTCCTCTCTCTCTCTTTCTCTCTTACTCTCTCTCTCCCTCTCTCTCTCTCTCTCTTTCTCTCCTTCTCTCTTTCTCTCTTACTCTCTCTTTCTTTCTCACTCTCTTTCTCTCTCTCTCTCTTTCTCTCTCTCTCTTTCACTCTCTCTTTCTCTCTTTCTCTCTCACTCTGTCTGTCTGTCTTTCTGTCTCTCTCACACACATACACGATCAATTCAAATGGCGATTTTAGGTCTTATTTGTGTCTTCCATCTCCAAATGACATGTGGAAGTTACAAGTCTTCTGTTTTTCCTCCTCTCTGCCATTCCTACATGTCCCTGTCTCATACATTTAAAATATTGGTTGCTAGACTGAAGAGAAAGTTCCAAAAGGGACCATGTCTGAATTAGTAGCATATCTTCCTCAAATTTTCCAAGATTTGCTAATGTGGAAGTGGTTTCCACTGACTTGTATTTGGTTGTGGTACATGCTATGAGTGAATTTTTGATTATGCAGAAATATGAGGTTCTGATTCATTTTCGATGTTGAGTGTGATGAGTCTAACTCCCTGGCCATCTGTTCAAAGGAGAAACATGTTACATATTTTGATTATTTTATTCTGATCTTAGTCAAGTGGCAACTTTCCATATTGTTGCATCTTAACCTGAGCACATTTAGAAATGGAAGGTAACTTGGCTTGAACAAATGGATGAAGAGGGAGAAAGAAATGCCACATAGTTTAAGTGCTGGCTTCACATGTAGAATTGGAGCCTCCTCCCCAGAATCCCTAACTTTCCTAATTAGGGAAGAAATTGCAAATCCTCTAAACTCACAGAAACACTTAGTGTTCAAGCCTCCTGGGGTTCATTACATAAATGAATCCAAAGCATGGAAACAGCCAGTATCTATTGAATGAAGCCAGAGAAGAACTCATGAACTTGGGATGAATGTGAGAGGGCTGAATATTGGCAAGCAATGACTTTCTGCCATGGGTAGAAGGATATTTTGATGAAAGGAAAGCACCAGGCTGCTCCCCATTGGAGAAGCTGCCAAAGTGCTATTGTTTGTTTTACTGAAGTGTGCTTCTAAAGTTTTCCTGACCACTGGTCTTCTTTGAGGCAGAACTATAATAATGTCCTGAGATTTGGCCCCTAGAAAAATGCTCCCTAGAAAAGCAAATCTTGAGACTTTGAGATCAAGGGTCTTGGTGGCCTCAGTCATTTTGCATTCAGGCATTGAATGATTGAATGATGAAAAATCAGCCCTAGTATATGCAGGTAGTAATATGGTATAGTGGAAAGATAATTGGAATGGAAACCAGGAGCATTGGTTTCTACCATGAATAAGTTATGTGATGCTTGGGTAAGTCACTCCACCTTGGTGGAAGCAGCATTCCACGTGGAGTCTAAAGCCTTGGATTGGAACATTGGCTCTATGATTACTTTATCCTGTTTGGGCTTCAGTTTTCTTACTTGCTAAATGAGTGGATTGAAGTATGGTATGGTGGCTAAATTTTGGGAGCCTGGAAGACTAGAGTTTGAACGCTGGCCCAGACAACTTTGTGACCTGTGTAAGTGACTAATCTTTCTTAGCTCAGATGTCCTTATTTGTAAAACAAAGCGGGTGGACTAGATGGCTTTTGAGGTTTCTTTCTAGCTCTTGATCCTGAAGGTCATTTCCAACTGTGAAATCATAAAGCCTGTCTGAGTTGTATTCTTAGGGGGTTAGACTAGGTATCTTCTGGTTCTAGAAATCTGATATTCTATTATCAGTTGGGGTGGGGGAGCCTTAGGTGGTAGGCATTTTACTTACCTGTGCTTCTGTGAAGCACAAAGGGTATTCCTGCAGACCCTCAAGGGGCTTAATTTAATAAGGTTACGCACTTGTCTGGTCAGCTAATAGAATTGAAGATAACTGCCATTTGATTGATTTTTCTTTCCTTCTAAGTGGCTTATTTTTCATATTGTAAAGTTCCCCAGTCCACTGTCTTCATGGATTTCTCTCTTATTTAGGAGATGGGAATAACTCATTTGGTCCAGCGTCCACTCACCAAATGGTCTTGCTCACTAGAGATCCCACCACTACTGCAGAAGTTGCCAAGTACAGTAACAGCCTCTGTTTGTAAGGAGATAAAAGAATAATCCCCAAATATCTGGGATGCCTGGGAGGCATTGCTGCACACCCAATTGCTTGCTCCTACAGGAATGAGCAGATATGTCAGTTTTGATTAAATGTCACTAGGATTTAGTTTAAGCTGAGTTGTTAGGGGGAAAAAGGAACAAGGAAACCAATCTTACAATTAGTTGCTCATACTTAATGAGTCAGGAGAACACCTGTCATTTTAATTGTCTCTTGCAAGCACAGAGCTTGGCTCTCAGTGTCTGGTCACCCAGAATATTAAAGGATATAAACAACTGCTCTGGTCTCCAGGGAGGAGGTGGGAAGAGGACAGTGCTCACATATCACATCTCTGGCTCGCTGTTGGTCAGAAAGCCCTAATGACCCCAAAGCAGGCAATGGCAGACTTTCCATGCATCCACAGCTCATTCTGGGGCAGGACCTTGTAATGGTATATCTCGTGGGCACTCTATTCTGGTTCCATTGTGACTGGCTATAGTGGAAGTGTAGGGAAATGGGAATCTGAAGCTGCCTCAGGAGAAGCTGCCTAAAGGATGGATGGAACAAACTCCAAGACATTTCTGGAAACCTCATGTAACTGCCCGAGGTGCAGTGGAAACAGTAAGGAGCTTGGAGTCACCAGACCTGAGTTTGAATCCTGGCTCTTCTATTTATCACATGGTGTATATTATTTAACCTCTCTGAGACTTAGTTCCATTATCTGTAAAATAAGAGAGTTGGATTTGATGGTCTCTGAGGTCCTTTCCAGCTTTCAATCTGTGATTCTCTTCTTATTCATGCCTCCTCAACAAAGAGTACAAATGCCCCTTGGAACAATCAGTATGAAATATAACCTCAAATCATTTTAAAGTCATTTTCATTTCGGAGTGGGTGAGGAGAGGAAGACCTCAGGACACTGAGGAACTTTCCCTTGAGAAGAGGTTATCTGGGATTGGGAGCAGTGGTGGTGGTGCTGAGAAAGAAAGCAACCTTCTGGAACTTCCAATTTTAACTAGTCATTCTTGTGTAACCAATCTGGAGGGAAGGAATCTTTCTGGCTTGATAGAGTCAGGGTTATGTCCCTTAAAAGAACAATATTGGCCTATAGAGTATTTTTCATTTGCCCTGGAGGATCGGTGGCTGAGGTGATTTTTTTTTTTAAATAGCTGGGGAGCTGAGTAGAGAGAATTTGGGTTTGCAGCTTCCACTGTGATTGGGAACATGTGCCAAGAGGGCATGAGAGAGAGAAATGGCAGCTGTCTTCAACTCACTGTGTCAGCACTTTGAGAAAGGGTATGGTTGGAGGAGACTAAAACTTGTCAACTTTTTCTTCTGGGAGTTTTGAGAATAACAAAATGCCTCAACTCCTCTTTCCTCACTCTCTTCCCAAGATGGCAGATATTTACTTGAAAGTTTTTTTCTTGTTCTTAAAGTTTATTCATAATTACTGATTTAATTAGTACTTTAAAACTGGCTTACTCCAGATAAAATATGGTCTCTCCTAACTGCCTTAGAGGTATGCTTTACATTGTAAATAGGGGAATGCAAAACAGGGGAACTGTGACTGATCTTGGCATATAGAAGAAAAAAAATTGTGAGCAAATCCAGATAAAAACTCAGGAGCTCAGGAGTAGTAATGGTTAGGGGATAGGGACTGAACCTGTTATTTCATTGATTTAAGTAATTCCTGACAGAGTAAACTCCCTCTACCAATGCAGTCAGCACCTTTTCTGCAATTTGTCTTAGAGAATTGCTTAGAGCACTAATTAGGTCAAGTGACTTGCCCTGGGGGCAATACAATAGAAAAATGGCATTAATTTATTAACTTTTATAAATGACTTAAAGTAGGCAAAGCTGGACCCTGTGTTTTTGCCCTTATGAGGAAGTGAACCAATCACTATTACTGCTTGATAAAAGACTAAGAGGCTATGCTAGCTGGTTGCAATTACCTCTCTACTGTTTCTTCTCTCTGCCTCATTCCTCCCCTTCTTAAAAGAACCCTCCCCTCCTCCAAACTCAATATACATATAGAAAAATCACTCTGTAGGGATGAAATTGAGGGCAGTGACTAGAAAGTGAATAGGTCATACTTTGTGGGAAGTGAAAGGGAGTATCTGGACTTGGCTGATAAAGCCCATATTCCAAAGGTGGGGGGCAGAAGAGAGAATGATTACTGTTCCCTTTCACCTTCAGCCAAACAAACCTCTAATCAAGGGGTTGGCAAACTACTGCCCAAAGGCCTAATCCAGTCCTCTGGTACATTTTAAAATAAAGTTTTATTGTATTCAAAATGTAAAAACAGGCTGTCCAGATTTGGTCCTGGGGTAGTTTGTGGATTCTTGCTCTAAGTCCTTATAGTACATGGTTACATTTGCTACCGAAATGCCTTTAGAATAAATACTGGTGTTATTTTTGTGGTCTTTTTTTGGTTTTTCATTATCAATTACTTGTTTGCTTCAGGGCTGAGTTGGTTCAATTTGATGATATGCTTTTTCCTCATTATTCTTTCTTATTGTCATTTACTAAATGGGATCTTTGCTTGGACAAGTTACCAGCCTGACCGTACACAGTCATGTGATTCAGTGGTACCTTCCACACCAATAACAAATATTTTACTATCTGTTAGAAAATAATCTAGTTTTACCTTTTGTGATGCTGTTTAATACTTACCATGTCCAGTGCCACCCTAATGTTATGCTTAGTTGTTTCTAGATGCTGAAGGATTGGAAGAAATGTTAGCATCCTCCACATTTTGTCTTTTGGGGCAAAGTCCTAATTACCCTTAGTTATCAAGTCTCTGTGTTTGCTTGAGTTTCCAGATGTTTGGACTCTCACTGTTGGTAAGATGATAAATCTGAAGCAAGCCCCTGATAACAATGCTGGGCTTACTAATAGGAAGAAGAGATGGTTGCTCACGCAGGGCACTGTGAAAAAGTTCTCTTCTCACCCAATCTCTCTACTTTCAGATTGGTGGGAGAAATTAAATTCCCAACATTAGAGATTAATTTATTTGATGCAATCTATATGGTAGAGTGGGAAGAACACTGAATTTAGCATCTGAGGATCCTCATTCTAAGTCTAGTTCTGCTGCCTCTGATCTCGGGCAAGTCAATTGACTTATTTATAAAAAAAGGTGATTTTATTATATGATTTTTGAGATCCCTTCTACCTCTTTTTCTATGAATCTTTGCATTGTTCCTAATAATGACAATCCATATTTATATTGTTCTTTAAAGTTAATAAAGCATTTTCCTCACAATAATCATATAAAGTAATATATGTATTACTATATAACATTATATGTTTCATATTTCATATTATATATAATATATATTATGCATGACATAATGAGTCATATATATGATATATTATTAACCCCATTTTACAGCTGAGGGAGCTGAAATCTAGAGCAATTAAATAATTTTCTTCTAGTTATACAGCCAGGAAGAACCTGAGTTGGGTCTTTGGAGTTGGGACATCAATCTACTATCCTTTGCTATCCCTATAGTAGTCCCTTTTTGAAATGCCATTACTAGAAAGGGTCATATGTTAAGCCATTGATATCCTAGCATGACTTAGTTTATCATATTTGCCACTAATGTCACAAGATTCTGAGGGAATGTGACAAGTACATATTAAGGGTGTGTGGGTATGTGTATGTGGTATCAGGAACATCTGGAGCAAGGGATAGTGTAGCTTGAGGAAGGGGCCCACATAACGAACCCTGGAAAGGCCTTGGCCAGAGGAGTTTGCTGGATGCCAGTGTTGGGAAACTGAGGACAGAGAGGTGGGATTGAGAAGGCAGAAGACAAAACTGGTTCCCTCCAGAGTTTTGTAAGGACCATGGCCAGCTCTACCTGACAGTCCTGGATGAGAACTAAACTATCTCTTCCAAATCTGCTAGAGACAGAGACCAGATTCACAGGTGCCTTTGAGTCTGAAGGAAAGCAGTGGGCTTATGTGCTGGGAGGTTGGAGCCAGAGGATTGACAGGCAGGGTATTTCATAAATGAATGAGGTTCAGATTCCTACCTTCTGGCTCTCAAGTTGGAGAGGACTCTGTCAAATAATAGCTTTCCTCCAATTGTACATTTCTCATTCCCTTGTTGAGATATCTGCTTAAAGTCTCTAAATTTTAAAGATTCCTGGTAAAAATGGGTAGTTGGTACCACCAACCTCTTAAACTGCTCAATTCATATTTCAGGTGCTTTGTTAGATGATGGGGAAAATAAAACACAGATGAAAATAGTCCCATTCCTAAGGAGTTTATGTTCTACTGCAGAATGAACTTCAAATTTGTAAACTACTTTACGAGCATTATCTTATTTGAGTCTTACAACAACTTGGTTAGACAGGTGCCATAGTTACAACTGTGTTCATTTAATAGATGAGAAGACAAGCTTAGAGAAACTGGGCAACTTGCCCATGATCATGTAAGTGTTAGAGCTAGAATTTGAACTCAGGTCTTCCTGGGTCCAGCATTCTACCCACTATCATGCTGCCCTACCTATTGCATCTGAGCATAATGCACATTAAGAACCAGATGATTAAATAGTTTAGAAATCCATTATACCAAAACTAGCCACTCTGCTGTTTTCTTGACCTAGATTTACCACACCAGCCCTTTGTAAAATTATGGAGTTGGAAAAGTGTGTGTTTGGTGCCTTTTCCCACATACTCCTTTTCTTCCTTGTGGTCCCCTCCCTGACCCTTGAACACTTAAGGTCCCTTATGCTCTCTTTCTATCAAAACTTGCTTTCAGGAAAGAGACTGAAACTCACCCATACACTCACCTTGGTATAAATGACTGGAAGCACATCATCAAAGTATTTTCAAGAGAGTTTACTTTAGAATAGATCAATACCAAATAAAAGGGAGCAATAAAATATAAAAGCCAGAGTTTCAGGTATCAGGAGCAGGTGAGAGAATTACATATTTGGGGGAGGATGATTACAGGGCCTCTTGAAATCGTACACTGTAGGCTATTGCCTACTCCAGGCATACTTGGCTCACTTATTGAATTTACTCAGCTTCTTTTCCAACTACTTTATGCGGTGACTGAACAGAGTGGAATGTGAATGTCAGGCAGGAAACAGTCCTTGCTGCCAAGTCAGCCTCTGAGGAGGGGAACAAAACTAGAGGAGGTTTCAAGAGACAGCTTGCACAAGGCAAAGTGAGAACTCTAGAGATGGGGAGCAGCATTCTGTTTGGATGGGATGCTGACTTCCAGACCTCCTGCTGGAGCACTGGCAGCTGTCCATTTTAGCAAGTCTTGGCTTTCCTACCCAAAAGGAAGATGTCATGGGACTAGAACCTTTCATTGGTTAGGATTCCTCATCAATAACTGTCCCTTTGGAAAAGTAGTCTTGTATAGTGGATAGAGATTCAGAGGGATCTGTTTTCAAGTATGGTGTCTGGTGGCCTGTCCCTGAGCAAGTCACTTAACCTTTTAGTACTCCAGGAAATTCTCTAAGACTATAAATTGCCCAGCAATTGCTGATATTCATTTGTAGAGGGAGTTACTTAGCTTACTAGTGGGTTTGTGTAATGTCAATAGGATATAATATCTTCCCTGACTGACCATTAATAGGTCTCATCTAGAGCCCATTAAGGGAAGCTTACTTGTAGGAAAACTTTCATACCTTTTGTTAATTCCTAATTAGGCACTGAGTCATAAAGGTTGTGATGCCCTCTGGCTCTAAAAAAGGATATATATACTCTGAGGTTAGCATTTTGCTTTGGGGCTCACTCACTAGGAGAATGTTTCTGTCATTTGATGTGATGATACTCTGGGTGGCCAGTAAGGAGCCCCTTGGCTTTGAAAAACTCAGATGTTGATTATTCTCTCTCTCTGGTAACTGTGCTTGTATTGCCTTGGTCAGACAGTTGGATCTGCCTGTTGATCTGTGCTAATTTCTCAGACAGAAGTCCTGTCCGTTGGTCTTTATTTCTCTGCTTGTATTTTCTCTGAAGTTCATGGTGCTGACTTTTCCCCTGAACTAGTGAATGTAATTAAAAAAGACCTCTTAAACAGCTATCTTTCCTCATAAAGCAGGTCTAAGAACCTGTCCTAGCAGCCAACCTGGGTATACCAGTATGGTTGCTGCTACAGTTTATAACAAACAAACAAACCCAAAACATTATGCCCCTAATGAATGAATGAAAAATATTTAAGCATTTACTAGGTACAAAGCACTATGCTAAACACTGGGGATACAAATATACAGTCCTTGACCTCAAGGAGTTCATATTTTAATAGGGGGAGACAACATATATAGGAGGCTTCAACTACAGGTCAGATGGAAAGAACCTTTGGTCCTTAGGTGCAGTGGTAAAGCATATAATTATACTTCTTTATTTCCATTTCCATTGATAAAACCGTGCTCATTTCTGATGTTGAACCATTTGACAATGTCAGATACTTGTGTGGGGAAAACTTTCTTTTCTGAGACTTCATTAGCTATGGTTGCTGACGACTGCATGGACTGCAGCATTTGCAGTTGCGTATTCACAAGGAATATTACCCTCAATTGTGGCAGTGGGGGCTAGCTTGGAAGTAGGATAAATAGACTGAGTAGAATCTGTAATTCTTGGGGCCCTTGGATTCTGGGTCCTGGGCTGTTTCTCTGTAGTGATCAAAAATGGTAGCTTTTGACTCTCCTGGAACATCCCACCTCCTGTTTCACTCCCAGGAAGTTTTACTGCTTTAGCTGCATTGACTTACCTATGTGTTGGTAGCAGTTAGTTGCCAGTTGTTATTGGTGGTTGTGATGGTGGATCCCTTCTCCACAGGATTGTCTCCCTTGTATGATGACTATGGGGCCAGACGGACAGCAGGGCTAGTGGTCTGAAAGATATTCTTGGGTTTGAGCACCTATTGATAACAGTAGAAGAGAGTGAAAAGGGATCCTGAAGGTTTGGACATGCAGTTTTTCTAGGTTGTAGATTCTTTTTTGTTGTAAGAACACTGATGGTGTGGAGTGGTCTATGGACTAGATGTCTCAGGAAGCATGAATTGAACTTATTCTCCTATAACTCACAGACGTATAGTTTATGGCTTATGCTGGGGGCTGTTCCCCCTTGCACAAGTTTAGACCGTGGACTAGATTAACTTTGTATAAATTTTAGAGCCGTCACCTCTTGGCTATTCAAGGTCATTAGCTTGGTTTGAACAAAATAGAATAAAGCAGACTCTACTTGAGTTGGATTTAATTTTATTGCCTCTCTGCCTTTTAAATAAAGAACAGTAAAAGTGCTTAAATCCTAAAATCTCAAATTACTTTTTAATGAGATCCTTGTTTTGTCGATTTGGCCATCAGTTTATTTACTTAGTGATTAAAAACAAAACAAAACAAAAAAAACAAACCAAAGCTTAAGTTAATGGTAAATTTGCATTTGCATTACAAATGAAAGCCTACTGAAACTGTTTTGCTAAATTATAAAAAATAATTTAAACTGAATTTAACAATAACCAGCAGAAACATTTTGGTATTCAAAGAACAAGTAAAAGAATTATAAAAGAAACTGTGAACGTCTGTTTGTTTTTAAAGTATGTATTACATTTAGCAAGGTAGTAACCAAATCACTCTATTTGTTTAAGACCCTTTCTGTACTCTTTTTTTTTATTCTGTGCATTTAAGAATGTTTTATTGATACTCTTTTAAAATTTTTATTGTAGCTCACTAACTCCCCTCCATAATTTGTCCAGCCCTTCCTCCACTCACCGACTCTGTATCTCCCCCTTCTAATAAATATATATAGTTAAAAAAACAGAGTAAACCCATTAGTCATGTCATTCTGTGTCTCTAATCCATTTTCTTTCTACCCTTAGTTCTCTGAAATCACGATTAGTCACTTCTTTGATCAGAGTTCAGATAACTTTCAAAGCTTTTTGCCTTTAACATTATTGGAGTCATAGTGTAAATGTTCATCTGGTTCTGTTCATTTCACTATTCACATGCGTCCTCCCATGTTTCTCTGAATTGATCATGTTTGCCATGTCTTTTGGGGCATTAATATTCCATTTTATTTACGTACCATAATTTGTCCAGCCCTTCCCCAAATAATGAGCACTTATTTTGTTTCCAGTTTTTTCTTACAAAAAAAGTACTTTTATACATATTCTATGCATAAACTATACATATACATGATGTATCTGTATAGACATACATTTAAAACACACACACATATAATAATATACATATACACACATTGTTTTACATATGGAACCTTTTCTTCCTTGACCTCATTTAGGCATCCTCTTAATAGTGGTATTATATTATATTAGTATATATGATATGTAATAGTGGTATTATATTAATACATAATATGTAATGCTAATATGATATTACATTAGTATATGTAATATATAATAATAGTATCATGTTATTTTAGTATATATAGTAGTGTTTATAGCTGACTATAAACAGTTTAGTTACTTTTTGAGTTTAATTCCCAATTGTTTTCCAGAAAGATTGAACTAGTTCCCATCTCTGGCAGTGGTGTATTACTGTGCCTGTCCTCCCACATTACTTCCAATGATGACTGTTTCCCATTTTGTCATCTTTGCCAACTTGATGAATGGAATCTCAGAGGTGGTGAGGCAGAATTTAAGAGTTGTTTGAATTTGCATTGTTATCATCAGTGTTTTGAAACAGCTTTTTTTGGTTTGCTTGGTTATTGATAGTTTGCATTTTTTCATATGAGAACTGCTCATTCATATAATTTGACCCCTTATTTGTTAGGGAACGATCCTTGTTTTTATATATGTGCACAAATTCCTTGTATATCTTGTATGTCATATCTTTATCAGAAAAATTTGCTGCAAAGATTTCCTGCAATTGTTGCCATTCTAATTGTTACAGCATTCATTTTGTTTTTGCAGAAGCCTTTATAATTTTACTTAATTGAAATGGTCCATTTATTCTCTCTGATTACCTTTATCCATTTCATAAAGAATTCTCCCCCTAGTCATAATTATTTCTTTTATCTTCTAATTTTTGATGATATGACCTTTACAATTGTGGTCTCATATCTGTTGGGAGTTTATTGTGGTATATGGCACAAGATGTTGGTTTTAACCTAATTGTTACCAGATGGCTTTCCCATTTTCCTAGGATTCTTTGTTAAATAGGTAGTCCTTATCCCAATAGTTGGTATCCTATGGTTTATCAGACTCTATGGTACTATGCTCAATTGCTTTTGGGTTCTGTTTACCTAATTTGTTCCATTAATCAACTTTTCTATTTTTTTCTAATGATTCCCAGCTTGGTTTGAAAATTACTGCTTTGTATATAGTTTGAAATCTGTTATGGCTAGACTCCTTTCATTTCTACTTTTTTGTATTATTTCTCTTTAGATTTTATCTTCCCAGATGTATTTTATTATTATTTATCTAATTCAATAAAATAATATCTTGGTAGTTTGATTAGTATGACATTAAATATATGAATCAATTTAGGCAGTACTATTATTTTCATAAGATGATATTTTATAATTACATAGCCTAAGTGTAAATAATTGAATATTGCACTAATCTTTATTTCTGTAAAGAGTTTTATAAGTGCATTCACATATGTTCTAAGTGCATATTGTTGGATGGATTCATAGATATTTTATATATTTTGTAGTTATCTTGAACTGAATTTTTTTCTGTCTCCTCTTGGGTTTTCTAAGTAACATTCAGGGAGGTTAATGATTTCTATGGGGTTTATTTTTTGTATTGCTACTTAATTGAAATTTTCAATTAATTATTTATTTGAGTCTCTAGATCCTCTAAGTAAATCATTATATTATCTGTAAGTAGTAATAATTTTGTTTCTTCATTGGCTATGCTTATTCCTTCAATTTTCCCCCTTGTCTCATTTCTATAGCCAGTACTTCTAGAATTATATTAAATAACATTGTGGACAATGGACATTCTTGCTTTATCCCATATCTTAGTGAAATAACTTTTAGTATTTCTGCATTGCAGATAATACTAGTTTTTCGTTTTAGATACTGTTTACCATATTAAGGAAAAGTCTATAGTTATTTTTGTGTTTTCTAATGTTGTTTTAGATGAATGTTGTATTTAGTTGAAACATTTTTGCATTTATTGATATTACCTAACTTGTAAAAGCTTGCACCTGTGTCCTTCTTGGTATACTAGGTGTACCTATTGGCTTCTTCATTTACTGAATAGATATTTGGTGAAAGTATAAGGGATGAATGAATTCTATCCTTATCACAATGAACAAGATGCTCTATCCTGATATCTTTATCAGGTTGAATTATAGAATCAAATAATCAACCATTAGATATGATATGTAAACAAGATACCTATACCCTGAGGTAACAAAATTGGTACTTAATCCAGAACAGAATTAATCTGGTCTCTGGGAGCTTTAACTAGCAGAGAAATTCCATCAGTACCTGGAATCCATTAAGGTATAATCTAGTGGTAGAAGATTTCAGCATGGAAGTTGGGAATTCTAGTTCAAGCAAAGTGCCCAAAAGTAAACCCATAGTATATATATTTAGAAGAATGGCTTGAATTTTTGTTGCTAGAAACAAGACTCATGATGAGCATATGTTTAGTGATGAGACAGCATGTAACTTTTGTAAGGGCTCAGGGAGATGCAATTGGCCTAGGCATGTTAGATGTCATCATGTTAAGAAAGCAGATAATTAGCTTGACAATAATGGCACCTCCCTTGTGAAGTAGTAGATTTTTGGAGCACTCACAGAGTCCAACAGACATCTTTTTAGACCCCCCTCTCTCTTTCCAAGGGTCAGACTGAGTGTTCATTTAGGAGTTGGGATAGATGACCTTTGAGGTCCTTTCCAGGTTTAAGACTACAATTCTGTATGTGTATATAAGTCACCTCTACCAATATGTTAAGATTGATCTTTGTGCAGGATAGTGCTTCAGAGAGACCTGTTGAGAGTCAGGGACATGTAATAAATAGTTACCAAGAGTCACAGATATCAGCTAAAGAAGGGAGAGTTTGTGGGAACCACAGAGTAGTGCAGATATAGAATTCAGAAAACAGAAGCTAGGTCAACTACTATTTGAGACCGTGAAGAAGGGAGAGGAAGGGAAGAAAACTGAAGTTAAGGAATGGGCTGGGCTTATTAACTGGAATACATAAATATCTAGCCTGGGTTCCTTAGGAAGCAGGACACTGGAAAGGGGAGATAGCATGCAGAGGTCAAAACCAGAATCAGGGCTTAAGTTTAGGGTGCAAGCCAAGGTCTGAAACCCAGTTGATTCATGTCAGTTTTCAGGAGTAGAGCCAAATATAACTTTGGTAAAAGTGATTCAACAAGGATAGGTCTGTATTATTCATTCATTCATTCATTCATTCATTTATTCATTCATTCATTTATTTATTCGTTCATTCATTCATTTATTTGTTCATTTATTTATTTATTCATTCATTCATTCACTTATTTATTCATTCATTCACCCATCCATTCATCTATCTATTTATTTATTCATCTATCTATCTATTTATTTACTTATTTATTCATTCATTTATTCATTCATTCATTTGTTTGTTTGTTTGTTCATATTCATCTCCTTTTGAGGGCATAGGCATGTGCTTCATTTCTACACAACTGGCCATTGGATTTGTCTAGTCTGTACTAACAGGGATCTTTGATCCAGGGAATTCTGTTGGCTCCTGACAACGTGGAGAAAGAAGACACATGTGGTATTCTCAGAACATCACAAAATTCATCAGGGATGATCAGGGCTTATGGTAGGAGTTTGTGAGGGGAAGGAAGAGAAGAAGGATGTGGGATAGAAGGAAAAAACACAGACCTGATGGTCTTTGCTCAAATGTGAACCCAAGAGATAGATGATCAACAAGTAATGTATACCCAACACTAGTAAGGAGGATAGAAAAAGTCTCTACAATTTGACCTTCATAAAATAACTAGGGAGCATTATAAATCAGGAAATATCCATGTATAAAGCTATCCACAGCAGAAAACCAAAGTGGATTAATGTTTAATTCAATAACAAGCTTTAATTATGTGGTGAGCACTACACTTGATGGTGGGGATAAAAAGACAAAATTCAAAAACATCCCTGTCATCCTTGTTAAAAGCTTACATTTTGCTGGGTAAATCCTACACACACTGATCAGCAAGCATAAAATATCCATACAATGAATGAATGAATGAATGAATGAATGAGTGAATGAATGAGTGAATGAGTAAATAGGACAATGGACTATAAGTCAGGAAGATTTGGTTTCAAATCCTTACTCAGATACTAGCTATGTGAGTTTGGTTGAGTCACTTAATTTTACTGTGCCTCACTTCCTTACTTATAAAATGAGGAGGTGAAACACTATGGCTTCTAGGTTTCTTTCCAGCTCTAAACCTATGATGTTAATATTCTGTGAATATTTTTTTATTGATGGGGGGAACTCTAATGGCAGGAAGAATCAAGAAAAGAATCTTGGAGAAGGTGGCAATGGAGCTTGCCTAGATTACTTTATATGGCTGGTTGAGTAGTCTGTTCATTTAGTCCATCAGTATGTTTGTCTTGGACACGTCCATCAGTACATTTGTCTTGGACAGTGAGTTGGCCTTAGAATGAACTTGAAGCAGGAGAACCTGCTGGATTCGCATGTAGGAAAATGTATGTTTTCAATGATGCAAAGCTGTTCTCTCATGCAAAGGTTCATTTTTTTTCTCACTAATATTCTTGTGGTGGCAATGATGCTGCAAATTGTGGAATATCATAATCTCCAAAGAATGAAAGCTGAAGGTGGCCCAAAGGAAAACATGAAGCTACATGGTAAGTGCATGTAATTATGAGAATTTTACTGAAGATGATTTTCCCATGACAAGTGACATGAAAGACATAATTAAATACAAGTATAATTGGAGAAGCTGATACAGCAAGGATGAAAGGTGACAGATAGACAGGCCAACTGCTGGACTGGTACTCCCATGCTATTAAAAGTACCATAGGGTTGTCATTGTGCTGGATAGACCTTCTATGGAGAACTTTTGTAAAGACAAACAGGGGACCTGCAAAGCATAAGAAGTCACAAGTAGGTTGTGAACAGCATCAATCATAACAACATCAGTGAGATCATGGATTCATAGGAGCAAAGAACCAAATGATAGATTGTATATATTATATATTAGAGGACTGTAATTCTATAAGAATTTTTAGAAAAGAAAACTCAACATGGATAGAGAATGAGGTGGAATCTACAATCCTTTCCAGCTGTGAGTTGTTCCAAAGAAAGGATGCCTGGCTTGATATTCATCCTTACCAACCAGAATATGGAGCTGGAGCAGGGCTGGAGGTCACATGTGGCCTCCTAGGTCCTTGGTTGCAACCTTTTGATGGAGTCCAAGTTTCATAGAGCAAATCCTTTCATTAAGGGGATTTGTTCTGTGAAGTTTGGATTCAAAGGACCACACTTGAGGACCTAGAGGGTCAAATATAGCCTCAAGGTCACAGGTTCCCCACCCCTGACTAGGGGATTCTGACTCCAAGCCAGTGGCCTCACTACTATATCATGTCACCACTTGTTTTCAAGATTTCCAAAGGGTATTTCAAGATATCAAAGTGCAAGCAGAGGCAGTTTACTGGCATCCTGAAATCAGTCGGATGGGAAGAACACATTTAAAGCAATTAAAATCTGTGGAATAACAATCTTTTAATTATTTAGCTTTGGAATTGTGAACTAGACCATAAGAGATTTGGAAAGTACCCTAACAAAAATTCCTTTAGGTTATAATAGTAATAAAATTACTTAAATCAAAATTCATAAAATATTAATAAAACACATGGCCTATCACCCTAAAGCAGCTATAGAAAGAGAAACACACCCTCAGCAAAAATGAGGATGAAAGGTGATAGGCATTTTTAGGGCAGCTAATGAACAGGTCAAAAACCTACAGAAATAATTTTGGAAAAAGCAAGTTTCCCTTTACCAAGCAGTAGTAAATAATAACGATGATGATGATGATGATGATATTTATTTATATAGCATTTATATAGTAATCTACTACATGCCAGTGCTGGAGTAAGCACTTTACAAATATTTTATTTCATCCATACAACAATCTGGGGAGGTAGGTGCTATTATGATCTCTGTTTTACAGGTGAGAAAACTGATGCAAACAGAGGTTAAATGACTTGTCCAGAGCCCAAGTAGCTAGCATATATTTTAGGCTGAATTTGAACCCAAGTCTCAGGTCTTGAGCTCAGACTAATAATACCCACTCTATACACTATGCCATCTCGCTGCCTCAAGGATGAGAATAGCTACACACCATTGGATTTTTTATTTGTAATTGAAAGGGGTTTCTCTCCAGATGGATCCCATGAAATAACTGAGATCAAATAATGGAATCCAAAGGTCCCCCATAGGCAACATGTGCCTGTTTGTTGTTTAGTTGGGTCTAACTTTTTGTGTCCCCGTTTGGGGTTTTCTTGGCCAAGATTTTAGAGTGATTTGCCATTTCCAACTCCAGGTTAAGTGACTGACCCCTGGTCACACAGCTGGTAAATGTCTGAGGCTGGATTTGAACTCAAATTCTCCTGCTTTCAAGGCTGGGTCCTCTATCCACTGTGCCACCTAGCTGCCACATGTGCATAAATTCTGCCAACAAAAAGTTGATAAAGAACCATCAAACAAATGACCCTCATGAAGATTTGATTTTGTTTGTGGAAATGGAGAGATTTTTAGTGGCGAATTAGGACCAGGCAGTTACCACCAAAAATTAGAGGCAAGACTGGGCATGGCAGGTGTGAGGGATAGTGAAGAGACTGGACTAGTTGGAGAAACAGTTACATATGGAAGAGTCACAGACCAATAGGTGGTTATTGGGGTTAAAGGTCCCTTGTCTTCTGGGAGGCAGGAACCAATGACAATTAGTGAATCTGCATTAGCCAGCTTTTTCGGTTATTCTGTGCCAAGCAGGCTTGAAAAGAACAACACAGGTACTGAGAGATAAGTGAAGGCGACTGTTTCCCACACTTCAAGTGGAAACTGTGTTTTGCAGAAGTGTATTAACATTTTGAGCTTGTTCAGGCAATTAAGCTGAAACACCTGGTTTTGCAGTAACTCTCATTTTCTGTGCTGAAGGGTTCTTGAAATTCCCATGTTTGGTGGATCACTCTGATGGTTGGTCACCAGCTGTCATGTTGGCAACATGCCTAGCAATTGATTGCAATTTCCTAGAGGCATTTTGGCAAAGCCCCCAGCAGAAGCGGGGAGCAGGTGACCGCTGATGCTTTGGATTCCATGTGGAGAACAACCCCAGCAATAGCAAGGAGCTGAGGTTCAAGCCTGTGGATGGAATGATGGAGTTGAGAAATGGTGGAGAGGTTATTTGTAGAGACCCTCTGGGCTGCAACATCTGTGCCCAATTAATCTGTGCCAAAAGTGGGAGCATGACTCCATGGGAAGAAGGGTGTGTATGAGACTAAAACTTCCTTGTTCTCTTGGTAGACAGTATGGTGGAGCAGAAAGCACATTGGACTTGGGATCTGGAATGTTTGGGTTCAGATCCAGCCCCAGATGTGTAAACCTGGGTTAATCACTTAACATCTCAGTTCCCTCATCTATAAAACAGGGGATAATATCTGTAGTCCTTAATTCATTAAGTTGTTATGAAGGTCAAATGAGATAATGTATTTAAAGAGCTATATAAATATGAATTATTTTATTGCATTAATTGGTATTCTTTGTCACATGACTCACTTGTCACATTGACTTATTTGATACCCCAGCGAGGCCAACAGGGTAAATTTACCATTTCATTTTGTACCAAGGTGGTATAGGAGATAGAGTGTTGTATTACTGCCTCCTAGGATTGTTAAAAGAATCGAATGAGACAATACATGTAAAGCACTTTGCAAATCTTTTTTAATGAATTATTTTATTTATTTTCTTGTTTACATCATTCATTTCCATGAGATTTTGAGTTACAAATTTTCTCCCCATCTTTCCCCTACCCACAACCTCAAAACAGCAATCCCACTGTAAAGCCCTTCCAACAATCTGCTCTCTCCTATGTCCTCTTCCATTGCCCCTCTAACTTTCTGGTAGGGCAGGATGGGTCTCCCTACCCCAGGGCCTGTATATCTTAATTCCCAGTTGCATGTAGTTAATAATAATTATATATATTTTAACATTTGATTGTAGAACTTTAAATTCTAGATTCTTTTGGTCCCTCCTTCATCATCTACCCCCACTGGAAGGACAAGCAATTCTATACAGGTTGTACACGTGTAATTACACAGAACATCTCCACAGTGGGCATATTGTGAGAGACTAATTATGTGTCCGTCCTTCCTATCCTGCCCCTCGCCCCCCTTGTTCTATTCTCTACCCTGTCCCTGTCCCTTTACTGAAGTGTGTACTACCAGTAACCCTCTCCCCCTTCTTACCATCCCCTCTGTCATCCCTCCTCTTATCCCCCTCCCCCCCCATACTCTCCTGTGTGGTAAGATACCCAGTTTAGAGTTTATGTCATTCCTTCCCTAGGCCAAATTCAATGAGAGTAAAGTTGACTCTTTCCCTTTTGCCTCCCTGTTCTTCCCCTCCATTGTAACAGTTATATCTTGTCTCTTCTGTATGAGAAGATTAACCCCATTCTGTCTCTCCCTGTCTCCTCTCATTCTAATCCTCTCCCACCTCTGAATTTCACCTTTTAAAGTATCGTCCCTTCCTATTCAATTGATCCTGTGCCCTCTATGTACACATATATACACATACTCAGATATGTGTGCATACGCATATATAAACCCTCCTACATAGACATATGTGTATGTGT
>CM053596.1:106240686-106258647 GCA_028646575.1 Pseudocheirus occidentalis
TACTCAGTTTTGCTGGGCAGGTGATTCGTGGTTTTAATCCTTCAATCCCTCAGTGTAGAAGCTGCCAGATCCTGGGTTATCCTAATTGTGTTTCCACAGTATTCAAATTGTTTCCTTTTGGCAGCCTGTAATATTTTCTCCTTGATCTGGGGATTCTGGAACCTGGCTATAACATTCCTAGGGGTTTTCTTTGGGGGATCTTTTTCAAGAGCTGATCAGTGAATTCTTTCAAGTTCTATTTTTCCCTCTGGTTCTAAAATATTAGGGCAATTTTCCTTGAGAATTTCTTAAAGGATGCTTTCTAAGTTCTTTTTTTGTTCATGGCTTTCAGGTAGTCCAATAATTTTTAAATTGTCTCTCCTGGATCTATTTTCCAGGCCAGTGGTTTTTCAAGGAGATATTTCACATTGCCTTCTATTTTTTCATTTGTTTGTATCTGTTTAGTAGTATCTTGATTTCTCATGAAGTCATTTGCTTCCACGTGCTTCACTCTAATTTTAAAGGAATTATTCTCTTCATAAAGCTTTTAAGATTCTTTTTCCATCTGGCAAATTTGACTTTTTAAGGCATTCTTCTCCTCATTGGCTTTTTGGTCTCTTTTGCCATTTGAGTTAAGCTATTTTTTAAGGTGTTATTTCCTTCAGTCAGGTTGTTGACTCTCTTTTCATGATTTGTTTTGCAACATTCTCCTTTCTCTTCCCAATTTTTCCTCCACTTCTCTTGTTTGGTTTTCAAAATCCTTCTTAAGCTGATCTATGGCTTGTAGGCAGTCTTCATGTTTCTTGGAAGCTTTTGGTGTGGGAGTTCTAACTATGCTATCTTCCTCTCAATCCATGCTTTGATCCATTTTGTCCCCAAAAAAAAGATTCTAGAGTTCGGTTGCTGTTCTTACTTAGCTTCCTTTGCCTGATCATGTTGCCAGTGAATTACTTGACTTTTTAGCTCTGTAGAACTCTCTTTCCAGGGGGGAAAGCTCTGTCCCAAATCACTGGGGTTTTCGCAGCTGCTGTAGCTATTAGGAGGCTGCTACAGCCCTCACCAGCTTTGGGTCACTAAAAACACACCCTAGTACCACCACCCAAGACTACAATCTAGATCCAGGCCGCTCAACATAAGAGCACTTAGCATCTGAACTATCACTTGGCACCCCCTGCAGTATGCAGGCCAGTAGCTCTGGAGCAGCCACGTGAGAGTGGCTGCAGGGCCACCACTTCTGCCACATCCTTGCCCTGGAGGCAGTTTGGCCAGACTGCTTTTCTCCCCCAAATTTAGCTGAGTTCCATTGACCTTTCACTTAGTCCTTGTTTCTTATGGCTTGATAATTCTAGAAACTGCCACAGCTGCTGCTGATCCACTCTCCTGCATGCTCCAGCTGCAACTGGTCCTGGCCACTCCAGGGCCAAGCCATGGTTTCAGGCTGGGCTGGTTTTGGCTCCCAGTATGCTGTGAAGAGCCCTTTCTGCTGAGCTGCCTTCAGCAGATGTGTTTTTCTGTATTTTTGTGTGAGTTTTGGAGCCCTAAAACTTGTTTAGAGTCGTATTTTATGGGTATTTGAGGTGGCTATGTGTGAGCTGCAAAGCCTTGCTGCTTCTACACCACCAACTTGGCTCTGCCCCCCCTCACTTGGATACTTTAGCTTTCTTAGACTAGACCATCAGCACAAAGTCAAAGATTGATTCCATGAAGCCACCATTTATGGCATCCTCTGTGAGATCTGTACCTATTTGTGCTCTGGAAAGAACCTCTGAAACTACTATGAATGGTCACCAAAAAGGAAAATTTAGTTATTTCAGTTTAATCTAATGCAACAAACATTTATTAAGTACTCCTGTGACTTGCCCCACGTCACACAGCTAGTAAATGTCTGAGGTTGGATTTAAATTCAGGTCTTCCTGACTCTAGGCCCAGAATTCTATCCACTGAGCTGCCTCAGTTAGATTACAGAGAGTCTTGCATATCAATCTAAGGACTTAGTAATTTATCCTAGAGGCAACAGGGAGCCAGTGAACATTTTTGAGTTGTGGAATGACGTGATAAGACCTGTGTTTTAGGAGACTGATTTTGGCATTGGTGTGAAGGATAGATAGAAGTAGGAGAAATTGGTGATAGGGAAATCAGTTAGGAGGCTTACATAATCATATAGGTGAAAGAGTCTGATATGGGGCAGAAAGATGGTAGTGGCTGTGTTGTATATAGAGAGGAGTAACCAGATTTAGGAAATCAGGAAAAAGTAGAATTAATAGTACTTGACTACTGATTCGATGTAGCAGGTGAGGGCAAGAGAAGAATGAAAGATGATTTGCCCAAGATGAAGGTAATAGGGCCAGCTTTCAAACCCAAATACACTAACTAAGAATCTAGTATTCTTTCCATTACACTATGTAGCCACAGAACCAGGTATATTGATTTTTAAACTATCTTCATAAAGCTTATAGGAAAAGCCGCAAAAGTTAATCAGTTCATTAGAGGAGAGTATAGAGGAAGAAGGCAAGGACAGGGTCTCAGAGAGTATCCAAATTTTAGTTGTTGAAGTGTATGTGGTTTGTCCTTCATTCTCAAAGAAGACCATGACATTAGAAAGCTGATACCACAATGTGCAGATAAATTGGTTTAAGTGAGGGAAGACTGTGCAAAGTTACCAACCTCACTTTCTCCTCCAGAGACATCTGTGTCCAGTGGCAAGATATAGATCAGGATGACTAGAGATGGCCCAGCAGTTGTTGGGGTTAAAGTGTTCTTAAAGGTAGATAAAACAATGAAGACCAAAGAGGAGTTAATAAAAAAAGTAAGATATCTAGGAGGAAATGGTACCATAGAATTCAAGAGAGGGGAGAAGACCAAAAAGGAGAAGGCAGTCAACAGTATCAAAGACTGGGAGGAAAGACTAAGGAAAGGCCATTGGATTTGACCATTGAGAGGTCACAGGGTACCTTGGGAAAGCAATTTCAACAGAGTACTAAAACAAAACCCAATCTTATGGAAATGAGTGAGTAGGTGCTAAGGAAATGGAGTCAATTGTCTACTGGAAGTTAAAAGTCATAGGATTACAGGGTATGATGTTTAAAAAGTTTCAGAGACATAATTTCTGGTTAATTAATCATTTTATTAATAATGCTGGTATATTACAAACGAAAAGTCAATGGTACTTTGAAATGCCAAAGACAATTCATAGTGGTGGTCTCAGAGTTTATATGAAGAACTGGAAGAGTTGGTGTTCCTGAGGGTGGCAATCAATTCTGATTGTCTAACAAGTAATGAGAGAGAATGAATATTTCCAAGAGAAGTGGGCCTGTTCTAATGAGGAGCTGGGGGAATGTAACTTCAATTATATCATGTATTTCTAAATTGTCCAATTTAGATTAAATTCCTTGTAAAGTTGGGTGGGGCCTGAATGAGATTAAGGGGAAAGTCAATTCAATCTCATTATCAGCAATATCCTTCTGAGACTTAACTACCTAGAGGCTTCTGGGGGAAAAAATCCTAGTCTTGATTCAATAATTGGTTATTAATATGTGCCAGTGTTGTGGTTTGGGAGGCTGGGAACCCCAAAAGGCAAGGGTACATGGGGTCTGCCTCAAAATAATTAGACCACTCAAGCCTTCTTCCAGTCAAACTAGTGAGGTTTATTTGTGATGCCAAAAGAAGCAAGCTAGATTCTAAATGAATCTGCTATTGTACCTACAATAGGAATGGGCAGAGTTCCTAGTGAGTCTGCAAATTTGATGAAGATGGGACTCTCATTCAAAAAAAGACTGTGAGAAGATTTGGTTGAGATTAAGGAGCAGTAAATAGTCTGGAGGGCCCAGGTGCAACCATGAAGGGCTCTAGATGAGATTAAGGAGCATCAAGTAAACTTATTAAGTAATCAAGGTGGACCAGATGCCTAGGGCTGAGACAACAGGGAGTGAGTTACTGAAATGCATGGGAAAAATCAGGGTCCAGGAGAAATAATCATTTTTCTCAAGGGTGATAGATTTAGATTAGAAGGGAACTGAATATCATCCAGTTCAAACCATTCATTTTATAGCTGAGGTAACTGGGGTCCAGAGAGTTTAAGACAGCAACTTGCCCAGAATCACATAACTAAGACAGTAAGTGTCTGAGACCAAAGGAACTCTTATAGCCAAGAATATGGAAAAAAAAATCATTATTCATAGATGTTTAGTAGAGTGAGGGGTAACAGAATGGAGAAAAGGTGTGATTTTTGTTTTGTTTTGTTATAATATGGGAAAGACCTAAGAATGTTTGTAGGCAATGGGAAACAAGTCAGTAGAGAGCAACTGAAAAGGAGGGAGGAAGAAAGATAAAATCCTGGAGGAAGCAGGAAGGGGTGAGGATCCGGGGTACAAGTGGAGAACTTAAACTTGGCACAGGTAGCAAGTTACCTCATCTTCTGAGATGGAGAAGATAAGTGAAAATAAATAGGTTTTGAGACACAGGGAAGGATAGAGGGAACACATAACAGATGGCCACAGTCAGAGTTAGCGGAAAAAAAGATCCAAAGTACCTCCCATGTTGGCCTCTCCATCAATGTAAAACTTCATGTTTTCAAGTCCATTTCCCAGAAATTAACTTAGATATTTTGATTTAAACGATGATAAACTTGTGGGTGTAAGAGAAGAAATTGATATTTTAACACAACTCATTAGAGTGTCTTTATTAACTCCAGAAATAGAAAGTGGATATAAAATAAAAAGATTAGTTCAAAATCAACCTAGAGCTGCTGAGGGCATCTGCAATTCCAGGCACATTAATTGCTAGGTAGGCTCATTCCTGATTAAATAAGAAATCGCAAATACCATTAGACAATTGTGATTAAACGTGTGTCAGTCTAATTGAATGTGTGGTTTATTGCCTTCCTCTCAGAGTGTAGGTCACCTTCCTGTTTTGTAAATTTGGAAAGGGCAAATCTATGAGGTGACAACACACACAGCCATTATTCCTGAGGCAGCCCTGCAAATCTTCTGAGTTGTATCTTAAAATATAGCTGTATTTGCAGGATGGGAAGGAACTCTCTGTACAATTGGGAACTTGAGATGATGGAAATAAATCCCACTTAATGTCACTGCTGTGCACTTGTCCCTCTCATCTCATTACCTGGCTTCTCTTTTACTGGTTACAGAACCCCTTACAGTCTATGTCCTCATGCTCTGGGTATGGCCACAAGGGTCAAGGGGATTTGTGTATCTACTTTGTTCCAAGAAGCCCTGAGTCACTGTTGGGAGCTTAGAGACCTGAATTACCTTTGGTCTTCTTCCTTCATCAGAGCTAATAAATTGCTTTAGATCGAGCAGTCCCCTAAGGTTTCTTCTCCTTCATTTCTTATAGATCCACCTACAGAATAAACTGTATAATTCCCTTGACTAATGTTCACAGCCCACTCATGCTGAGGTCTATAGATTTGTTTCCAGGTTCTCTAGCTTAGATTGAGACACAAGCATCTGAGCAACAAATATCTCAGCTGTATATGCTCCTACTACCCATAGAGGACCCTGCTGCTTCATGGATCATGACCCTTCTGCAGCCATTCCCCTGGGTTGCCTGAGGGATTCTTGAACCTCTACCTGTGGTAGTAAATGGATTACATCAGTACAAAGACCATGGACATCTTAGGGAGAGAGTTTGTGAAGTAGGTCTTTTGGTCTCTGCCCTTGTTGCCTTGAAGTGCTACAGTGAACAGAGCAGTGACTTTAGAGTCAGGAAGACTCATCTTCATGAGTTCAAACTTGGCCTCAGACACTTACTAGCTGCTTGACCCTGGGCAAGTCACCTCACCCTGTTTGCCTCACTTACTCATCAGTAAAATGAGCTGGAGAAGGAAATGGCAAACCACTCCAGTGTCTTTGCCAAGAAAACCCCAAATGGGGTCACAGACAGTTGGACATAACTGAAAAACAACAATAATAACTTCTTGCTATGTCCCCTTCTATATTTTGCTCCCAAACACTCAATGCCACCCCATCTACTGCCTCTATTTCCAGAAACCCAGAAACCCATGCTAGGCATTTGAAGCCCTTCACAACCTGGCTCCAACATATCTTCTCAGTTTTGTCTACTCTTCCCCTTCATTTATTCTACAATTCAACCTAACTGGCCTTCTTGCCTTTCCTCATACGTGACATTCCTTTATATCCAACTTTAAATATATATACTCCAACCTTTATAGCTGAGGCACAGGATGTCTCCCATACTTGGAATGCATCATTACCCTCTCCTCACCTCCTCCTTGTAGAATCTCTCGTTTTCTTAAAAGCTTAGCTCAAATATTACCTCCTACATGAAGGTTTCCTGATATTCTTAACTGTTCATGCCTCTTCCTCCCCAACCACCTTGTATTTTTTTGTACATTTCTTATTATTTATACATTTTGACTACCTTAATAGAACGTCAGCTCCTTGAGGGCAGGCATGACCTCATTTCTTTCTCTGTATCCTCATATCTTAGCATAGTCTCTAGCCCTTAAAAAGTTTGTTGATAGAAGCCAAAGGTTACAATGTGCCGTGTACCTGGCTTTCTGATTATTTTCTCATTTGATTCTTATAACTTAGCACTATTATTTACTCCATTTGACAGATGGGGAAACAGAGGCAAACAGAGGCTAAATTATTTGCCCCAGGTCACATAGCCAATTAACATCTGAGCCTGGATCTGAACTCAGGTCTTCCTGATTCTAAGCCCAGTGCTCTACCTAGCACTACCTAACTTATTGAAATAAAATGAATTGACAGAGAGGAAATTTTAGTATGGGCATATGTCTCCCCTACCAGTCTCTGACCTCCCCGAGTCTGACTCTCTTCATCTGTATCATGAGGGTGTCAGCCTAGATGATCTCTGAGGCCCCTTCTAGTTCTTATTATGGATCCTGGATTCCTATGTCGCGCCCATGAAATGCAGGAGAGAGAAACACCTGGAATCCTAACAGAGAGAATTGGAGTTCAACTATTCAAATCCATACAAATCTTTAGAATCCTAAGAAGAATTTACAGTATTTGATGTTTTCACTTCATAGAATCATAGACTTCAGAGTCAGAGTTTAAGAGATCATCTAGTCCCGCCCTCTCATTTTTATTGATTGGGAAGTAGCCCTGGAGAGGTTAAGTGACTTGCCCAGGGTCTACAGCTAGTAACCAACAAAGCATCGATTTGAACTGAGTTCTCCATCACCAGCATTCTTTCCCCTACAACATGCCACCTAAATGGGCTGGCTCTGTTCTGTTTTCACTGAACACTAGAAAATTCCTGCCCTTCTAGAATTACAAAATCTCAGAGTTAGAAAGAACTTTTGAGGTCATCAGAGGAATCATAAGTTTTTGTTCAGTTGTATCCAGCTCTACATGACCCAGCTTGGGGTTTTTTTGGCAAAGACACTGGAGTGGTTTGTGATTTTCTTCTCCAGCTTATTTTACAGATGAGGAAACTGAGGCAAACAGGGTTAAGTGACTTGCTTAGGGTCCCACAGCTATTAAGTGTCTGAGGCCACATTTGAACTCAGGTCTTCCCGACTCCAGGCCCAGCACTCTATCCATTGTGACACCTACCTCCCTAGTCTACTGAATAACTGAATACTTAATAGGTACTATTTGCAGCTAGCTTCTGCTTGAAGACTTCTAGTGAGAGAGAATCAACTACTTGCTAAGGTAGAAACTAGTGAGACTCTAGTTCAGGGGTGGGGAACCTGCTCTAGTTTCTAAGTCAGTTTTTTATCTGAAAAAATATTTAGATTAGGCAGGAAGTTTGTTAATTCTACTAAGAGCCAGTTGTGGGCTGGTTGGACACCTCCTATCCCAAGAAATAAACAGTTAAGCATCATGCTTCTTCAATCTAAATACTCCAGTTGCTTCAAAAAAGTTTAATTCAAAGGGGATCATTTGAATCGTTAGGTTTTGAAAGACAGTAAGCTCTTTAACACATTAGCAAGTATTATAAAAAATTAAATGCACATAGACTACATATCCCTACTTCTATATAAGGCCCTATAGGTGGTTTTAATTACGGAGAGATGGTATAGGACCAACACAATATTCACAGCACCAACAGCAACTGTAAATAAGGCAGCATAGTTCTCCATCACAAACTATAACCGACTCTCCATATAGAAGACAGAAGCAAAACATTTATTCAGACACCAGAAAACCAAATCCCAACACCAAGAAATCAAAACCATCATAGCAATATAGAAGTTACTACATCACAACACAGCAAAAAGGCCACACCATCTTTTAACCTTCCCACAAACCAACACTCAAACTTAACTATCTCCCTGGGTTTATCCTCTCCTCCCTCCAGCTCTAACTGGTCTGCCTCCCAGCTTCCTGTGAGTTCTGCTCTACCCTTCAGTAAACTCCTCCTACCACAGGCTCCATGTGATTCATTCAGCCTACTAGGGGGCAGGGAAAATCTTCAAATTCCCTTAGGCTTATTAAGGGGCAGGGAAGAGCTTCAAATTCCTATTACAGATGAGTTAAAAGGTGTTGAAGACAAAGTGTAAAGCAGAGACAGGCTACCAACAGTTGGTGGGAATTCAAGGTGTGCATAGCTAGGTGTGAGACTGGCAGGTCAGAGATGTTGGACAGGAAATATGAAGAAGAGAACAGCAGAATGGACATTAAGTGTAGACAAAAATGAGAAGTGGTGTTTGAGCTACATCAAAAACTGGGTTCTGGTGAGATTGGGTATAAGTCTGTACTGGTTGGGGCTAGACTAAAAACGCAAGGAACAACTAGGCCTTTACTCCACTCCCAGCCAAACAGCCTTGGCTCAATCCATTCATCTCTCTGATCCTCAGTTTCTCTATCTAGTAAATGAGGAAATTAATAGGAAAGCACTTTATTTACTGTAAAATGCTATCAACTATCATTTTTTCTTTCCCTACTTCCTTCTACCTCTCATCTTTTACCTGTTGACTAACAAAATGAACACTTGAGTCATTATTCTGAAAAAAGCAAGTTAAACATATATGATATAACATGTATTATTATATACTATTGACCATATAATTTACATTATTGTGTAATATGTATTATTCATCTTTATCAGAAAATAAGTAATAAATTTTGTTTTCACTTGGATAGCCTTCAATAAAATATCTTCCTGGCTCTCCTCAGCTCCACACCACAGGCTAGGAAAGACATAAGCATGACCTAGAATAAGAAATGAAGGAAGCCAGTCTCCAAGCAGATAGATTTTTTTTCCTTTCTGTTTAAAAAAAAAATCAATAATAACTGACTTCAAAATTAGAACTTTGC
Organism: Pseudocheirus occidentalis; assembly: GCA_028646575.1. NCBI lineage: Eukaryota > Metazoa > Chordata > Mammalia > Diprotodontia > Pseudocheiridae > Pseudocheirus > Pseudocheirus occidentalis. The sequence continues at coordinate 106,249,932 of CM053596.1, forward strand.
CAATTTGGAACGTTCAACACAGAGTAATCATATTGAATACATGCAGCCTCCTCCAGGCACCTCAGGGCACCAAGACCACTATGCCCTATTTTGGGTCTGCAATCTTAAGTTCAGAATCCCTAAAGAATGCTCTTCTATGTGCAAACAACAGGAATGTACATCTTTCAGGCCAGATCCATTAGCTTCTAGGAGAAGAATGTCTCTATGTTTGCATTCTCTACAATACCCACCCAACCACTCTGTGAACAGAGGCAACTTTGGTGCAGCAGCCCAGGATTTGGCCCAGGCTACTGTTCTCCCTAGGAAGGCCTTCTTCCCCACAGGGGCTGTAGACCAACAGTCCCATGCTTCATGCCCTCTGATGTTCTGCACCGTCCTGCTAGATCCCACTTTCCTTACAGTGCCAGTGAGCACAGTATAATCATTATGGAATCCTTTACCTAGGATCAGCCTTGTCCTCATGTCCCCACTCTGAGGGACATGCTGTCAGACTCTCTAGGGGCACTGGCCATGCTCTTTACTAACATGATTGAATCCACAGGCAGACTGTTCTCTTCTCTGCCTTTCAAACCCTTACTCTATCCCTGCTGAATAGCCCTCCCACTGTAGTCAATCCTCCCCTACTTTAGGCTAACCTCTGCACTGCCATGGCCCACCTACCCCTTCTCCCCCTAAGTCAAAGAACTCCTGATTAGGGAGCTGGATGTGAGAAACTCATTAATATACTTTCTGCTCAGCAGTTTTCAGGCTATTAGGTCTGTGATGAGTCTGCGCTATCTGTGTTCAACCTTTGCTTAACCCATGTTTGTTTGATGATTTAATTTTGTCTAACACATATTTGCTTTACTGGTAAAGGTAGTCTGACTCTTCGAGGAAAAGGGATCTTAAGATGCCAAGTTGTTCACCCAGAGAGAAGAGGATGTGAATGGAGCATTGGGGTCTACTGGGGCAGACACATTGCCTACACATGCTCCACTTTAAAAGGCAGGTCACAGATCAGTTCAAGAGGGGCTGCTGGGAGAAAAGCAGAGACAGGGTGATTCTTTTAGAAGACAGGAGACAGCTGAGCATGGTCTGGTTCCTTTGAGAGAAAAGAAAGAATCAGATGGAGTAAACTCAAGACAGCTGGTCCATACATTCAGTCATGAATTTAACAAAATGTTTATTAGGTGCCTACTAAAGAAGAGCACCAGGCTGGCTCCCAGGATAGAAACAATGATTAAGTACATGTTTGTAATACCACCATGTACCATGTTTGTCCTCTATCATCTTTTAGAGGAATAACACATGGTTCACAAATAACTAAAATAGAAAATGATACAAGGCACGTGCAGGAGAGGGAGCCAAGACACCATCATGTCAGATGAAATAAGGGAGAGATGACTGCCAAACTGTCAACTGGGGGATCAGGAAAGTCTTTGTGGAAGGGAGAAGGGCTTAAAAGGAGGGGTGAGATTTCACCAAGGTGGATGGGTAGAGACAGGGAGGGAGGGCATTTCAACCATGAGCAAAGGGAGAAAGCAGCAAGACTGAGACAGAGGAAGAATGGTCTACAGAGATAACAGTCTCAAATAGCCTGGTTTGGCTAAAATTTAGACTAACTGGAAAAGAACATGAAATCTAGTCACCCATAGTAGATTGATGCCAGATTGTAGATTAAGGGTTAAGGGTTAGCAGATAACTGTGAGCCATTATAGGTTTTGAACAAAGGAGTACCATGAGCAATTCTCTTCAGTGAATTATTAATTTGGTAATGGTAGGAAGGATAGGGATGGGGAGAGAGGTCTGAGGAGAAGAGGAAAAACTATTTAGAAAACTATCATATAGTCTGATAATAAGGGTTTATACAAAGGTGGTGGCAGTGGAAATAGAAAGAATAGTATGGAGCCACAAGTTACTATGGGAATAGAATCAATAGGATTGGTAATTGATTGACTAAAAGAGAGGTAAGAGGCAAACACAGGCAAGAACTGCAAAGTTGTAAGGACGTCAGTGGTAATTTAATCTAACCTAAGATTCCTCTCTACGAACTACCAGACAAGCAGTTTTCTAGCTTCAGTCAAGAGTTTATTAAAATAGCAATCATGTTGCAGGTACTGCACTAGGCACTAAGGACACAAAAACAAAAGCTAAACAGTTCCTGTCTTCTTAGAGCTTCCAGTCTAGCAGGGGAAGAAAATATGTACATATAGAGGCACATATGAAGTAGATAACCAATTAGGTGCAAAATTATTTGGGGGAGGAGAAGGTACAAGCAGCCAAAGAGATTGTCCCTTTCATGACAATCATGGCAACATATGCTTTTACTTTCCATTCAAAGATCACTGACACTAGCTCAGCAGACATACTTTCCATTCCTTTCTATAGGATGAAGTTCATCTGAATGACTTGAATTCATTAAAGTGTTCCCTTGCTTGGGATATTAACTCCTTCTTAGGCATTTTTTTCCTCCCTTTTTCAGTTCAAAGATCATTGCCCTTAGCAGAGGAGACAAAAGTCAGAGAGAGAGAGAGAGAGAAAGAGAGAGAGAGAGAGAGAGAGAGAGAGAGAGAGAGAGAGAGAGAGAGAGAGAGAGAGAGAGAGAGAGAGAGAGAGTTGAAGATCTCAGCTTTTCCTGTCCTCTCCAATCATCCCAAAATTACAAACATAGGAGCCTGGCTAAATGATTGTGCCACTAAATAAGAATGAGGAAAGCAACAAATATGCAGGTTTAAGGGGACAATTTTGGACATGTTTAGTTTAAGCTTCTGTAACACTATCTAGGTGAAATGGCCTTCAGGTAATTGATAATATGGTTTGGGAGAGTAAAGGAGAGGTCAGGAATAAAAATCATGTGCAGAGAGGAAGTAAATAAAGTAATAAGAATGAATGAGACTGCCAAAAGATATGCTGTAGATAGAGTAGGAAAAAAGGAATGGTCAAGGGCAGAAACTTTAGGAACCTTCACATTAAGGGACAGGGGAGAGGAAATAGAAGAAATGAAGGACATGCAGGAATATTAGACAAAAGGAAATTCAAAAAAACTGTAATATCAAAATCAAGAGGGAAGATCAAAAGCGGGTCAATAGCATCAAACATTGTAGAAAAGTAAAAGAAGAGAAAATTCTGTTGGATTTAGCAATAAAGAGATCAGTTGTGAACTTATGATTTTGATTGCATCATGGGAACAGAAACCAGGGTTAAGGAATAAGATGAAGGTGGACTAGAAGCCTAGGGCACCAGACACTTTTCCAGGAAGTTTAGAAATGGTAAAGAGACAAGTACGATAGTAATTTAAAAGAATAAAAAGGTCAAAAGATAGCTTTAACCATTGGAAAAACATGGGCATGTTTGTAGGCAGTAGAGAGAGAGAGATTGGAGATTCTCAAAAGTGAGTGAATGTCAGGTGAAGTGAGTTCCTGGAGGAAACAGTGGTGGATGGAATCAAGGGCGTAGGTAAGAAGTGCTAAAGATAGTTCTTCCTCTAATATGCAAGAAAAAATTTAATGAATGTGTAAAGATACTGATCAGTGTTGAAGCTGATATAGTGCTACTCCTAACATATAGACAGCTAACATTGGGAAGATATTTTTACCTATTTAAATACCTGAAAAATAATTTGAACAGACAGGACCAAAGGCACAAAAAAGACCAAAGATAACAATAGGACAAACCAAACAGGTTAAGAGATCTGAAGTAATGTCACAATTAAGACATATGGCGCACTTTTTGTACTTAGCAGTTTATTCTTGAGTTGTATGATATTGCATACTCTCTATATTTGAAAAAGTGCTTTCTTTACAGCTCTAATGTGGGCAGTCAAGTCAAAAAATATTAATCACCTACAATGTGCTAAGTGCTAGGAATACAAAGAAAGGTAAAAAAAAAATAGTCCCTGCCCTCAAAGAGGTCACAGTCTAATGAGAAAAGACAACATGCAAACAACTACATACAAATATATATAATACGTATGTATAAATACATATATATGTGTGTATATAGGTGTGTATGTATGTGTGTGTACCAAATAAAGGGGAGGTAATCTCAGAAGGAAGGTGCTAAGACTAAGGAAGGCCAGTTAGGTGGTGCAGTGGATAGTGTGCCAGGCCTGGAGTCTGGAAGACTCAACTTTATGAGTTCTAATTTGATGTCAGACACTTACTGTATGACCCTGGGCAAGTCACTTAACCTTGTTTGCCTCAGTTTCCTCATCTATAAAATGAATTGGAGAAGGAAATGGCAAACAACTCCAGTATCTTTGCCAAAAAAACCCTGAACAAGGGTTGGCTAGGTGGTGCAGTAAATAGAGCACCAGCCCTGGAGTCAGGAGGACCTGAGTTCAGATTCAGCCTTAGACACTTAACACTAGCCATGTGACCCTGGGCAAGTCACTTAACCCCAATTGCCCTCCAAAAAGTCAAAAAGAAAAGAAAACCCCAAATGGGGTCACAAAAAGTCAGACATGACTGAAAATGACTGAAAAACAACAAAATTAAGAAGGAATAGGATAAACATCTTGCAGATGGTATGATTTTAACTAAGACTTGAAGGAAGATGGGAGTGGGGGAAGCAGGAGGCAGAAATGAGAAAGGAAAGAGTTCTAGGCATCCCGGACAAGAAGTGAAAACTCCTGAGTGTGGATAGGGAGGGTTTTTTCATTGACCAGCAGGTACCTCAGGATCACGGGATCCAACAGTATGTGGAGAAACAGGAAGGAATAAGAGGACCGGAAAGGCAAGAAGGGGCCAGGTTATGCCACACATGAGGAAACAGAGACTAAGAAATGAAATGAAATGACTCACCCACTGCTGCACAACTTGTGCCGCAAATGAAACCTCAAACACAGGTTTTCTAAAAACAATCACTTTTATTTACGTAATTATCGATCATAAAATATTTGCTTCACAATGCCTTTGTGAGGTCAAGGTCACCGGTAAATATTATCATCATTGCCATTTTATAGATGAGAAAATTGAGACTGAGAACCATGAAGGGCCCGGCCCAGATTGACAAAGCTCATGTCAGAAGCAGAAATCAAACCCAGGTCTTCCATCTCTAGAAACAGTGGGCTTACCACAACACCACACTGTTCCTCTCCAAGGCCTGTGTTCTTTCCTCTCTATTACACTGCCTCTCCAACTAAAATAAACTTCCTTAGGATATTCCTTAACTCCCTAATAATGACAGAAATGTCATGGTTGGGGAGCAGGGGGTCACATAAAGGTTCTGAAAAGAAAGGTTCCCTTCCATGGAGATGATGCTTGTCATTGATGCTGCCAGTGGAGAAGAGGATACCTGAGGATGCTAATGAAGCAGCTGCCTAGAGACTGGTGAATAATGACCATGTCTCCCCTGCAGTCCCAAGTCATAGCAGGAGAAGGCTATTCAATCTAGTTCTTGTAGGAAACTTGGTCATTTTATTGCTGCCAGTCTGGTTTGGAAGGAAAAAAAAACAGAATAATTGATTCTAACTCTAGGATGCATGTGAAGTCTCTCCAGTCTCAGCCATCATTACCTCCCTGCAGAGCCCCTTTCATACAGTAGCTACTTCTTACCCATCCAACAGTGCCAGCCACAGAGAGGGAGAAGTGTCCTTTTCAACTGCCTAGGAAAATACAGCATTCATTAGGGGGCCTTGTTATTTGTGACTTTGGGTGGCCAGTTCCCTGCAGGCTCTCCAATCCACTTCCCCTTTCTCACCAGCATGTTCCTAGCTGTCTGTCTGCTTTATTAGACGCATGATTTACATTTTACATCAACAACCTGGTGCTACAGGAACCGACTGTACAGGCAGTCACTGATTAGGGGTGACCAGGACTTGGATGAGATGATGTGAACAGTGAGGTTTGCTCCTGCCAACTTCTGCCTGAGCAACTTGGATGAAAAGCACTGAATATCCTTCTAGCTTCCTTCCTCTTCCACTGCCCATGAGAGACTGTAGGGGCTACATTCCTTCCACACCAGACCTACTATAGAATCTGACCCTAACCAACCTCCACTCCTGGCTTGACCATCCGGAAAATTCTGCATTCTGTAGGTGACTAAAATTGCTTTTTTATCCTTGAGAAAAGAAGTATTTATTTAGTGCATGATTGCAACAGTTCTAGCATTTGCAGGCTCAATGGAGTCACCACAAAAAGGCAGGTTACTCTTGGGCCTATTTTTCAAGGTCATTCCCTTGCCTGGTATATATGGAGACTCAATCCTTGTCATACCACTAGCTACCCAACATCCAGTCCCAAAAAGAAACATGAAGATCGTTCAAGATTACTTGAGGAAGATAAGGAAAAAAATCATTGGGTTTGGAATTAGGAGGTTGGAGTTGGAGTCCCAGGGCTGACACTCAAGGTAAGTGACCTTGGCAAACCATCTAAGCTTTCTGAGCATTCATTTAAGTTTTCTTATCTGTGAAGTGGAGCTAATAATATTTGTTCTGTCTATCTCAAGGAGCTGTTATGCAGAAACCACTGCATTTAAACCTTAAAATGCTGCCAATTGCTATTTCTTTTAGATTATGAGCTTTCTTAGAACAAGGACTGTCTCATTTTTGTCTTTATTTCTCTACCACACAGCATAGTGCCTGGTACAAAGAAGGAGGTTAACAAATATTTGAATTGGGTTGAAGTTAAATTGAAGTGAATTCAATTACTTCCCATTATTTCTGGTCACTCCAGTCTCTCCTCCAAAGATAGTCAGTAAACATTTACTGAGTACCTACTATGTGTTCACCCAATAGATTTATAATTAGTACCTACTATGTGTTTGATAATGAAGGGTTTCTTCAATATTTTAAGTATCTGCGACTATCATAGGTATGATAGCTCATATCATAGGTATTAAGTTCAGAATGAAATGCATGTAAGGAGGATTGATCTTAGTGAACAGAAGGATTCCCTCTTCATCTGCGACTAGAGTGAAAGAGTAGATAGGGAAAAAAGATGTCTGAATGATATGAGATGATATAATCATATCATAGGAACTTCCTTTCTCCATATAGACTGAAGCACTAACAGATGGCCTTCATAAATTGTTGTGACTAAAAAATTCATCACCCAGACGCTAATCTGGGAATAAGTCTCTCCAAACTTAACTAGACTGTTCAAAAATATTCCCAGCTTGGTAGGCCTTCCTAGAGCTTGGTCTCTGCTGCTGTGGCATTGAAAAACCCAGGATCACTTGTCCATTATAATGTGGCATCAGAGGACTCTAATGGAGCATCACCTAAAGCAAGGATACTGACCAACTCTCAGGGCATTCTTCTTTCCTCAATGAATTCAATGCCTAGCTCACATTTTTTCCATCCATTTGTTGCCCTATCACTGACTATGCCTTGCAACACCTGACCTAACTATGGATTATTTGCACCATCTAGGACATTCATATTCACATGCTGTTTTAAAGACCTAGAGGAAATAAGGAAACCATACTGACTAGACTCACTACAAATTCACGTTATCTTACATGGGTCATCACTGTAGCTAGGCAAACATTTTATTCCTCCCTAATTGATTCCTTATCCTACACATTGGCTTCTAAAACTTTCCCATTTCTCTTCAAGTTTCCTATAGCACCACCTCCTTTACCTCAAGTCCATTTGAGGACTTAACCTCATAGTTCAGAAAAAAAAAGAGAGAGAGAGACCATTCTTCAAGAGTTCCCCTTCTCCCCTCCTCTACATCTCATCTCATATCATTCAGACATCTTTTTTCCCTATCTCCTCCTTCACTCTAGTCTCAGATGAAGAGGGAATCCTTTTGTTCACCAAGGTCAATCCCCCTTACATGTATTTCATTCTGAACTTAAGCACCCAAAAAAATAAATAAATAAATTTTACTTCATTCCCTGTATGTTTTAGAAGTGAAGCCTTTATCAGAGACTCCAGTTGTAACTATTCTTTCCCAATTTCCCACTTCCCTCTTAATCTTGGTTACATTGGCTTTGTTTGTACAGAAACTTTTCAATTTAATGTAACCAAGATTATCCATTTTGCATTTTATAATGCTCTCCAACTCTTCTTTGGTCATAAAGTCTTCCCTTCTACATAAATCTGACAGGTAAACTATTCCTTGCTTCCCCAGATCATTTACAGTATCAGCCTTTATACCTAGATCATGCACCCATTTAGGCTTGACTTTGGTGTATGGCATTAGATGATGGTCTATGCCCACTTTCTGCCATGCTATATTCCAATTTTCCCAGCATTTTTTGTCAAATAGTGAATTCTTAACCCTAAAACTGGGGTCTTTGGGCTTATCAAACAGTATATTACTACAGCCGTTGACTACTGAGTCTTTTGTACCCAATCTGTTCCATTAATCCACTACTCTATTCCTTAGCCAGTACCAGGCCATTTTGAGGACTGCTGCTTTATAATACAGATTAAAATCTGGCATGGCTAGGCCACCTTCCCTAACATTTCTTTTCATTAATTGCCTTGATATTCTGGACTTTTTCTTTAAGCATATGGAAAAATGCTATAAACCACTTTTGATTCAAGAAATGCAAATCAAAACGACTTTGAGGTACCACATCTCACCAGTCAGATTGGCTAAGATGACAAAATAGGAAAATGACAAGTGCTAGAGAGGATGTGGAAAAATTGGAACTCTAATGCATTGATGGTGGAGCTGTGAACTGATACAACCATTCTGGAGGGCAATCAGGAACTATCCCCAAAGGGCTATAAATAATTGCATACCCTTTGACCCAGTAATACCACTTTGGGGGTTGTATCCCA
>CM053596.1:106258747-106295883 GCA_028646575.1 Pseudocheirus occidentalis
ATTGCAGTTCCCTTTGTGGTGGCAAAAAACTGGAAATTTAGGGGATGCCCATCAATTGGGGAATGGCTGAACAAGTTATGGTATATGAATGTAATGGAACGCTATTGTGCTATAAGAAATGGGAAGGAGATGGACTTCATAATTACCTGGAGAGGCATATACAAATTGATGCTAAGTGAGAAGAGCAGAATCAGGAAAAATTTGTACACAGTCACAGATACATCAAATGTGTGTCAACAAACCTTGACAAACTGGACTCTTCTGAGCAACGCACAGTTAAAAGACAACTCTACAAGTCTCAGAATGGAAGGAGATATCTACATTCAGAGAAAGACCTAGAAAGACTAGAGTTTAAATGGAGAGTGAAGCAATACATTCTGTTGTTCTTTTCTATGTTTGGTTTTGTTTCTTTTTTCCCATTGTTCACTCCATTGGTTACAATGCTTCTATACAACCAGACTATTGTACAATGTGAAAGTATTTTCAGATCCTATACATGACTGTACGCTACCATGGTGGGGGGCAGATGGGAGAGGGGAAGCAAGGGGGAAGGAAGGGGAGAAAATCTGAAATTCAAGTGATTCTGGAACTGAATCTTGTAAACTAAAAGTAAACAAACAAGTCAATAAAAATAAATAAATAAATAAATTACATACACACAACAGAACACAAAAATGAAACTACAGATTTTTTTTTTACCACTTTCTTTTAAAAAATGTAACCCAGGGCTCAAGTCCATTTGCATAAAACTTCTAATTGGTAAACAATGATTACAGTACTTTCATGATGAGTTGAGTTGGTAAGAACTTTGAAGTAAGTGAAACCAGTCTTTTAGCATCTAGGGATAATATACAAGGTTCCAGGTTCTCATCAGAGAGGAAGAGAAAGACTCCAGGAGAAGAAGACATCTAAAGAAGCTAGCACCTCTAGAATGTCCCTTTTCCTAGCCTATCTCTTTAAAGACTTCAGGGAATTTTCCATAATGTGGGGGATATCAGGAGCTGTGTGTGCATCTGTCTGTATGTGTGTCTCTGCCTCTTTCTGTATCTATGTTTTTCTCTGTTGCTGTGTGTCTGTCTCTCAGTTTATGTCTCTGTCTCTCTTTTTCTCTCTCTCTCTCAACATCTTGCTGGTCATGGTACTCATTCATTGTGTGTATTGTCTGGTATATTCTCATCTTTATCATCTATATAACATCTCTGATTTCTGTTGGCTATCAGTTTGGATGAATGGATTTATTTGCTCTTCACTATGTGTGATGGTCTTTGCATAGCTATCGTTTAGTGGGAAGGAGTCAAGCCTTATTGCTAAAGGCATTTCTTCTTTATTAAGAGATATCAATCAGGAAAGTGGCTTGAACTTAAAAATTATTTCCCCTAAACTAACAATATTCAGGGGAAGATAGATATAATTCTAACCTAATTCTCCACTCTAAGTAAAGTGCAGTAGTCAGCTTTGTGAACCCAAACTTGTGCTCCCTGATAGGCAGGAATCAAAGTGTCCCTAGGAGAAAGGTATGTAAAGGAGACTCTAGAGACAGCTATTCATACCTCCCTTTGAGTCACATTTAGACAGACCTAAGTAAATGATTATAACTTACAGAGGGAATACACACCCACCCACACCTTACATAATTATATAATAAAATCTGCTTGCTGTTTGTCCTTCCTTCTTGAAGAAGACTGTGACATGAAGATGATGCCATGACATGCAAGTGAATTGGATTTAAGTGAGGGAGGGCTCTGCAAAGTCACCAGCCTCACTTGCTTCTCCAGAGTTATCTAGGTTCAGTGTCCAGACATAGATCAGGACAACTGGAGATGGCCTAGGATGCAGTTGGAGACCTTGGCCTTTTCAATCTAAAGTCTTTAACAGGTCTCAGTTTGACTGAAGCAATGACCATTCAGCGATTAAGGCTTAAGAAGAAATAAGACGAAGAATGACTCTTTAAAAAAAATAGAACTGGGAGAAGAAGACCTCAAGATTTCTGGTCAAAATAGAAACAATTGTTATTTACATTCACTCTGAGCCAATCAAGACCCAAATAATGACCAAGTAGGGCCTAGCCTGGGACTACTGTAGGCCAATCAAGGAGAGCCAGAGTGATTTGGGGTTAAGGTTGGTCTTTAAGGGAAAATATTTTTAAATGTTTCAAAGATTAAAATTTATATTCCCTTTGTACAGAGTACCAACAGGTTTGATATCCTATATGGACAGAGGGAAAGAAAGGAAAGGAAGGAAGGAAGGAAGGAAGGAAGGAGGGAGGGAGGGAAGGAAGGAGAGAGGGAGGGAGGGACGGAGGGAGAAAGGAAGGAAGTTGCATTGCCCGACTGGCCAGTTTCAGTTTGGTCCCCAGTAAGTACCTTCTTTCCTTCTAATAATCCCCTATTCTACTAATAAGATCTACGTACTAATTTCTAAACTGTCTAGCTTGTCTGTGCTTCCTTCTGGATTCCTTTGGTTCTCTTCTGTGCATTTTTAAAAGTGCTACAATGGTCTATTACTTTTTTGATCACTATTATTACTAATTGTCCTTCCTCTCTTAACCCTGCCCCCAATTAACTGAGAAAGGGAGGAGGAAAGAAATCTTTATGACAAACAAGCATAGTCAAGCAAAATGAATCCAAATAGTGGCCATGCCCAAAAATGTATGTCTCATTCAACACCTTGTGTCCATCACCTCCTATCAGGAGGTTGTTAACACCTTCTCACTGGACCTCTGGAGATATCTACATGTATTCTTGATCCCAACACCTCCTGAGTTCTCCAACTGTCATTTCCACTCTCTCTCTTTCTCTTTCCTTCAGTCTCTTCCTATCTATCTCTTTTCTGCCTATAATTTTCCCTACATCTCCCACATCCTTAAAAAAAAAAGCTTACTTGATGCAGCTGTGCCCACTAGTTAGCATCCTATACCTCTCGTTTCCTCTGTGGTTAAACAACTTGAAAAATCTAACTACGGAAACTACCTCCACTATCTCTCCTCACTTTGCAATCTGGCTTCTGACCTAGTCACTCAACAGAAATTGCCCTTTCCAAAGTTACTAAATATCTATTAATTGTCTAATCTAAAGGTCTTTTCTGATCCTGAGCCTCCTTGACCTTCCTGAAGATATGGCATTGTCAATCACCTTCTCCTTCTAAATATTCTCTTTTCTCCCTAAATTTTATAACACAGAACTCTCCTGGTCATTCTCCTATCTTTCCAAACATTCCTCAGTCTCTTTTGCTGGTTCTTCATCCTTATCACATTCTGTATGTTAGGTTCACCCCAAGGTTCTATGCTAGGCCCCCTTCTCTTTTTCCTCTATGTGATTTAACTTGGTAATTTTATCTGCTACCATGAGTTCAATTTTCATCTCTATACAGTTGATTCAAAGACCTATATTTCCAACCCTAGTCTCTCTAATGAGGTACAGTCATGTGTCTCCAATTACCTCTTGGACATCTCAAACTGATATCACGTAGGCACCTCAAATCCAACATGTCTGAAACAGAACTCATTCTCTTTCTCTTTCTTTCCAAATGCTTCCTACTTTCAACTTCCCTATTATTGTTGAGGACAGAACCATCCTCCTACTCACCACAATCTCCTTGTCATCCTCATACAAAACAAGTAGAGACTAATATTAAGACAGGATGAAAAGTACAGAAAGTTCACAATCCTAGCCAGACTTTGCACAACCCCATATCTCCCTCCATTCCCAACTTCAAATGCTTTCTAGGATGGGTGGCTAGGCATCTGGCAGAAGAATCTGGGTAGAAAGCCTGAGGGATTGTACCAGATGTGAATAATTAGTTGTTTGGCTTGGGAGAGCGACAGACGGAAGAGACAAAGAATGAGAGTTTAGGAAATTTGAAGGTTTGGGAGCCAAAGAAGCTTTTAGATAATTAACATTACACCATAGGAGGTGTATTTACTATCTTGTGTAGGATGAATTGAGAGAATCCCAGAGGATGGGGGAGAAGAGCAGGAACTTTACACTGATATATCAATCAATCAATAAGGAAGAATGTTAATAAAAATACTTATTTTGTACCACTTACTAGCCCAGTGCTAGGCATTTGAGATGCCAAGACAAAAGTGAAGCAGTCCCTACACTTAAAAAATTCATAGTATGTCAGGGGAAACAAAACATATAAATATAAGTGAATACAAAACAAAGCAAATACAAGATGATTTCCAAAGAATATCCCTGGCAACTGGAGTGACAGGGTTGGGAAGGCAAGGAAGAGATTATTAAAATGTCTTATATAGTAAGTGGCAACTGAGTCAAGCTCTGAAGGAAGCCAAGGAGTCTAAGACGTAAGGAGGGGGTGCAACCAAGACATTGTGGAAGGGCAAAGGGATCGTGTGTGTAAAGGCATGGAAAGAGAAGATAGAATTTCATATGTGAGCAGCAGTGAGACCAGTTTGTCTGGACCATAGAGCACATGAAGGAACTAATGTCTAATTAGCCTAGAAAGGTAGGCTGGAATCATATTTTGAAGAGCTCTAAGTGCCAAACAAAGGAGTTGTTTGAGTGGACCCTAGAGGCCATAGAGAACCACTGAAGCTTTTTTGAGCAGAGAAGAGACATTGTTAGACCTGAGTTTTTTAGAAATATCATTTTGGCAGCTACATGAAATATGAATTGAAGAAGAGAGAGACTAGAGGAAGAGATCCATTAAAAGAAAATTACAATGGTACAAGGGAAAGGCAATGAGGGCCTAAATGCTGGTAGTGGCTACATGAGTGGCAAGAATAAAATGGATATGAAAGATGTTGTAGAGGTACATTTAACAGAACTTGACAAATACTTTGGATATGGGCATTAGAGTAAGGAGGTGAGAACTACTCTTAAGTATATGGAAGTAAAATGTTGCCCTCAGCAGAAATAGGAGAATTCAGGTGATGAGTAGGCTGAGGATGTATTATGAGCACTCTTTGGGACATTCTGAGTTTGAAATGCCTACAAGAGTTGTTTATATGAGGATGAATTTCTAGAGACTTGGAACTGGGTATATACATCTGAGAGTCATTTACATAGAGATGATCATTGAGTCCATAGGAGTTGATGGAATCACTGAGAGAGTATAAAGAGACAAGAGAAGAAGGTCCAGGGCAGACCCTTTGAATATTTCCACAGTTTAGAGGCAGAACACTAATACTGAACTAGCAAAGAAAACTGAGGAGAGACTAGAAAGGTAGAAAGAGAATCAAGAGAAAGCAATGTCACAAAAACCCAGAGGGGAAAGAAGATCTGGGAAGAAAGGGTGATCATCAGTATCAAAGGCAACATGGAGTCCAGGAAAAATGAGGACTAAGAAAAGGCCACTGGATGTTAACAACTAAGAGATTATTAGTAACTTTAAAGAAAGTAGGTTCCATTGAGTGATGAAGTCCCAAGCCAGATTGCAAGAGAATGAAAAGTGAGGAAAAGGAGAAAAAATAAATGCAATGAGCACAGATATCATTTTCAAAAAGTCTGGCTGTGAAATGGAAGAGGATCATCCTTTAGGATAATTGTATAATGAGATGGTAGAGTCAAATTGGTGGGCTTTTGTTAAGTATAGGGGAGACCTGGGCATATTTGTAGGAAACAGAGAAGGAAACTATAGATAAGGAAACACTGAATTTTCTAGAGGAAGAATTATTGCTGAGACAAACTGCTGTAGGTAGCAGGAGGAAATAGGGTCAAGAATATAAATAGAGGAGTCATAATTAGAAAGGAAAAGGCTTCCTTCTAGTTTAGTTTGGTGTGTTTTGGTTTTCGAGGCAGCATCGTATAGTACAAAGGACAGAGGATCTTCACTCAAGACCAGGGTTCAAAATCCATCTCAGATAATTACTAGATATGTGACTCAGGCAATTCATTTAAGCTTCCTGTGTCTCAGTTTCCTCTATAAAAGGCAAAGATGGACTTGATGTCCTTGAATATTGCTTCTAAACTCACAATCCCATTATTTTGTGATTTTCATCAAACACTACAATAAAGAGAGAACACGGAATGAAGCCAAGGGATTTGAAATATAGAAAGGGAAAGAAAGGAAGCTCACAGTAAAAAGTCTCAATTTTAATGGGACAGCTAGGAGGTGCAATATATTGTACTGGGCCTGAAATCAAGAAGAACTGAGTTCAAATCCAGGCTTATACCCTGATTAATTATGTGACCCTAGGCAAGTCATTTCACCTATTTGTCTCAATTTCCTCATCTGCAAAATGGAGGTAATAATAGCACCTACTTCACACAGTTACTGTGAGTATCAAATGTGGCAATAATTCTAAAGTACTTAGCACAGTGCCTGGAACATACTAGGTGCTAAGTAAATGTTAGCTATTTTTATGGTTATTTTCTCAGTAAAGTATGAGGTAAGGTATTTCTCTCAGCAGTAAGGGAAGCATGTGGTGTTGGGAGGCTTGAAGAGAGGTTTGGAACAGCCACTGTGGGGAATATAATAGATACATGACCCATCTCCATGGGGTTGGACTCTTCCTAACAAACACCAGCCAATTCTGTCCCTGAAGGAGCCTGCAAGCGCTAACAAGCATCATCCATACCACGAGCCAAGAGCCAACAGCCGCATCCCAGATCTGGCAGAATGTCTTTTAAATCAAGATCTGTGGTAGTAACAGTGACAACAATGATATTTTGTGTTTTAAATGGTATCTCTATCTGAGCTATTCATAGCTCATCACAAGGTCCCTTTGGTTGGATTTTTCTTGTTTTGTTTTAGCTTTTCACTCTAATTAGCTGCATAATACTCCTGGAAGGCAGAGAAACTCAATTCAATTAACATCTATCTACAAAGCATCCTCCCAGTATATAGCATGGCCTTGAGTGGTATAAGGAGAATGGTTAGAGCTCTTCATTACTCTCAGTACTCAGAGTTCATAGTCTAATAACTAAGATTCATTCATTCACTTACTCGCTCAACAAATAGATGGTTTGATATACCCCATGCCCTGTGAGTGTTACACTATATGCAGCTTATGTGGGTAGCTGTATGTTTATGCCTGCGTCATAGGAGAAGCAGCATGAACTAATGGATAAGAGAACAGCTTTGCAGTCAAGAAGATCAAGATTTGGGGGCAGCTAGGTGGCACAATGAATAGAGCACTGGCCCTGGAGTCAGAAGGACCTGAGTTCAGATCCGGACTCAGACACTTAACACAAAACTAACCATATGTCCTTGGGCAAGTCATTTAACCCCAACTGCCCTACCCTTCCCCCTCCAAAAAAGAAAAAAAAGAAGAGCCAGATTCAAGTAGTTCTGCACTTGACAGATGGTAACTATGTGGCCATGGGTTAGTCACTCAACCTCGGGAAGTCCTGAGCAACTCTCTCTTACTAAAACTTAGAGACAATTTGCTGAATCTGCCGAGTGGTGCCTACATCCATAAAAGTGCACATTCCTTATCCCTCCCCAAAACAACCATCTTGTCGGTAAGAAGGTAAATGGTCCACTTGGTGTCTCCCACCTTGGTGGCATTTCCTTTGAGCTACAGCAAGAAAACCTCATGGAGTAGGCCTTTTGTGTATTAATAGGACAGAATAACAGCCTATATTATGGATAGTCATTAGGGACACCATAGGTTAAAGATGAGCTGTGGATGAGTAACTGTATTGTATAGAAGAGGGTTGGGAAACATCAATCTAGCTCACAGTAACTGAAAATGAGGATGAAGTGAATTAAAGACCAGAAGATAAGTTTCTGAGATGCAGAGGAAAAGAACACTGAGTGGAGTCCTGAGTTCAACCCTCATATATGAAACTTGTTTGTTGGGTGACTCTAGGCAAGTCCCTATGAACTTCACTGTCCTCATCTTTAGAATAGGGATAACAATACTTGTACCACCTATCTCTATGGGTCAATATGAAGATGATGCACTATGAAGCTTAATATGCTATAAAGCAATGTAAATTATTACCATTATTGGAGACAGCTAGGCAGTACAGTGGGTAGAATACCATACCCATAGTCAGGAAAACCCAAAATCAAATCCAGCCTCATCCCCTGAGTAGCTGCACAGTCTTTTATGGATCACACCTCTTCAGCCTCTGCCTTAGATCCCTCATCAGCAAAATGGGGATAATAATAGTACCACCCTTCCAGAGTTGTCATGAGGATCAAGTGACATAAAATTGGTAAAGCATCTTGCAAACCTTAAAGTGCCAAATAAATGCTAATTCTTAGTATTATTACTCTCATAACCCAGCTGGACTTCTTTTATGCATTCATCTTATTCTAATTTTTGTGACATTGGTTTTGTCCCTATGCCTAAAACTCTTCTAAGGTTGTAAGCTCTTTGAGGGCAGGAATTATCTTTGCATCACCCACAGCAATCAGCACAGCACCCTGCCAGCATTATATACATAATATACGTTTAGGGAAGGAATCCAGGAAGAAAGGAACAAATGCAAGAAGGACTTCCTATCCAGAAGCTTGTACCTGATGAAGAAAGCACCATGAGGAGATTGAAGGAAGGGCTTGCCATGGCTTAAGTGACAGGTACGAAAGACAACCTTAGCAGCAGTGAGCATGGGGACAGACTAACTACCCACAAACAAGAGAAGGTCTGATGTGTCCGTCTCAAAAATTCTTTGTCTCTTCTTTTTATTTTTCATCCTCTTCCAATCCCATCTACTGGCTTCATGCCCAAAAGCTAACTTGGGGTGACAGAGAGGAGGGGAGGGGGTAGGAGAGGAGGGCTAAAAGCTGTATTGAGAAAGTCCGGGCCTGGGAATCAAAAGATCCTGGTTCTAGTCCAAGTCCAGCCATTGATTGTGTAACCCTTGGGGAAGTCCCTTCACATCCCTGGGCCTCAGTTTCCTCATCTGTAAAACAAGACATTTGGACTGAACGGGAACATCCAAGGGTTTTTTGGTTTCCTTTGTTTTGTTTTTCTTAGTGGAATGAATGACCAGAAATACTTAGGTGTGAGGAATGTAAAAACATTTTATTGACCCAAGCCTGCTAGCATCGTAACAGGCAGGCCATAGGAGCTGGGGAGAGCAGGTTAGGCACTGCTGCCTTACTGGAATACATGTTATCACTAATTCAAATTTTTTAAATGTTTTGCTCACATCTCTATCAGGCTTATTCACAGAATTAAGCAGAGACTATATGATCACTAAGATTCCTTTCACCCTTAAAACTAGGCCAGTTTGGGAGTTAAAAAGATCTGGTGCAAGACTTGCCCCAGACACATATTAGCTATGTGACAATGCCCAAGTCATTCATTCTCTCAGTGCTCTCACTCTGGATTCACATTCATACCGGCTAAGAGGGACAATAGCTCACATTTATATAAGGCTTCAAGGTTTAACAACATGCTTTCTCTACAACAACCCTCTTCTTCCATGTTAGGTAGGAGAAGTATTATTTTCTCAATTTTACAGATGAGCCAACTGGGGCCAAGAGGTTAAATGATGCATCTCTGACTCCAAGTTCAGGGCTCTCTCCATCACGCCAGCTTGCACCTCAGTAATAATGGCTCACATTTATATTGTGCTTTAAGGTCTACAAGACAGGTACAAAAGGGATAATGAAATAAAGTCTTCAAAGAGTAGCCTAGATCATGGTGATAGAGCAGATGCCAGGAGGAGAAAAAGCCAGGTCATAAGACAAGTGAATTTCTGATTAGAGAGTAAATACAAGCCATGAGAATAGAAAACAAGCCTAATCCCAGGCCTTGTCAGCCAACAAGTATTTATTTTTTTAAGCTTTATTTAATATTTTCTTTTTCCCCAGTTACATATAAAAACAATTTTTAACATTCATTTTTAAAATTTTGAGTTCCAAATTATCTGCATCCTTCATTGAGAAGGCACACAATTTGATGCAGGTTATACATACCAAGAAGTCATTATTAAGTGCTTATTTTATTCCAGAACTTGTGCCAAGCACGGAGAACACAAAGAAAGCAAAACAAAATCCCTCCCCTCAAGGAACTCACCTTCCAATAGGGGAGACAACATGAAGGTAACTATTTACATACAAGATGTACAGAAACACAGTTATCCTTTCCACATCACAATTTTCTCCATCACAGCTTCAATATATCACAGGTTGGCATAAGAAATTAAATGGGAATTTGGGGGGAGTTTTGTGGAAGCCACCAATGACATGCAAAGGCTGGCAGATGACACAGAAGATGTAGAAACTCAAAAATGCATAAAATATATGTATGGTATTGTATAATATCAAAGCAAATTTTACAGTAAGGTACTAAACACTCCATAAAAGAAAAAAATATTCAGACTTCTTCTCTGTTATGAAGGGATAGCCAAAAAATTTTACATGGAGTTTCCAGATCATGGGAGCTCCACGCCTCTATCCCCCCAAGATGGAGAAGGGATAACTGTAGAAGAGAATCTCAAAGGAGAACATAGAGGGACTTGGAAAAGCCTCCTGCAGAAATCTGGCCTTGAGCTGAGTCCTGAAAGAAGCCAAGGCAGCCAGGAGACAGAGGGATAAGGTGGGAAAGCATTTCAGGAATGGGGGGCAGCCAGTATAAAGGCAAAAAGATTAGAGATGGAGAGCCTTGTGTCCAGAATAGCAAGGAGGTTCCTATGTCTAGATTGTAGGGTACACAGAGGAAAATAGATAGAGAACCTGGGAGAGAAAGAGAGGGGTCACCTACATATGCCCAGGTATCAGTGCAGTGGCAGGAGAGAAGTTTGACAGTCATGAATTGAGAGAGGCAGTAAAGAGGAAGAGTCTGCAGGTGGTCCTTAAAATCTCAATTTTCCATTGTAATCTTTCCCTGATTATACAATACTGAACAGGAGAAGATGAGTGCATAAGCTATTCATATTCCACAGCAAGGAAACCAAGATACAGAGGGGTTGAAAAATTAACCAAGAATGTACTGGTAAACCTAGAATTAAACACCAATTCCTGAACCCCTCTAACCTTTCCTCAATACATTGAGTATTTTTTTCAGTGAACTGTATTCCTTAGAGCAGTTAGGTGATGTAGTAGATAGAGTGTTGGACTGGAGTTACCAAGACCTCAGTTCAAATCTAGCCTCAGATATTTCTTAGTTGTGTGACTCTGGGTAAGTCACTTAATCCTGTTTGCCTCAGTTTCCTTATCTTTAAAATAAGCTGGAGGAGAGAATAGCAAAGCACTCCAGTGTCTCTGCCAAGAAAACCCCAAATGGGGTCACAAAGAGTTAGGCACAACTGAAAGACGACTGAACAAAGCGCACCTTATCTTGATGAAGAACAAAGCATTCTTTTTTCCACTACAGCATAAGCTCCTTGAGGACAGGAACCACATCTGGTTTGCCCTTGCATATCTTCAGTGCTGTGTGTAGGTATTTATTTAATAAATACTTTTTAAATTGTAGACTGATCAAACTAGAAAACAACTACTCATAAAAAGGTGTCTCTCTGCAAGCCATCAGAACTCTGTGAGTAATTAGAATTCTGGTGGGAAGATAATGAATAGTCTGGGCAACCTACAATGTCTTCGAAAAGTCATGTTTCAACACTTTTCTTTTCACACACTCAGGAACTTAGGTAATGATAATCATTAGAGTCCTATAGCATTTTACAGGTTACAAAGTGCTTTCACATACATTATGTCATTAGATGCTCACAGGAACTTTACAAGGTAGGCAAGGAAAGCACCATTGCACTGGTTTTCCAAATGAGGAAACTGAAACTCGTATAGTGAAAAGACAGCTAGGATTTACAGTCAAAAGATTCTAGACCAAACCTGACTTGGCTATACAACAGCTGTGGGACCTCAGGCAATACATTAATATACCTTTGTGCCTCAGTTTTGTTATCTGTAAAATGAAGGAGTTAGATGAAATGACCCTAATGCTTCTGTCTCCAAATCAATGATGTTGGGAGCCTGTTGTGGTGGTGGTTGCTCATCCTTTGTTCTTAAAGAAGACCAATGATATCACAAGAGTGATGTCTTCACTTCCCTGAAGCCACACTAATAGTGGCAATTGACTCAGACCTATGCTTTGACTTTCCAAACCATATTCTTCTGGAGTCTAGGGAACTGAGTTTGAATTCTGGCTCTGTTGGTGTTCAATCATCTTTCAGTCATGTCTGACTCTGCATTGACCCTATTTAGGATTTTCTTGGCAAAGATCCTGGAGTGGTTTCCCATTTTCCCCTCCAGCTCATTTTACAGATGAGAAGACTAAGGCAAACAGGGTGAAATGACTTGCCCAGAGTCACACAGTTGGTAAATTTCTGAGACCAGATTTGAACTCAGGTTTTCCTGAATCCAGTCCCAGCACTCTATCTACTGTGCCACCTAGCTGCCCTAGGCTCTACCATTGTCTGACTGTGTGATGTTGGATAATTCATCTCACCCCTCTGGGCTTCAGTTCCCTCCTCTCTAAAATGAGAAATAATGTGGTGTAGTGGCTAGAGACTCAGAGTCAAGAGGACCTGGATTCAAGTCCTGCCCCTGACACTTATGGGCTCTAGGACCCAATGCAAATTTCTTAACCTCTCAGTGCCTTCAGCCTACTCTCTAAGACAGTGGTTCTCAACCTTCTTAATGCCTAGACCCTTTAATACTCATATGTGGGTGTATCTGCATGCGAACAGACCACCTAGAGATGGATAGAGGAGCATCTAGGTTCTTAAGAGTATCAGAAATATGTGTTTTCCGATGGTTTTAGGTGACCTCTGTGACCCCTGTGAAAGGGTCATTCGACCCCCAAAGGGGTTGAGAACCACTGCTCTAAGACTATATGTTCTGGAGAAAATACCATGCCCAGTTTTAGTTCAGGGAGCATCAATGAAATCACATGTCTGCTTTCTTTTTAATGATGAGGCTGATTTGAATGGCCTCTAGTGGACCTTCTAGTTTCTTTGATGCCCCAAGTTCAAGTCCTGCTCTGGTACTTACTAGCCATTGAGATCAAACAAGACCATTTTCCTCTCTGAGCCTCAGTTTCTTCTTCTCTTAAATAAAGGAAGTGAGGGTATGAGTATTTATCAAACACTTATTTCGTGCCAGGCACTAGGCTGAACACTTTACAAATATTATCTCATCTGATCCTCACAACCAGCCTATGAAGTAGGTAATATTATCATCACTATTTTACAAGTGAGGAAACTGAGGCAGGCTAACTCAGAGTCACATAACTAGTTTGGTTTGAGGTCAGATTTGAAATCAGTTTCTCCTGATTCCAGGCCCAATGCTCCTCTATCCACTGTGCCAACATTTTTGTTGTTCAGCTGTTTCAGTCCTGTCTGACTCTTTGTGATCCCATTTGGGATTTTCTTAGCAAAGATCCTGAAGCGGGTGGTCATTTCCTTCTCCAGATCATTTTACAGATGAGGAAACTGAGGCAAACAGGGTTCAGCGACTTGCCTAGCCCTCTATCCACTGTGCTACCTAGCTGCCCCAAAATAAGAATAATAAATACTGACATCATGAAAAGTCTCCAATTTGGAATTAGAGGACTTGGGTTTGAATTCTGGCATTTACCTGTATGACTCTATTAGGTACATGACTGTAACGTAGTTTCCTTATTCTTAAAATGAGGGAATTGACCTAGCCCTGTAAGATGCTTTCCAGCTCTAAATCTCGAATTCTGCTTGTACCAGCAGTCTTACAGGGTTGTGACCTTTCTGAGCTTCAGTTTTCTTATCTACAAAATGAGCACAATAAACTCCGAATTATCTGACTCACCGGCTTATTGTGAAGAAAACATTTCCTAAATTGAAAAGTAAATGTGAGTGGTCATTGTTCATTCATTTATTCTGACTGCAATTACAGAAGTCACAAAATGTGGGTTTCATATTAAATAGTCTTCTAATTATAAAGAAGTAGAAGCTGAGCCAAAAAGAGGAGTGAGAAGGATAGGAAATGGATGGAGATGCAGGTGTAGAACCAGACATAGAAATTATTCATTGGCTCTTTACAACAGCCCCACTGGGAGACCACGACACTCCAGAAGGCCTAATTCCCCATTTTTAACTCAACACATCACAAAGCCCCAAGTGAATAATCATTCCCAGATACCAGCAGGGGACTAAATTCAATGGACTTTGGTCTAAAAGCACATGTGAAATCAAGCAAGTAAGAAAAAAATCACCCACTATTTAGCCACCATTTAGCACTAACACAAATTATAAATGGAGGCAGCAGCCAATGCATTAGCCATCATACCCAATCAGTTGCTAAGACTTATCAAGTCTGCCCCTAAAAGCTCCCTCACATCTGTTCTCTTCTCCCCGCTCACTTGGCTAGCTCCCTATTTCAGGACTCCACCCTCTCTCACTCAGACTATTATTACAAAACCTCCCTGCACCCATTCTCCTCCAACATCTAACATCCAGAGAAAGATCCATGGAGTCTAAATGTAGAGCGAAGCATACTATTTTCTCTCTCTTTTTTTTCCCCTTCTTTTTCATGGTTTTTCCCTTTGGTTCTAATTATTCTTTACAACATGACTAATGCGGAAATATGATTAAAAAATAAAAACTAAAAAAAAAGAAGTTTCCATGGCTTTCTCTTGTCTTGAGTGAAATATAAAAACACTCCTCTAGGTGGCATTTAAAGCCTTTCATGATCTTACTCCAACCTATCTTTCTAGGGCCTAGGATCTTGGTTCATTTACTCTTCAGACCAAAATGAACAGCTTGCTGCTTCCCATCTATGACAATCCATCTCCAGTTTCCATGCCTGCTGTCCCCCAAGTTTGGAATTAAAAACCCTCCTTGTTTCTACCTCTTAAAAATTGTTAGCTCCCTTCAAGGTTCAGCTCAAGTGCCACCAACAACAAAGAGCTTTTCCTGACTCCTTCCCCCAGCTACTGTGTCTCCCACCTTTGTAACTTTGTATTGTGGGGGAGGGGAGTAGCACTATATAATAAATACAAAGTATTTATCTGAAATCTTACTATGTATTAAATATGAAGTTACAATACAAAGAAAGAGAAATAGATTCTACATTTACTGATCTGGGTACATATTGCTCCCCGCATTCAAATGTAAGCTCTTTGAGGGCAAGAAATTGGTTTTCTAGCTTTACATCTCCGTTCCCTAACACACAGCAGGTACTTAGTAAGTGCTTTTATTGAGTTAAGTAAATTGCTCTGGACCCTAAAGAAGGCAAAAGATGGCAGCTATAGACACCAGCTCCAAACCAGTGTACAATTGAATGTGATGGTTTTCCCTGGGCAACTCAGAGGCAACAGGCACCATAGGAAGCAATAATTTTTCCCTGAAACCAATTCTGCAGCAGCTAAAGGGAAGAGCCAGCCCCTCACAGATAGACATAAGAATATGTATGTGCTCAGAACATGTGCAGCAAATTAACAGAATTCTTTGCTAGACGTGGGCAACCAACCTCACTATCCACCTCCTGCAGCCTGACCCCAGGACCTCACTTCCTGACAGGCAAGTTAGATGGTACAGTGGATAGAGAATTGAACCTGGAGTCCGGAAAACCTAAATTCAAATCTAGCCTCAGACACTTACTAGCTATGTGACCCTGGATAAGTCTCTTTGCCTCTGTTTGCCTCAGTTTCACCATCTGTAAAATGGGTATAACCTACCATGCAGTATTGTTATGAGGATCAAATGAGGTAATATAAAGCTCTTAGCACAGTGTCTAGCACATACTAAGCACTCTATAAATGTTAGTTATTATCATCTTTGTTGTTGTTGCTGTTGTTGTTACTACTTCTAGACCCCTCTGACTTTGCTGATCTTGGTCTTGAAACTGCTTCTACTATAGAGATCACCTGTTGTCCTTCAGTCCCACACCCTGTAGCCCAGGTGCCCACCTGAGTTTTGTCATGCAATGCTCCTGGTCCCTCCCTACCCATGAAGCATTCATCAGAGCAGGCAGGCTTCAACCAATGTCATAGAAACTCACTTCATGGGGTGGCTAGGTGGCGCAGTGAGTAGAGCACTGGCCCTGGAGTCAGGAGTACCTGAGTTCAAATCCGGCCTCAGACACTTCACACACACACACACACACACACACACACACACACACACACACACTAGCCGTGTGACCTTGGGCAAGTCACTTAACCCCAACTGCCCTCCAAAAAAAAAAAAAACAATTGAAGTAGGAACAAGACCTGAGCAGCAATTGCACCTGTTTTTGTTCATTGCTTATTCTGGATGCTAACCTGGGAGAAGGCAGGGGAGAACAGGCACAATATGGGAGGTGAGGCCTACTGCATTCACCGTTCTTCCAGGGAAGCTGGTCTCTGGTTGAAATCCTGAGCCACCCTCCTTCAGACAGAAGGGGCTTGTCAAGGCTGATGAAGCAGCCTGTAAGGAATGAGCTGAGCATATGCCAGGGGAGTTCTAAGTGCTGAGAATAAGCTTTCCCCAGAGGTACATAGCCATCTCAAGGAGTCCTGGGGATTTCCAGCAAACAGGATTGGCCAATATGCAAAGTACTCCTCTTCTGGATAATAGAAAATAAGACTGTTCTATAGGACAGAAGGGAGAAATCCAGGTTATTCTAAGTGCCAGGTTCTGAGGATTTCTCTCCATGTTCCTCTTACTGTTGTCCAATTCTGGCCACTTCTCTTCCTGCTTTGTATAGATAAGAGGATCATCTGAGGCCCATTCTTTGCTATGTTTGCTTACCCTCTTATCCCGAGAAAGAGCATCTTTGTCTGGAATTAAATAATTACTCCCAACCCTTCCACAGAAAGGGTTCAGGACAAGGACCAAAGATCAAATGCAATATATGTAAAGCATTTAGCACCATGACTAGAACACAGCAGGCACTCAATAAATGTATGTTTCCCCTTCCCCTTCCCCTTGTTATCTTTAGCAATTAGAAATGAAAATGTCTTGAGGCGATGGATGCCAAATGTGCAGCTTCAAACAAAAGGCCTAGGATTGTGAACTGACTATGGTAGGAAATGTCATTTGAATCTGCCATCCAGAGTGAGTGTGTAAATGGACAATCCAGAAGGAGTAATGACATTAGTATTGGGTCCCATCTTTGGGAGAATTACAGTCACAAAAATCATCTAACCAGCCATCTTATCCAACCATCCATACATCTATTCTACATTCAATAAACACTTATTGAGTAGCAACTATTCATGAAGCCCTGTAGGGCAATCATGTGACCTGAATCGTCAAGAAGTTTACAGTCCAAAAATCTATCCAACACTGCATGAGGTAATTGCTCAATAATGCTTATTGATTGAATGGATGGATGGATATTGAATGAATTAATGTTGAATAAATTCATAAATCTCTTCCCCCCATAAGGCCAGCCTTCAAGAAGTACCAATCAAAGGTATATTAGTAGCAGCAGGATATGTTAAAGTAGTCATGCATATGAGACAGTCAAGTCCCAGAAGCTTTCACTCCATAACTGAACATTCATGGAATTCCTTGCTAATGCAATCTTGGTCCCCTGGTACAATGGCAACAGCACTGGATTTGGAGTTAGAAGAAATGGGTTCACATTGGCCAAATCATTTAACCTTTTCATCCTTCAGTTTCTTCATCTGTAAAATATGGTAGTTGGACTAAAGGGTCTCTTAGGATCCTCCTAGCTCCAAATATATGATCCTTATGTGGAAAATAGGAAGTCCTGTCCTTGTACCACAATGCCCTAGAATCATGCTGATATCCTCACTCCTCTCAGGGAGAATCAAGATCTGACCAGCTGGCTCAAGGCAACAGGAAAGCCAATGAATCGGTAGTCTGAGGCTCTCATTTGGAATCCCAGCTATTCCAATTACTGCTCAATTTATGACTTTAGACAACTCATTGTACCCCTCAGAGCTCCAGTTTCCCAATATGTAAGAGGAGAGTTGGATCTAAATGCCCTCTGAGGTCCCTTCCAGATCAGAGTTCATGATCCTGTGATTCTGAGACTTACAGACTTAATTTGTTACCTTTCCCAGGATTTCTGTTTCTCTTCCATTAGATTGCAAGTTCCTTGAGGGCATGAACTATCTTTTGTCTCTTTTTGTATCCCCAGTGTTTAGCATATAGTATACATTTAATAAATATTGATTGATTGACTAATGTAATATGCATCATTAATTTAAGGCATTAAATGGGTAAAAAAAGGAAAATTATTTGGGGGATGGGGTATAGCACATAGGTATAAGGCTTGCAGTGAACAGGAAAATGAGCATATTGGACGATGGAAAAAGCGTTACAATAAAAAGACCAGGATTTAAATCATTGCTCTGCCTGGGTGAGTTGGAATTCAGTAAAGTGAAGAATGTGGATTAAATGGTCTCTAAACTCCCTTCTAATTCTATAATCTGATGATCTTCTAATCCCATAAACCTTGCCCTCTTCGGTGCCATTTTATATCACTGCTACCCCATCTCACTCCCAGAACCACCTGAACTGAGCCACCTTCCCTCATTGTTGTCCATAAGAATCTTTAATTTAGCAAAAATGTATTAAACATCTACTACTGTATATATAAAGTACCAGGCATGGTGCTACAGATTCAAAGACAGTGTCTGTCCTCAAGGAGCTTATATTCTACTATGAAATAATTTGTACTTAGAAAATGGGTGAGGGGTTGGGGGGCTGTGGACTGTTTTCCGCTAAGAGGCCACAGCTCTGGGTTCACATGGACCAGGTTCAGTCCTGGGGTATCCTGACTTCTAAAAAGAGGGGTCATGTTCTTTCTTTCTTTACTCTCATACCACAGAACCCCTAGGAGTATCATACAAAGCTTAGGTTGGACTCCAAGCCAGGGTCTTTCCAAAATCTCCAGGGGGGAAGGACAGTAACAACTGGAAGGATAAGCATTTGAGTTGAACTTTGAGACCAGTGAGAGATTTTATCCGTCAGAGGAGAGAAAAGAATGCATTCCAAATATGGATGCCAATCTGTCAAAAGCATTGAAATGAGAAAGGCAGTGGGGAGCAGCAAGCAC
Source organism: Pseudocheirus occidentalis (assembly GCA_028646575.1). Classification (NCBI taxonomy): domain Eukaryota; kingdom Metazoa; phylum Chordata; class Mammalia; order Diprotodontia; family Pseudocheiridae; genus Pseudocheirus; species Pseudocheirus occidentalis. Next base: position 106,277,612 of record CM053596.1, read on the forward strand.
TGGAAAAGCTGATTTGATTGGAATGTCAAGTGTGTGAAGGGGAGTAACGTGAAATAAGGCTGGAAACGTAGGCTGGAGTCAGGACTGTGAAGGGCTTTAAAAAGCCAGATAAAGGACTTTGTATTTTAACCTAGAGGCAAGAAGCAGTAAGGGCAGTTTCTTGGGCAGGAGAGTGATATGGTCAGATCCATGCTGTGGGAGTATTGCTTGGGCAACTCTGTGGAACACTGATTGAAGTAGGAAAAGACTAGAAGCTGTTGCCCCTATGAGGGTCTATAATTGTCTGGCACCCTTGCTTTGCCCAGCTCCCAGTAGTGCTGCCCTCTAAAGAGAGGGGTTATGTTCTTTCTAGACGTCACCAGCTCTTTCCACTCCCACCCTAGAGCCAAGCAGAGGTAGCTTGGTTTATTTCTAACCTGCTCAAGGCCTAAGAGGTAGAGCACCCCGGGATAAAAGTGTAGTGAAGTCAAGCAGAAACCGCATGCATTCCCCAAGACAGAAAGTCGCTAGGAGGGAATTTGAGCCGGAGCCTGCATCAGGCCTCCAGGTGTCTCCTGGGCCTCTCTTCCTGTGCAACTCAGAACTCCACCCAGGAGAGGAACTGTCCAGTCTAGCCCCGTCTCATAAGTACCTGCCAATTAACTGTCCCTGCCACACTCTCCTCCGAGGGATGTGTCTCTTGCTAAACCGATCCCTAGGTAACCAGAGGCCAGAGACCAGAGATGCACAGCTGCTGCCATCTCTCGGTCGGTTCTGTATCTGCTACTTATGTCTAACAGCCTTCCCTTTCCTTCCTAGCTGAGGGGAAGTACCTTTAAGGGAAGCAGCGGCAACATTTGGGATCATTGCAAAGCAGTGACTTCCCAACAGGGTCCTCCCAGGCAAATGAACTCATTACAATCCACATCAGTGATGTGATTCAGACTGCTTCTGCTGTTTGAAACCTGGGCCACATCTAAGGATGCCTCTGGATGTCCAGATGAAAACAGGTGCTGTAGTTCCCCTTCCCCCACCTCATTCTTATATAAGATGCTACTAAGGGTTCCCTCACCATTCGCCACTGGCCAAATTCAACTCAGAGCCACTTCCTCCAATTTGCCGGATCTTTATTTGAGGAAATACCCGCACCGGCGCCATGCTCTCTTCAAATCTGAACCTGCCCCGTGATGAACCTGCCCCGTGATGCGCCTGCACATAGCCTCTCCACCTGGACCCTGTACTCCTCCCCTTTCCCTTTTATCTGTTATCTTCCCCCATTAGAATGTTAGCTCCTAACAGGCAGGCAAGGACTCTTTTTCTTTTCACTTGTATTTGTATTTCTTGCACTTAGTAGTGTGCCCTGCACAAAGTTAAGTGTTTAATAAATGCTTTATCTCTCTATAGCTGGATAGACAGAAGGCTAGACAGACAGATATCTGCGGGGGTGGGTATCTGAATGGGGTCTTGAAGATCATGCAGTCTAGCTAGAAACTGAGGACCAGAGAGGGGAGGGGAGTTACTCAAGGCTTATACAGCATTAGTGGCAGAGGTAGAAACTGAATCTTGATTTTAAAAAAAAAAAAATTTTTTCATTGCCTGATCACTTCTCTGGATTCAGTTTTTAAAGACAGAGTCATGTCCATGGGGAAAAGGATAGTACCTCAGACAGATGCTTCTTTCCATTTGTGAGAGAGAGAAAAAGAGAGAGAGAGAGAGAGAGAGAGAGAGAGAGAGAGAGAGAGAGAGAGAGCTAGTTTATTATGCTTTTGAGATATAGTATGTTTTAGTTTTTAGTATATTATGTTTTTGAGATATAGTATGCCTCTCCTAGCTTAAAGAGTCTGTGAGATCCTGAAAAGTGAAATCCACTGAAATTCGCCCTTGAGAATCCCTTTAAGAGGAGAAGGATAGTCCTTAGGACAGAGAGGAGGGCAGTGTCTCTGAGAATAACTAGAATCCAGTGGAAGAAGGATCATATAACAGCCACAGTCAATTTCCTTTGTACAGATTCTGAGAACTGAGCAAGAACTTAGCCTGGAGACTCATAGACTAACAAAATCTAAACCTTGCTTCTCTCTAAACCTTGGATTGTGATACTATTGGTCCCCTGGGCTCAAAAACCTATTACATTCAATCATTTCCCATCTATCCCACATGCCACCCATGCCCCAACTCCTAATGCACCCATCATCCCTGGGTATCTTGATTCTAGCGTGGACTTTTCTCTCCCTCTGGCAACACCCTATTGGGACTCGATGTGTCTCTTCATAAGAACCAATTCACAAGATAAAAAATATATACATTCAGAAGCTATTATGCTGTTAGAAGTTACCAAAAGTGCCTAGGAAAAATTTCTTCCAGGCCCAGGCTGAATGACTTTCTACTTATTAGTTCTTTCTAGTTGAAGTTCCCAGCCGAAACCCATAAGATGACAGGACCAGGATTGCAGAATTGGAAAAGGACATGAGAAGTTTGACCGTGTTCTATCGCCCTCTTCTTCTGATACTCTCTACGTTTTTATAACACTCTTCTCTTCTGGTTCCCCGGCCTACCTATTGGACAATTCCTTCTCAGTCTCCTTTGCTGCATCTTTAACCTGTTCACATCTACTAATCATAGGGACTCCCCAAAGTTCTGTCCTGAGCTCTCTTCTCTTCTGTTTCACATGGTTATTTCATCCGTTTCCACGGATTCAATTCTCATCACTATGCAGCTTATTCTCAGACCTAGTTATCTAGCTCTAACCTCTTTCCTGACTTCCAATCTCACATCTATAACTCCCTAATGAACTGGATGTCCTATAGACATCTTAAACTCAACATGTCCATAACTGAACTCATTAGCTTTCCCCCAACTTCCTAACTTTCCCATTACCACTGAGGGCACCACCATCCTCTCAGCTATCCAGGCTCCCAGGTTCTCAGCTACCCTAGGGATCATTGGTGACTCTCAGTCTCTAATCTCCCATATCCAAGCTGTCACCGAGTTCTCTTGTTTCTATCTTTGTATATACGTCCCTTTCTCTCTTCTAACATTGCCATTATGTTGGTACAGTCCCTCATCACATCATTTCTGGATTATTTCAGTAGCCTGCTGTGGGTCTCCATGTTTCAGATCTATCCCCAACTCCTATCCATCTTCTACTCAGTTGATCTTCCTAAAGTACAGATCTTAACTATGTCAACCCTTACTCAATAAACTCCAGTGGCTCCCTATTAGCTCAATCAAATACAAAATCCTCTGTTTGATTTTTAAAGTCCTTCAGAATCTGGCCCTTTCCTACCTTTCCAGTCGTCTAACGCCTTATTCTTCGGACATACTCTCCCCTCACCCCCGCAGTGGTACAAGCTCCTTTACTGTTCCTTGCACACAACAATCCATCTGACTATTTGCATTAGCTCCTCCATACCTGAAACTGTCTCCCTCCTTATCTCTGCCTCCTGGCTTCCTGTTCATCTCAGTTCAAGTCCCAACATTCTACAAAAAGCCTTTTCCACTCCTCCTTAATGCCTTCCTTTCAAGATTATCACCAAGTTATCCTTTACATCTTCTGCTTACCCATAGTTGTTTGCATATGGTATCCCTCCTCAGACTATGAATTGAGATCAGGCGACTGTGGTTCTTTTTGTTTTGTTTTTGCCTTTCTTTGTATCCTTAGCACTTATCACAGTGTCTAGTACCTAGCAGGCACTTAATAAATGTTTATTTACTGACTGAATTACAAAAAAATAAATCTATTCTGCATCAGTCCAACAAGTGGTCCAACCTTCATTTTAAAACCCTTTATAGTTCACTGTCCACTGAAACAATCCAATCCATTTTTGCAAAGCTTTAAATGCAAGGAAGCTGTTTCCCATTTACATAGACTTACAACCTATCTCTTACCATCCATATGCTCTCTGTTACCAAGGCCTGTTGATTTCACCTTTTCCGCATCTCTCAAATATGCCCCCTTCTCTTCCTCTGACACTGCTGTCACTCTGGTGAAGAATCCTAGCACTTCACCCCTAGACTATGGCAATAGTCTGCCTGCCTCAAGTCTCTCCCCACTCCAATCCATCCTCCATCCTGCGACATCACTAAAACACAGGTCCACTCATATCACCCCTGGCCCTAAGTCATCTCTCTACTACCCCCAGGATCAAATACAAAATACTCTGGTTGGCATTTGAAGCCCTTCATAACCTAGCCCCATCTCCTGTCTCCACATACTCTTTGATCCAGTGACACTAACCTCCCAGCTGTCCCATGAACAAAATGCTCCATCTGACAACTCTGGGTATTTTCTCTGGTTGACTCCCATGGCTGGAGCACTCTCTCTCTTCCACTCTGACAACCAACCTCCCTGACTTCCTTTAAATCTCAACTAAAATCCCACTTCCTATAGGAAGTCTTCCCCAATCCCTCTGAATTTCAGTGCTTCCCCTCTGTTAAATATTTCCTATTTATCCTGTATAATAGCTTGCTTGTTCATATTTGTCTGCTTGTTTCCACCCCCATTAGACTGTGAGCTCCTTGAGGGAATTGTCTTTTGCCTCTTTTATCTCTGTCACTTAGCACAGCACCTGACATTCAGAAGACACTTAATAAATATTTATTGACTATCTGACTGATTTGACCAGAAATTTGCCTCTTTGCAATTTCTACCCATTATTTCTGAACCTGCCCTGCCTTTTAGGGTCAAATAGGGTAGGTCTAATGCAAGAGTAGGGAACCTATGGTCTCAAGGCCACATGTAGCCCTCCAGGTCCTCCAATGTGGCTATTTGACTGAATGCAAGCTTCATAGAACAAATCCCCTTAATAAAAGGATCTGTTCTGTAAAACTTGGACTTAGTCAAAAGATTGAGCCAAAGACCTACAAGGCCACATGTGGCCTTGAGGCTTCAGGTGCTCCAACCTGATAACCTCTCTACCACATGCCAGTTTTTCATATACTTAAAGGCAGCATCATGTCATCCATTTAGAATTCTTATATCCTTAATTAATTCCTCCAACTGATCCTGGTATCCATGGTTCCCAATCCTCTCACTATCATGATTGCCCTTTTCTGAATTTGATCTAGTTCATCAATGTCTTTTCTAAAATATGGTGCCTGGAATTCAACACTTCATTCCAGATGTGACATTCCAAGGCAGAAAAGAATGGCACTATCACCAATCTAGCTCTGAAAATTATACTTTTATTTATAATACAGCCTAAGCTCATGAGAGTCTCTGGAGCATCATAACTAAGCCAAGTTATTCAGTCCCATTCTATCCCTAACTGCTCACCATAAGAGAAAGTCCTTTTTCTATGCCAACTGTTATTTTTAAAACCTGCTAGACAGGTGCTCTTATTTCTTACTAATCACTAACTTGCTAAGTAATCACCCCTCCTCACTGAGCCCTGGAAAGGAAAAGGGAAAATGAAAAACATGGAAATAATTTTCTCACCACCTCAAAAACATAATAAAACAGCCCAGTTTCTTTACCCATGGAAAGGGTCATCTGCCTGAATTGCCCCCTGTGGACACTTACAAGCCAAGAAAAGCAGAGGCCAGAGGAGCTCAGGGAGCAATCCCTTCCAACTCTGCAATTCTAGGATTCTTTGGCTGTATGAAATGAAGCCTGTGGACTTTATGGAATCCTACCATGGTCACCGTGTCACAGAAAGCAAGTAAGCAAATCCCCAGGAGTCCTTGAGGCAGGAACCCGGTTAAGGTATTGCTAGCTAGGGAAGGAAGGCCTCAGCTGAGCTGACTCCTATGGTCATGGCCAGCCAGAACCTACCTCCTTAGTTCTCTGGGACACTGTTATCTCTGACTTCCACTGAATCATTTATCCTGTTTTGTTTACTTAGATGATTTTGACACCTGCCTAAGAAATGAAGTAGGCAAAATATAGGATATAGCTGAAATGAGGGTAATTTTTCAATCAGTTATACAAAAAATATTCACTAGGTGGCTCAGTGGATAGAACACCAAACCTGGGGTCAGGAAGAGCTGACTTCAAATCCTCCAATACTTACTAGTTGTATGACCCTAGGCAAGTCACTTAACCTTGTTTGCCTTGGTTTCCTCATCTGTAAAATCAGCTGGAGAAGGAAATGGCAAATCACTCCAAGTATCTTTGCCAAGGAAACCCTAAATTCCATCACAAAGAGTTGAAAAAACAACTAAATAACAACATATTCACTAAGTGCTTCCTATTTGCTCAGTACTATACTAGGCAAGGTAGAGCTGATCAACAAAATATAAAGCATTGTCCCTGCCTTCAGGGAATCTATAGTCTTAATGTAGAGACAAGAGGACTAGCTAAGAAACAGAGAATAATATGACATTACACAAGAAGTACTGAATTAGGTGGGTCAGACTCAGGGATGTGCTAGTAAATGTTTAACAACCAGCTTTTGGGGGCGGGGAGACAAATATGCATAAAATAACAAACTTTTAAGTTTAATCTACATGACTAACATTTTCTTCAACACTTTGTCAGGTCTTAAGGAATTAACCAAACAATGAATCAAGCTCTGATTTGTAGTACTTACTGATTTCCAAAGTACAAATGTTCACACTGAAAATTTAACTATCAATTTTTGTGAGACAGTTCAAGTTGGTTCCAGCATTCTTATTCAGCTATTCAAAAAAAATTTATTAAGCACCTACTATGTGCCAGGCAATGTACCAAGTGCTAAGGATACCCCAAAAAAAGAAGCAAAAGACAGTCCCTGCCTTTAAGGAGCTTGCAGTCGAATTGGGGAGATAACATGCAAACAAAATATGTAAAACAAACTAAATAGAGGATAAATAGGAAATATTAACAGAAGGAAGGCATTGGAATGAAGAGGAGCTGGGAAAGGCTTTCAGTAGGAGGTGGGATTTTAGTACAAAATTAAAGGAACCCAGGGAGGTCAGTATTCAGAGTGGAGAAGGGAGAGCATTCCAGGTGTGGGGGATGGCCAGAGAGAATGCCCAGAGTTAAGAGATAGAGTGTCTTGTTCACAACCCTAAGGTGAAATTGGAATTCAAAAAATGTGGCCAAGAGTAGTCTGGGAAGACTTCATAAAGGAAGTAAGATTCAACTATGGTGAAGACACGCAGAGGATTTGAATAAATGGAGAAGCTCTATATCAGCTACTATCAGATTACACGTGGCATAGAGTACAACGCTAAGGACACCTCCCTGGCTTTCCTTTCACTAAGTCGCAATGCAAGAGCAAGCACACACACGCGCGCACGCGCACACACACACGTTTAACAGCTAAGGAGAGGTTTCAAGAATGAGTTGCTATCATTTTGTGAACATCTCATGCCACTCAAACTCTGAAAACAAACATGTGACCGAGTCAATGGGAATGATTCTCTGGATACAAAAAAAGGAAAAATTTCAAATCCCTCTATTCCCACTCACATGACCAGTACTCTACATTAGACCATCTCTCATCCACCCTCTTGTAACAGCTTCCTAATTAGTTTCTCCAAATCTAGCCCCACCCCTTTCTAAGCCACATTCTGTACAGCAATTGAATTAATACTAAGTATAGAGAAAAAAAGGAGAAAAGAATTGAGGAAAGAAAATTGGGAGACACCCATAGGTAAAGCACATAACAAGAGTAAAGATCTCTAGACACTGAAGAGAGATCAAAGAGGCAGGAAAAGAACCAAGAGAGAGCAGAGCAATGGAGAAGACATTCAGCAGAAGGCAGTCAAAAGTGGCAGATGCTGATGAGTTCAAGAAGGAAAACATAATGCTCCAGGGTTTAGCACAGTACCTGGCACATAATAGGTGCTTAATATAGGTTTATTGATTGATTGAGAGGAAGGACTGTTTCCTTTTTTACCTTAGTGCCTAGAACATCGGTGCCTAGAACAGCACCTGGTTCAGAGTAAGGATGCCATATTTGTGTGTTGTATTAAAATGAATTGAATGGAAGTGGGTTCAAATCCCAAATGTGCCAATCCTTCAAAAACAGCTGCACTCTAGTCCAAGTTCTACCACTTTTTAGCTAAGTAACCTTGGATAATTCACTCCAATCTTTTTTGGCCTCAGCTTCTTTCTCTATGAAGATGAAAGAGTTAAATGAGATGACATTTATATTAGATTCCTTTCAGCTTTAAAATTCTAAAACTTCCTGACCACTTTTAGGCTGAACTGATCTATTCTGGGCCTTACAAAAAGGCTTCAGGGATACTATGCATCTCCTCAGAGTTGTTCTAGTCACTGTGACAACCTCCTAGCCTTTGTGACATCATCCTCCACATTCAATTTAATTCAATTTGACAAAGCACTATGCTAAGTTGGGGCTACAGAGACAAAAACAAATGAGTCTCTTCCTTCAAGGAATTCCTATTCTACTGGGGGCAGCAAAAAGGGTCTTGGGCTATTGGAAGTTTTTTATTTGTTTGTTTTTATTTTTAGCTCCATAGGAGGTAAAGGAGGATAAAAGAAAGGGTAGAACGTCTGGTCAGCCTATATGAGATGATGATGATGATGATGATGATGATGATGATGATGATGATGATGATGATGATGATGATGATGATGATAATTGATGGATAACAAAGGAACAGAGCTATCTAACTCACAGTGTGTTTGTTCACTCTGCCAAAGAAAATTATCTTTGGTCTAGAAAGGACAGAACAAAATTGAGTAGTAGGGAGTTGATACCCAAGATAAATAAGGAGATATCAAGAGACAACTTAACTTTTAAGATCAGGTAACCAGGCCCAAGTTAGTGAAGGAATCATAGAAGTGAAGAGCTAGAAGGAACTTCACAGGCCTTCTCATCAAAATGTTACCTGAAAATGAGTCTTAGTTATGTTTCCAATGAGGGGTCAAACAACCTTTGTTCCAAGGCTTGCAGTGGGGAACAATACATTAACTCTCAGATCAATTCAGTTTTAATGGTTAGGGACATTTTTCCTTGAATTTTTCCTAGTTCAGTCTTCTGGAGCTTAGTAGAATAAATCTAAACCCTCTTCCATGTGATATTACTTCAAATACTTGAAAACAGCCATCATCTCTACCTGAAAAAAAGAACTAACAAGACATATTTGCTCAATCTATCTGTTATTTTTTTTGAATGATAAGAAGAAGTGCTATAGGACCAGAAAAGAGGAAATATTGTCTTGATTTAAAAAAAAAACAACGAAGTAGAAATAGAGTCTGTAAACTCTATAACTGATCCCTGGAAAAATTCTAGAATTATTATTAAAAATATGGTTTGTAAAAACCTTAAAAAGCCAGTAAGGTATGCTTCATTCATCCATTCATTCATCAAGCATTTTATTAGGTGCCTGTAACACATGGTGTATACATAAAACCAATTTATGGTTATGTATGTTTATCAAGGCTGACAGTATACTGATAAGGCTTATATTCATCAATGCATGCAATCAAATTATATTGACTATTCAACAATACAAACATTAACCTGTCTAGAAAAAAAACAAATATCTTGGTTCCTAAAGGTCCAAGTAAGCATTTCATGTACCGATAAGGTTCCCTTTCTGTAAAGCCACATGCCCTGTACCTCCCTCCAAGGTGGCATTCTAATAAGTCTTCATCAATCAACACTGCTCTGAGGAGAACATAGGTTTATCAAATTTCCAAGTGCAGAGAATTGAAGAGTCTATCCTATTCATGACCCAGGAGCAGAATGATGGCTGGGGCCTCTGGTGGGATTTTATTTTTCTGGCTAGGATATTTACAAGTTACAACTAAGTTCTGACTGATATATACCTAAGCATATGATGAAAATTAAACTATCAATCAAAGCTTCAGTTTTCTAGCATCCTTTACAAGTGTTTATCAACAATTTACCAGATTTGGGGGACATGCATTATTAGCATGTTTTTACCAATCTAGGGGGACACATAGGTCATTAATAATTGTTTACCATATTTGGGATACACACACCACTCAACTTTTTAGTACAGAAAAATAGCTCACATAATAACTACTTAGTCACAAAAATGGCAGCTTAAAAAAAAACGGAGTTACTCATCCAAAGTTAATATGCTTCTTCCTACTACAGCGCCTATCATGGTTTTTTGCTTGAGATACAAAAACAAGAGTGAAATAGTACCTGCTCTCAAATAGCTTCCATTCTTGGGGTGAGGAAAGATACAATAGGAACACACATAAGTATCTACAAAGTAAATCCAAACTAAGTTCCGTGGAAGAAGTCGTAGGGAGAATCAAGATAGCCTATGAGGTAATGCATCTAAGCTGCATCTCATGGATTCAAAAAACTGTGGTGAGAAGTACATTATTGCCATGGAAAATAGCCTATACAAAGACAGTAAGGTAGGAGGTAAGACTATAGCATATGGGGAACATCAAGCAGGTCAGTTGGGCTAAATATAGAGGGAATGAAAAGGAGTGGTGGGCAATATTATGAAAAGGTAGTCTGGAGCCTGATTTGTGAAGGGCTCTAAGTGCCAAAGGAATTTGTATATTATCTTAAAAGCAAGTAAAAACCACTATAAAGAGAAAACCAAGAATAGACTAAATGATCTTTAAAGTTCCTTCTGGTTCTAAATACTAAAAACCTATGATCTCTCCCATTAGATTATGAGTACAGAATTGAAATCCCTTTCTTTTCATCTTTGGCCCATTTAGGGAGGGAAATCTGGAGGTCTAAGCAACTATCACTTACTATTCCTCCCAGAAAAAGAACAGACCTGATTAACCCATTCTTTTTTTTATATGGTTACTAAAGTGATATATTAAGGGAACATTGTAAACGGTAATGGTGAGACAGGCAATAGTGTGTCTACATGTCTCAGGGTTCTGTGCTGGGATTGGCAGACAATAGATCATTGGTAACCTTAAGGGTTGGTCTCAGAAACAAGACTACAAGGGGTTGAGAAGTGAGTGGGTAAAGCATTGACTATAGATCATTCTTTCTAACAGTTTGGCTGTGAAAGGGAGGAGAGATGAAGAATGGCAGCTTAGGAGGATAACAGGGTCAAATGTAGAAGTTGATTTCTTGTTTGTTTGTTTTTGCTTTTTAAGGATTGGGTAAGACCTAAACATGTTTTTAAGGCAACAGAGAAGAAGCCAGTACACAGGTAGAAAATGAATAAGAGAAAAGCAGGATTGATCAATAGCATACACTCATGGAGTAGTCAGCGGGGGATGAGAACAAACCCATAATGATGCAGACATTTATTAAGGACAGAGCAGGACATCTAGGGAAAGAGAAGCCAGAGGAGGTTGGGGCATGGTGAGAGACAGGGTGGATAAGGATGAAAGTAGAGGGATAGGGAGCAGAGGCAGGTGTTGATGGCAATTCTTAATCCCTGAGATTGGGGAGGGGGTAGAAATCAAGCAGGATTCAGACTAAGGGTCTAGGTCACCATTATTGAGTGGCAGTGCTCACTCTCTGGGGACATATAGAACCATGCAAGCTTCCTTTGCTGCAGAAACCCCATTTATAACTGGTGCCAGAAAAGCAATTAATATGAACCTAGACAGCAAAATTTAGCAATCTGGAAGTACAAAGGATACAGCCCTTGAATACAAAGTTCATAATGCCTTCCCTAGGAAACCAGTTTTTGAGAGTTCTGATGATTTGCTTTTTTGATTCATCTGATTTCACTTTCTTACTGCTTCCTCTTAAAATAACAGAGCATCACCTCCAATCAGGTGATCTGGAACTTGTTTTGTGTTCTTAATCGAAAGAAAGAGACAGAAGCACAAGGGAAATACAAACAGACCCACAGGCCCTGTCTATAGAGACACAGTAGTTTCTTTGAGGCACAACCTTGGAAGAATATAAATTCAGATGAAAAAGTCCAGCCTAGGTTGACAGCCTAGAAACTGAGAGAAATTGAAGGGAAATGGTTTCTCTACTACTCTAGGGTCAAACAGGAATGAATAGAAGAAAGAAAAAGAAAGAATAACCTAGCAAGAAGGAGTTCCTCTAGGGAGAAACTGGAGAGAATTAAAAACAGAGGGGGAAAGAATGAAAGTAAGATGTGCTCTGGAAATCCATGAAGGACAGAGAGCTAGAAGGAAGGGCCATCCTGAGCAGAGGAACACCTCTGGTAAGTGAGGCAGGTCAGGGAAATGGTATGACCCAATGGAAAGGATATATTTGTGAGCATGGGGAGGGAAGCAGGGGTTTTGTGAGGTTTTACTTACAGACTAGCTGCCTCTTGACCTTGTAGACCCTGGTAATCACACATGGCCACTTGCCACAGAGAGCAGACAGCCTCACAGTATGTAGTCTCTGATAATGCCCAAATATGTTTGCTGTTCATACCACATGCAAAGAGGGCAAGGAATTACAAGAGAAAGATCACAGATAAATCAAGAGACTTCTGGTCAAATCACAACACAGAAAAATGAGCCACAATAACAAGGATAAGTTGGAAAGTCCTAACATTTGATACTTGATGAGCATCCCTGGCTCAAACTCTGAGAATCTTACAAAAGCTGTTTGTTAAATTAATATTCAATTACCAGTTCATAGATTCCAAGATAGAAGAGAAATTAGAAGTCATTTAGCCTGACCCTCTCAATTTAGGTAGCACAATGGATAGAGTGCTGGACCTAGAGTCAGGAAGACCTGAATTCAAATCCAACCTTGGACACTTACTAGCTATGTGACCCTGGCCACATCATTTAAACTCTGTTTGCCTCAGTTTCCTCATCTATAAAATGCAGATAATAAGAGCACCTATTTCTCAGGGTTGTTGTGAGTATCAAATAAGGTAATATTTGTAAAGGACTTAGAGTAAATGCTATATAAATGTGATTGTTATTGATATCATTATCATTTTTATTACTGTGGATGAGCAAACTGAAGACCAGACAGTAGAACTGACTTGCTTTAAATCACATGGAGAACACTGGAACACAGATCCTTTGACACCAAATTTAATGCATTTTTGATTGCACTATTTGGCAACAGCATGATATAGTGGAAGGAGCACTGAAATTAGAAAGAGTAGACAATGGTTGAACCCAGCTCTTCCACAGCTAGCTATGTGACCTTGGACAAGCTGTTTCATCTGTCTTGGTGAAGGTTTCCTTATCTGTAGGGTGAGAGTCTCTAAGCAAATGACTTCCCCAGTTGGGTACTCAGCCCTAGTCTCTCTCAGGAGGTTCAGTCTTGCATTTCCAACTGCCTATGGACATTTTGAACTTATTGTTCTCTAGCTAGATCAAATTCAAGAGGTCCACAACAAGAATTCACTATCTTTCCCTTAAAAAAACACCCCTCTCTCCAAAATCCCCTATTACTATTCAGGACATCACCACCCATCCAATCTCCCAGGTTTTCAATCTCATCATAACCAGTTCCTCACTCTCACCTACTCTGTATCCAATCAGTTTTCAAATATTGTCATTTCTATCATCATAATATCTTTCACACACATTCTCTCTTCTCCACTCACACAGTTGAAACCCTTACCCAAGCCCCCTGTCTTGCCAGGACTTTTGTAATATTTTGTAATATTGGTTATTCTGCCACAAGTTTATCCCTACTCGTCTATCCACCCACCACAGAGCTGTCCAAATGATTTTCCTAAAGCACAGCTCTGACCATGTCACCCCTTTACTTGATAAATTCCAGTGCCTTCCTATTTCCTCTAAGATCAAATATAAATTCCTCTATCTGATATTAAAAGTCTGATATTGAAAACCCTTCACAAGCAGGACCCAACTGGCCTTTCCAATAGCACACCAGAAATACCTTCCCCTTCTTTTCCGAGACCTAACCACTATTTCACATGATGTCAAGGCCACATACTTCACTCCCTGCTCCATTCCTCTTTCAGAGAAAAATCCAATCTTCCCCTCTCCCCTTTACCAACATCCTAGAATGTAAGCTTCCTAAAAGCAAGCACTGTCTTATTTGTTCATATTTATATCCACAGAGTTTAACACAGTGCCAAGCACATAGTAAGCAGTTAATAAATACTTTAGGCAGCTTGCGAGGGCTTGAAGAGACATTGGGTGGTAAGGAAGTAAAGGCACTATTAAACACCTAATATGAGCAAACTAGATGTTTCCATTAGAAACTGAAAGATCTAGAGGAACCAAGATGGCAGAGTAAAAGCAGGAACTTGGTATAAGCTCCTACACCAACCACCTCCAATACCTGTAAAATATGACTCTAAACAACTTTTGTAGCTACAGAACCCACAAAGTGACAGAGAGAAACAAATCTCTCACTGAAGGCAGCCCAGCAGACCAACAGGAAGCATCTGTCACACCAAGCTGAGAGCTGAGCACAGTCCCATGTGAGCTGCACTCACCTGGGGCAGCCCTGACCAGTGGCACAAACCAGCCAGAGCAGACTTCAGAAGAGTTAATCACTGGCAGCTGTGGCAGTTTCCAGACTTCTCAACCAAAAAATGCCAAAAAGAAAGTAAAAGGTCAGTGTGGAACTTTGTTGGAAGAGCATGGTCGAGCCCCTGCCCCCGGGAGAGAGGTGCTGGAGGTGTGGCAGCTGCAGCCACTGTCACATGGCTGCCTCCAGAGCTCCTGGCCTACAGAACATAAGGGAACCCAGTAACCACTCAGAGGGTAATCACTCTTGCTTTGACCTGATTGGATCTGGGTCACACAGTCCTGGGTGGTGGTACTGGGATGAGAAATGCCAGTGTGCCAGAACTCATTGTGTCTGTAGAGAGGACACCCTCCTCAGACTTCTGATAACATCTGTGAAAACCCCAGCGATCTGGGACATAGCTCTCTCCGCTCTGGAAGAGGAGCTCTACTGTGGCAAAGAGTTCAAAACTCAAGTAATTGTCTAGCAAGATGAGAAAACAGAGGAAGCGAAATCATACCATAGAATACTTTCTTGAGGACAAAAAGGATCAAAATGTGGAACAATAAGAAGTCAACAAAGTCAAAACTAATGCATCAAAAGCTTCCAAGAAAAATATAAACTAATTACAGGCCATAGAGGAGTTCAATTTGCCAGATGGAAAAGAAATTTCAAAAACTCACTGAAGAGAATAACTCCTTCAAAACTAGATTGAAGCAAATGGAAGCTAATGACTCTATGAGAGATGAACATACTATAAAACAGATCCAAACAAGTTAAAAAATAGAAGGCAATGTGAAATATCTCATTGGAAAAACCATTGACCTGGAAAATAGATCCAGGAAAGATCATTTTAAATTATTGGACTACCAGAAAGTCATGATCAAAAAAACAGCCCAGAAATCATCCTTCAGGAAATTCTCAAGGAAAATGGTCCTGATATTCTAGAATCAGGGGCCAAAATAGGAATTGAAAGAATTCATTCAAGATTGCCTCTTGAAAAAGATCCTAAAAAGAAAACTCCTAGGAATATCATAGCCAAATTCCAGAGTCCCCATGTCAAGGAGAAAATATTACAAGCTGTCAGGAAGAAACAATTTGAATATTATGAAAACACAATCAGGATAACATGAGATCTAGCAGCTTCTATACTAAGGGATAAAAGGGCTTGGAATATGATATTCCAGAGGCCAATGGAACTAGGATCAAAACCAAGAATCACCTACCCAGCAAAACTGAGTATAATCCTTCAGGGGAAAATATGGTCATTCAATGAAAAATAGGATTTTCAAGCATTTTTGATGAAAAAAAACTGAACTGAACAGAAAATTTGACTTTCAGATACAAGAAGCAAGAGAAGCATGAGAGGGTAAACAGGAAAAAGAAATCACAAGAAACTTATTAAAGTTGAACTATTTACATTCCTACATGGAAAAATATCATTGTAACTCATGAGACTTTTCTCAGTATGAGGATAGTTGAAGGGAATATATGTGTATGTATGTATGTGTGTGTATATACATATATATATATGTATGTATAGGATGATGTATGTGTGTATAAATACATATGTGAGTTTGTATATGTGTGTATATGTAGACACAGGATCAGTTGAATAGGAACTGATGATATCTAAAAAATAAAATTAAGAGGTAAAAGAAGAATATAATGAGAGAAAGAGAAAGGGAGAGATAAAATAGGGTAAAGTATTTCTTATGAAAGCAGCAAGAAAAAACTGTTACCATAGAGGGGAAGAGCAGGAACGTGAAAGGGAATGGGCCAACCTTACTGTCATTGAATTTGGCTTAAGGAAGGAATAACACATGCACTCAATTGGGCATCTTACCCTACAGGAAAGTAGGGGGAAAGGGGATATAAGGGAGATGATAGAAGGCAGAGCAGATAGAGGGAGAGGGTAGTTAGAAGCACTTTTGAAAAGGGACAGAGTCAAAGTAAAAAATAGAATAAGTGGAGGGTGGGATAGGATGGAGGGAAATAGAGTCCTTCACAATATAACTACTATGGAAATATTTTGTGTAACTACACATGTACAACATGTATTGAATTGCTTATCTTCCCAGTAGGGGTGGTGAGGAGGGAAGAAGGGAAAGAAACTAGAAATCAAAGTTTTAAAAACAAATGTTTAAAAAATTTGTTTTTTTACATGCAACTGGGAAATAAAATATATAGGCACTAGGGTATAGAAATTCATCTTGCTCTACTAGAAAGTTAGGGGGGGGACAGAGCCAAGATGATGGTGTAGAAGCAGCAAGGATCAGCAGATCCTGCACAGCCACCTTAAATACACATAAAATAACAAATTTTAGACCTCCAAAATCCATAAAACTGCAGAAAACACATCTCTCGCTGAAGGCAGTTCAGCAGGAGGAACCCATCACAACAGTTCGGGAGCCAACACCAGCCCAGCCTGAAACTGCAGCCTGGCCCCAGGGCAGTGGGGAGAAGTCTCAGCCACAGCCAGAGCCATTCTATTGATAAAGGCTAAAAAGTGAATCTGAACGAATTCAAGAGCAACAGAACTCATTGTGAGACTGAGCAGGGCAGATTCCCAGCCCAGGAAAGTGCCTACTTTGGGTAAGGTTGGGGTAAGGAGAACACTGAGCACAAGGAAGCCACACCAACGTGGAGCAGAGAGCAGAGAAGAGCAGACTGCAAAGCCCCAGGCAACTAGCAGACTCACCCAACCTGAGAGTTTTGCAGCCATCTCACCAGAGGACAGAGGATCATCCAACCAGGTAGGAAAAAACATGGGGCCCACAGCAGGGGCAGCAGATTCTGTGGGGGAAATTTGGATGTTTAAACATATACACCCACACTGCCAGAAGCCAAGATGGAGGGATAAAGTTTAGTGGCTCCTCTAAATCCCTCCCAGACCAAGAAAAGTCTGGAATTAAATGTCCTAATCAGAGTAAAATCTTGAATCAGTGGACACAGCCTCAGGAGTGGGCACAGCTGAGGAAAAGGGAAAGAAGACAATACAGAGTCTAAGCCCAGTAGGGTGGAGCCAGCAAGCCCTACCAAGAAAAGCCAATTTAGCACCACCAGGCAAATCAGCAAACAACACCTCTGCCTCAGGCAGGCCTTCAGCTGTAGCCAGCTCTGAACCTGCTTGAGCCATAGTTCAGGGACACAGGCTCTGAAACCTGAAGGAGCTAGACCACCCAACCCCAACAAGTTACTCTGTAAGCCTCAGGGTAACTCAGGGAAATCACTGAGAGTCTTGGTATTGGCCTCAGGCTACACACTCAGAGCTTACAGCTACCAAGCCCCTACCTCCTAGCCTGAGAAGCTTAATACTCTGGCACCCCAGACGTGGATATCCACTCCAAATTCCAGGACATAGGCACTCACAATGGGGAAGAAAGAAACTGCAAAGGCTAGGACCATCAAATCTTTTTTATAGTGAGCAAGAATAAACAAATTCAGAAGGCAACAGGGACTCTATATCCACACTGGAGACCACAGAAGGAAATGCAAATTGGTCTCAAGCCCAAAGAGCCTTCTTGAAGGATCTCAAAAGAGACTTTAAAAATGAAATTAGAGAGGCAGTGACCAAATTGGAAAAAAAAACTCTAACTGAAGAAATCAAATCTTTGAAAAGCAAAAAATGGAGAACTAGGACAGGAGGTCCAAAATCTAAGCGGAGAAAATACCTCCCTAAAAATGAAAAATGAACATATGGAAAAGGAACTCCAAAAACTAGCTGAGGAAAATAAGGCACTAAAAATTAGAATCAGACAAACTGAAGCTAAGGACTCTATGATGCAACAAGAGTCAGTCAAACAAAACATAAAGATTGAAAAACTGGAAGAAAGTGCAAAATATCTCACTCGAAAAACAACTGACGTGGAAAACAGGTCCAAGAGAGATAACCTAAGAATTATCAACCTACCAGAAAATCATGATGAAAAAACCAGCCTGGACAGCATCCTCCAAGAGATTGTTAAAGAGAACTGTCCTGAGGTCCTAGAATCAGAGGGAGAAATGGTTATTGAAAGAATCCAT
>CM053596.1:106296383-106322295 GCA_028646575.1 Pseudocheirus occidentalis
CCCAAGTCAACAAGGGAGTTCACACCTTCTCACCAATGGACAGAGTTCTATACTTAGCCTTAAATATCTGATCTACTTAGCCCTAAGTATCTGATCTACTTAGCCCTAAGTATCTGATCTACTCAGCCCAAAGTATCCTATCCACTTAGCCCTAAATATCAAACAAATTGATTACCATTACATAGGGGTACAATAGGTTCAGGAGGAAAGCAGCTTCTCTGACTGCTCTTTGCCTAACCTTACCAGCTTTACTCTTCCACATCAAATGCTATTTACACACACAAAAAAACACAAATGATGAATAGCAATTAAATACATTTATCCAAGCAAAACAGCCAATTGAAATCTGAGTTATAGTTTTGAATATGCCAGAGACTATTCAAGAGTAAATGAGTCCTTCACCTGGGATTAAGATAAGATTTCAGCTTAAACCAGGAGAGAGAAAATTTATATCACTCAGGGGAAGTTCTTTCTCAGCAATCTCTAGAATTGCAAGTCCTGGATGTTAAAGAACATGATGGGGTCAGCTGCCATAACATGTCTGCAGTTTGGGGCAGGTTGCAGGGTTGCAGGGAGAGGGTGGGATTCCAATCTATCATTCAAATTCTGTCTCTCTTGACTTCCTCCCAGGAGCTATTCTGACTTTGTGTGTTCTTGAAATGTCAGAAACCAACTGAAATAAGTCCGTTATGGTAGGCACAGAGGGATGTGCTCGAAATTGTCCCAGCCACTCAGGAATCATACCTCCCACTGCTTACTATGATGGTATTCTCTCTCGAAACTGCTCTAGGCTTGATTGGAAGCCTCATTGCACAATAAATCCAAGGTGGATTTTTCTGATAAGCTTTGACATGTTAATGTTGTGTATTATTGATTAAAGAGTGATCCATATGCTTTAAAAGAGGGATTCTTAACCTTTTGTTGTTGTTGTTGGTAGAGGACTCTTTTGTCAATCTGATGTGACCCATGAACCCCTTCTCAGAATGTTTATTGCCTGCATTCATAGTTAAAAGAAATACTAAATTTCAATGAAAGCTTAGTGAAAATAAAGATGTAATATTTTCCCCTTTTAATTTCATGGGTTCCCAGAAAATCTATCCATGAGGATCTGCGTTAAGAACCTACTGCTTTATCCTTAAAAAAAAAATTTTTTTTTGAAGGGGAAGGCAGGGCAGTTGGGGTTAAATGACTTTTCCAAGGTCACATATCTAGTAAGTATTAAATGTCTGAGGCTGGATTTGAACTTAGGCTCTCCTTATTGCAGGGCTGGTACTCTTCACTGTACCACCTAGCTGCCCCAGAACCTGCTGCTTTAGAGAACTGAGAGGTGACATTTCACAGCAAAATTTGAGCTTTGTATTCTTAACCAGACAATGTGCCAGTTCACTTCTCCCTGGAGAGACATTCAGAGGAGGGTGATTTTCCTCAAAAGGGGGCTCTGTCCCCATCCTTAGACAAGTTCTTGGTTGAACTCCTGCAGTTCTGTACCATAGAACATGAAATACATTTTTCAGGGCAGGTGTGAGCTATCTGATTGGCAATAGGAAGACCTTGGATTGGCCCCTAGTAGGCCATCTGAGTAGAACTGTGTCTTGACTGGTCTGCCAGGTTGAGTTAGCTGTCAATGCCTTCTCATGTAGCTGAATGAACTGACTTGTCAGATGGGATTATCAAGTATTGTCCTTTTAAATGTTGGAGGATATCTGTCAAAGAGAATGATTTTCATTTTGTTATAGTTGATGCAAAGCTACTCCTTCTAACAACAATTAGCCAACAGGCTCAGCTGCTTCTTAAAAGTCTGCTCCTAATTAGAGATAATAAAGCTTTGTAATCAGCATTGAGACAGATGCTTGTTTTCCCATTTGTTGTGGCTAAAGGACATGTATCCAATCTATCAAATGACTGTCCCAGTTATTTAAATATAGATTGTAACAAGGTGTGGACTGGGTCAGAATCCTGTTGTATGGCATTTTGGATTAGCAGTTCATTTATCTTTAAATTGTTCCACCCCATCCTGATTTTATCAGTAGTATTATGATGCAAATTTTAAAGAAACTTTACTAGACTGGATTAATAATAGTAGCTGGCAATTATAAAGCTCTTTGAAGTTTATAAAATGATTTTCAAATATTATCTCATTTTATTCTCATGACAACCTGGAAGGTAACAACCTTGCTACCATTATCTTTGTTTTACAGATAAGGAAACTGTAGCAGAGAGAGGTTCCATGACTTGCCCAGGGTGGCACATCTATTATGTGTCTGCGACCAGACTTGATCTCAGGTTTTCCTGTTTTCATAACAAGTGCTCTATCATCTGTACCAGCAAGCTGCCTCATTTTATTTATTCAAAGATTAGGTCATTGGCTCCACAGACAGTGTTGCTGTCTGTCTGTCTGTCATGTGTGGGTCTGTGGTTGAACCTGATTGCCACAGGGAAGGCACCACCAATTTAGGTGGGGAAAATGTTCTGGACATTGCAGACCCCAGTGTAGTTGAAAGAGCACTGAATTTGGGGTTAGAGGCTGTAGGTTCAAGCCCAGGCTCTGCTACTATGTACTTATGTGACCTTGGATATATCATTTAACTTCTTTTGATTTCAGTTTGTAAAAATCTGTAAAAACAAAGGGATCAGCCTATTTCTAAAAATCCTTTTCACTCTGAATCTATGATTCGTTCCAGTTCTAAATCTTTTGATTATCTCTATTTGTCAGACTTGGAGACAATGAAATTTAGGGTCAGAAAAAAGATTGAGGGGAAAATGATCCCTTTAAACCAGGATTAGAGAATTACAGAATTTCAGGGTTAGATGGGACCCTATAGAATCTGTCATCATAGTAGAGGGACAAAAGAAATGCAGTGAGGTACAGAGGTGGGGTAGGGTATGGAGAGGACCATGTAATATACAGGTTAGAGACCACCCCTAAGAGACTTCTATGTTGCTGAATGAGAACCCTTAGGATGAGGTTGATTGAATGCACTCTCACATTTGCTCAGGGCTACTGTAGCCAGGGCATTTAAGGGCAGCAGTTAAAATAAACAGTGCTCTTGCATGTTTGATAAGTCTTGTGGGTGTGGCAAGTTAGCATGGTTTTGGGTGACTGGGAGGCTGTGAGTATGGGGTGTGTGTGTGTGTGTGTGTGTGTGTGTATTTATGTGTGTATCCATGTGCTTTGTTGATTGCCCTCCCTTTGGAATAGCAGACAAGGTAGCTGTACTTGTATCCCTATAGTACTGTGTATGTGTATCTTGCCCAAAAATGTCTGTGTATGTATGTATATATGCATGTATATGTATGTGCACACACATATGTACATGTATACAACACACACATCTATATATACAGAGAGAGAGAAAGAGAGAGAGAGAGGGCGAGGGAGAGGGAGAGAGGGAAAGAGAGAGAGAAAAAGAGAGAGAGAGAGAAAAAAGAGAGGGGGAGGGAGAGAGAGAAAAAGAGACGGAGAGGGGGAGAGAGAGGGAGAGGGGTAGAGATAGAGAGGGAGGGAGAGGGGGAGAGAAAGAATGATCTACCTAGAGTCAGTGGACATTATGTCCATAAGAACACACACATTCTTTTTTTTTTTTTTGCTTTTTTTTTTTTTTTGGAGGGCAGTTGGGGTTAAGTGACTTGCCCAAAGTCACACGGCTAGTTAGGAACACACACATTCTTAACTGTTACCTGTTCTAAGGGAGAATCTGTACCAATAGTCGGGGAGACATATCCATCTCAAGCAATTAAATCATCAATAATACTGTCCCCTTGGTTAGAGCTGTAAGTGAAATTTCCCTTAGAATTACTCCATGGGTTAGCACACAGCATTATGAGATTGTGAGGATAACTGGATTTGATGAGGCATTTTCCTCTTTGGTTCAGGCATGAGAAATATCCCATAGGGAAACAATCTTCCTAATCCTGACTCTGTGAATAAAGCTTTGGCAGAACTAATTCCATTGCTGATGTTCAACATTGCTAAAATCATTATCTGCTTTATTTGGAAAAAAAGTGCTGTCTTCTCTGTTTTAGACACCTGAAACTCCACGATTTGTACATGGTCAGGAGGGCTATAGATCCTCATTCTCAGGCCTTTTAGGTTGCTTCCTTGTCAGGAAACTGGATCAGGGTTGAAAGGAATCCATTCTTGCTATTTGTACAAGATAGTTTACAAGTTAACCCACTAGTGAGAACTAAATTCAGTGTGGCTGGTCTGCCCTTGCTTTACCAAATTTAAGAAAAGAAATTGTTTATTAAAAAATTCTAGATTTCTAATATCCAGGCCTCTTAAGTAGATGCTATTAAAGCATGAGAAGGTTAGAAAATCAGGATCTTTGCTTTTGCCTTCCTCATCTTGCCATATTCTAGGTCAAGATTTTAGTTATTGAGAAGTGTTGAAAAAATCAGCCTTTTGGGGATAGAGGCTATGTGCTTCCACAATGACTGAAATATTGATACCCCTGGGGGTAGAAGAACCTCATTCTTCTGAGCAGGGGAAGGCAGTGGATGATTGGTGGAGGGAACAGTTTAGGATTTGGGCACCATAACAATCTTTTTCTCTGCAGTGGTAGCATTTTCAAGTCTAGTCCAAGTGAGGATGAGGAGCCCAGAAGGAGTTAATCAGATGTACAATGTTATGATAACCTGTGCCTGAGAAGAGTGGGATTAGGAGAAGGGAAGCACCCTGAGGGGCTGAAAAAATCAACTGAGAAGAAATTTGGAGGAAATTATAGAAGAGAGGGACAAGTTGATTAAAAGTGCCATAAACTAGATTCCAATTGGGATCAGGATTTTGATTATGTGTGTACTGGAGAAAGAAAGCGAGTGAAGATCAGAATTAAGGGACCTCAGAAGCCATTAGGTCCTTTCAATACTTGAACAAGAATCCCCTTGATAATCTATCTACCTGACAAATTGTTCATCCAGCAGTTGCTTGAAGATCTGTCTTGAAAGGGAACTTTTTACATTTGAAGAGTTCTAAATGTTAGAAAGTTTTTTTTTTCTTAAATGGAGCCTAAATCTACCTCTTCCCAGCTTCCACTCATTGTTCCTGCTTCTGCCTCCTGGGACTGGGCAGTTTGAGAAGTATGGGACAGAAATGGAGGCAACCCAACAGGGGTATTGTTTCCTCGATTCTAAAACTCTTATTTAGAAGAATCCCCACATTGGTCAATTTTTGTGACTTTCATGTTAAAAAGGAGTTGAAAAGGCTAAGAATTCTTTTGTTATGTTGAGAGGTAAATCAGTTTACTTATATTTATTCTAACAGACATTCGGGTGCTTTAGTTAAGGATCCTCTATTCTGCCCTCTCTCCTCCCCTCCCCCCATCCTTACAGAAAGAGTCAGAACCACCTGACTTATTTTCTAAAATAAATTTGTAGAGAGAGTGCCCTGGGGGCCTCTGCCTGGATATGATTTCCCACCCAGATCCTTCTGAGTCCATGCTATGGGCAGATTAGGAGTCCTGGTTGCTGTCAGAAAGTTAGGTAGTTTGGTGAACATGGTTTCTGCTTGTGAATGTTTCACTATAGAGACTGAGTGTTTGGGAATATAAGTAGACAACTCTGTTCTAGTAGTTCTCCTGAGATATTCATGAAGCTGGGCTTATTGCTTTCTTGGGGCATGGTTTGGGATGGGGAGAGTTTAGCCTGTAATTTTTCAGAGTTCCCAACAGCCTTGTGATGTTAGGTGTGGAATTGGATATCTTCTTTATAGGGCAGCTTGGTAGTTGGGGATGGGAGGTGAGGTGGCAGCATTTAAGACTGAGGGTGGAGAAAGGGATTTGTTCCTGGCTGCTAAATGAACCATTCATGAACAAAGTCACCACATCTGGAATCAAAGAACTGAGATCTGACTCTTACTTCTTACCATCTGTTGGAATTTGGGTAACCTTTTTAGGCAACAGTTTACTCATCATCCCAATAAAAGTGAACTAAATGATCTCTAAGGGACACTTGCAGCTCTAAATTCTATGATTTATTTTGTTACTTCAAGCTGTCTGTATAAAACTTAAAAAATAACTTTAAAATTACAATAAATAAAATTAAAGAAACTCAATGAAAAGATAACAAAATAGAGATTCTGAAAAGATTAACAGGACCACTAATGGTCCTGAAAGAGCCTGTGTCTAAAGTGGCTGAAGTCAATGCCCTAAAATAGTAGTTCTCAAAGTGTGGTCCAGGAGCCCCCAGGGGAGAGGGGGTTCCTATTATTTTTAAAACAATACTAAGATGCTTTAATTTCTAATATGGCAAATACTGGTAGATAAAATCCATAAACATTTGGGGGGGTACTTAATTTTTAAGTGTAAAAGGGTCCTGAAACTAAGACAGTTGAGGAGATGAAGTTGGATTTCCTTGCAGAAGGAAACTTTGAAAGTCTTTAGGGATCAAACAGTGAACACCTTGGATATGCTACTCTAGTGAAATGCCTTGTCTCTCCTTATTTACATGCAGGAGGAGTGAGAAATAATTATCAGTTAAGGAAAAATTCAGCTGTTCCACGAGTCATCACCAAGCAGATCCAAAGCAAGTAACAAACAAAACTCATTCTAATACTTGGCAAGTCACAGCAACCCCTGAAGTTAAAGAATGTATCCGTTATTTACATGCCTGTTTTTTATATAATTAGTTGTTTAAAACATGGTGATTCAATTCTAAATTACTGGCAACTTGAATAAAATTAGAACTTTCTAGTATTTAAAATGTGAGTGGTGGAAGGGAGAAGGGTTTTTGTCAGGCTGCAGGTCACCTTTTTGCAGGTAAGTGTCTAGGAAGTCAAAAGAAAGGATATGTCTAGCACTTTACTATGCACATAGTAGGCATGCACTTAGTAACTGATTAATGGATAGGTATTAAACTGTAACATTTTTCCATGAGGAAGCAAAGTGCTATTCTGTTTCTTCAATTATAACTCCCCCTGTCCCTCTTTTTTTAAACAGGTCTACAACTCAGTGGCAAGAGCTTTCCCCAGAAGATTTGTTTTGCCATTGGATATCAGCACAAAGGCCTCAGTGGGACAGAACCTCAATCCATTGACCTATTCATCAGCTACTGCTGTGAAACAAGCAGATGGGACGGTATTCTGTGAAGGCTTGTTTATGAAAACTTTGGTCTTTGGGAGCAATTTATACATATACAGATATATACGAACATTATATATATTATATATAATATTAGTGTATAGTGTGGCTATGTGTGTGTGTGTATACTAACATTACACACATACACACCCAAACATACTCTCGCAAATTGAATGGTGGCTTGGTGCCTAGTAGGTTTTATAAAATGAGGCCTGGAAGAGTAAAAGATCCCTTAATACAAATTCTCCATTCTCCTGTGACTGGACTGGGGTAAACACTAGATGCTTGTTGAGGCATGCAATGCTACAGTGTTGATGCTTTGTTATCTGTTATCATCAGCCTACTACACATAATTAATGTGGGGAGAGGGGGACAGAAACAGTGTAGAACTCATATAAAACAGTCTTATGCTTGTGGTGTGTCTAAGACCTGAGACTGATAATAATCAGCACCACTATGGTGGGACTGCTCCAGTTTCTTTGAATTTATATATCCAGAACCTTTGTTCTGATGAGGATCACCACCATCACCACCACAACCAGTTAACAGATTGGCTTTTGAAAACTATATAATTTTCAGTCCTCTAACATCGTTCATGGCTTTCATATAAATTCCAGAAGTAAGAATAATTGAAGTGTTGATGTGATGTAGGGGAAAGAGTGCTCAGTATGGAGTTAGAAGACCAATCAACCAAACAAACAATTAACATTTATTAAACCCCTACTATGTCCAGATATTGTGCTTAGCTCAGGGGAAGAAAAAAGAGGCAAAAGACAGTTGCTGCCTTCAAGGAGCTAACAACCTAATAGACTAAGATTCAGTTCCCACCTTTGTCGCTAACTACATGTGTCACTCTGGGAAAACCATATTTTGGGCCTCAGTTTCCCCACCTGTAAAATGAAGGTGTTGACCTAGATCATTGGGGTCTAACTCAAACAGAGACTGATTTAGCCACAGGTTGACTTAGAAAACCACATAAACATTATCTATATTGTATTGTATTTTTAATTTATTTTGTTCAACATTTTCCAACTACATTTTTAATCTGATTTACCATACTGGAGAGTTTTGCTACTTTAATCATGAGTTTTGATGCCTCTGGCCTAGATGACCCCTAAGGTTCCTTCCACTTCTAAAACTATGACCTTCGGTTATAATACGACCAGAAAGCTCAGTTTCCAATTCATTTTCTAAACCCTGGAGTTTTTCAGCCAACTCTTTTTTTTTCTTCCACTTGACGAAAGTTATTTATTTTGGACATATTTTTAGAAACTTTATTTTTGAATGGACTCTGATTTCTAGGTGGAGGCTCTCAGGGAAGACAGACAACGTCTCTTAGCGATCTGTTCTTGTCGCTTTTCTTTAGCCTCCTTCATTCTCTTGGCCAAAAGCTTAGCATATTCTGCTGCTTCTTCCTCGTTCTTCTGGGTACGTTGCTTCTTCAAAGCGATGCGTCTACGTTTGTGCTGCAAGACACAGGGAGTCACCAGAGCTGAATTTTAGGAGCCTTGGTCCTGGGTTTCTTACCTTCCTTGTTGAGGGGTTTTCTCAAAACGTGCTGTCGCACACCATCTTCTTTGGACAAGTTGACAAGTTTTCGGATCCTGCTGGCTCTTTTGGGCCCCAGGCGATGAGGCACAGTCGTATCTGTCAGTCCTGGTATATCTTTCTCGCCTTTCTTCACAGTCACCAAGTTGAGGACGCTCAGGTTGGCACCGACTATACAGCCCCTGACAGATTTGCACTTCCTCTCCCCGGTTCTCCTGGGGCGATAGCAGGAATGGCCCTTGCTGAGCAGCAGGCGCACGAGGCCGTGGACCAGAACGCCCCGCTTCATGGGAAAGCCCTTCTTGTAGTTACCCCCGCTGATGCGCACCACGTAGCCCTTCCACTCGTCGCCCAGGGCATCTGCGGACACCTCGGTGGCCATACGCTTCTCGTAGAAGGTCTGCAGCTTTCTCTCATCGTCCACCTAGATGAGCTGCTGACAACCGGTGGCTGGGAAGGAGATGTTGAGCTTCCTCTTTGCACAGCCTCCCGCTCCCTCAGGCAACTCTTAAAAATCTCTGTGCCAGAGGACAGAAACCTGATTCAGACAATCATTTTTAAAAATAGATTTTTATTGATATCTTCTTTACATCATGCATCCCCCCCCTTCTTCCTAGTCATCCCTTAAAACAAAGAATTGTTTTTAAAAAAGAAAGAAGAGATAAATAATTCAGGAAACCTAATCAACACATTAAAAGATCTTCTGTTATATGCAGTCTTCCACACTCATGAGCCCCCACACCCTCCACCTCTGCAAAGGAGTGAGAAAGAAAAAGAAATGTTCTTGTAATTCTTCTTTGGGACCAAGCTTGTTCTCTGTAATTATGCAACATTAAGTTTCAATTATTTTGTAGTTGCTCTTTTCATTTACATTGTTATAGCCACTTTGTATATTGCTTTCCTTATTCGGCTTACTTCTCTTTTCCTGCAGTTTATGTAAATCCTTCCATCATCATGTTCCTTGCTTCTTACAGCATAGGAATATTGCATTGAATTCATGCAACATGATGTGCTTAGCCATTCCTCAGTCAGCAGCATCTACATTGTTTCAGTTCTTTGTTAATGACCTCCTTGTGATAGATACATAGTAGAATCCCTGGGTGGAAGTTTGTAGGCATTTTAGTTATTTTACTTGCATAATGCCAAATTGTTCTCCAGGATGCTTGTACTGTAGCTCCACCAACAATGTATTAATGTGCCAGTCTTCCTACAACCTCTCCAATGCTGATTATTCTTAAAATTTGCCAGTTTGCTGGGAATGAGGTCAAGCCTCAGAGTTGTTTTGGTTTGTATTTCTCTTACAATTTGAAGTATTCTCTTTCACATGGTAGTTAACAGTTTGTGATCCTTCTTTGGAGAACAATTTGATCATAACAACATAACGATTCATGTTATCCAACCTCACCTGGACTCTCTTTGCAGCATGGTAGACCTTTTATTCTCCCATAATTGATTCCTTATCTCATTCCTTACAGTAGATATTCCAAACCTTCTCTTCCTTCCATAGGCCTTCTGAAAGTTCAAAAGTTCTGAAAGAGGTATAAAGGTTTAAGTGACTATCCCAAGTCACATAGCTAGTATGTACTGACTAAAAGCAGGTCTTCCAGACTCCAATTCCAGCAGTCTTTCAACTATGCCACTTAACTGGCTTTTAGACTCTCCCATTATCTGCTGTTTTCTTTTTTTCCCCCTTTTTTTTGGAGGGGGGGGGAAAGTAGGGCGGTTGGGATTAAGTGACTTGCCCAGAGTCACATGGCTAGTAAGTGTGTCAAGTGTCTGAGGCCAGATTTGAACTCAGGTCCTCCTGACTCCAGGGCCCGTGCTCTATTCACTGCACCACCTAGCCTCCCCTGCTGTTTTCTTCCTCCTACTTTCGAACATGCCCAAGTCTTTCCCATCCTTAAAAAAGTCTTCATTAGACTGTCATCCTCGCACTATTATTTTTTATCTCTCCTCCCTTTTTCTGCTAGTCTTCTAGAAAAAGCTCCATATATTTAATTGTCTCCACTTCTTTTTCTCTCATTTACATTGCAGCCTTTAATAAACTGGCCTCCAGTCTCATTACTCAGCTGAAACTCCTAAGTTATCAGTGACTTCTTTTTTTTTTAAATTTTAATTTATTTTCTTGGTTACATCATTCTTTTCCACAAGGTTTTGAGTTACAAATTTTCTCCCCTTTTTGCCCCTACCCCCCAGCCCAGAACATTGATCCCACTGTAAGGCCCCTCCCACAATCTGTTCCCTTTTATGCCCTCCTTCAACACCCCTCTAGCTTTCTAGCAGGGCAGGGAGGGGCTCCCATCAGTGACTTCTTAATGGCCCAGTCTGATGGACTTTTCTTAGTCCATATCATTCTTGACTCTTCTGCTCTTGACACATTCTTCTGGACAATCTGTCCTCTCTGGGTTTTGGTGACACTGCTCTCTCCTGATCACAGATGGACCAGACACACTACTGATAAACACAGACACTTAAACCTCCTTCATTTTTTGACCTGGGCAGGTTTACCTTCCCTTAGGCCACCTGCCTTGTCTTCCAGGGACTCACAATGTTGATGCTAGACTTAGCACAGGTACCTGCAGTTCAGAACTCCTGAACTCAAGGAATCTGCCAGTCTCAGCCTCCCTCAGTAGCAAGGATTTTATATGACATTATACCAGATCAAAGCAATTTTCCTTAAGTCTAGATCTGATCATGTGACTCCTCTTTTCCCACTCAACCAAATCCAGTTGTTTCTTGGATAAACTATGAACTTCTCTGTTTAACTTTTAAAGCCCCAATAAACTGATCCTAATCTATCTTTCCAGTCTCATTAGACATTACTCTCAATTGGCCTATTTTCCCTTTCTTATACATGACACTCCCATCTCTATGCCATTGCAAATAACTATTCCTTATTCTTGGAATGTATCCCCTCCTTACCTACACCTCCTGGCGTCTTCTCTTTCTTTAAGATACACGAAAATCATGGCCTTCTGCATGAAGGCTTTCATGGTTTCTACCAACTGCTAGTGTTCCCATTTCCAGAATACCTTGTATTTGACCACTTTGCATATATTTGTATTTATTCATTAGATATTTATGGTATACACATATATACATACATACACTTGTGTGCCCCCCATTAAATATAAGTTTCTTGTGAATAGGGATTATTTCTTTCTTTGTACTTATGTTCCCAATGCTTGGCACATAATATAGATTCTTTATGAAGATTTATTAGATTAATTAATATTCATTGACAGCTTTTCTATTGAGGAATAGTTTTTTGATATGATTTTTTTCTCTTAGATATCAGATCCTTATTAAAGATTTCCCCCCAGTTAACTATTTCTTTTATTATCCTAGATACATTACTTTATTTGGGCCAATTTTATGTAATCAACATCTATTTTATCTTTTGTAATAGCCTCTGTCCCTTGTCTGATTAAGGATACATCCACTATCCATAGCTATGAAAAGCATATTATCTGTTTTTCTTGTAATTTTTTCATGGTATGATTCAACTCATCCTATCCCATTTTCCTATCCCATTGTATCCATTTTGAATTTATTGTGGGATATGGTATAAGATATTGGTCTAAGCCTCATTTCTTCTAGACTATTTTTCAGTTTTCCCAGCTGTTCTAGTCAACTAGAGAATTCTTTCCTGGGTAATTTATGTTTCGACTTGGTAAATACTGGGTTAATATTTTAGGTTATTTTTTATTCTTCCTTATTTTGTCTCTCCTGTTGATCTACTTTTCTATTTTTAGCCAGTACCAGGTAGTTTTGGTTATTATTGCTTGATAAAGTTTGAGGTCTGGAAGTGCTATTCCCTCTTCATTCTCTTAAGTACTTGCTTGATTTTCTAGATTTTGTTTCTCTAAGTGAATTTTGTTATTCCTTTATCTATCTCTGTATCTATCTCTTTGCTAGCTTGGCTTGGCATTAGATCTGTAAAAAGCTTTAGTAGTATTGTTAGACAGTCCTTTATCTTTCCTTTTCTAGATCTGGTGCTCTCCTGAAAATCTCTGTCACAAGGATCTGGAAGAAGAAGGCGGCATAGAATTTCCCCAGATCAACTATGCCCAATACAGTGGAATGAAGTACCGATTCTTTTATGGCTGTGGCTTTCGGCACTTAGTGGGAGATTCCCTGATCAAGGTTGATGTTGTGACCAAAACACTGAAGGTGAAAACATGTGGAAATCTCCCTCATTTACTTAAAGCTCTCAAGACCTATTCTGTTATTTGGCATAAAAAAGATAGCTGCTAACATGCTTTAATTTTCAAGCACTCCTTATCACCTACTATATAGGGAAGACATGAAATGCCCATGGGAACACAGATTAAGAATTTATTTTTTTTCAGAGAATGTAAACAGAACACGAGAGTATCAAAAAATTATTTCACATTTGGTGTTTGGAGACAACAGTAGGATTAAACCACCATTAGGACAATTCCATTTCAGGTTGGCAGGACAAAAATTATGTTAACTGATGGTATCTGGGTCTAGGAAAGCATATCTCCTCTTCTTCCCCACCTCACTTTTTCTCTCTTCTCCTTACTTCCTCACCAATGCTAGGATCTAATTTAGTAAACCTAACTTTTTGTGTGGCTTAAAATGCCATTGTGGGTAACCAGAGTTAGGGTGGGAGTGAGAACAGCCACATATAAATTCTAACTGGCCACTAACTTCTTTATTGTATATCCCAGGTGTGGAGAAAGGATGGATTTTATCCTTCAGAACCTGTTTTTGTTCCAGTGCCAGGAGCCAGTGAAGAAGATAGTGGGGTTATTCTTTCTGTAGTGATCACCCCCAACCAGGTAACTTATTCCTTATTGTTGGTCGAGATAAAAAAACAAAAATAGTTTAAATACTTTGAAGCTTGGAATTAGTGATTTAACTCATCTTCAGCAGAGGGTAGGGACTGATTTCATTTAAAAAATTTATATCCTCTATGCCTTGTGCAGTGCCTTGCTTATATGGATGCTTAATAATTGTTTACTGAATTGAGTTGAGTTATTGTCCGGTTGATATAACTTGGTCAAGCTTTTGTGTCTTTCGTCTTTCTTTCCTCAGCCCCAACCCAGTCGCCACACTGTACAACTCACTGCCCTTATCTTTTTTCATGTAACTGACATGGCTACGTTACATACAATTATGCCATTTTACATAAATCAATCAAGATTCATTAATTAAGCACCTGTCATGTATGAAACAGTGCTAGGTACTGCTTCATCCAAACAGCAAAGAATCTAGCACCCTAAAACATGGCATGGCAGCTCTAAAATGATTATGATTGTTTACTGTCTCCTCAGTGCCTTGAATGCTGTTTTTCATTGAATTTCTACCTCTCCTTTAAGGCCTAATTCAAATACTAACTTCTTTTTTTTTAATTGATTTGTTTATTTACTTTTAGTTTACAAGATTCAGTTTCACAATCCCTTGAGTTTCAAATTTTCTCCCCTCCCTTCTCCCCCCACCTCCCATGGTGGCATACAATCATGTATAGGATCTGCAAATACTTTCACATTGGACATTAGTCTGGTTGTATAGAAGGGTTGTAACCAATGGAGTGAACAATGGGAAGGAGGAAACTTCTTCATAAAACCTTCCCTGAACCCAGTGTTGGTAACAACCTTTCACCTTTGGCTCCAGGTAGCTCTGTTTTGAATCTCTCTAATGCGCTTATCTTGTACTTTATGTACTCTTGACCTATCAGATGATATGTTTTATGAGTGCAGAAACTGGTTTATCTAAACTTTATACCGTCTTCCAATGCTGTGCTTGGTATTTACTGCCAAAACCGTATATTTTGGGGTTTCTTATCTCTTGACGTGAGCAGATTATAAGTTCCTTTTCCTTAGTCCTTTTTACTTTTAAGGAGAGCAAAAGTGCTGTTTTCTTTTCCAGAATGAAAGTGCCTTTCTGCTGGTGCTGGATGCCAAGACCTTTGAAGAGCTGGGCCGAGCAGAAGTGCCTGTGGCAATGCCCTATGGCTTTCATGGCACCTTTGTTCCCAGGCAGTAGGGACGCTGTGGAGGCCATGATGACCGAGTGGGAAAAGGAAACACCCTGACATGTTGGCACCCAGAGAGACATCTTATTTCTCCTCATTCAGTCATCAATTGATAAAAATTTATTGATGACCTATTCTGTGCCAGGCAGTGTGCTAAGCACTTGGACACACACACACACACACACACACACATGCACACACATGCACACGCACACACACATGGAAAATGTTTCTGCCCTCAGGGAGCTTATAAACCATTCTAAGCACCGTATACTGCAGCTATGAAAGTAGTCTGTTGTCTTGGCCATCTAAAGCGTGGACACTGGAGAATAACTTTGAAATGAAAAGTACCACTCATGATCGTGGTATAATTTTGTATTCTCAGAGTGCTTTTACTTTTAAGACTAAGTGACTCAGGGGTGGCTAGGTGGTGCAGTGAATAGAGCACTGGCCCAGAAGTTCAAATTTGACCTCTGACACTTAACACTTACATGGTGTGTGACCTTGGGCAAGTCACTTAACCCCAATTGCCCTGCCTTCCTCCCTCCAAAAAGTTTAAAAAAAAGACTAGGTAGGTTGAAAATATCAGTATCTTACATTTATATAGCATTTTAGTTTTTAAAATTAATTTTCATTTTTTCTGAACAAACACTAAATAGGATAAATATTTTCATGTAGAAAAAGAGGATCACATATAAAACTATAGGTTTCATAAACAATATATGTTATACAATATATGTATATTCATATACAACGTATCTATACACACATATGTAGAGGACCACTGGCCAGTGAGACTCTGACCCTGATGGCTGAATAAGTCCTCTCAGCTGAAGAGCCTGCTATTGGGCCTGGATCAGTTCCTTATCCCACCAGGAAGGGGCTCAAACATGCCTATGTTACCACAGGTGTGAGCATTATATCCTTGTGATAAGCGTGGTATATACCCCCCAGCCTGGGAACAAGGAAGTGCACAGTGTTCTCAGGTAAAAACAATTAGGAAGAAGATTTATGGCTTCATAAAAGCTTGTGCTTGGGATAATAAAGTTGGCTTTATTTTCCACCACTCTCAGAGTCCCGTCTCTTTTGTGCACTCTCTCTCAGCCTCTGGGTAAGTAATTCTTTCCCACCCTGCTGCTGGACAGAAGGGCTCCTCACAGCTGGTTCCCAACATGGGGCACAGAAATGACAGGCCAAGTGGGTGTGGCGAACCCTTGTTGGTTTCACCCAGAGGTCCCCCTTGAGCAACATAGGATCCTAGGACAAGGTAAGGGGAAGGCTTGGACGAGCCACTTTTGGTTTCTTTCACTTTCCTCCTGAGCAAGCAAACAACAGCTATGGGGCAATTACGGATCAAGCAGCCTAGCTGAGAGATGTATGAGAAAGTCCTCCTATGCATAATGAAAGAAAGGGGACTCATTGTCACCCAGAATTAGGGAAAAGAATTTTTGAATCTTCTAGAGATCACTTCTCTGTGGCTACCTAAAGAAGGCACACTAGACCCTGAAAAATGGAAGGTAGTAGGTGAATAACTGACAGGATATTACTCCATGGTAGAGCCAGAGAATTTCCCAGTACATTGCTTTCAGTTATGTAATGTTCTTAAACTGTGTTTAGTCGAGCCAGATCACTACTGAGAGACTCAGAGGTTTGATGCAGGGACTCAGGTAGAGGAAGAGGAGGAAGAAGAATGAAAGCAGGGGAATATACCCAGTTGGGGCAGAGAACCCCACACAGCCATCCACCCCTGTGCTGTCTCAATCCCCCTCTTATCAGAGCATGCGCACCCCTGCTGGGGATGTAGTTGAGCAGAAAGAGCACAGCACATTCTCCCCCTTGAAAAAGCTATCCAACAAGCTAAGCAGGGGGGAGAGGATTGCTGAGACCTAGGGTTACAAACATTTCCCATACTAGAGAGTTCTAATGCTAATAATCCTGCACAAGTACTTTGTGATTACAAACCACTTGATATCAGGATGCTCAGAGAAATTTAAAGACTTCTAGTGAGTTTGGTTCAACTTCCTTGTATGTTAGAACAGTTTTGGACCAAGTAGCCTATACTATCATAGCCCCTCATGATTGGAGACAGGTGGCTCACACGGGCCTGGAACCCAGAGAATATATGGTTTGGAGCTCTGAGTTTCTTGAGCAGTACAGACAACAGGCCACTCATAATGAGCAACAACAAGTACCCTTCAATTATGAACAGCTCTCTGGTACCAGCCCATATCAGGCAGTGGGTCAGCAGCTACATTATGACATAGGGGGATACCAACAGATAGCTGCATGTGCCACTAGGGCTTGGGCAGCACTCCCTAGAAAAGGTGACAAAAGGACAATCATTCACAAAAATAACTCAGGGACCCCAAGAAACACTCATGGATTTCTTGGCCCACCTTACACAGGCTATCATTAGAGCAGTTGGAGAAAGACCTGCAACAGCCATTAGAGACTTCCTTAGTGAATACACCTGTTTATCCTTCTGTATCAAGACACTGTATCAAGTGTCCTTGAATGGTGCTTCCCTCCTGCACAGCCCAAGCAGTTCTTACTTCCTTATCCCACGGCTTCTGTACTTTTTGTTGTGGAAAGCTATTATAAGATGTTTGTTCTTTTCTGGTGTATACCCCAAGGTTATTCATGGTCTGTATACTCAGGTCCAAACAGATCATGTTCTCATCCAGAAGGTTAATTGGCAAATGCTCCTCATTTATCCCTGTTCCTTTTCTCATGGACTTCCCATCCTTTTGTCTCAAAAACAAAAGAAAGGGGGAGACAGGGGCTCACCCTGTAGTAGACCTGGCCACTAACACTTTGAGGGGGCCTGGGACAGTGATTACTTGGGGGAAAGGGTATGTTTGTGTTTCCCCAGGTGATGGAGCTGCTTCAATCTGGTTCCTACAGCAGCATGCTCAAGTGTTCACTGAGCCTTTGAAGGATGTACCTGACACAGCCAATATGCCGCTGACACCCCTCCAGAAGGAAAAGACGCCCACCCCAACAGGATGAGGACACAGAAGTGCCTGGTCCTGCTGATGCTGCTCACCCTGAATAAACCAACCAACCAAATAAAACTGTAGTAGAGGGTAATCAAGAACAATGACGGACTCAGTGGGACTTGTGGAAAGCTTTTGCAGCTAGTGGCTTAGTGACAGTTGTACATGATTATCAAGGAGGACATAAGCATATGAACAATACTGTTTATTCCAATTTCACTGTTCGTCTTCCCTGTCAATTTGCTTCTCTTGTAAGATGCATCACCACAGAAAATGAACATTCAGGGACCTTATGGGATGTTACTTGTGTTCACCGTCAACTTGCACAATGTATAAACCACACTATCCTTGGGAATAAGCAAGTTACAATTGTAACTCAAGCCCTTTGTATTGGTTATATATGTTGCTTTCACCCCTTCTTCCCCTGATTATATTGTTTCTCCTTGCAGTTTGAATTGTTCCCCTATGTTGCTGGTGCTAGGCTCACACTCTGCTTGGAGTTACCACTGACCTGCATTACCTACGCCTACAACAAAAGAAAGGGGGAGATGTAGAGGACCACAGGCCAGTGGGACTCTGACTCCGATGGCTGAATAAGCCCTCTCAGCTGAAGAGCTTGCTATCAGGTCTGGATGGCTTTCCCACCCCCCAGGAAGGAGCTCAAACATGCCTATGTTACCACAGGTGTGAGCAATATATCCTTGTGATAAGCATGGAATACACCCCCCAGCCTGGGAACAAGGAAGTGCACAGTGTTCTCAGGGGAAAACAATTAAGAAGAAGATTTATGGCTTCATAAAAGTTTGTGATTTGGATAATAAAATTGGCTCTATTTTCCACCACTCTCAGAGTCCCATCTCTTTTGTGTACTCTCTCTTAGCCCCTGGGTAAGCATCTCTTTTTCAGCCTTGCTTCAGGGAGGCAGGGCTCCCCACACACATACAGCTCTTTCTTTTGTATAGCTTGCTTTTCTTTTTAAGTATTTAATAAGACCGACATATAGCTTTCAAAGGGCAGCTAGGTGGTGCAGTGGACAGAGCGCTTGGCCTAGAATCAGGAAGACCTGAGTTCAAATTTGACCTCAGATACTTCTGGGCAAGTATTGTAACTCTCTTTGCCTCAGTTTCCTTATCTTTAAATTGAACTGGAGAAGGAAATGGCAAACTACTTTAGTATCTTTACCAAGAAAACTCCAAAGGGGGTCATGAAGAGTTAGACACTACTGAAAATGATTAAACAACTTTCAAAGCTATCCTACTTATTTTTTCTTCTACTTATTGCCATTTTAAAAAAGGGCTCCTCAAAAATTCTATTTTCTTTTATTTCTTTTCCCCTACTTTATCCCTATCTCTCCTTTTTTCCTCTCCCCATATTGGGGGGAAACATAGAAATAAATTCCTTGTAACTAACACACATTTAAGAAAACAAATTCCCACATTTACTGTGTCTGAAAACAGGCCATTTTACTGTTTATGTAGTACTTTAACATGTCATAATAACAATTCAAATTTATATAAAGCTTTAAAGTTTATAAAGTGTTTTTCTCACAAAGGTGCTGTGAGGTAGGTAGTGTATTATAAATATTATTTCTATCTTACAAAAGAGAAAATGAATTCTGAGATGTTAAATGTTGCATCAGTCATTAGTCACAAAATTAAGCTTCCTAATCAGGATGTATACTCAGGTCTTTCTGATTTTACATTCTCTCTCTCCACCATACTACACTACCTCATTATATCTTCTGTTACTGTATACATTCTCTCATATACATATATTCACAACAGCCCTATAAGGTAGGTAGGGATAATCTTCTATCCTTATTTTTACAGTTCATAGAGTTGGAACTAGAAGGAAATTATTTAATTCAAGCCCCTCATTTTACAGATAAGAAAACTCAAGACCAGAGAAGAAAAGGGATTTGCCCAAACTCAAAGATGCTGAGTAGCAGAACTTGGATCTAAATCTGAATCCTTCTTCTCTAAGTTCTGTGCTCACTCCATTTCACCAAACAGGCAGTTTCATGACTTATCCAACATATTGGATAGAACACTTGTGGTGAAGTTCTGGAAGGATATAGGAATATAAGAGCATAACTTTAGAGCTAAGGAGGAACTTTAGAGGCCACTGAGTTCAACCCCCTCATTTTAGAGATGAGGAAAAAAAGAAACAGAAAGTGAAAGTGATTTGCCCAGGATCACAGAACTCGTAAGTATTTAAGGTAGGATTTAAACTTAGGTCTTCCTAACTCCAAGCCCAGTGCTCTATCTGCTATACCATTTTGGCTCACATAGATAAGAGTTTCACAGGACAGGGAGACATGGATAGGTTCCAATTTGCACTGTTTGGGGGAGGGGGGGAGGGGATCAGGATGGTCTTCTAAACTGATGAGATTTTAGTTCCATTTGAAAACTACAAGTTACCAGCTAGCAAATTGTAGACCTAGGATTCAAAATACATGTCTTGTACTAAGACCAGAAGCCTACTTTTTCTATTCCCAAACGCTTCTAGTTGTCTTTTCATCATTCCAGGCTACCATTCAGTTCACCTAGCACCCCTAGGCAATACAAATAATGCAAGCAAAACTAAACCGTGTTGTTATCATCATGGATAAAGAAAGATGATGACTCTGGGGGTTGGGAAGGAAGAAGAGAAGAAAT
The DNA here is from genome assembly GCA_028646575.1 of Pseudocheirus occidentalis. Lineage (NCBI taxonomy): Eukaryota > Metazoa > Chordata > Mammalia > Diprotodontia > Pseudocheiridae > Pseudocheirus > Pseudocheirus occidentalis. The sequence continues at coordinate 106,316,662 of CM053596.1, forward strand.
ACAAATTATTACTATTTTGACTATTATGCATCTGAAAATTAATTTCTACTTCCCATCTTTGTCTTTTCACAACTGCCCTGAGTTTATAACATCTACTATGTGTCTGTCTGTAAACTCCTTCAGAGAACATCATTACTGTCCCATATGACCGACCCTGTGTTGCATAGGGCCCCAAAGCAGATAAAGATAACAGTATAGTGGATTCCAAAAAAAAAAAAAAAGAACCAAACCCCAATCCCTTAATATATGAGGGATGGAAGGACAAGGCAAACAAATCCAAAACAGGTGAGCTGTGAATCTTGTCAATTCTGCCTATTCCCATCAAACACATATCCAGCACTCAATTTTGGCATGGTGTAATGCAGTACAGCAGAATTGAGGTAAGCAGCAAGTAACTTTAAAATTAATCCACTTCTGAGACTTGCTTTTAATCTCCATAGAAACTGGAAACTACCCTTCAGTAATGGCATTCTCAACTTTAGTTAATGTCTTAGAATTGGGCAGCAGGTGGCACCACAGGCCACACAATTCCTGAATTTCCATTTACACTATTAACTTGGCTACTGCCTTTCTCCTTGGCTCAAGAGCAGTCAAAACACCTGGCAGATGATGCCAATTGCCTTTAGAAACCCCTCACCTGCTCATTTGCAAAACATTTCATATGGAAATGCAATGCATAAAAAAATACCTTTCAATTAGCTGCTTTGCTAAACGTGTACAAACTCAAAAACCCTTGCATCATAGCATTTGGAACTGGAAGGAAATTCGGAAATCATTTGATCCTAGAGTTCATCTAGTCTAACCCTCTTATATTACAAATGAGGAAATTGAGACCCAAGAAAGTTAAATGATTTGTTCAAGGTCACACAAAATTAGAAGCAGAGCCAAGATTCAAAGGATCTTTTAGCTCCAGATTCAGGTATCTTTCGATCATACCATATTACCATCTCTATGGTATAACTGACTCCTGGGTAGGATTAAAAGAAAGAGTAGCAACTATTAACACTGAGAGGGAGTAGGGAAGGAAATAATTTTAATTGTTTTTGTTCAATTGTGTCTGATTCTTTGTGATCTCTTTTGGGATTTTCTTGGTAACAATACTGGAGTAGTTTGACATTTCCTTCTCCACCTCCTTTTACAGAAGAAGAAAAAGATAAATTGAGTGAAGTGTCTTGACCAGGGTCACATAGCCAGTAAGTGCTTGAGGTCAGATTTGAACTCAGGAAGAAGAGTGAGGAATTCTTCTGATTCTAGACCTGACGCTGTATCTACCGTGCCACTTAATTTTAATGCATCTCTTAATATGTATTATTGATATAAAATATGGTAGCTGGGTGGCACAATAAATAGTGTGCCAAGTCTGGATTCAGGAATCCAAAATTAAAATCCTTGCTCAGATGCTTACTAGCTATATGACCTTGAGCAAGTCACTTAACCTCTGTTTACCTCAGTTTTCTCATCCGTAAAATGTAGATAATAATAATATCTACCTACCAGGGTTGCTGTGAGGATTCAATGAGCTTATGGTAAAGCATTTAGTAGAGTGCCTGGCACATAATATGTACTATATAAATGTTAGCTATCTAATGCTATTATTACTCTTTTATTATTATATCTGGTAGACCATCAATCTCAGAAAAATAGAGTAGGCCTATTTCATTTCCCTTGTTGTACCTTGCTGATATCCAGAATGATAGCCACCCTTTCCCACCAAGCCAGTTTTCAACCCTTTCTTTTTTATTCATTCACTCATTTATTTATTTTTGCCTTTTTTGGAGGGCAGTTGGGGTTAAATGACTTGCCCAAGGTCACACAGCTAGTTTTTGTGTCAAGTGTCTGAGGCTGAATTTGAACTCAGGTCCTCCTGACTCCAGGGCTGGTGCTCTATTCACTGCACCACCTAGCCACCCAGCCACCCAAGTTTTCACCCCTTTCTTTTCCCCACGCATTGTTTCTCCTCCCTAATCCTCTATTGACCAACAAAGTTATGGTTCTAGGGCCTTTCCTAAGAATCAATGGACTGGTCAAAGTATACTGTTGATTCTCTACTACTTTGATGCATTTTTTATAGAAGGGAAATTAGATTTAAGTGAACATCAAGGACTGACTTGAAGGGGAAATGAAGTCACAAAAGAGTAGCCTGACAAGTGCACAAAACCCACAGGAAAAGTTTCCCTATTCTTTTATTAATCAGTGATACATTTTCTATTACATTTTTTCAATTATATGAAGTTTAATCATTTCTGGCACTGGAAGTATGAACTTATTAGGTTTGGAAGAATGATACTGAAAGAGGTAACAGAGGAGCTGAGGTCAATTCCAGATGCCACTGTGAGAGTCTTTAAAAGCTGAGATTACCCTATTCAAGGTTAATTTGCAAATACACTAAGTGTAATGGAAGACTGGTCAATAGGAGCTTCATCTCCAGTCCTCTGTTAAGTAACAATGAATTCAAAGAGGTTACCATATCATGCGATTTCCACACGTCCTATAAGAAAAATTTCCGTAATAATAGGTTGTTTGTAAGGTTGTATGTAAAACTTAACGTAGATATTTAATATTAGGACAAAAATGAATTTTTTAAAGAAAGCTTTCTACCTCATACTTTTTGGGCTGATGAGGAGAGTTGTATGATCTGAGAGCTGCATATGGGGAACCATTTCTTAGGCTCCCAAGTCACCTTCATTGATTTAAATGTAGTGAGATCATACCTGTCTGAGTACTGGTTTGGAGGCTGAAGGTGAACAAAAACTTACTCCTTCAGCCTCCACCTTCGGAATAAAAGTGTACATTCCCAGCCAAAACTGGCCTTGTCTTTTCTCCTCTGATCAGGTAGTTCCTACTTGAGAAAAGGGTCTGACTTTTGCCTTTTTTTGTATCTCCAGCATTTACCACAATATTTAGTACCTTGTAGCTCCTTAATAAATGCTAATTGACTGACTAGTCACCACCCTTGACTCCATTCTTGCAAAATGCCACTGTCCCTCAGGTGCTCCCTAGTCTCTAGGATTCTGTCCCACCTGCCATTCTCCCACCTCCCATTTTATCATCTTGCTCCTTTGGATCGTGCCGCTGTTGCAACCAGGTATTCCTACCATTCTTATAGTTAACCACTCCTGCTTTTATAAGTTAAGTAGTTGCCTCTGATAATGCCAAAATAAACTGTTCCTGTCCACTGCCACAGTGCTGTCAGTTAAAAAACTCCCTGCATGCAGATGCAGCCCTATATTTCATCTCTGCAATTCTCATAGCCTCACCCAACTCTTAACTCCAAATAGCCTGTCTTTCCAAAGTCTAGAAGAATATTTATCTCCATTTTCCAGAAACCTCCTTAGCTAGGCTTCAAACACTTTTCCCTATTCATAGAAAAAGTTACATAAGCCAACAGTGAACATCAGTCTCAAGCTTGGGTTCTGAAATCCCTATGAGGCAAATGGAGTTCCAAATTTCTATGTATCCCAAAGGAATTTCTATTTTGTATAATAACTATCATCTTAGCTATGTGGCTACACTGAAACACATCTGTGGAGAGATACTAAGTTAATTTGTTGATAGTGATAATGATGGGATCATTCCATTATAGCTCTGGATAGACTCAACAGCAAGTTATCTTGTGAACCATTTTACCCAAAATGTCAGTCCCTTTTCAGAGGAGAAAGTAAATTGTAACCCTAGGCTCCTCACAGTATGGGAAACCTACAGAGAACAGAAGTTTGTTAGGGGCTCCCAGGATCCTCAAGTATGAGTGTGACCTTGTTTGGGGCAGGCCTGGGAGGGAAAGTCCAAGCTCACAAACCACTTTGGATCTTACATCTACCCCAGACTGTATCTGGTATTGCTGCTCCTGGGTTGTCTAGTTGGATGTTTTCCAAAGTAGCCGGCTGGGTTCTGATCCCCAAGGGGTGTGTGATTGGTCAGTTGGACAATACAAAGATGGATTGCACTCCATCCTTGTTGTCATAGTCAGTTTTGGGACTTGTTTCCAACAGAACTAAACATATCCTTATGCTCCAAATACTTCCCCATTCTCTCCTACTCTGCTTCACAAGTTCCTACTCACCTCCACTCCCTCAAACGGGCTTTGGCTCCTCGAGGTAATTATGCCTAACTACTACCCAAACATCTTACCCATAGCAATTGAACAGGTGCCATGAGGAAAACTCCACCCCATCCCAACAGATCTACCCCAGTCTCTTGAGTAACCTGGAGGTTGTGGCAGATGCCTCTCAGAGGATACTGGCGTGAGAATATGAGCCCCACTTCCTCTCTTTTCCTTTTGGGTGCAACTGTGTGAATTTTACTGAAAGTATGGGTGGGCATGGATGGCCTGCGACAGACCACAGCTTTCATTCTTATTTTCCTCCCCAATCCCACTCTTCTTCCAGACTTCCTCCTTACTGATGACACCACCACTATCCTTGCAGTCACTCCAGTTTATAACTTGTCCTTGAGTCTTCATTCTTTTTCACCCAGATTTCCAAATGACTTGCCAAGTATTCCCATAATTTATTATCTTTCCCAACAGTTCTCTTCTCTCTAATTACACAGCCACCACACTAGTTCAGGGCCTCCTCCCTTCTTCACCTGGACTGTTGCAATAACCTAACTGACCTCCCCATCTCTAATCTCTCCTTTCTCCACACATCCTCCACATGAATTGCCAAAGTGACCAAACTAGCTTTTGATCATTTTCCCCAAAGTTGTTTATTTATTTATTTTTCCTAAATCTACGCTCTGACCATATCACTTCCCAGATCAAGAAATTCCAGTGGCTCCCTACTGATTCTAGGATTAAATTATTTCATCTTTTAAATGTCCATTTTAGATTTTGTGTTATGTTACATAGCTTGCAATACCACGATATAGCTTGTAATTTATCAATAAGGAAATATACAAATATTTAAGGCATGTGCTCTTTTAAAAAATTATTAGTATTACTTCTACTGATAGGTATGGGCAATGAAAAAAGTTTGGAGAGCCTCGGTCTAGTTAACGTTTGGTTATCAAAGGAAGAGGGGGATAGTCTTAGGTTCCTCTTGGCTACAGAAAACATTAGGTGCACAGAGTGGAAGTTGCACACAGGTGACGTTTGAAAGGACGCAAGAAAATTCCCCCTAAATTATAATGATCAGAGAGTGGCGTGGGTAGCCCTGGGGGCGGGGTGGGGTTAAGGTTTCCATCCCTGGAGGTCTTTCCTCAAAGGCCGATACACAGTAGCAGAAGGTATTTTATTCTAGGGGGAGGTGGCCTTGGAGGAGCGCCCAGGGCGCCTAGAGGGAGCTCCGCCGCGCCGGCAGAGGGAGGCCTTTCCCGCAACCGCGATTCGTGGGCGGGCCTTCCGGAAAGCGAAACCCTGGACCGGAGCTGGCCAGGCGCTGTTGCACCGCCTCCCCACTGCCCATGTCCCGGAGGTAACGGAGAGGGCTGTGGCGCGCGGGCTCCCGACATGATGAGCGAGTCAGGCTCGCGCCCGGGACGTCGCTATGCGCGGGTCTCGCGGTGCGTCACCTTTAGCGCGAGCCATCGGCTCCACAGGTGAGGGGGGGAGGGAGATTTTAGAATCGAAGGAGGCGGGGCCAAAGGCTGGGGGAGGCTACCTGCAATTCAGGAGAAGAGGGAAGGGGAAGGGCTAGG
>CM053596.1:106322795-106395705 GCA_028646575.1 Pseudocheirus occidentalis
CCCTTTCTCCCTCCCTCCCTTTCTCCCTCCTATCTCTGTCCTACTCTCTTAATGATCTCTGACATCTTTGTCAGATTAAACTTTCATCTCAATGCAGGTGATCTCTCCCTCTTCCACAAATCTAAATATCCCATGTCCCATCCCAGACTGTTTCCTCAGCTTCAGTCCTATAGCACCATCTATTGGATATTTAAAATGGGATACTCCATAGCCCACTCAAAATCAACACTTCCAAAACAGAACTCATCATCTCCCCTCCTCCTAACTACTCTTCTTCTTTTGCTGGCTCCATGACCCAGGCACCCAAGCTGACAATCTCACAGTGATCCTGAGTCCTCTTTTCTTCAATCCCCTCACATGCAAACAGCTGACAATCAAAATCAATTTTGCCTCCACAAAATATCTCAGATCCATCACCTTCTCTCCACTTACAAACCCATCACTTTATTACAGGCTTTCATTACCTCCTGCCTTGAGTACAGCAATGGTCTCCTGGTTGTTCTCATTCCTTCCAATTTCTCACCTCTCTACTTCATCCTCCATGTAGCTCACAAAGAAGTAATCCTAAAGTTCTGACCATGTCGTCCTCCTGCTCAGGAAGCTCCAACGGCCTCCATTGGCTTCAAGTAAAAAAAAAAAACTTCTTTGTTTGGTATTTAGAGATCTATACAATCTAAGTTATTATTTCATTTTGTTGATGTGCCTTCAATGTCTAGCAGAGTTCCTAGAAAATAGCAGGAACTTAATAAATTATTTTTAGCTAATGGTTCAAATCAACATTGGATTATGATCCAGGAATACAAAGATGAAAATAAAACAGTCCCTGCCCTCAAGGAGTTTATATTCTATAGGGACATGTCCATATTCCCATAAAGGAGAAACAATTACTGAGCACCTACAAAGTACCCAGCACCATCATAAGGATGGAGAACACAAGAAAAAAATGTGTGACATGGTGCCTGGTGTCAGAGTCAAGATATGCACACAGGAAACCATTGAATGCCAAACTATATGGCTTGTATGTCTAAAAAGGGAGTAGGTGAGAGAACCCATGGTACTGGCTCTTCTCCAAGGGAAATACCCACTTCTTGTACAAAGACAGTGAGTCAGAGCTGAGAGAATATCACCCAGCACCCACACATTCACAGCCTACCAGACTTGTTGTGGACATCTCACAAAAGTTATCAGCGGGGTTGAGACTTGACTGGATATGAGGGGATTCCATTTCCTTGAGCTACTCCTCCACATACTGAAGACCCAGAAACAAGAGGATAGGGAGGGTCACATCCCCATGTGCAAATAAAAATAGTGAAAATCTCAGTCGGAATTATAGGTTTTAACATTTGATTTTAATATAAATTTGGAAAATCCAACAAGATGAAATTTCATATGGATAAATAATATGTAGATTGGGCAGAGAAAATTTCCTCATGGGGAATTCCCTAAATAGGATTTGTCCAAAAAGCAAACCATGTATGTGAAGAGAGCACTCACCTAGGCTCCAAAGACTGTATTTGATTCCTAGCCTTGCCGCTTAACATTTATTGGGCCTTAGACAAGTCATTTAACATCCCAGGGACTCAATTACAATCTGAGGTGGCCAAGATGATGAAATACCATGAGATCATGTCCTATGAGGGTAAGCTAAAAGAACTAGGGATTTTTATCCCAGACCTGAGGTGTCAAATATGGGGTGTAGGTCACCAGATTAAAACACAATTGGAAAATATTTAACAAAATAAATAAAAATGCAACAAGATAGATAATGTTAATTTGTGGTTTTCTAAATCAATATGTAGCCCACAGAGAATCCTTATGTCCCGCTTAGCACCCCATTTCTATTTAAGCTTGATACCACTGCTTTAGCCAAAAGGCTTAGGGGAGATGTGATTAATTAATAAACTAATTAATTAATTAATGAAAAGGCATGCATCGAGTGCTTACTCTGTACAAAGCACCATGCTAAGTGCTGGGGATAAAAACAGAAAAGCAAAAAAAAATGTGAAAAGTTCTCTAGAAGTTCACATTCAGCCATACATACAGCTTCTATATTGCTGTGTTTGAAGAACTTTCACAGATAAGACTTATCTCAGTTGACCCTAGAGGGGAGAACTTGGGAAAATGGGTGGAAATTGTTAAGAGGCAGATTTAGGCTTGATGTGAATGAATATTTTCAAATAATTGGAGCTATCAAATATGGAATGACTTTCCCCTCACTAAAAGTCTTCAAGCAAAAAGAGGCATGATAACCTCTTGCAGGCCGTTGGGTGGTATAGTGGATAGAGGGCTGGGCCTAAAGTCAGGAAGACACATCTTCCTGAGTTCAAATCTATCCTCAGAAGCTTACCAGCTGTGTGACCCTGTCATGTGACCCAAGTCACTTAACCCTGTTTGCCTCAGTTTCTTCATCTGTAAAATGAGCTGGAGAAAGAAATGGCAAATCACTCGAATTATCTTTGCCAAGAAAACCTCAGATGGAGTCACAAAGAGTTGGACATGACTTAAATGACTGGACAACAAACAAAACCTCTTATTGGGTATATCGTATGAGGGTCTCTCACTCAGCACCAGACTTCTCCTGTGATGCTCTGATCTGTAACATGATGGGATTGGACTAAATAACCTCTAAGATTCTTTCTAACTCTAAATCCAACCTATGCTTTGTATTTCAAAACACTCAGGTGTAGAAGTATGGGAGGGAGATGCAGCTAAATAGCAGTTCCTATGAATGAGGCCTCAGGGTTTTAATTAAGAGCTCACTAGATGTTGATAGTGTGATATAACTGAGAAACAAAGAAAAAATAAAAAACCAACAGCTCATTCAAACTTCAACAGCCGTAAAATAGGTATAAAGATTAAAGACGATGATCCCTCTGTACTCTGTGTTGGTCAGATAGCATCTAGAGTAGTAGGTTCAGTTCTGGGCACCACATTTCAGCAGTGACATAAGCCAGCTGGAATGCATCTGTAGGAGGGAGACCAGTTTGGTGAAACCATGCAACCGTGTCATATGAGAGATAGCTGAAGGAACCACAATGATTATAGGATCATAGGGACTTTAGGGGGTCATCTAGTCCAGCCTCCACATTTTACAGATAAGGAAACTAAGGTCCAAAAGTTAAGTGATTTGCCCAGAGTCAAACACAGCAAATGTCTGAGGAAGGATTTGAACCTGGGTCATCAGCCAGTGTGCTCTTTCTGTTGTCTCACAGTGACATGACTACTCATCAAATATCTGGAAGGCTATCATTCAGAACAATGGTTCTCAAACTGTCTCAGGTCCCCATAGACTCTTAAAAAATTTCTGCAGACCTCCCTCCAAAGAATTTTTATTTAGATGGCTTTAATCTATCAATATTTACAATATCAAAAATTAAAATGTATTACTATTATTAGGAGAATAGTTTTGACCTCACTGACCCCCAGAAAGGATTTCAGAAACCCCATGGGTCCCAAATCATATTTTGAGAACTGCTGATTTAGAAGAACTAGGTTTATTCTGCTTGATTTTGGAAGGGAAAGCTAAAGAGTAATGAGTAGGAATCAGGGAAAGTCAGATTTTAATAATAATAGCTAGAATTTCTATAGCACTTTACAAGTATTATTTCATCATATTCTTACAGCAACACTGGGAGGAAAATAAATCAGTCTAAGGGAGAATTTCTTAGCAATGAGTGACATCTGAAAATGTTCATCCTTCATTTTTGTAGAGGACCCGTGACTTCACAGGGCAATGTCCTGGCTTGCAAGTGAATTAAGTGGGGCAGAGCTGCACAAAGGCCTCAGCCTCACTCTCTCTTCCAGAGTCACTGAGGGCCAGTAACGGGACAAAAGTCAAGATGACTGGCAATGGCCCAGGATGCAGTGGGCAACCTTAGTGTCTTCAGTGCATGCCTAGCTCTAAGGGCTTCCTAGTGCCTGTTTCAATTTCTTCCATGGCTGTTGGAACAAATTGTTCTCATCTACCCATTCCACCAGAGGAAGTCTTCATGGACTTGAGGTAGACAAACACCCTCCCCCAACTCACTGACAGGTTTGAGGGCTGTTGGTTACCTTCAACCTAGTTTAGGTCATCTACCAAAAAGGTTTTACTGGGATGTGGCAACCACTCATGCCATAGCTTCTTGGAGTCTCAGGTGAGAGCTGGGAGACAGGTGGACACCAAAGGTAGATGAGCAGCCCTGAGAAGGGCTAAAAGAGGTCTGAAAATAGAATACACCTGGAAGAGGTTGGTGACAGAAAGTAAGGTCTTGTGTATAGCAATATACAGAACAGCAATCTTTGTGGCAGCACAATGCTAGAAGCAAAATGAGTGTCCAGCAACTAGGGAATGGCTGAACAAATTGTGATATATAAATATAGCAATGCTATCTATCACACGGTCACAAATTATCAGAATCAAGAATTCAGAGAAACCCGGGAAGACTTGCATGAAATGATGCAGAGGGAAGACAGTAAAACAAGAGAATGACATACACCGCAATGACTAATTTTGGTCCCAGAGAAAAGTGAGAGGGCTTGGATTCAAATCCTGCCATAGATGCTTATAGTCTGTGGCATTGACCCTCACTGTGCCTCAGTTTCCTCATCTGTAAAATGAAGGGGTAAGACTAGAATAGATGGCCTCCAAAATTCCTTCTGGGTCTAGCTCTGTGAGCCTTTGATCCAGGGAGATGGAATGATGAATGTACTCTCAATCAAGATCACTTTGTGGTTTGGATGTTGATCAATTTTTCGTCTGTTAAGAGGGAAGATTCAAAGAACTGGGGTTATATTGAAAAATTATTCTGATGTTTCTAAAAAGGAACAAACCAAGTTATTAATTGGGGGGAAATAAAGCCAAAAAGACGGAAGTCAGCATCTATGTGACTTAGAGGTTCTTTGTCACTAGAAATGTCTTCAGGGATAGGAAACCGGCAGCCTCGAGGCCACATGTGGCCCCCTAGGTCCTCAAGTGTAGCCATTTGATGGAATTCCAAATCACAGAACAAATCCCCTTAGTAAAAGGATTTGTTCTGTAAAACTTGAACTCAGTCAAAAGACTATACCCGAGGACCTAGGCCTCAAGGCCACAGTTTCCCGCTCCTGGAGAAGTTAGATGGCTATTTTCAGGTATATTGTAGAAGGAAAAGATATGGCTACTGAGCAGGGAGCTGGATTAACTAATCTCTAAGGTTCGTTTCAGGTCTAAGGATTATGATTTTGTGAGAAGGGAAGGATAAATATTTGCTAAAAATACAATACAATACAATGTAATACAATACAATACAATACATCATACAGCAGCTAGAATCTGCAGGTACTGTCTTTTTCTCTTTTGCATCCCCAGGGCCTAGCACATAGTAGGCTATTAGTAAATATTTATTAAATTTAATTGAATTGGGTTGGACTTTGAGGAACGCATAATTTCTAAATCAGGGTGGAGAACCTGTGGCCTTAAGGCCATATGTGATCTTCTAGGTCCTCAAGTATGGCTCTTTGACCGAATCTAAACTTCATAGAACAACAGGGTGAAGAGCCTGCAGCCTCAAGGTCATATGATTCAGTCAAAGGTCTGCACTTGAGGACCTAGGGCCATATGTGTCCTCAAGGCCACCAGTTCCACAGCCCTGATCTAGATAAACTGAGAGGAAGACGGAGTTCAGTTTAGGCAGAGGAGGCTGGTATATGAAAAATGTCAAAGAGGTGACAACAATGTTTATGGCCCACTTAGACCGCACCAAGATGTACATTCAAGGAGATAAGGTAGTCTAGATAGGGTACGGGCAGATTCTGGAGGGCTTTAAAAGCCAGGCAAAGCAGCATGAAATGGGTCCTCATGACTTTAAATGGGGCTAAGGAGAGAAGTGAATACTCCTGCATAACAAAGACTTCCATCTGTGGTCAAAATCCCATTGTAATGAACGTCCACAGCCCCCCATTCTGCCCAGGACCATGTTCAGGATTTTACATTTACACAGTCTGTTCTCCCTGGATAAGCAGATATCACCCTGTCCCAGCACAAGCCTTGGGGGAAGTTCCTAGTAGAGATTAAGACATGAGGGCTATTTTTTTTTTAATGATCAAAGGAAAAATGAATATTGACTTCTATGAAGGACAGCAGTATCTGTCTTTGGAGATGACTATTCTGCTTTCTTGCTTCCCAGTGGTTCAGTGTCTCAAAAAACCTTTCCCTATGATCTAAACACCACAATCAACATTGAAGAGGCTGGTTAAAAAAGCAGAGAACAGTACTGTAGAAAAAAAAAAAAACACTGGATTTGGAGGAGAAGCCCTGAATCCTACTATTGCTGTCTATGACCTCAAGTATGTCATTTCATCTCTTAGCCTTACTTCCTCATCTGGAAAATAGCCTCTAAGGCCCCTTCTGGCTCCAAATCTTTGATCCTGTGAACCTCATAACCTGAACGCCAGCAGCAAAGCTGAATGTATTTTAAAGAAGAGAAGCACCATGGCATAATGGATAACGAATCAGAAAATCTCAGGTTCGAGGCCGTCTTTGGACATGTCCTGGTTGTGTAACCCTTGATGTGCAGAGAGTACTAGCGCCTCTGATGAGAGGGCTGCTTGTCCACCTTTGGGATCCATCTGATGAGGCTTCAAACCTGTCAGTGAGTCGGGGCAGGGGTGGGGGAGAATGTCTAACCCAAACACGTGAGGACCTTCAGACCTTCCCCGGCAGAATGGGCAGAGGAGAAGAATTTGTTCCAATGGCCATGAAGGAGGCTGAAGCAGACACTGTGGAGCCCTTTGAGCTTAGGACAAGGTCAGACGTTGAAGACACTAAGGTCATCCAAAGCATCCCAGGTCATTGTCAGTCATCTTGAGTTTTGTCCTGCCACTGGACTTCAATGATTCTGGAAAAGAAAGTGAGACTGAGGATTTTTCGCAGCTCTGTCTCACTTATATCCAGTTCACAAGCAAGTTAAGACACCACCCATGATGTCATTGTCCTCTTCAACAACAAAGGATGAACAACAATCCTGGGAAAATCACTTAACCTCTAAGGACCCCCGGGCAGCCCTCAAAGACTAAACCTTGCAGAAAATTGCTAAGTTGTACTGGTGATGGGAGTTTTCTTACCAAGAATTCTCTAAACCAATGAAATCAGAGACTTGGGGGAATGGGTTGGGGGGTAGGGGGGTAAGAAGCACAGTAGGCTAGGAAGAACATCAGATTTATAACTTCAAATCCCGGACCTGCCATTCATTAGTTGGAACAACTGAGTGATATAGTGGCTAGAACAATGAATTTGGAGTCAGAAAGACCTGATTTCAAATCCTACCTCAGACATTTAGTCTGTGACTGACCCTGGACAAGTCATTTGACCTTTCTCAACCTCAGTTTCCTCTTCTGTAAAATGGGGGTAACAATATCACCATAAAGCTCAAATGAGAGAATATATTTAAAAGTGCTTTGCAGACCTTGAAGCACAGTATTTAAGTTCTAGCTATTATTGTTATTAGGTAGCTAGGTGGAATAGTCGATAGAGTGCTGGGCTTGAAATCAGGAAGACTCATCTTCCTAAGTTCAAATCCAGCCTCAGACACCAGCTGTGTGACCCTACGCAAGTCACTTAACCCTGTTTGCCTCAATTTCTTCATCTGTCAAATGATCTAGAGAAGGAAATGGCAAATCACTCCAGTATCTTTGCCAAGAAAACCCCAAATGGGGTCAGGAAGAGTTGGACATGATTAAAAACAACTGAACAATAACAATTATTATTAGGAGCTGTGTGGCCTTAAATAAATCCATTCAGTTCTCTGGGCTTCATTTCCCTTTTCTGTAAAAGATGGGGAGTGGGGAAGGGGCCGGGACGTGGACAAGATGATCACTAAGGTGCCCCCTGGCATTGCCCCGCTCAGAGGCTTGGAGAGAGTACACAAGACAAGAGAATTTTGGGGGCTGTTCCCACATCAGTAGGCATCATCAAAAATCCCCAATCCACTATGTCCTGTACACCTTAAACTGGAGTTCTGAAGAAGAAAGAACATTTTTTTCTCATGAATGATCTCACAAGGACAAAAGGTTTTGGTCTTTGCAGGCAAAAGGCATCTAAAAATAATGCCCCATGTTTACAAAACAGAGAGGAAATAAAGGGAAGTATAAGTAAGAAAGAGAAGAAGCCAGTTTCCTGGATCTTCTCCACTAATCCCAAGGCCAAGCAAAGGAAAAGCCTGGTAACTCTGTGAGGCCCTGACACAAGGCCTCTAGATGGACAGCACCCAGTTATACTCTGATGATCAGAGAGACGCCAAAGGCGAGTGCTGCCCAAGGCAGGGCTGAGTCAATGATCTAACCTTCCTCCTCCTTTTACCTGCATCCCTCCTTATAGGAGGTCGAGGAATTCCACCAAATGACTTCTGGAGGTCTGTGGAGGAGGCTGAACTGGCTAACCTTGTAATGGTCCTTACAATCTCAAGACAGGCTATTTTTCAATTGGACATAGGGACAGGAGTTGGCATTGTATGTGCTTCATGCTCTGCTGCTGCCTACAGACTGACAGGAGGGTCTTACATTAATATAAAACACCGAGGGCCTGGAGTTAGAAGACTATCTTCCTAAGTTTAAAACTAGCCTCAGATATTTACTAGCTTGGTGACCCTGGGCAAGTCATTTTACCCTGCTTGCCTCAGTTTCCTCATATGTAAAATGAACCAGAGAAGAAAATGGCAAACCAGTGCAGCATTTTTGCCAAGAAAACCCCAAATGAGGTCACAAGTGAAAAACAGCTAAACAAAAAAGAAAGGTAAAAATATCTCACTAATGCAATTGAAATCATAGATCCAGACAAAAACCACTCTAAAAGGTGGGGAGGAGGGTAACATGGTACAGTAAGAAAAGTGGGAGATTTGGAGTCAAATGGTATTTGCTTCCAGTGCCAAATCTGTCACTTACTCATTGTGAGCCTACACCATGACAGTAGGTACTTTTGAAATACTTGTTGATTGATTGGTAGAATATGTAGCTGAAAGGAAATTCTGAGGGACCTCAGAATTCAACTAATTCAACCCATACCTAAATACAAATCCTCCCTACAAGTGGTCATCCAGGTTCTGCTGGAAGGGCTCCAGAGAATAGGAACTCACACCCTCCAGAAGAAACTCATTCTGTCTTTAACAGCTCTAATTGTTAGGAAGGTTTTCCCTCATCAAGCCAAAACCTACCTCTGAAACACCATAGTTGTACCTTCTGATACCCCTTCAAATGCTTAAAGGACACCACATTTCCCCCTTTCTGTTTTCTCTGTCCACATTTCCTTCAGCTGATCCTCATGATCTTCCACTATCTCTCATCTGTGTTTTCTGCTGGTTACCAAGATCCTTCTTAAAACGTGGTGACCCAGAACTGAAGAGAGTCCTCCAGATGTGGTCTGACCAGGTCAGAGCATGGCCAAACCAGCACTTCTCTGGATGCTATGCCTCTAGTCCATCTGCCTCTGACTCACTATGTATGTAAAAGAAGGGAGAGGGACCTGTAATCTAAAGCATTTCCCTTTGGTTTCCTAACCCATTCCAAGTAAACTTTCTCTTTTATGATCAAAACAGCCCTCTGAGGTTGAGACAAATAAATCATATCCATTTTAGAGATGGGAAAATGGACTCAAGGCCTAGCTGTGTCATCTGTTGTTGGACAGTCCAATTTGGTTCTACAATTACATTTTGTGTGGGAGTGATTACATTTAAGGTTAGAATGAGAATTCAGACTCATCTCAATAGACTAGAACAAATGTGCTGAATATAATAGCATGAAAGATGATGGCTCCAAATGCAAGGTTCTACACTCATGCACAAAGTAAAGCTGCGCACATACAAAGAAGATGGAGGCATGGGCCCGGGCGGAAACGACCCAGTGACTTTTGTAGAATGCAGTCACAACAACAACAACAACATCTAATGTATATAGGACCTACTAAGTGCCAGGCACTGTGTTAAGTGCTTTATCATTATTACCTAGTTTAATCCTCACAATAACCATGGGAGGTAGGTGCTATTATTATCCCTACTTTTTACAGATGAGGAAACTGAGGCAAACAGATCTGACCCTGACCATCCTCATCCCCTCCTGTATCACCTCTCCTCTTCACTACATTTTGCGGGTTATTTCACTGTTACTGTGTTAGGAAAAGTGCACATTATCAAAATTAATGTTGTATTAAAAAGAATTACATGCAGAAAAGTACATTTTCAGCGGTCTCTAGCCAAAGATTATAGCTTTTAGTGGTTGTGAGCCTAATCTCCTATTTCTCAAAGGTTCAATGTATCAACATTCGATTTTTTGACTTTCACACCATTGTCTAGGATAAGTTACCCCTGCAAAAGTAGAAGATTGACAGCATTAGCTATTTTTAGCTATTCGATAAACGTTCACCTTTAGAACAAAATTAAATTAAATTCCCCAGGTACACTCCTAATGAAAGAAGCTGTGCATGCCTACCCATGAAACTTGGGACGTTCCTTACTGGAGAAGAGAAAACTATGGTAGTTATCACATAGAAGAGAGATTCCCCTTGTTCTTCTTGGCTCCTGAGAACAGAACTAGGGACATCAGGTAAAAGTTAAAAAGGGGAAAATTTTAGAGTGCAATGCAAAAATAGAATGTGCTGCCTTTGGAAGGAATAAGGTTTGGTTTGGTTTTTCCAGAAAGTGAGTTTATTGGAGATAGGAGAGTAGACTGCTCACCAGGTATGCATTGAATTTGGTGACCTCTGAGGTCTCATCCAACTCTGAGATTTCAGGATTTGTTTACCTAGCTTACCATGCTCTCCTAGACTTCCTAGACTGCATATTGCTGGAGGGAAAGAAAAATGTCTTATTTAGCTATATTTATTGTACTAAATATACTTTACGTAAATACTATATTTATGTCTTATTTGTCTATATTTATTAAAGACCATTAGGTGACACAGTGGATAGGACACTGGACTAGAAGTCAGGAAGACCTGAGTTTAAATCTAGCCTCAGCCACTTACTAGTTATGTGACCCTAGGTAAGTCACTTAACCTCAAATTGCCTCCGTTTTCTCAACTGTATAATGGGGATAAAAACAATACCTACTTCACAGGGCTGTTGCTGTAAGGATCAAACAGAATACTATCTTTAAGACACTTAAGACATTGCCTGACACAGAGTAGGAACTTAACAAATATGTGTTCCTTCTATGTATGGATAGGTCCAAACTTTGAACTATGTTCTACACAAGGCTTTGGGGCAAAGAGAGGGGCCTCTCAATCAGAGGGGAGCCAGGGTCATCATCTCTCAGAGGATTATACATGGGGCACAGAGCACAAGCATCTCTCTGAGCATGGGAGGTTCTGTAAAAAGGAGAATCAAGAAGAGATTATGGCACCATGTCTATTGCCTTCTAGGACTGGTACAGGTAGCAGAAATAGCAAGAGTGTAACAAGCACCCTGGCACACCCAGACCTGCCAGCACAGGTTCTTGGATCTACTTTTCTAAAAGGAAAGCAACTTTTAAGTGGTCAATAATCTACTTTAATTACATTCACTAGTTCAGGGGAAAAGTCAGCACTCTTCAACAGAGAAAATACAAGCAGAGAAATTAGCATAAAGACCAACAGACAGAGCTCCAACTGCCTGAATCAAAGCAATATTGCTATACACTTTTCATATACCACTGGATCAGGAGAGCCTTTATATCTGAGCGGTCAGGTGTCCTGAACATACAGCTATTCAGAGTCTTGCCAGGGAATCACAAGGTCCTTCTCATAAGCAAACAAGATACCAGCTCAGAGTATATATACACTTCTCAGAGCCAGAAGGTATCACCACCCTCTTGACTCAAGGCCTAATCAAGATAGTACCAAAAGGTGTGGAAGCTTTCCTACAAGTAAGCCTCTCCCTAAGCAAGCTCCTCCTTAGGCAAGTCCCTTCCCCAATAAGCTCCACAGAAGGCCTATTAATGGGTGCAGAAGATCTTATTACCCTATTAACATTACAAGGAGTTATAGGGAAGCAAGATGTAGGGTTAGTGGTCCCCTCCACAACTGTTTCCCCCCAGCTTTTTATCTTTCTCTGTATCCCCAGTGATTACCATGGTACCTGGTGCATAGTAAGCACTTAAAATTTCATACACATCACATATAGTGGCTATGCAACCCTGGTCAAGGCAGTTACCCCCAGGAAATCCTCTAATATTACAAATTGCACACCAGTTGCAAATGTGCATTGGCTAAGGGAGTTTCCTTACCCAGGAATGCCCTATACCGAGGAAATCCCAGGTCCAGACCAAAAAACATCGTGGTTTGACAGACTAACTGAGCTGTGTGTAGAACAGGAGTTCTTGCCTGGAATCTGTGAATTTGTCGGGGGTTTTAATAGTTTGATAACTGTGTTTCATTGTAATTGGTTTCTTATGTACCATATCTATTTTAGTTTCTACATTTAGAAGGATTATTCTGAGAAAGGGTCCCTAGGCTTCACCAGGATGCCCAAGGGATCCATGACATAAACAAGGCTATGAAACTCTTGGACTAGAACATGCAAATGCAGTGCACCTGTGGTAGAATCAGCCCCACAAGACCTTCCCATCAGTTGTAGTTCTGATACAGGGGTACCACATTGCTACAATCGATGCTTGCTATGCCAGTGATGATATTTCTAGCATACTTCAAGTGCTGAAACAACTTCCCCTGCTGAGCAACTACCCCCTCACTGTTTTGGAGAGACAAAAGGGCTGTTGTGGGAACCAGAGAAACTTCCAGTAAGCTACCTGGCTCCCTCTTCTGCACTGCTAAAGAAGAAACAAGATCAGGGAGTAAGCCCATCATTGTTAAGTGGGGAAGTGTTTTGTGGAAATTTGTGAAAGAATGTATCCTTGTGTATGACCGGGGTCTGGGGGGGGGGGGACGGAGGAGTGAGAGGATGCTTTTCATTATTTATTTCGTTATCTTGTATAATTAAACATTGCTTTGAACTAGGAGTCTTCTCATTGAGCTGATGAAAGGAACCTCAGCAAGGGCTAGTAACCTATAGTTTTGAATGGATGCTATCTCAAAGCATGCAGGAAACATGGTGTCACTTTCAGGAATCCTACAACTGATGGAGGGTCAGACTACATTTGTATCTCTCCCGGTACCTAACACAATTCTTGACATGGAAGAGGAGAGAGTCAACATAGTGCTGCGGAAAGAAGGCTATAGGTCCTGGGTTCAAATCTTAGTTCTGCCTACCTGTATGACCGTGTGTGCCTCAGTCTACTCATCTGAAAAATGAACTGGATTAGATAATCTCTAAATTTACTTCCAGCTCTATCTATGGCCAGTGGATGAACAACAACCACATCATATCACCATTTGGCAATTCTGTTTGGTCTCTCATCTGATTAGAAGAAAGATGTGGCTTCATGTGGAAATGTGAAAGATAAGACACTGGAGGGTCTGGGACAACATTCAAAAAATCTGAACAAGTTAAAAATTCTTCAGAGCATTTGCTTATAAACTTGCCTACTCCCAAGACTAAAGGATGGACCTTGAACAAATCCTTTTGTCAAATGTAATTCTTTTGTTCTGTTTAAAAATACAAGATATTTAGGGATAAGTAAATAGAACCACAGAGGCAAGACTGCAAAGGCCCCATGGTAGTAATAAATAATAGCCAATATTCAAGGGGCTGAGACTGGGAGGCCTAGACTTCATTTGGGGTGAGCACACGCTTAGAAATAGCTACTTACTACCCATGTGACCGTGGACAAGTCTTCTTGATTCTCTAAGTCTGTTTTTTAATCTTCAAATTGAAGATGTTTTCCAAGCATCCTTCCAACTGCACATTCTAGGAGTCATAAGTCATAGGTCATAATCTTGACTCTACCATGCCTGAATCCCCATTTTCCTTCTATTCACATAGAGAAGTCCCATAGCTTATTCATAGAATAAAATTTCCCTATGGAGGTCCCCAAAGCCACAGAGGGAGCATAAGACCTAAGGACCTTCCCTCCAACCTGGACAGCCATCATTCACACATACACATATTCATATACCTACATGCATAACACATAATACATACATATACACACAGAAGTCCCTCCATCAACTTAACTTATTTAGGATATCATAAGCAAAGAATAGAGAAACAGCATGTCCCAGTAGATGGCTAGCTGGTCTTGAAGTCAGGATGCCTTGGGTTCAGGTCCCAGCTCTGACATATACTAGCTGTGAGACCCTATGCAATCCATTTATCCTCAGTGCCCCAAGCAATCCTCTAAGATTAAAAATGGCAGACTGATCTCCAACTTGAATTGGCTCAGGGAATTTCCCTATCTAGGAGCCCTATTCACTGAAGAAATCACAAGTCTGTTGAATGAACTGATGCTGAGTGAAGTGAGCAGAACCAGGAGAACATTGTGCACAGTAATAGTTACATTGTGGGATGATTAATTTTGATTTACTTAGCTCTTCTCAGTAATGCAAGGATCTAAGACAATTCCAAATGTCTCATGATAGAAAATGCTATCCACATCCAGAAAAAAAAACTGTGGGGTCTGAATGCAGATTGAAGCATATTATTTGCTCTTTCTCTTATTTTTTTTGCTTGTTTCTTCTTTCTTGTGGTTTCTCCCACTAGTTCTAATTCTTCTTTACAACATGACTAATGTGAAAATAGATTCAATATGAATGCATGTGTAGAGCCTATATCAAATTACATACTGTCTTGGGTGGGGGAAGGGGAGAGATGCAGAGAAAATTTGGAACTCAAAATCTTATAGAAGTGAATGTTGAAAACTAATTTTTTTAAAGTAACAACAACAACAAAAAGAAATCACAGGTCTAGACCAAAAGAGCCGAACAATATTATGTTTTTTTCTTTAGGAAGGTTCATTTGTTGTTCATATTTTCATTTGTTGATGATCAAAACATTTTCATAAGCATACCTTCCCTTCCCAAAGTAAAAATAGCATATGCATGTATATATATGCATACACGTGTGTGTATGTATATATGTACATATATGCATACATATATACATAGAGAGATCTATATACCTATATCTACATAGTCATATAAAGATAAAACATCATTTTTCCAAACTATTTCACATACATCATTTCATTTGATTCTCCCAAACAACTCCATGAGGTTATTTTGGGATCAAAAAGACTCAAACTCAGTTTCAACTCAGTTTAACAACTTATTTGGTGCTTTTGGTAAGCTAAAATTTTGCTGTTTGGTAAGACCACATGACTTATCAAAGGTTACCCTGTTAATAAACAACAGAACCTAGGCCAGGGTCTGGCATGTAGTAGGTCCTTTGTAAATGCTTGTTGAACCCTGCCTCAGAACCCAGATCTTCCGCTTCTTCTCACCTGTGTGCCATATTTGTCCACCTCTATAATTTCCTGGTTATTTTCCCCCTGCTTCGCAGTAGAACCAACCACCAGGTTCTCAGAAAAGGTGAATACAAGTTTTGAACATTCTTTTCACAGATCTCTGAAAACTAAAGGCAATTGTTTGATTGCCACTGCTTCACTCCAGACCTCTCCTCTTTCTCCTCCAGCCTTCCTGTCATCAGCCCCATTCATTATCATGTCTTCCCCATCACTCAAAAAGGAAAGTGAGGGGAAAAGGGAAAAGCTTCCAGCACTCACTGCCCATAATAATATTTGTAGGCCCTTTTAGTCAAACTGAGTGGCAGAAAGTAATACCATTTGAGAGATTAAATTAATGGTGAGTGCCTATTGCCTATGTAAGGTAAGGATATCAACAGGGAATAAAGGGTTCTGATCTAGTTTCCAAGAACCATGTCATAATGAAGAAGATTCTCAAGATACATGGGACAAGTTCAGACCTGTGGTTTTCATTGATATAAGGAACTCTTGATGAGGAATGACTTCTAACACTGTAGGGAAGCAGATCTCTGCAGCATATAGCATAGAATAGCTTCCCGGGACCTTGAGAGACCAAGTGACTTGCCCATCAGAAGCAGATCTTCCTAAAATCCAAGACCAGTTCTCTAGCCACTACTGAAAAATTTCTAATCCATATATTCTCAAGATAAATTGATGTGGGATTGTTGTTGAGTTGTTTTTGGTTTTTTTTTATTTTATTTTACTTTATTTGATTTGATTTCTAATCACACCTAGGAAATACCTCATTCTCTGGCCAAGAATCTCTGTCACTGCCCTTATGAGTTGCCAAACTGGAGTTTTCTGAGTAATGAAACTATAACCAAAGCCTGTGCTTGGTATTTCCTGCCCTAATGACTGTCTTGGCCTAGGATATCTTCATTAATGAATTCTCCAGCTGAACAGTAAGGAAGCAATAGTCTTTCCTAGGGAATTTCTGGATTCTCCAAAGAAGACAAAGAACAATGGCACACACTTATTTGCACACTTTCTCTAAGGTTTACCTTTCAGCACAATAGTCCTATGAGATCTGTGTTGTGTTATGATCCCCATTTTGCAGATTAGGAAACTATAACTCAGAAAGGGACAATGCCTTGCCCAGGGTTACCCAGAGAGAAGGGGACAGAGCTGGGCCTCAGGACCTAAGCATCCTGCCTCTAGAGCCAGCACACCCTCCTCCTATTTTGTTTGATCAAATTCTAATGCATCAGCCATTAAAGAAAGATTTGCTAGGCATGTACTGTGTGTAATACAGGAAAAAAATCACTGTGTCCTGGCCTATCCCAGTCTAGCCTCCTTCAGTGTAAGAACAAATTCCTGATGTCTATTAATATAGGAGGGTAGCGAAACCATCAATCACAGCCCCAGAGACACCTTGAATTCAACAGCAGTCACATCCACTACCTACACTCAGGGAATTAAAGGAGAGGGTTTGTTTTAATAGTATTTTATTTTTTCCGATTACATGTAAAGACAATTTTTAACATTCATTTTTTTATAAAATTTTCTCCCTCTCTTCCCAACTCACTTATGATCTTCCTCCATCAATCATCTTTTGTTTCTTAATAGATTTCAATCCCTTCCCATCCACTGGCATCTTCCCAGCTTGTCTACAAACTTAATTCTTCCCAATCTTTAAAAAAAGAAAAGAAACGCCTTTCATTGTTATTTCTCCCTCATCCAGCTACAGTTAAACCTCTTTCCTCCCGTTCATTGCATAAGTCTACACTGGTGCCTCTACTTCCCTACCACTCTTTCTTCTCAAACACAAGGAAACTGGTTTTTACCTCCATCGGTCTAACAAAACTGCCCTCTTTGCAGTCATCGGTGACCCTCCAGCCACAAATTTTAGGAACCTTTTTTCAGTCCCAATGCTCTTTGACTTGGGCAACCAGCTGGTACAGTGAATAGAGTATTGGACCTAAAATTAGGAATAACTGAGTTTACAATCCAGCCTCAGATACCTACTAGCTAGTTGTGTGGCCTTAGACAAATCACTTAACCTTAATTTGCCTCAGCTTCCTCCATTGTAAAATTGAGACGAAGTATAGCGCCAACCAGCCAGGGTTTTTGTGAGGATCAAAGGGATTACAGTATATATAAGGTCCTTACTTAGCCTGGAGCCTAGCATACAGTAAGAACTTAATCAATGCTTGCTTCTTCCTTTACTTCCCTAAAGCACTATATAAATGTGAAGTATTTCTAATAGCATTACAGCATTTAATACAAACGACTACACACTACTTCTGGATACTTTCTCTTTCAAAGACATTGACCCTTTTTTTTGTCTCTAGACTCTCTACATTCACATTCATGGCTTCAAAGATCACCTCTATGCAGATGATTCCCAAATTGTTATATCTAGCCCTAACTTCTCCCTCCAAGCTCCAGGCAAGCATCTCCAACTGCCTATGATCAATCCTTCTCTATTTGGATGATTCATCAGCAACTCAGAATTCTCTTATCCAGAGACAAGCTTATTATCTTTCCACTTGAACCTGCTTCTTACTCTGACTTCATTCTGTCACCATTGAAAAGGATAAGCATTCAACGACTCTCCCACATTAAAAACTTTAATGTTATCTTTGACTCTTCCTCTCTTTCATCTCCTTTGGACTATCAGTTTATCAAACCCTATTGCCTCTGCCTCTGCCATATCTTTTGTGTCTGTGGAGAACCAGAAAGATACTACAGAATCAGTACGAATGTCAAATGTACACTTGTCAAAAAGACTTTTGTGGAGAATTCACACAGGGCAAGTGCTCACATGGTCAGAAGAAGCATCACAAGGACACTCTCAAGGTCTCTCTTAAGAACTTTAGAATTGATTGTGTGACATGGGAGACATTGACACATGACTGCTCAGCATGGAATGGCCTCATCAGAGAAGGTACTGTGCTCTATGAGCAAAGCAAAATTGAAGAAGCTCAAAAGAAACAAAAGAGGTGCGGCTAGGTGGCTCAGTGAATAGAGCACTAGCCCTGGAGTCAGGAGGACCTGAGTTCAAACCTGACCTCAGACACTTGACACTTACTAGCTGTATGACCTTGGGTAAGTCACTTAACCCCAATTGCCTTGCCTTTCTCCCCTCCAAAAAGAAAAAGAAAGAAAGAAAGACAAGATAGGCAAATTTAGAGAATCCACCCAAATGTTAACATGGATTATTTGTGCTCAACCTATGGTACAGCATTCCAACCTCATATTGGTCTGATCAGCCACAGTCAGATAGTCAGACACACTGTAATTTGACTCCAATGTGGTGGTGTCATTTTGGTCTTCTTTGAGAACAAAGGACAATAACCAACCAACTGACAAAACCAGTTATCTTCTCTAGGCATTCATTCTTCTTGGTTACCTCTGTCACCATCCTCGTTATGAGCCTGATTAGGACATACAGGGACCACTGCAATATTTTCATATAGACCTGTTAATCTCTCCCCATCTCCAATTCCATCCTTTATACTGAAACCAACAAATTTTTCTTGTGTATAGATCAGATCATATAACTTGTCTGCTCAAAACCGCTCAAGGATTCCCAGTTATCTACCATAAAAGTTCAAAATCCTTACTCCAGCATTCAAGATCCTTCACAGTCTGCACCATTCCCTTTGTGACTTTAACATTCTTCCCTTCTGCATACATTATGAACTCTAGAACACTAAACTACATGTCACTCTCCATACATACCTCCACATTGTCCGTCCTCTATATCTTTGCTCATACTGTTTCTTCTACCTAGAATGTTCCACCCTACCCCCTTTTCCATGCCTTCTCTGTTGAAATATACTTTAAAGGTCAGTTCAGATACTACCTTCTCCAAGAAGTCTTCCTTGTTATTCCATAATAAGTAATGATCATTCCCCCTCACACCTCACAAAGTATTTTGCTTATATCTTTCCTATTCATCTACTTTGCACCACAGCTATTTGAGTGTGTACAGAATATAACCCCCTCCTATATGGCAAACTCTGTAAAGAAAAAATGTAACTAAGTCTTATTTAAATCTTTACATGCCATGTCCAATACGTAGCATAACGTTTGTACGTAATGGATACAAAAGAAAGGAAAGAAGGAAACAAAGAAAGGAAGGGGGAGAGAAAGGAAGAAAAAAGAGAGAGATACAGAAGGAAGGTAGGGAAGGAAAATGGGAAGAAAGAAGGAAGATAGGAAAGAAGTGGGGGAAGAAGTAAGCAAATGTCCTAAATTTCAACAAAAGGAAGAAACTGATTCTACAAGTAACAATTTACCCTTATGCCACACTTTAAAGCACTTTCTTTACTTCAACCCTATGAGGTGGATAGGGAATGCAAGGATTATCATCCTCATGTTACTGATGAGTATACTAAATGCAATGTGCTTCCCGTTGCACCAAACCCTCTCCACAATCCTGCCACACTGATATAGATAATGTGGCTCATTCATGGTCACACACTCTAATCCATGTCAGCAGCAGAATTTGAACCCACACTGTCTGATTGCAAATCCAGAACTCGTTCCACTATCCTGAACTGCCCCTAAGTAGAACACCACCTTACTATTTTGTTGAAAATGTACTTCCTTCTCCCAACTATCCTGTTAAGAATATATATGAGTCAGAGTGAAAACATAAAACTCTCTTCTAATTTTTAGTACCATCATTATGCCATGAAGCTACTGTGAAAAACAACACAGACCAAACGGACAAATGAAATCTCTCTCTCTCTCTCTCTCTCTCTCTCTCTCTCTCTCTCTCTCTCTCTCTCTCTCTTCCTCCTTTCCCTCCCCATCATAAACAAGGTAAAGTAAAAAGTAAAATATATGCATGGCAAATAAAATAAGCACTTATTAATAGAAAATAATAATTCAGTTGGGCTTTTAAAAATCTGATATTTCCATAATGGGAACTGTTACCTTACAGTTATGGTTACAAAGTACTTTCACATGTATTTCATTTAACTTTCACAACAGCTAATATATCATATATATAGACACACATGTTATACATATATATGTACCTAAGTATGGCAAATATTATCCCAACTTTTTAGATGAGGAGACTGAGACTCAAAGAGATTACATCACACACTCAAGGTTAAATCTGCTCACTCCAAGTTCAATATGCTTCCCATTGCACCAAGCCCTCTCCACAATCCTGCCACACTGATACAGTTTTCTGGATCTTCTCCACTTTAAGTTTTACTTTGCCTTTTGAAAAGAGGGGAAAGAATGATTTAAAATACAGAGGAATCTTAAAGGGGAGAGAAGGAGAATTGAAGGCATGTATGCATGAGAGCCTCATGCTTCTCACTAAAGAAGAAGCTATCTGTTGAAAGGGAGATGGGCAGTGATGTGTGTGATTGGGGCTGGAGAGGATTGGAAATGGTTTGAAGAAGCTACTGTGGAGAATGGGCTAAGGAGTCAACCAGAGCTGAAGGGTGGGCATTTGCTCTGATTTCATTTCAAATAATACCCACTGAAACAACTTAGAAGTGAAATACCAAAGACATTCAACTTTGTAGTATCTTCTTGATCTGAGTTAGCATTTGTTTAAAAAAAAAAGATACCAGTACTTAGAAGGCAATTACTTCTGGTGAAATCTTGTTCCAGATTCATGAAACAATCTCTTCTTGGAAAGGGGTGGGAAGAAAAAATTGTAATTGCCTGACGTCATCCTGCTCCGGAGTGTATAAGCAGGCGGGTGCTGCAGCCAGGCCAGGCCCCTCTCCTCTCAGGGTGCAGGTGTTTCTCAGACAGAAGCAGAGACAATGGCAGCCCTCGCCTCAGCCCTGAAGCTGCTGCTGTTGCAGCTGCTGGGCTTCCAGGTGCTACTTTTTCCAGGCTTGGTTGTAAGTTCCCCTGAAGACTGCACCTTCCCTATGACAACCAACACAACCAGCAACTTCTCCATTAAGGCAGATTCGAACATTTACAAAACCAACAAAACTTACATAGGTAAGTAAGATCAACTGGTTCTTCAGTCCTGGCTTCTGTCACAGAGGGGCATGGCTGGCATTTTGTAGCTTTTGGGGGACTCAAATATGCAGAGCTCTACATCTCACCCATGCAATGGGGGAGCTGCCAGTGTGGTGACTGAAGTTATGTTTATGAGAGAGAAGGAAAAAAGGATGGGAACTATGTCCCTTGCTCTGCAGGGCAGCCATGGTATCAGCAGATGTGAATTCCAATCCTCTCTCTGACACAACAGCAGTGGGACTTGTCACGGGTCACTCTATTTCCCTAGGACTCGGTTTTCTCATCTCAAAAATAAAGAGGGTGATATCTAAGGTCTCTTTTTCTCTAAAATGTAATAATAATAACATAACTTTTTGTCCATTGCCTTCTGTACTTTCCCCATGTAGACTACAACCACAAAAATGAGTGATAGAAACTGCCTTGCTGTCATCAGTATAGAAGAAGCTTTAGGGGTCCCTTGTAGTCTGCAAGTAACTTCTTGAGCTATCAGCAATTAAAAGTAGGGTTGGTCACTTTCTGTTTGTTCTCTTGGGGGTCCTTCAGCTTCTAAGCCCTACAGATAGTATCTGTCTAGGTGGTGGTGGTTGTTCAATAATGCCCTATCCTACATGACCCCCTGGACTTTATCCATAAAGGTTTCCTGGCAAAGATACTGGAATGGTTTGCCATTTCCTTCTCCAGTGCGGTCCCATTTTACAGATGAGGACATAATGTCCATAAGACAAATGGAGTTAAGTGACTTGCCCAGGGTCACACAGCTAGTAAGTGTCCAAGGAAGGATTTGAACTCAGATATTCCAGACTCCAGGCCTGGTGCTCTATCCACTGTACTACCTTGTAGGTGGTGTCTAGGTGATAGCTATGCCTATGTTCTAGGTAATAACAACAATATCTCACATCAATATGGCACTTGACAGTTTACCAAGCACATTCTCAAGATGGTCCTGTCAGGAGGTAATACTAGCATTACATGCCCCTACCAAGGAAGCCAGGCCTCAAACACAAGTCTTCTGAGTCCAGTACTCTTTCCATTATAGCAGATTGAGGGGAATCAAGGCTTATAATGAACTACTGCTCCACAGGGTGCAGTGGGTTCAAATCCTGCCTGCACCACCTACTGTCTACATGACACTGGGCAAGTCACCTTATTTTGCCAAACCTCAATTTCCTCATGTGTAAGATGAGGGGTCTGTACTAGATGACCCCTGAGGTCCCTTCTATCTCTAAATCTACAATCCTATGAGCAGTTCAGGCTTCAGGAATTTTAATTGGTGAGAATACAAGCAGTATGAGCATGTGCCTCACGTGCATTTTCTTTGAGATTGCAGAGAAATTGCCCCACAGGGGCTTCCGTCTTAGACCACATTCAACACATTCTGCTGGCTCCCCCACCCCACTCCCACACACACTATTAGCCTAGTAGGGACCTAGGAGACCAATGCAGTGTGAGATAAGGATCAAGAAACTGACTTTAGAAGCAGCATCGTGAACTCACCAAAGAGGAAAGAAACTGGAATCAGAGAAGTCAGCAAGAACAAGTATTAGATGACTGGCCCCTGGAAATGAGAAGAGACAAAACTTGTGGAAGGAGTGAAAAGGAAGAAGTGGAATTTGGGGAAGAGAAGAGAAGGAAAGGGGAGTAAGAGAAAACTCCAATATTCCTTGTGTGAGAATGTGAGAGCAGCTACAGAGAATTCTGAAAGACTTACAGGTAGCTATGCACTCATGTCCGAATAAACACACACACACACACACAGTTTAAAGTTTAATGGCTTAAAGATGCATTAAGACTTTTGAAATAACCAGTATTTAGCTAGCATTTGTATAGAACTATACAGTCTGCAAAGCACTTTACAAAGATCTCATTTCTTCTTCATGACAACCCTGGGAGGTAAATGCTATTATTATCCCCATTTTACAGGTGAGGAAACTAAGACAGAGGCTAAGTGGTTTGCCCAGGGACACACCACTAGTCAGTGTTTGTGGTAGAGTTTGAACTCAGGTCTTCCCAACTCAAGGTCCAGTGTTCTATCTATGCATTATGCTCCCTCAAGGGGAAAAAGGAAATGCAGTAAGACATTATTTTTAAATCACAGCACTAGATACCAGCTGTGTTTCTACAGCAACAGCAATTCTCATTGATGTCATTTTAGAGTTGACACGATGCTTTACTCACCACAAACCTGAAAGATAGACAGTACAAGTACTATTGTTTCCATTTTATACATGAGGAGCCTGAGTCTCAGCGGAGAGGGATAAACTGCCCAGGGGTCACAGAGCTACTAAGTGCTGGGTCTGGGGCTTTGAACTCTGGTCTCTCCTGGCTCCAAGGCTAGACAAAGACCACTGCTGCCCCTCTGGAAGTATAGAGCACATAATATATATTTCATCTCTCTCCAAGGGGGATTGACTCAGCACGACACAGGGGGTTCTGGGCTTATACAGGAGTCTACTTTTTTTCCCCTGTAGTTGAATATTTGCTACAGTCAGTGAATGTCTGAGCCAGAGGCCTCTGAACCCATCACTGGAACTGGTGGGTGTTTAATAAATGTTTATCAACTGGACTAAAAAATGAACAGGCAAGCAAGAAATATGGAACTGACTAGAATTAGAAGGGAAACAGATGCAAGAAAAACACTGATACCATTTGGGGATAAGAATGGGGTGAAATCTTTTGTTTTTAAGTTTTCACTATAGCTGTGAGCACATGATACCTGTGTTTTTAATAGATACAAGGAGGAATCACACCACCAATGGGCATGCTCTTGGAACAAGTCACCAGATCGATGTTGGTAGAATTACATTTATTGGGATATCAGTTCCAGTTCCTCTGTTATACAGACAGGGAGAATGTAACTTGTTTCAATTCACTTTGGAATCCTAAGCTTCTACATACTGATGGATAGACACGGAATGCTCTTCCCACTGTCAGCTAATCTTAGTAGTCAACACTGAAAACTTCAGAAGCAAAAGGCACAGTCCCTACCTTCAAGGAGGTTGCAAAATGACAATGACTGAAATAAGGATAAATGTTGCTAGACACTGTATAAATCAAAACCAAATCATATTGCACAAAGCATTAAAGTATAATGGACAGAAAGCTAGACTCAGGAACAACTGGGTCAAAATCCTGCCTCAGACACCAGCTGGATGTCTCTGGGCAAATCTTTGAGGCTCTTTATTTCCTCAACTACAAAATGAGAAAAAGAATAGTATCTCTCTCATTTGGTTGTTATAAGAACCAAATGAGATAACATATTGTATCAGCAAGCACCCTAGCATACCCAGGATGGTTGTTAGCACAGGTTCTTAGATCTGCTTTTCTAACTCAAAATGGGTTAACAGTCTCACTTTAATCAATCAAACATATATCATTTACCTAGTTCAGGGGAAAAAGTCAGCACCCTGAACTTCAGAGAATACAAAGAGAATACAAGCAGACAAAGAAACAGATCAGCAGACAGGCTTCCAGCCGTCTGACCATTACATCATACCTAGACAGTTACCAGAGAGGGAAGCACCAACATCTGGGTTTTCAAAGCCAGGGGGCTCAACGGCTGCCCAGAGTCTCATCTGGCCATATCACACAACTCTTTCCAAAGTGAGCCCCAAAGCAAAACCTCACATCAGGGTATATATAGCCTTCTCCTGGGTCAGAGAATGTCACAGCCCTCTTGACCTACTGCCCAATCACAAAGTAACAAGGCGTTGGCATTCCGGGAAAACAAGCCTCCTACCACAGGCTCCATGTAACCACATTCAGCCTATTAGGGGGCAGAGCATACTTTCAAATCAGGGAAGGTTCTCAGAGCCACTTACACCTATCAAAGGACCTAGGGGCAGGGAAGATCTTCAGATTCCCATAACATATATTCCCTACATATGTAGACCTAAAAGCACCACATTAATGTGAGCTATTATAGTAGTTGTTGTTGCTGTACAGAATATAAAATGTTGTGATAATTCAGAAAAAAAGATAGATGAGCAAAAGCTGAAATTATCAAGGAAGGCTTCATGCAAGAGGTTGACTGGGCCTTGAAGGGTGGGTTAGATTTGGATAAGCAGGAAGGAGACAACATGAGCAAAGATACCAGGAGTGAGAATGAGTGAGAAAGGTGTGTCAGGAGACACAGGTGGGAGGAGCACGTCATGAGTAAAAGCATTCAGACAGAAGAATTAGCAGGCCCAGGGGACTGATTAGGTGGGGGGGGGGGGTGACTCAGAGATGACTCCGACACCCGTCACATCACCGGTGCAGCTGTGACACACAGATACAAGGGTTTTCCTCTATGAATCAGCTCAGGCCCTTCTATGCAGGGATATATACCTCTTACTTTTTACTTCAAAAGATCTGAATTCATCTGAGAGTACTCTCTCTAACATAAGCTGCAATTGTCCCAATGATTTTATGAGATTGTTGTTGTTTCAGTCATGTCCAATTCTCTATGACCCTATGTGGGGTTTTCTTTTTATATTTCCTTCAAAATTTTATTTTACACTCAAAGAACACAATGTGGAGTTTTCTTGGCAAAAATACTGGAGTGGTCTGACATTTCCTTTTCCAGTTCATTTGACAGATGAGGAAACTGAGGCAAACAGGGTTAAGTGACTTGCCCAGGGTCACACAGCTAGCAAGTGTGTGAGGCCAGGTGCTCCTGACTCTAGAGTCAGTGCTCTATCCACTGTACCACCTAGCTTAGTTTAATAATGTTGATGAGGATAATAGTAACATGGTCCTCTTCTGGAGAGGAAACTTTCCACCTTACCAAGCCTGTAATGGAAGACTTTCCAGCCTGGCAGCAACAGCCCCAGTTTATAAAATTCTCATAGTCTTTGGAAACCCAGGGTCACCACGGTAACCCTAGGAGAAGGCATCAGAACCAGACTTGACTAGAGGAGGTACTGCTTTATCTGTAAGAAAATACTGGAGAAAAGGTTTGTGCTCAGTAGAATTTAAATATAAATGTTTCCTCTTATTTATGTAGAGGAAGTACGAGGCATTCCTCAGAAGACTGAGAAGGTCCCTGAAGAATGACAGCTTGAGGTTGTACAGCTCATACCTAAGAACTCTCTTTGCGCCCCTTTTATCTATGGGACAAACATTATCAAGCACCAGCTATGTACAGAGTGCCCAGCTAAATAGTTCTCAAAGGAGCAGGTAGTTGTTCATGATCCAAGGCTCAGAGGCTTAGATCCACAGGAGAACTAGGATAGCAAATCCAACTCCATCATTTTTTTTTTACCTGAAAAGTCCTTAGCCTAAAAGGGCCAGGGTCTCCCATTGCACCCTGGGTCACCTTCAGTCATCCTGATGAATATCAGGTCACTGGATCCAGATGACTCAGGAGGAGAAAGGGAGGCTGGTGACCTTGCACACCCTCCCTCACTTAAATCAAAGTCAACTGCGAGTCACATCATCCTCTCCTTGATGCCATGGTCCTCTTAAAAAACCAAGGACAAACACAACAGATGGAGAAAGTGAGGCCCAGAGAGCATAAGTGATTCCTTCATTTTACAGATGAATGTAACTGAGGCCAGAGAGGCTGTGACTTACTCAAGGTAGTACAGGGAGTAAGAGGCAAGATCAAGTACTGAATTTCAAGCCAGAAGATCTTGGGTTCAAATTCACCTTCTGATGTTTATTAGCAGTGTGACAATGGACAAGGCATTAACCCTCTCCAGCTTCTATTTCCTTACCTATAAGGAGATGATTATACCTATTCTATAGGATTATTGGGAGGCTCAAGGACATAAACTGTCTTGTAAACTTTAAAACTCCCTACAAAAGTCCTACATTTGAGGGAGGTGGTGTTTGCAGAATCCTGTATTCACTAATGGGGCAGCTAGGTGGTGCAGTGGATAGAGCACCAGCCCTCGAATCAAGAAGACTCATCTTCCTGTGTTGGAATCTGGCCTCAGACACTTAATAGCTGTGTGACCCTGGGCAAGTCACTTCCCTTAACCCTGTTTGCCTCAACTTCCTTATCTATAAAATGAGCTCTTCAAATGGGATCTCAAAGAGTCGGACACAACTGAAATAACTGAATAACAAAAATAACAACTAGTAAAAGCTAACATTTATATATCACTCTAAGGTTTGCAGAACAATTTAAATATATTATCATATTTGAGATGATCCTCACAACAGCCCTGTAAAGTCAGTGCTATTGCTGTTCCCATAACATTGCCATCAAGAAACTGAAACGGAGAATAGTTAAATACCCTGACCAAGATCACATAGCTAGTTAGTGCCCAAGGACTTAAACCCGTGTTCCTAACCCCAAGGCCAGTACTCTGTCAACTTACTGAACAACTTAGCAGCCTCTTACATATACTGCATAGAGTATTAAGGCTAAAGTCAGAAAGACCTGGGTTCAAATCTCTCCTCTGACACTTGCTACCTGTGTAACCAAGGGGAAATCCCTTCACCTCTCAGCCCCAATTTGCTTATATGGAAAAAATGAGGATCAAAATAGCTGTAGTTCCTACCTTACTGGGTAGTTTGAAGGCTTAAATGAGCTGGCATATAAAGCACTTTGCAGACTTCAATGCACTAGGTAAAATGTCAGTTTATTATTGTTGTGTTTTAATAAGTGCAGATATATATAGATATATAGGTATATAGATATGTAGATATATAGATAGCAAGGTTTTTGACTCCAAATCAAGTACACTTTCTACCACCTCCACCCCCAAAACACTCACAATAAGGTTGCAAAGTTTCCTCTATTTCCTCCACCCCAAATCAAACCTACAAATATTTCCCGAGCGCCTGCATTGTATACATCAGGACCTGTAAAACTGGACAAGACACCACCCTGGCTTGTGGGCAGGGTGATTTTGTACTTGTGCACAGGTGGAAGGGCATGGCACCAAGTGAGTCTGAGGGGGACCAGCTGTGGTAGCTACTCAAAGGCTGCCCTCTGACCTTCCATACACACAGTTGGCTGCTAATTACAAAGGCTGGGATCATCATGGCTGGCTTTTCCAAATGCAGGATACAGTTGTATTCATTGGGATACTCACAATTCCTGTGAATTTCCTTGGGAGACAGCTTAATTATTTTTCCTGTTATTTCCTCCTAGTGACTTTTTCTGGGAATGAGAACCTCTACTCTGTCATCTTGCAAGCTGTGGACAAGGACAACAAGTCGGTGGGCCATTGGCAAAATCCTGATCACCAGTGCAACAACTCTGTCTTCTACCAACTGAAGAATTTAAATGACACCATCTTCCAGGCAAACTGGACATCCCCTGATTGCTCAGACATCATGGAAGTTGAGATCCGGTAAGAAGCTCTTCTGATTTGCTTAAAGATTTTTAGTTTAGGGGATTTGGGGGGGGGAGAGGTGGAGAGGACAGGGTGGAATAGAGGGGGAAGAGTGTGATTTTCTTCAATAAGAATCAATGGCAATTCAGCATAGATCTGAAATGAGAATTCATCAGTTTATACCCCAGGAATCAAACTGTGATCTGAGCGATATACAGTGATGTTTAGAAACACTGTATGCACTCAATCCTTCTATGTAGTAAATATATTTTTCATATATTTTTCACATATATACATATATATGTGTGTGTGTGTGTATATATACATATATATATAATCTATTACATATAATAGATCTAAAACCAAAAGGTCCTATTTGGTCTACCCCCTTCATCTTACAGATGGGGAAACTGAGGCACAGAGACCTGAATTGACATGCCCCAAAGTCACACAGTTAATAAGACATAGGATCTAAACCCAGTGTCTTTGACCCCAGAGCCAGCGTTCTTTCCTCTGTACCATACTGCCTTACTTTTCAATATAACATGTTATTAGAAGATCAATAGGTACAATGATGGATGGAGAAAATTGACTCATTTCTTAACTGCTGGGGAACTGGATAAGTAATGTCATCGTGATGAAGCTAATATTCTGTCCTCTCCCAAAAATGCTTGAGCCACACCCTACCTGGAGGCTAACAGGGGACTCCCATTGCACCTCGGTTGTGTTTCTATCCCTACTGTCTCGGGGTAGCTATTGAATTTCTTACTAAGAACCACTCCTTGGCAGGGGAGCTTTCCCACACATGCTTTGAGTCTATCTTTTCCCCCACGAAAGTGAGTATTTGACTAGAGTGTCACTGATAAATATTTGCCATGTCAATGGGACAATGAGGACAGCTAAGCACTACCTGTGCTATTCAGTTGAATTAGACAGTTTGAGGGGGGGGGGCTGGACATTTTCAGAGGGTAGTGTGTTGTCTACAGAGTGACTGAGAGGGACAGAATCTCAAGTTAAAGTGACCTGCCAGTCTGAGGATAGCCAGACAAGGAGGGGTAAGATAACAAATCCCCTTTCATTCCAGATCACTAGAGTCTCCACACTCCCAGACAGAAGTGGAAGAAAATTCAGGCTGTAACTGACTGGAAGCAAAGCAGTCGGTTCCCATTGGCCCCTCTCTTCCAAATAAGCAGCTCAAATTCTCAGAAATTGCTGATAACTCCAATATCCTTCCACAGGAACTATCCTTTCCCTGGTGCTGTTTAGAAGAATCATTCTTCACTATGGATTGGGGTTACAGTTGGCAAGAATTGTTGTTCCATTGTGTTCAATTCTTCATGACCCCATTTGGGGTTTTCTTAGCAGAGATGGTTTGTAATTTCCTTCTCCAGCTCATTTTACAGATAAGGAAACTGAGGCAAACAGGGTTAAGTGACTACAGCTAGTGTCTGAGGACAAATTTGAATGCAGGAAGATGAATCTTCCTGACTCTAGGCCTGACTCTAGTACTTTACCCACTATACTGCCTAATTGCCATAGCTGCCATTTCAGAGATTATAGCAGGGACCTTGGAGGCCAGCTAGTCCAATCCATACCTGAACAAGAATCCTTTCTATAAAATATCTTTACTTTTTCAATCTCCAAGTAGTCAAATTTTGCTTTAAAACTTCTCATCAAAGAGAGCCTACTACCTCCTCCCCTCCCTCACCCTGCCCCTTCTGTTTCTAGAATACCTAATTTTTAGGAAATTTTTTTCCTTACATCAAACCTAAATTGGCTTCTTTGTAATTTCTAACCATTCCTTGATTCCTCTGCCTTCTGAGGCTAAGCAGAAGTCGAATCCTTCTCCCACACCCCAGCATTTTAAATATGTAAAGACTGTCCTGTTCCCCCCACCACTACCTGTAAGTCTTTTCTCCCTATTAAGTATCCCCAGCTTTTTTGGTCAACTTTCTCAAACAGCATGAATTTGAGGCTACTTATCATTATGGTTGCCCTCCTCTAGACATCTTCCACTTCATCAGCCTCCTTCCTGAAATGTGCCACCCAGAACTGAACAAATACTCCGGCCCTAGTCTGACCAGGGCAGAATACTCCAGAACTACTAGGACCTCAGAGTCCTAGACACTATTCCTCTAATTCCATTAGCTTTTGTTTTAGGTTGCTATAGGATATCGTTGGGGCAGCTAGGTGGCGCCATAGTGCACAGAGGACTGGGCCTGGAGTTAGGAAGACTCCTCCTCCTGAGTTCAAATTTGACCTCAGATACTTACTAGCTGTGTGATGCTGGGAAAGTCACTTCACCCTGTTTGCCTCAGTTTCCTTATCTGTAAAATGAGCTGGAGAAGGAAATAGCAAACCAGTATCTCTGCCAAGAAAATCACAAAGGAGGGTTATAAACAGTTGGCCACAAATGAACAACGGCAATCATACTGTTGACACATTAAGCTTCATTAGGTGTAATCCACTAAGATTCCTACTTTTTTTCAGATTAACTACTCTTTAGCTACACCTCCCCATCTAATATAACAAACTTATTTCACAAGTAGTTATAAACAAGGATTATTGAATGCTCCCTATGAACTGGGATTAGTAGAAGACAAATATATTTGTGCTGAAATGCAGGTTCATATATTTTATGAGGTTTGTTTGATTTCTCACACTAATTGAAGATTAATCGTGCATGGGGTAGTGAAAGGTAAGAGGGAGGTGTCATGGAACTGACCAGTCACAGAGAACTAATAAGGGTTGTTGAGAATTTAGTATATTTTTAGCACTTTCCTAGGTACTATGGACCACAAAAGAATTGTAAGATACAGTACCTAACCACAAGGATTTTATGGTCTAGTTGAAAGATACAAGACACAGGTGGGAAACAATCTGTGATGTATCGCTAATTATCATTGGTGTTTGACAGCAGATGAACTTCTGCATTCTATCCTGCCATAATAAAGGACTATGCAGGGGTAGGAACCTGTGACTTCAAGGCCACATGTGGCCCTCTGGGTCCTCCAGTGCAGCCCTTTGACTGAATCTAAACTCCACAGAATAAATCCCCTTAATAAGAGGATTTTTTTCTGTGAAACTTAGACTCAGTTAGAAGGCTACCCCCAAGGGCCTAGAAGGACACATGTGGCCTTGAGGTCACAGGTTCCCCCATCCCTGCACACCTTCTTTACTGTGTCACAAACAAACAAACAAAAATAAAATAAAATAAAATAAAATAAAATAGAAAGCAACGTGGTACGTCATGAGGAGCTAATTGTGCTCTACTATAGAAAGAAGGAAGGCAAAAATAGTTCAAAGGAAGTATCAAATTGGGCTTGGGCCAGCAGGGAAGGCTTCCCTAAGTGGCCATTCTGAGGATTGTTTCACAGTTAAAATCCAATGGAAGGCAGTCCTGGATTCACATTTTCACATCAAAGTGATGGCTCTCTAGTAAACACAGCTCCTTGTGGGCTCTTTACCTGATGTACGTATGTCTTATCTGAACTCTTTCCTCCATGACAGAAGAAGAGATGAAATAGATTCAGCTTCTCACCCCTGCCTCCTGTTGTTTACCTTCCCACAGGGCCTTCACCTCCTATTTCAACTATGGGGCTACCTTCTCCTCATTCAAACTGGACAGGAAAGGTAAGTTGTTTTGGAGCATCTGGGTATGGTGAATTGGGAAAAGGTCTCAAAGCCAAGAAGACCCAGGTTCAAGTCCCACTTCTGACACATACTGGCTGAAATGACCCCAATGGCAAGTCATTTAACAGGTCAGAGATCTAGAAGAATTCCATGGAAGATAAATTGCAATGAAGGTGATAACGTGTGGTGGTAGAAGTTCCCTATGCCAATGAATCACAGCCTGTCTTTGCTTCCAGAGGTTAGTTTAGGGTTTGAAAGACTTGGAATGAGGGGAGGAATGTTTTTGTTTTGTTTTGTTTTGTTTTTTAGAATGCAAGAGATAGAAGAAACCTTTAAAAAAAATCCTCTAGTCCAACACCCTCATTTTACAGATGATAAAATTAAGGCTCACAGAAGATAAGCCAACTACCCACCAGGTTATGCAGAGTAGCAGTGGCAGAGTCAGGACAGAACCCAGGACTCCCTAGTCCCAGCTCTTTCCATTATACCACACTTCATGTGCTCATCTCTAGCAGGGATGGCTAATTGGAATCCCTGTAGGGCTCCAGGAAGAAGTATCAATTATTCCTGTTTTACAACCCTGCCCCCCTTCTAGCTTGGGAAATGAGTTTTTCCTTCTAAGTCACATCCAAACAGCTGGATTCTAAAGCAGCCTTCTTGGCTTCTTGTGTCTTGGGAAGCTGGTCCTTCCTCTTCCAGAGCATCTGCTCATATGGGTATCACAAATGCAACATGCAGGTCATCTTTTCAATTAAATTTTTAATTAAAAGGTTCACCCAGAAACAGGGAACTGATTGGGTCTGATCCAATAATATGCCCTTTTCACTGGTAACCAGCAGCACAGGATTCAAAGTTAACAATGAAAAATGCAATGAATACTATGTCGTCCTGTCAACCGCCTGTCATAAAACATGTTAAAGGGAAAATCCATTTTCAACAACAAATTCAGAAGTGGTTAGAGATCATGCAACCCGGAATACTCCCAGGGGGGCTTTAACCACATGCAATTACATTTCATAAACTCCTTCTCTTAGTGTTTTCTCTGGCCGGCAAGGTTTGGCATTTGCTGTTTTCTTTCCTCTTAACTATAGCTTATTTTCCTATAAATTCCATGGGTATAAAGGGCTAAAAGAGAAAATAGTTTTGTTCCTAGTCACTACCCCTCAGTTTCCAAGTCAGCAAAATCCTCTGGTGAAAAGAAGATTGGGACCTCTGGTGCTATGCTCAAATCCACCTGCTCCAGGAGATAGCCAGAAAATATTTGTCATGAGGAAATGCTGAATAAGGTATTGTAGCATGGCAAGAGTGGAAGTCACAAAATGCCCAAATGTGACAACCCTGCAATGTATGTCCAGAGCAAAAGAAGGCTAAAGAATAGGGACTGGTCTGTGATTACACTGGCAGGTGAAGAAAGCCCCTCTACAATGAAGGTCAGAACTTAAGAGTCTTGGAGAAGGGCAGGTAGGTGGTGCAGTGAATAGAGCACCAGCCTTGGAGTCAGGAGGTCCTGAGTTCAAATCCAGACTCAGAGACTTAACACAAAATCTAGCTGTGTGGCCTTGGTTAAGTCACTTAACCCCAATTGCCCTGCCTTTCCAAAAAACAAAAAGAGAGAGAGAGAGAGAGAG
Source organism: Pseudocheirus occidentalis (assembly GCA_028646575.1). Lineage (NCBI taxonomy): Eukaryota > Metazoa > Chordata > Mammalia > Diprotodontia > Pseudocheiridae > Pseudocheirus > Pseudocheirus occidentalis. Next base: position 106,356,637 of record CM053596.1, read on the forward strand.
ACACTTGGAGAGCTCCCTAGAGCAGTGGTTACAAACTCTTAAGGGGTATAGGGGATATGGGAGAAGTCACTAAACTACCATGAGGATCCTTGCACATATTGTCTTAGAAAACTACACATTAACATTACTTATTTTTTGTTGTATTTTTATGTATTTTGTTAAATATTTCCCAGTTACATTTTAATCTTCAGGCTGCTTCAGAGTACTATGGGCCATTTGTGTTAGGCCACTCTGGACTAAAGCACCAAAATGTTAAGTGATCCAGGGTCATGAAGTCAGTATATGTCATAACCAGGACTTGAACTCAAGCCTTTCTGCCTCCAAGGCCAGTTCTCTATCCAATATACCATGCTTCTTCTCAAAAGAAGGCGTGTTCTTAAGTGAACCACTAGAAATCCCCCTTACCCTGATTCTATAAACTCAAACTCCCTTGTTGTACAGTCATGAAAGACTCTTTGTGAGGTTTTCTTGGTAGAGAGACTGTAGTGATTTGCCATTTCCTTCTCTAGCTCATTTTGACAGATGAGGAAACTGAGGCAAACAGGGTAAAGTGGCTTGCCCAGGGTCACACAGCTAGTAAGTGTCTGAGGCCAGATTTGAACTCAGGAAGATGAATCTTCCTGACTCTAGATCCAGCATTCTATCCACTATGCCACCAAGCTGCCCTCAAACTCTCTTAAATAACACACATTGTGGAGTGGTCATTGCCTTGTTCCTCTTGAATAAAGGTTCTGAATATAACAAGACCCAAGTCAAGCTATTCCACAAACCTAGGCCATATAAATCCAAAGTTCCAGGCATAGAGAATCAAATTATAATTCAGTTCACTGTATTTGGGAGGGCCTAATACTTGCATATGGATCCTTGATCCTAAGAAAATCTAGAAGTACAGTCTCCTTAATATTACTAGAGAGTCTCACCCTCTTGATCATGGATATGATCAACTTCATTGCTCTTGAGCCCTTTGAAACAAGTTGGAAGGGAGGAAAATACCATTATAAATAGTATTGATGCCATGATTAAAAATAATGTTGTGTTCTTTTAAAGATTTATAACATTAAATAATCATTAACAGGGAGCATTTAGAGTCTACAAAACACTTCTAACTATTATTTCATTTTATCCCCACAATTCTGGGAGGTAGGTTCTATTACATCCCCATTTTATAGATGAAGAAACTAAGGCAGATGGAGGTTAAATAACTTGCCTGGGGTCACACAGCTAGCAAATATCTAAGGCCTGACTTGAACTCATGGCTTCCTGATTCCATGTCCAGGGGATACAGATCCATGGTGCCACCAAGACACTTTCAATAATAATTGTCAAAAAGACACATGAGGTATGTTGTAGAAATAGCCTTGGACTTGGAGTCAGAGACATCTGTGTGATGATGAACAAGGCATTTCTCTTAACCTCAGTCTCCTCATCTGCAGAGTAGGGATATCAATGCACTGCCTACCTCACAGGCTTTTTGTAAGAGCACTCTATGTATCATAAAGCACCATGGAAGTCAACTATTTTTATTAACACTAATAATAGCAACCAAGCAGAATTAATATCAGAATTAACATTTTGAAGCCATAGTTCACTACAATAATATTACCTCTCAATGTCTGTCAACAGGAGAGTGGCTGAACAAGTTGTTACATAAAATGGGATGGAATGTTATTATGCTAAGAAATGACAAGTATGGGAAACTATTTGTATAGCCAGTATTTCTCATAAAGGCCTAATTTCTAAAATATAGAGAGAATTGAGTCAAATTGATAAGAACACAAGTCATTCCCCAAATGACAAAGGGTCAAAGGATATGAACAAGGAGTTTTCAGATGAAGAAATTAAAGCTACTTATGGTCACATGAAAAAAATGCTCTAAATCACTATTGATTAGAGAAATACAAATTAAACCAACTCTAAGGTATCACCTCACACGTATCAGATTGGCTAATGCAACAGAAAAGGAAAATGATAAATTTGGAGAAGATGTGGGAGAATTGGAACACGAATGCATTGTTGGTGGAATTGTGAACTGGTCCAACCATTCTGAAGAGGAATTTGGAACTATATCCAAAGTGCAATCAAACTGTGCATGCTCTTTGATCCAGCGCTACAACTACTAGGCCTGTATTCCAAAGAGATCATTAAAAAAGGGGAAAAGACCTACATGTTCAAAGATATTTTAGGAGGTATTTTTGTGTGTGTGGTGGCAAAGTATTGGAAATTGAGGGGATACCCTTCAATTGGGGAATGGCTGAACAAGTTGTGGTAATATGAATATAATGGAATATTGTTGTGCTATTAGAAATGAGAGCAATATGCTCTCATTGGAGAACATTGTACACAGTAACAGCAATATTGATGATCTCCTATGAACAACTTGGCTATTCTCAGCAATATGATCCAAGACAATTCTGTAAGACTTGTGATGAAAGATGCTGTCCATCTCCAAAGAAAGAATTGGTAGAGTCTGAACATAAATTGAAGTTGTTTTTTTTTTTACTTTCTTTAGTTTTCTTAGGGTTGGGGTTTTTTTGTCTGTGTTTTCTTTCACAGAATGAGTTATATGGAAATATATTTTGCATGACTACACATATATAACCTGTCACATTGCTTGCCTTCTCAATGTGGGGGAGGGGAGGGAAGGAGATAATTTGGAACTCAAAATTTGGGGAAAAACAGAATGGTAAAATTATCTTTACATGCAATTGGGGAAAAATAAGATATTAAATGGGAAAAAATAATTTCTTCCCTCTAAAATGCTAGCAATCCTGCTTAGTTATTATTGTTTTTGTTTTTAATACTAATTTTTAGAAGTCATCTAATCCAGCCTTCTTTAATATTAAAACAGCTAACTATTATCAGATAATTTACATTACTATAGTGTTACATTATTGTAATGCCAAGCAAAGGCAACTTCCAAGGTTCAGATAACCAGCACAGCAAACCCCATTTATTCAGCAAACATTCACAGAACAGAAAAAGTCAAAATACAATATAACTCAGTACATTTCACAAGTTCTTCATTCAGTTCAGGTACTACTCCACCCCTAGATGGTACATGATTTTAATCAAAGTGTTTTCTCAAATGGAGAGAATTCTTCTCAAATGGAGATCAATTTACAATCATCACAAAAAGGCCAAAGATTTCCCACCCCTGGACTCAAAGTAATTACAGTACCATCCATTAACACTAAGCGCTTTCTCAAAAGGGAGCAGGAAAGCACAAAAGGCCATCCACCCTTAAGCCATAACAAGGTCAAGATAACATCTCAGCATTGAACACCCAAGGAAGGCCCTTCTTTCATCTTTGCTTGAGGCAAGCCCCCAGCAATCTTAGTTCCTGGGGAGACAAGGCTCAACAAAGCCATAGCCAGTGTCTTCATCAAGTCTACTCTCTGACTGTAGGACAGTCCCAGAACCCCTGAAAGTATCAGCAAGGCTCCCTTCTAGGATTTCTGTGAACATACAACAAGAAAGTCCTTCTCCAGGGCTTCTGCACCAACAGTCAAGTTCCAGGACCTCCACGACAGCAGTACTGTCCACCATCAGGTGAATCTGGAAAAACAACATCAAAACAGACAGACAAAATACCAGCATCACAGCCATGCCTCCTCAGTTCTCAGCAGCTCCAGGTGGCAGATCTCAAAAGTCATGGGCCGCTCCAATGGGCTCTTAGCATTCTCTCTCAGCGACTCAGGCACCATGACACTGGATACTGTTCTTCCCAAAAGTCCTTCTCCTGGCCTTCTCTGGGCTTGAGTCTTCCTTTCCATTCATGTTCAGCCCTCTCTCTTCACATCAACAAGTCCACCCCACAAGTGAGATTCACAAACTCTGGGTCTTAACACTCAACCCAAAAGCCAAGTCAATTCAGGGGCATCTCCAAATTCCATTACCATTACAATTATACATTATATATAGTTGTATATATAGCTATAATATTACGTTAGTTTATATTACCATAGTGCTTTATGGTACAAAGAATGTTCTTAAAAGAAACCAGTGTGATAGGACTCACATGTAGGTATGTTTATTTCCCTTTTAACAGCACTTCCATCCACCTGCAAGCAGTAATCCTAATGTTTGGTCTTTCTTTTCCAGCATCAACCCCATCGCTAACCACCCCCAAAAGTTCTGCCCAGAAAGCATACACCAGTTCAGTGATCGACATCATTCAGTTCTTGTTCGTCTATTTCACCAGCAAATTGATCTCATAAAAAAACATGCACTCTGACACCACTGGCCTTCATTCGTTCTTGAGCCACAGTGTGAAGACCAAGTGAAAGGTTCCATATTCTCACAACGTATGACTGTTACAATGTAAGTCTGACTGTAGCAGAGACAGAGGATTCCCTCTGCATGCAGTGCTAGAGGTTTGACATTCAACTAGCAGGTGAAATTAAGCTATGTGAGACAGCCAAATAGCTCTCTAGAACTGGAAATCTGGAAATTAGGCTTTTTCTTCTTCTATCCAGCCAAGTCAGGTTAAAAAAAAAGGTAAAAAAAAAGAAAAAAAAGAAAAGAAAAAGAAAGAAAGAATGGATTATAGCAATATCCATTTGGCCAGAGTGTAAATTGGGGTGGAACCTCAGTTATCACTTTGATGGTCAATCCCAAGCCCAATCCTCACTTGGTGCCGAATGATTCCCCTGCACTCCTGAAAGTTATGGAATCAATGGCTAGGAGGGATCAGATTTCTGGTCAAATAAATCCAGATTATTTAAAATGCTTACATTTGATAGCATTTTTAATTTATTGAGGAAGAAAGGAAATGAACTGAAATCAGTCCTGCTAGTGGAAAACTCATTTCATTCAAACTGGCAGGTTTGTGCAGGGTAACATAGGAAAAGACAATTCCTGGTAAACCAATTTTGGGGGGTGGGGAGGAGAGGCAGAGAGTGATGATTTTTAAAACTAATTTCCTTTAATTTCCAATGAAACTTTTTTCACTATTGCACCCAATGAATTATAAGGATGAGCTAGAAAAATTGACAAAATAAAAATCCTAATGTAATTCCTATTCATTTTCACTTGAAAGAGAGACTATGACACCCATTTCTCATTTATAAATCAGGGCATTAGTAAAGTGGAATTGTGGGGTTTTTGGTTTTGGTGTGCATTTGGGGGGTTGTTTTTAAGTTCAAGGCCAGAAACAATGGTTGATAATATTGCAACATCTATTTTCCTATAGACCTGACTGGCCATTTCCCCTTCTAAATAATTTGTTTTTAGGTAAATTGGTGTAATTCATATATATAAAGAAGATGCAATATTCCTAGAATCAAGTTTGTCTCAAGCAAAAAACTTCTGTGCCTGTATTAAATAAAGGTTTTTGTTTTCATTTAACACATGTTACAAATAGTCAAATTTCTTTTATAAGTCAATGAAACAACATTCTTTTCCAGCTGCCACAGAGCCTTTGGGGTTGAGGGGGGAGTACGTAATTCTACCTATAAAACATAAATTAAAAAGATCTTTTCTGTCTCCTAAGAACAATGTGGTTTTCCCAATTTTCCTCTTTTTCTCATTCTCTATGTGCCTCTTTCCTCTGCTGTATACCCTAATGCTACTCCCCATCTCTTCATGTTAAGGTTTTCCTCGTGCAAATAGGTGATATTGTTATTCATGTAAGATTGAACTAACTGGCTACCATGGAAACTGAGGGAGCCTAGCAGTGACTCTTAATAATCTAGGAAGCTTTGCCTTCAAAATGAAGAAATAAACTAGTCAATCTGCTGATTCTTTGTCTAGGACTGGTCTTCACCATTTGTCAAGTGACTACCAGCTGGGTATCTTTTCAGAAATCCCAGCAGGTCCCATATCCCCCACACACACACACACAAATATTCTCTTCCTTTGTCAGAAGACCAAAATCCCATTGCAGCAGTTCTGTTCCTTTCATATAAAGTGCTGATCCTTGTCAACCAGCACCAATACTTGGAAAAATTGTGAAATGTGTGGTATTCATGACCTCATGCCCTAAACCTTTTTTCCCATGTAATGTGAACATCCTGTCCCTCTCATGCACACATACACACAGTTGAAAAAAAAATTTAACCTAGTTCCTCTGACTCCAAAGCAATTTCCTTTCCACTGTACCACACTACCTCCCTCTATGTTATTTCTCTAATGCATTTGATACTTCTGTCACCTCCTTCTCCTAGTTTCTCTTTCCTCCCGTGGCTTCAGTCATTGCACAGTGGAAATGGTACTAGAATAAGAATGTGTTATGTTACAAAAACACATAATATGTTCAGATAGAGGTTCAAATCTGGCTCTGCAACTTACTACCCATGTCACTAACTCTTCCTCTTAACTCCTATGTGTCTCAGTTTCCTCATCTGTATAATGAGAAGGTTGGATTAGATGGTAACTTCTAAGATTGCTTCCAAAAATAAATTTGTGATCCTAAGATACCTTTTTCTGATACCTACCTCTATGGTCTTGCCTTCTCTCAGTACCCATATCCTTTCCCCAATCTCTTAATGCGTCTATGCCCATATTGAGATTCTATTCTCAACCCCTCTTCTCTCTCTAAAATCTTTCCCATTAGTGATATCATTACTCCTATGGCTTAGAATCTCTGCTTCCAGTCCTCACATCCACCCTGAGTTCCAGATTCACATTTCTATCTACAAGAAATCAACATGTCTCAAACTAAGGTATTTTATGTGCTCAAAACCTTGGTGTTGCTTTGATGCTTCTGCCTCTTACCTCTCACACTCTACCAGGTACCAACTCTCCCCCAATAGCATCTTTCACAAACATATCTTCCTCTCTAATGCCATTATGCACTGGCCTAGTGAAGCCCTGGTTACTACTCTCTGGGACTATTGCAATGAACTCCAGACAAATCTTCTTCCCTCTATTTTCTCCCTTCTTTTAATTCACCTTTCATACCAATGCCAGACTAACCTTCTTTATTCAAAGATTGGACAATGTCATTGTTTGGTTCAAAATTCTTTAGTGACTTTCTATTGACAGTTTAGGTGCAGCTAGGTGGCAAAGTGGATAAAGCATGGACTTGGAATCAGGAAAACTTATCTTTTTGAGTTCAAACATAGACTCGAATACTTACCAGCTGGTGTGACCCTGGGCAAGTCATAACCTTATTTGTTCCAGTTTCTCATCTGTAAAATGAACTGGAGAAGGAAATAGCAAACCACTCTAGTATTTTTGCCAAGAAAACCCCAAAACAGGGTCACAGGGAATCTAATACAACTGAAACAAGTGAACAATTAAAAATTGCCAACTTAAGAAGGTTAAAGTTCATTTACATTGAGGGCATTCGAGGTCCTTAAAATTCTAGCATCATCCTACATCTCAAGCCCCATTTCTTATTACACTCCCAACAAACCAGACTATTCATTATCTACTGAACATGACCCATACATTTGTGTTTTGTGTGTGTGTGTGTGCTATTCTTCAGAATTGGAATGCTTTCCCTCTCTTTATATTAAGTATTAATTAAGCACCTACTATATGCCAGGCCCTGTGTTAAGTACTTTAGAAGTATTTTCCCATTTGATCCTCAAAATATCTGTGGTGGGTGGGTGCTTATGATCCCCATTTTACAGATGAGGGAATGGAGACAGAGGATAAGTGACTTTCCCAGAGAAAAAAAGCTAGTAAGTAGATTTCAACTCAGTTCTGACTGCATCAGATCTAACCAGTTTTTTAAACTGGTTTTAAACTGCTCTTTAAAGCCCAATCAAAATGATACATCTTACACAAAGCATTCCTTGGTCCACTCCTGTCCCCCAGTTCATGAGGGTTTCCCAAAATGACATCACATACCACTTTGCTTTGCATCCCTTAATATCCCTAAACTTACTAGAGAAAGGGTGAGCCATGTTGAGCTATTTCATTTCTTGACTTGATAGAATATATACATACATATGTATGCATATATGTACATATCTATGTATATATTGTGTATTAGTGTATATGTATGTGTGTATGTATATGTATGTGTGTATGTATGCGTGTGTGTTTTAGCCTTTGCTTTCTCTCTTCTTTTACATCTTTTTATATTTTATTTTATGGGATTTGGGATATGGAATATGGGATTATTTTGGGTATTTGGGAGTATATGTAAGTTTCTGCAAAATATAGGAAACAACTGAAATGTTTTATATGGGCAAAGGGCAGGGGCATTGAATAGTACTTTCTACTAATGGCATAGCTAAGCAGCTTATCTGCTTAGTTTCTTACTACCCCCAGTTTCTAACCTTCATTTAAGCAAGTTTCTTCCTCTGTGAGCTTGATTGAACAAGATACTTAAACTTTGGGGCATCAGTTTCCTTATCTATAAAATTAGGGCATTGAATTAAATGTCATCTAAGATCCCTTCCAGATACACATTCTATGAAAGACCTGTAAGGCTTTATAAGAAAATTCACAAAGAGAGAGATAGACACACACATATACCATAGACCACACAGCATTCTATTATAACACATCATTTGAAATTTCTTCAAAGCAGTCATTCAATGTACATTGGTCCCTCCTACTATATCCCATGCATTTTTGGCTGGGCATCAACTGAATCTTAGCCAATCCTTGTTTATCAACCACACTTGGTGGGAAATTACTAGGAGGTGTTCAGAATAAGAAAGGTAATGGTCAGTTTGCACTCTGTGCCCCAGTCAAACCCAAACTGAAATACTGTGTTCAATTCTGGGCATATTTTAGGGAAGTCATTGACTGAACTGTGGCAGATTTGGAGGATGACCAAGAGATGAAAGGCCTAGAGGCCGCGCCATGTCAGGATCAATTAAGGATGATTTATCAGCCAGAGTATCTTCAAAAAGAGTTCATATCCTGCCACATATGTTTACTAACTGTGTGACCTTGGGCAAGTCAGCTTCGTTTTCTTCATTCGCCAAATCAGAATAATAAAAACACCTGCTTCACAGGGTTGTTGTGAGGACCAAATGAGACAATGTATGTAAAGTGCTTTGGAAATCTTAAAGAGCTATAGAAATACTCTTTCTTATTTTTTTTTGTTGTTGTTATTCAAATATTTGAAGAGCTGACTTGTGGAAAGGAAATTTTGTTTTGTTAGGTCCCCAAGGAGAGAAATACAAGCAACGTGTGTAGGTCACAAAGAAATATGATTAAGTCTGATGTATCAGTAAGTCAGTCAACAAGTATCAATTAAGTGCCTGTTATATACCAGGCACTGTTAAGCTCAATAACATTCTGTTATACTCACGCCACAATTTTTCAGTTATTCCCCAATTGGTAGACACAAATTGATCTACGACTTACTTGTTTCTTACTTGCTACCACAAAAAGCATGCATTGAATGGCCTCAGGAGATAATAGTGGTTTCCCTATCCTTAGAGACGTTAAGAAACCTCTAGAAGATCAGTCTTAGGGGCCGTGATAGAGGGGCTTAGGCACACATGGAACTAGTTGGCTTCTGAGGTCCTCTCCAACTATGAGATCCTATCATTTGAGAGAAATTATTATTAACAACCAATGATTTGGGGAGTTCCCCCTTTTTCTAAAGTCCTCATTGTAAAAGCTCAGTCTCTAAAGGTTGAACTTTCTCCTCAGTCATGCGCAGACCCCACCCAACCTTACAAGGAGTCCAGTAAGGTGAATTCCTGTATATGGTGTTATACTCAGATTTGGGTAGGGATAAACTCTTTGATTAGATTGCCCAAGGCTATGTGTAATTTAAAAGGAAATGACATAATCAAAGTTTATTAGAATAGGTCCGATCTCTTATTGTAATATTCATTCTTTCCCATTACTTATTAACCTATCAGGGCTGATTGCCATCCTCTGGATTACCTGCTATCACAGGTCATATAAGCAATGAACCCCCTGCCATGGCTATCTTTGGAGTTCAAGAGTGCCACTGACTTCTTTTATTAAAATGTTAGTATAATTTAAAAAATTACTAATTACCCAGAAATTATTTCTCTTAAACTTTTTAAATGCCACAGATTATATGGACTTAGTGGAGTGACAGTCCAGGTATAAAGATGGAATAGCCTGGGTAAGAAAAACAAGGGAAAACATTATGGCCCATTTCATGGTATCCAGGATAGGAGATGGTACTAAAGTCCTTCTCCTATAAGCATAATATGTGGTCATGGTTCATGCAAGCCTATTAAATAAGTCATGCCCCTAAAAGTGGCAAAGAAAATGAAATATGGAAATAACATCAGAGAGACTGGGGAAGACATGCCAATACACCTTTGTAAGAGCTGTGCATTGGTCCAAACATTCTATAAAATGACTTGAAATTATGCAAGGATAATCACTAAATTGTACATACCTTTTGACCCAGAAATCCCACTACTAGGCATATATGACCAGGAAAAAGACAGAAAGAAAGAAAGGCAACATGTATATCAAAATTATTTGCAGTAGAATTTTTTGGTGGTAGCAAAAAAATAAGTAATTTTGAGTCTGCCAATTGGTGGAATGACTGAAAATTGTGGCATTACTATAATAGAATATTATCATCCCGTAAGAAACAATTAAACAAGGAATTCAGAGAAGCCTGAGAAGACCCGAAGGAACTGATGAGCTTGGCACAGTAACTGCCATACAGCAGGCATTTAATAAATGCTTGTGAATTGACTGACTGACCGATGGATGCAGAATGTAGTAAGCAGAACCAGGAGAACAGTATATACAATTAAAATATAAACGAAAACAATACCAAAAGATAATCACACTTTAGTTAACCTCATTGTTATCCTTGACTTCTCACCCCTGTCTCCAACCCGCACGTCCACTCAGTCACCAAATCCATTTTTACCTCTATGTGCTCTTTTGCATCCAACCTCTCTCTCCTCAGCCCCCAGATGGTAGTTTAGGCTCTCATAATCTCAACTAGGTTGTGGCAACAGCCTTTTCATTGATCTCCTGCTCCCAAATCTCTCCCTACTCCACTTCATCCTACACACAGCAGCCCAAATGAAGTTCTTTAAGCACCAGTCTGACCACGTCACCACCCTACCCAACTGCAGTGACTCCCTATTGCCTCTAGACACATATAAACTCCCTGCTTTAAATCCCTTTACAACCTTGCCCCAGTCTCTCTTTCTGGCTTCAGGAGACATTATTTCCTTTCTAGAATTCAGCAATTCAATTAAATTGGGCTACTCTCTGTTCCTCACATACAACCTGGCTTTACCCATGTCTTTGTCCTGACTGCTCCCCATGCATGGAATGGATCCCTTCCTCAACTCCTCCTTTAACACACATTTCAAGCCCTATATACTTGCATGGATCCTTTCCTGATTCCCTTCAACTATTAGTACTCTTCCTCTCAAGCTATCTTATATTTCACGACCATGTATATATTTGTATTTATTCCTTTTATATTTATGATGCATATATTTACATATATACTTTTTATCTACACTTCCCACCCTACTACATTCCAATGCAAGTTCCTTGCTAAGAGGGATCATTTTGTTCTTTTTCCTAACATTGTGAGGTCCTACATAGAACCTGGAACCTAGCAGGAGTTTAATAAATGCTTGTTGATGGTTGATTGATTGATGGATAGTTGTAATGGTTAATAACCTATTTCAAGCCTGGAGAATACAGGATGAAACCCACCTCCCCTCCTCTCAGCGGTGATGGCGCACGATGGATGTGGCCTACATGATGGGATCTGTCAGTTTTATGTTTCTAAATGTGCTTCTTAATTTCATGAGACAGTTCAAAGTAAGGAGGGAGGGCTAGAACAGGGGAGAGAGGAACTAATAGTGATATAAAAGCAAAAGGGAATAATAAAAAATTTAATAAATGCATAAATAGATCATGCCTATCTACTTAAAAGAGCTTAGACAGCTGAAGGCTTGAGTTCTTATCATCAGGTTCCCCATGAAAACTTTTCAAATGCTAGCTGACCTGTAATAAAAAACACACTTAGAACAGCATGGAGGTTGATAACTTCAAATATAATTGATACCCCATAGAGCTACAAATTGCTTTGGCCCCATGATGGTTTCTGTGAAATCCAAGTTTATTGTCTTTTGCCTCAGGGAAACAAACATTGCAGCATCTAAACAGAATTCGAGAGGACTTCATCATATAGGAGCTGAAGCTTAGCCACAGGGCCCAGCGTAGACCAGCAGAGAGACTGCCACAATTAATAATGATGATGATATTTTAAGTGAATCTTTTTCTTAGAAGGAGGTCACATCCTTACATGTTTCATAAGATTTAGAGAGAGAAGCAACCTTACAAATAATTTTGTCCAACTCCCTTATTGTACACATAAGGAAACTGAGAGCAAGAAAGACAGAAATTATTTGCCCAGGGCCAGAGAACCAGTGAGTAAGTGGTAGAGTTAGGAGTCATACTTAGGGCATCTCATTCTAAGTCCAATGCTCTTTCAAGGGCCTCTGTGCTAAGGTATCAGTTAGACTGAGGCAACACCCATTCAGTGATTAAGGCTAGGTAAGAAATGAGGCAAAGAATGGCCTCTTCAATCTAGTTTTAAAAAATTAATCTGGAAAGAGAAGACTCTTACTATTACACTTACTATTTACACAATTCAAAAAAGTATTAAGGGAAAGAGAGTTTCTCGAGTTGGAGAGGTATCCCACCTGATAGAAATTCAGTCTAATAAATAAATGAAAATGTAGGCAACATGGTAGAGTGAAAAGAACCCTCGTTCTGAAGTCAGAGATTTCAGATTCAAATCTCACCTCTGATGTGTGACCAGCCACAAGTACCTTAACCTCCCAGCGCCTCACTTCTGAATCTATAATATATTAACAAAGTGTTAGTGTTTGGATGCTGCTATTGAACTTTCTTCTTCTTTTTTTCTTTTTGCTTTTTGGAGAGGGGAATGCTGGGCAATTGGGGTTAAGTGACTTGCCCAAGGTCACACAGCTAGTAAGTGTTAAGTGTCTGAGACTGGATTTGAACTCAGGTCCTCCTGACTGCAGAGCCAGTGCTCTATTCACTGTATTACCTAGCTGCCCCTGAACCTTCTTCTTCTTAATAACCCATGCCAACCTCCCTATGCTATATACATGCCAACTGTGTAGCACCTTCATTTCCCAGGGACATCCATGTTAAATGACTACTCCTATGGGTCATGTTACAGGAAAGAGTCTGGTTGTTCTGGGCTTACACAACAAACAACTGGAGAGGACAGCGAGTCTCCTATCTGATGTCATCCTGCAATTAATCACAACTAGTTCAGTCTGGCCAGACCCAGAATCACACTTTTCAAAGAAATCACCCAACCATCGCCCAAGGCCTGTACAGAAGGTTTGGCAAATGAGAAGTTGGACACAAAGCAAGCTCCTTTGAGGTATTGCTTGTTCCTCTTTGAAGTTAGGCATTTTTAGAAGGATAAAGGGAAGCAGGTGGTTCAATTCAGAAAGAAAGTTGAGGGGAAGAATGTTTAGTATAAAAAGAACTGGATTAGAAATTAGGGAAAATGGGTGCTAAATCCAACTATATCATTAACCAGCTCTATGGCCTTGAACAAGTTACTTTGACCTTTCTGCAATTTTTTTCTGATACAAAATGAGAGAGGTGGATAGACAACATGGTGCAATGAAGAAAGAATTGAATTTGAAGGGGATCTGTGTAATTATGAGCAAGTCGTTTAACCCCATGAGTCTCAGTTTCCTCATCTGTAAAATGGGAAAGTTGGATGAGATGACCCCTAAGGTCCCTTACAACTAATTCTATAAATCAGAAGTGTTTAAAAGAAACTCCCTGAGGGATAGAGTGATATGACATATACAGTCATGGACTTTAAGTCCACTTTTTTGGACTTAAAGTCAGGAGGATCTGAGTTCAAATCCAGTCTCAGATTACTTACTAGCCTGGGCAAATCACTAAGTAAGATACTTACTTATGCTGGGTAAGTCACTGAACCCCAATTGCGTTAAAATAAATGAATAAATAAATAGAAGCCTTTTCATAAACTGGTCTGCACCTGAAAAACAATAGAAGAGCAGTTTCCAACTCCCACACACCCAGTCCTATCCCAATCTTTCATTTGCAACTTTCAATTAATATTCATTCAGTGTATGGCAGACAGGAAATAGCATTTTGTTTCTTCACTGAAGGTGATGGACATTTACACCCACAAAATAGAAAGAAAAACTGATTGTTAAGGGGTTAAATCTTTTTACCAAAAAGATCTCCATATAATACAAAGATTTTTTTCTGTTTCTTTTTTTTAAATTAACTTCTGTTTATTTTTAGTTTACTTCATTGATTTCCATAATACAAAGATTTTTAAACTCTAATCAATGGCTTAGCTGTTTCAGAACAATATGCAACATACCCAAAAGTTCAATAAAACAAAAGAACTTAGTCCCTTAGAACTGTTAAGAAATCACTTACCCTCTATTCCCTCTTAAGCAGTGGGAGAGGTAGAAATATAACTTTTATATATAGGGATAGGGACTGGGAACGGTGATTTCATTGAATTAAAGAACTCCGGGGATGCCCATCACTCGATACATGGTCATGATGGAATACTACTGTGCTATAAGAAATAATGAGCTCAATAACCTTAGAAAAACATGGGAAGACTTACACAAAATAATGGAAAGCGAAATGAACATAACCACGAGAATACTGTGTACAGTAACAGCAATAGTTTCAAAAACAACTTTGAGAGAATAAGTCATTTTGCCTATTATAAAAACCCAAATTAACAATAAAAGACACATGAAGAAAGATGCCATCTGCATCCAAAGAAAGAACTGAAAAATGGAAGTATGTACAGAATAATTTTACATACATCTATATATATATATACCTATTTGTGTCTAATGGTAGCCATGGGGGGAAGGGAAGAAGAAAAGAATAAAAAGACCTTTACATGATACTTTTATTATATATTTAAAAGGAAGAGCAAATTACATATAATAGATTTGCAATTCTATATGCAATTATCTTTTTATTATATTATGTCATGGAAATGTTTGTTTTATTCCATAAATTAAACATTTTTTTTTATTTTAAAAGGAACTCCCAGATAAGGAAACCCCCTTTGCCAATGTAGGGCAGCATCTCTCTGCAACTTGCAGTCTTCAAGAGCTTCTGCTCTATTTGGCCTCACAACTCAGGTTAGAGCAAAGACCTGGATTTGCAAATTTACAAAAAAGTAGAAGTTGGGAAGCTAGCGGGGATGCAGCAAGCAGGCAAAAAACAAAAGCACACACATATGTATATGTCAACACAGAGATTCGGTCACGCAGGACCATGGTCACTCATAACAATAATAGCTGACATTCATAGAGTGCTTACTATGTGCTAAGGACTTTACGATTATTATCTCATTGGCTCCTCACAATAATCCTGGGAGGTAGGTGCTACTATTACCCTCATTTTAAAGATGAAGGTACAGAGGCAGACAAAGGTTAAGAGACTTGCCCAGGGTCACACAGATATTAAGTATCTGAGGCTGGATTTCTGAGTTGGGAAGTTTTATACCTTAAAGATCAACTTGGTTGAGAATAGGTTGTGGATGACAAATATGTAGGGGAAGATGCCTAATCAAACCTAGGTGTGGTGGGGAAATCCCCCAAGTCATGTATCAACACCATACTCAGGTGGTGAGGGAGTTTCCTACTGAGGATCAGAAATTGGGTGAGGGTCTAAAACTGTAACTGGAGATATCAGAATTGGGTGTTAGTCAGCATGCAGCTGTCACAGTCATCTGGGGGCCTTGTTCAGTCAGGAGCCACAATTGTATATATGTTTGACATAGGATCAGAAGGAGTCAGGACAATGGAAAAGTACAGACTGTCTGTCATTGTTTATATATTTATGGTCATTAGCATAGCTTAGCCTAAATGACTCCATATTGGAGTCTTATCACTTGTAATTACTACATCAAACAATATATTTCAAAAATGACTATTATCACAGTTGCCTGGAATGCTGAGAGGTTCCACAAGTCTGTCAGAGATTGAACTTGAATTCTGATCTTCCTAGCTCCAAGGCTAGCTCTCTCCCTTCTAGGTCACTTTTTATAATTTACAAGGCAATTTTACATAGACTAACCAGTTTGATCCTTACAATAACTTTTAAGGAGGTTGTTCAAACACTGTTAGACCTCATTTTGTCCATGTGAACACAGAGGTACAGAAAGATTAATAACAGCTGGAAGGGGACAGGGCCAACATTTGGACTGGGGTCTTCTATCCCCCAATTTTGTTTTCATAGAATGATAGATTAAGATTTCAAAGTCCATGAAGTCCAATCCCCTTTCTTTCCACAATAACAAATAATGTGAAATTATATACTATGTTGGGGGTACCTTTTTTCACTTACAACAGATCTTTTTCTTTGGTTTTCAGTCTCCTAAGTCCTTCCTTTCTTATTTCTGAGGTGACTGGAGGACTTTTCCTGGAGAAAAATAGTGCTAAGAAAGAAAAGAAAACAAAAGCTCCTTCCTTCTTTTCCTTTTTTTCCTTCCTTCTTTCCCTTTCTTCATTCCTTCCTTCTTTTTTCTCCTTCCCCTCTCTTTCTGTCCTTTGCTCTGCTTATCTCTCCCTCTCTGTGTCTCTATCTCTTTGTTTCTGTCACTGTGTATCTCTGTGTCTCTCTCTCACTGTGTCTTTCTCTGTCTCTATCTCTCTGTCTCTGTCTCTCTCCCTCTGTCTCTCTGTCACTCTTTGTCTCAGTGTCTCTGTCTCTGTCTCTCTGTCTCTGTCTCTGTCTCTGTCTCTCTCTCTCTCTCTCTCTTTTTCTTCCTCCCTCCCCTTTCTTGGGGCTATTTTCTCCTTCAGGAAAAGGAGTTCTCCCACCATCCCCCACTCATCTCAAATACCACTGAGTATTATTTTGGCAACAAATCAGTCCAAATTCATGTTTCCTGAATAACATGTTTGTTCAGAGTTAGTGCTGATCAGTTCTGTTATACGGTCCACAAGGGATACTGTTCAGGGAGCCAAACAAATGGGAGTGGGTTAAAACACACACACACACACACACACACACACACATTCTCTGTAACTCCCACTGAAGCCCTACCTGAGCTAAATCCTCTATGGGAAGTCAATAGATGGAAGAGGGAGGTGAATTTCAAGAGCAGAGCAGTGTTTAAGGTTGCAGATGGGTACCTGGTCAGTAAGACAGCCTGAAAACAGGCTATTTGGTAGGCAAGTCGAGCAGCCACCTGGTACTTTTATAAAGGGGCATTTGTCTACCCAGGCGATAAGGAAACTGAGTTCTGGCTTCTAATTCTTAATTACATCAGTCCCCAGGGACTACACAGAATGTTAACTCATTTAGTGATGGAAATGGAAAATAAGCTCTCAGAACTGGAAGACACTTAGATTCTAAAGGTTCTTAAACTGGGCTCTGTGAACTCCCTTTTTTAAACAAATATTTTGATAACTATTTCAATATCATTGTTTTCCTTTATAATCATATGTATTTTTATGCATTTACAAAAATTTTCACAAGGGGTTCACAACACACACAAAAAAGTTAAGAATTCTTTCAGAAATTATCTAAGGGTAGCTTCATTTTGGGAGGCAGCAAGATGGCACAGTGGATAAAGCACCAGGTCTGGAGTCAGGAAGATATGAGTTCAAATCTGGCCTTGGACACTTATGGCTGTGTGACCCTATACAAGTCACTTAACCCTGTTTGTCTCAATTTCTTCATCTGTAAAATAAGCTGGAGAAGAAAACGGCAAACCACTCCAGTACCTTCGCTAAGAAAACCCCAAATGGAGTCAGGAAAAGTTGGACATGATAGAGAACCACTAAACAACAAAAACCTTCTCATTTTATAGATAAGGAAACTGAGTCCCAGAATGTTTAAGTGATTTGCACAAATTCACAGAACTAGGATTAGAACCCAGTTTTCCTGGCTCCCAGGTCAATGTTCTTTCCAGTTAAATTATGTTAAAAATAGTCACTTAGAGGATGTCTTGGGGCCATCATCTCTAATCTCTCCACTGAAGAATAGACCTGCTAAAGACTTTAACCTTAGCTTTAAAAGGCCAAGGTCTTCCAGTGTATCTGGGGCCATCTCCAGTTGTCCTCATGTGTATCTGACCACTGGACCCAGATGGCTTGGGAGGAGAAAGTGAGGCTGGTGACCTTGCACAGCCCTCCCTCACTTAAATACAATTTACTTGCCTGTCATGGAATCATCTTCCTCATGTCATGAAGAGTCAAGAACAAAGGACCAAGGACAACAACAACCTAAGAATGGAATTCCACCCTTATAGAGCCACCCAGGGCTTTGATAGCTTATCTTGGGCCTAATCTTGTACCATTCCAGGGCTCCACTGAATTTCTTGGACATTTCCAGTCATTACCCTCTTCTCCAACTGCCTTTTATCTACTGTCTTCTCCCTTTGGAATATTGGATCCTTGAGGACAGGTACTACAGCAGGGGGTGGGGAACCACAGCAGGGACTACGTTTGGGGGGGGGGGGGTTGGTAAGGGCACCATGGGGAGACCTGCAGCCTCAAGGCCACTTGGCCTGAACTAGAGCATGCTTTTATTTAGGCCCCAGTACTTAACATGGAGCCTGGCATATAATACGTGCTGAAAAAAGGATCCATTTATCTACCTATCTACCTACCTACCAAACTGTCCTTTCATGTTAGCCAAGTGGAAAGGAATATGGTGTGTTGCTTTTGAATAATTTGAGGGTCTGGCAGTTTCATTGTGCTAAATAATGTGTAGAGGCAGCATCTAATAGATCAAGATCCAGTTTCTTAGTCAAGAGAAACATGGATTCTTCAAGTCCTTTCTCTGACACATACTAGGCAAATCATTTAAACTCTCAGCTCCCCCAGGCAACTCTATAAGACAGAAGAACTGCTCAGCAGTATAGGTGAAAAAAGGCCCAGTAAAGCAAGGATTCTTAACCTGGTATCTGTGAACTTTAAAATATATATGCATTAGATAGATAGATAGATAGATAGATAGATAGACAGACAGACAGATAGATATAGATATAGGCAAAAAAAAACCAGACTGATGATGGTTGGTTGCCGTGGGTCACCTGACAAACAGGAGAGAGTACCAAGCAGCAATCCACCTGCCAAGTTACACGACAGGCACAATGGTGACTGGTGGAAGGAGGATTAAGTGGGATATACACAAAGCATCCCTTACCATCTTTACTTTCTTTTATATCCTCTACATTTTTCTCAGGTCACTGGAAATCCTTTGGTGGACCTCATGTTGTGCAAGCCTAATGTAAAGAAATGAGGGGATGAGACTGAAACTTCAGCTGGTATTTTGGAGAAGAGACAACTTAACTCAAAGAAAATACAAATTATGATCTCAGCTCAAGAAAATGTATATAAACATATATATATACACATATATATATACACACATATACATATTTATCAGTTATTATTTGCTATTATTTTCCTGGGGTATTCTGACCATATATTCATGAATTCTGACTTTGTATCCCCAATGCTGAGCACAGAATCAGGCACACAAGAAGTGTTTGTTGATCAGTTGATGGAATGAGAAAGAAGCAGGGGAGGCACTTAAAGGGACCAATGGGATTTCAGAAGGTGTGCTCCATGAAATCAAATCTTTAAACAAAAAATATGAAACAATGGTAACAGGGCCATATGAACAAAGGCAAATATGAAAAGGTAACAAGGACCCATAAGAACTGTGTCTTTTTACACTATATTCCAGTAAAGAAACACAAGAAAGGGATAACCCCAGTGTTTAAGGCAGATACTGTAATTCAACAGATAGGAGAGAAATAATTTAATTCATTCTTTACTATATCTACCCTCTATATAAGAATATACTTCAGACCTGAAAAAGTAGAAGAAATCTACCCATGGGTGGCAGGCCTATCAAATGAGAAAGAAAGGCCAAGACAGAAGATATAGAAACAAGAAACAATGGTTAGTTTCTCTTGAGTCCATGTTTCTAGTACCTGATGAATTATACCCCAGGAAAATAATAGCAAATAATAACTGATAAATATGTATATGTGTATATATAGATATACATATGTGTGTGTGTGTGTGTGTGTGTGTATATATATATATATATATATATATATAGGTTTATATACATACACATACAGAGCATAGTGAATAGAGAATTGGTCTCAAAGCCAGGAAGGCACAGGTTCAAGAAACACCTCTGACACTGGCTATGTATATAACTCTGGGCAATTCAATTAACCACTCAATGATCTAGCCAATTATCTAAGACAATAAATTGCATACAAGGTATTTGCATTGGTAAGAGGAGTTTCCTCATTCCCAATTAATATAACTAACAAGACATACCTTTATCTACATACCTTTATCAAGTGAGAACACGTCTTTAGTTGAGTTATGTAATCATTAAAGGTACAACTTAGGTGTGAACAATTTCTAGACACCTCTACTGAATCAATCAAAAGTTTAAACCACATACAGATTTAATGAAATCAGATGAGCCTACATAGAAAGGTAGGAGAGAATCAACCATACTACCCTGAGAGGCTTGGATAAAACAGTAAGCAATTTTTTTTGTTTTACACAAACAGGGTTAAGTAACTGGCCCAGGGCCATACAGCTAGTAGGTGTCTGAGGCTAGATTTGGACTCAGGTCCTCCTGACTCCAGGATCAGCATTCTATCTATCACCTAGCTACTCCAATAAGTCATTGTAGAATTCAATACTCAAGTAGCAGGCCACCATAGTGGTAGAGCAGCTCCAGCCAAACCCCAGAAAAGGACTCCTTTGGGGAAGGGTGAGAGATATGAGGAGAGACTCTGTCTCCCATCCACCTTGAGTAGAAGGTGACCTTGTGAATTTTGAAAGACCTAAAGATTTAGACTTCTCATCAATGCTGGTAGCAGTATCCCCAGAACAGCATGGGGTAATAATAACATCTTCCTCAGGAATCAAGGACAAGCTAGAAAAAAGTCAGTTTCAGGTATTCACACTCAAGATCCCTGAAGAGAGCAATACCACCAAAAAGAAACTTCATGAGGACTCCATAAAGAGAGAAAAGGACTTCCAGAAACCAGTAGCTGTTATCTATTTGTCACATGTTCTGTCTCAGCTTGAGCCCATTTTCCCCAGTGATTTTAAGTGTACAAGTGGAGGATATGCCCCAGATTTTAGGGGGGATTGTTTCTATAACAATTATGTTTTTTATACCACCTTAGTAAATACCTGTTCCAAAAAGCTAATTAATTCTGGTTGGCTAATTGATAATTAGTGGGGAGCACATTGGATGGGGGCTTAAGAGCAAAAATAAAGAAACTCCCCAACCTCTGCTTAATCCTTCAGAGGAAAAATAATTAGTCACCTTCTGGGGTGATGGTATGGCTGGGAAGTAGCCTACAGAGCTACATTCTCCTGGTAGTTCCCTATACCAAACACTGTGATATAGAT
This sequence comes from Pseudocheirus occidentalis, assembly GCA_028646575.1. Taxonomy (NCBI): domain Eukaryota; kingdom Metazoa; phylum Chordata; class Mammalia; order Diprotodontia; family Pseudocheiridae; genus Pseudocheirus; species Pseudocheirus occidentalis. The sequence continues at coordinate 106,377,996 of CM053596.1, forward strand.
ATACAAGTTGGGGAGTGGGAGGAGGAGAGGGAAAGAAATTTAGCAAGATGTGAGACACTGTGTAGTAAATACAGTGCTAGATTTGAGGTCAAAAGACCTGGCTTGAAATCCCACCACTGACACTTAGTTTCTATGTGACCATGGGTAAGTTATTTCATTTCTCTGTACCTTAGTTTCCTCATCCATAAAATGGTCATAATAATATTTATGACATATGCCTCACAGGGTTGTATAAGATCCTAATGAAAAAACATATATTGATCATTTTTATAAATGTCTGTTATTATTACATGACTGCTGCTCGCTGCTGGCAATCTCTATGGAATAAAGGTCTAGAATTAAGCAAAATGTTGCTTAAGTTCTCAAAAGAAGTGGATGTACCTGATTCTCAAACTGATTTTTAAGTGAATGGTTTATAAGAACTTTAGAAAAGAAAGTGGTGATCACTAGAAACCAGAAGGGATTCTCTAAAAAGTCAAGCTAGATTAATTTCATTTTCTTCTTTGATATGGTTACTAGGCTGATAGAATAATAATGTTTTGCTCATTTTCAATCATTTTAGACATGTCTTCACTCTTCATGACCCCATTTGGAGTAGTTTACCATTTCCTTTTCCAACTTATTTTACAGATAAGGAAACTGAAGCAAACAAGGGTAAGTGACTTGCTCAGGATCACACAGCTAGTGTCTGAAGTGAGACTTGAATTCAGGAAGATGAGTTGCCCTGAGTCCATGTCTGACACTGCATTATGGCACCAACTAGCTACCCTAGATTGAGAATAGGTATAATCTATCTGGACTTCAGCCACACCACACTTTCGGCATTCTCTAGATCTTGCAAACAAGACCTAAACTCACCTCTGGCTACTTAATCATAGTATTTAGGAGGGTCAAGCATTCCACTATTTTTGCTAGTGGGTCTCAAAGCAGAGGCACAACAAGTGAAGGGGGTGTCTCTGTTCTTTTCATAGGGCTTATCTCTCTAATAAGAAACTGCAAAACTCTAGATCATCCCATCTAGTTCTCTAATACTTTCCAAAGGTTAACCTTCCCTGGAAAAGTACATTTCTTTCATATCTACCTGTGATGGCATCTGATCTCTCTGCATCTCCATAGAGAATTTAATAGTGTTTATCTGGGATATCTTCCAAAACTGCCTTGCAACAAGATCTTTCTATAAAATTAAATTATGTGAAACTAACGACTTTACTACATGCAAAGGAGGACAGAAATATTCTAGACAGCGCAGAAAAGAGATGAACAACTTGTCTCTGTCCCACCTTTAAAATTATTAAAATGTTCATGACACTGTGGAATATGAGCAGGCTACTTCCAGCCATCTTTCTCTATAGCATATGGTGAACCACATTGAAAAGTCAATAAAAATCAAAATAACCAAATGAACTATGCTGTACCCCCAAGGTGTATGAGTTACAAAGATATGGCTATAGTCACCTTCTCCCCTCATTACCTAAGAGTGAGGCTTTAATTATTAAAATTGGGATTTAATGATTTGCATATATTTTCATAGAAGCTAGCCATAGTCATTACTACTTTGATATTTTTATTCCCCAGCATAATTAGATGTGGTTGGGCCCTACTGGGACCAAAAGTAGCATAAAATTTGCAAATGCATGCAAAGCTGCCATGCTACCCACCTACAAACCCTCAACATAGACTTTTTATGCTGTTTTCAATCATTTAAAGAAAACACAGAGGTTTTCTAGTCACTTGAAAAATAGAGTGAAAAAAAACCTCACCTTTTCAGGTTTTCTTAATTGATAGGCAACAACAATGACGAAAGCTTTGATTCCCTCACCTTCTTCCAGGATGAAAGTTCACTTTCTAGCTCATCCATTCTCATAAAGTAACCTACCTATCACTGCTATTTTTGTAGTTGTTACTGAGTCATTTCAATGACTGTTACTGACTCTGTGATCCCATTTGGAGTTTTCTTGGCAAAGTTCCTGAAGTGATTTATCATTTCCTTCTCCAGCTTACTTTACAGGTGAGGAAACTGAGGCAAACATGGTTAGGTAACTCGTGCAGGGTCACACAGCTACTAAGTGTTTGACTCCTGATTTGAACTCAGGTCTTCCTGACTCCATTCCCTGCACTCCATCCTCTTTGCCACCTAGCAGCCCATTTGGCATAGTAAAGTCCAATATTTCTAATATGTTTGCACCTGACAGTCTCTAAAAAGATCCTTACACAAAATCATGGGACTTAGAGCTGGAAGAGATCTTAGAAATCATCTAATCCAATACTTTCTTTTTACAGATGAGGAAACTCAGTTTCAGAATAAGTACATAACTTATCCAAGAGCACACATCAGATAGTAAGTAGCAAAGAAAGGCTATAACTTAAGACTTAGGATACCAAAGACAGCGCTCTTTACACTACCCCATACTGCCTTATGTTAACGCTGACAGTTCACTCATCAAATCTGGTTGATTTAATATTCACAAAAGTAACTTTTTTCCATGAGATTTGTTTCAAAACTGCCAACTCCCACCTACATAAATAATCATGCTCTTCCATACTCATTCAAGCTGAATTAAACTGCTGTACAACCTCCAAAACTGTTGTTTCCGTGTATTTTCTTTAGACTTAAGCAATCTCTCCCTCAAAAAGCAAAAACAAAAAAACAAAAACGTAACCTTTGGTAGACTTATGGATGCAGAATCATGGAATTATACAATTTTAAAGCCCAAAATGACCTGAGGTGTAGTCTAACCTCTTGATGTTCTATAGAAAAAGTAACTGAAGTCCAGAAATATTAAATTATTTGAGCAAGGTTGCATAACTAGCAAGTGACAAAGCTCAAACTAAAACCCAGTTCTTCTGATTCCTTGACCAGTACTCTTTCAACAAGACCATTCTATCTCTCCTACCCCAACCCCACAGGTCAGATAAAATTTGTTTGGTATGAAATGCCTTATTATTATAGGTGCCTAGCAAAACATTTGGTTTGGTTTGGATTAGTGGTTTTAGGAAGAAACAAAATAAGATTGGGAGAAACTTTCAAATTGAAGAAATGTTACAACCAGTTGCAACAGCCTCAAAGCCTTGTAACAGCTCCATTTCACACCATAATTCCTAAAATTTCTCAGTTCTATATGATGCAAAGATTATAACCTTTCCACTAAGTCCTTCTATTCTTTCTATTTCTCCATCCCTTATCTGTATCTGTATCTGTATCTCTCTGTCTGTCTGTCTGTCTCTGTCTTTCTCTCTTTCTGTCTGGCTTCCTACCCCACTTGTCTGTCTCTGTCTTCCTCCCTCTATCTCTGTTTTTCTGTCTGTCTGTCTGTCTGTCTGTCTCTCTCTCTCTCTCTCTCACACACACACACACACACACACACACACACACACACACACGTTTCACTTAAGAACCCCAAGAGGCAAAAATAAGAGAAATTGTTCTCCTGAAGCAACTCAGAGCAACTGCAGTTTCACCAATGCTAATTCTTTCTAAAAGTAATGATTTGTAATCTATACATTAGTCTTCTATCAGAAGGTGGCATACAGCTCTTTTCAGCCACCATTGGTTATGGCATCATTTATCAAATAAATGACTCAGCCAAAAATTATATGTGATACATACAGATTTATCCTCAAATTTAAAGTGTCTAATTCATCATGATTACAAATTTCAAAATTAAAAGAATAACTGATATTTATAATCATGTTTTTCATTTTCAAAGCACTGTATAAATAACACAGACCAGTGCTTACACTGGTATGAGGACCCGCCAGGTGGGAGTTGCTACCAATCCAGAGCACCACATTCCCTGCAACTTGAGTCCTAGCTGCCTATACTTCTGTGGGTCTTGACCCCATATGGGGTCACGAAAAATATGGCAACAGTAAAAGATTTCTGAATGTGCAATGGCCAAAAATTAATTCAGAATCAAACATGTAATGAATCCAAGGTCTTTCTGGCAGCGCTTCCAAGTGTTGCATCAAACAACTTCACAGCAGCCTTGGTTATGAACACAAAGCATGTGCACTTTTCACTGCACATGCCCTCAGGCCAGGCAACACCAGCAAATGCTGCCAAAACTCAAAGGGGTCAAGAGTGGGAAGTTTTAAAAGCCCTGTCCTAGAATACACAGTGTTTGTAATTTACCCTGGGTCACAATCATATTTGACTGAGGTGGGATTTGAACTCAGGTCTTGTTGGCTCTAATGCCAGCTTATTCTCCACTATACTATACTGCCTCACTACATGATTTACATAATCTATTTTATTTTCATGACATCCCTGTGGTATGAGTCAAGAAGGCATTTTCTGACACCAAATCCAGAGCTCTTGAATTTAAAAAAACATTTCTTAATTTATTTTATTTTCAATTCATGGAACAAAATAACTATTTCCATAATACAGTACAATAAAAAGGATGATTGCACATGAAACTGCATTAAATTTAACATAACTTTACGACACGTTCTAGCCTTTCATCTTTTTGATTCTCCATTGAACAGAAGGTTTTGTATGGAGTGCTATAAGAAAAAAGAGAAGCTGTTCCCCTTCCCCTCACCTCCCAGCCATGCAAATGAGAAGCTCTGTGCATACAACATGGTCCAGCTGATTTACATACATTTAATACAAATTAACATAGTAGAAAAGGGACCAATGAGAAACAATTCCTATGGGAGGATGGTCACACCAGAGTAGGGACTACTTTTTCTGCTGTATTATTTTAACAAGATGTATAATGAGTAATCCTTATTCATGGTCTTCAAAATCAGCTATATTTTCACCCAAGCTTGAATTACTATAAAGTCTTACATACATTTTAATATTTCAAATACCCTACAAAAAGACCCTTTACCTCCCAAGTTATGCACTGGAAGACTCACATGTTCCTGCCCAGAACTCCTACCCCTGGGTTCTAAGGAACTGATTGTGGTTGTCTCAGTGGCCCACTAAATCTAGGTTCTTTCTCTAGCTAAGCTTCACTTTAAACCTTAGACTTCTCCACATCAACCACTTCAGTCCCTTTTCTCTCTTTCCAGTAAATCAATCCCCCATTGTTCCTAGAAAGGGTGTGTCACACTATATTCTCCTATGACTCCATTTAGCATACCTGTAACTTTCTAAACCAAACAGTCTTCATTGACCACCACTATGATTTGTGTGTTGTACCCACTAAGAGAGTATAAGGTCACTGAGACGAGGGGCTATCTTTACTTTTTATTGTATCCTCAATGCTTAGCATAGTGGTTAGGGCATAGCAGCCACTTATGGGATACTTTATAATTCATTCATTTATTACTTATACCTAGAAACTACCCCAACTAGGAAAACTAGATGACCATGACAAAATAAGATGAAGAGATTTTTTTCAATGATATACCAAAGCACTGTGGCAACAATTTTTTTAATTTTTAAAGTACAACTCTCTAGATTTAAATGAAAAATTCTGCTTGTTTGAAATGTTTTTTACATTCAGATATTCCAAGATACAATAAGTGTAGCATTTATGTGGCAACTTATTAATATTTAAATAAAGTTCCTTTTCAAAAAGAACGGCCATGAATTTAATGTTAAGATAGTAATACTAATCCCCAACAGCTAATAACTCTCCCTTGTAGACAACCACATTTTTGTCAGTTTCATGCACTTTGACTTTATAAAGGACTCCTACAGGAAGAACTTTCTGAAGATTTTCCCATATATATACAGCTACATTTTCTGTTGTGCTGTGGATAGAGATAAAGATTTTATAAGTTCAATATGAAAATGATCAGCAAAGTCTCATACCCATCATTCTCAGAAATAAACATTCTTGTTGTTTCAATGTTATATTCTCAGGAAAACTTTAGCATTTATACTAACAACCAGATATAGTAAATTATTTACTGAGCAGACTATCCCAAACAGAGGATACCTCTCTAAAATCAAATATTTTGAGAAGGAAATATATGCTTATGGGTATTTAATTATGCAAAATTATCCTACAAAAAATGACTTATTTAGGAGAAATTGTTTTTCAAAATAAATAACCAAGCTTCTTTATCACTAATTATTATATACATATATGTTGTCCTAAAAGTCTTTGTGCTGCTTTAAGCCTGTAATTAAGGCTTTGGAGACCCAAGTTAAAAAAGAACTTTTAGAATACTAAATATTGGGCTTAAAAATACCAAAAAATATTTTAAATTCAGAATATTCCGACGTACTAAGATACACACTATCTATCATGTATCACACTATATTGCATCTATCATATCAAATCACACTATAATATCAAAGACGGCACACTATCTTAAAATCAAGAATTTTAAAATTTCACAAATATATCTGATACAGCTTTGTGGACTGTGCAACAGCTGCCAGCCTCTCTGTACTACTGACTGTAGCCTTGGCCTACACTAGCAAACAAATGGCAATGTTTTCAGTTTCTCAAAAACCTTTTAATGTATTTTGTACAGTAGTATGTACATTCCTATGTATATTGGTATGGCATTCAAAAAACATAAAACAAAAACTGAGAAATGCAAATCAAATGTATCCATGGAATTAAGCCAACTCTTCCAACCCCAGAAACTCTGGAGAACTAAGTTTGGTCAGGTTTCCACAGGTTATCTTTTTTGGATGTAATGTCTCCACATCAAGTGATGGGAACATAGAACTAGGAAATGTGTTTTGGGAAAAAAATTCCATTAGAGGTCTCACTGGCCAATGATGGTCTCTGAACATGGCAGCATTGAAATAAACATAATGTCTCCTCCCTTCCCCTCCCCAGTCTCCTAGCATCCTCCTACCCTCCTTTACCACCTTCATTCAACACCTACAACAGAGCTTTGACAAGAAGTTTCAGCACTTCAAACATGAACACTTCTTTCTTTTCATCCTCCCTCTCTTGTCCTTAGCTTCAGCTAAGATCTAGCCTCTCTGGGCATTCTTGGCTAAGTGTGCCATTTTCCTACCATACATGGATCAATTATATAGCCCCCCACCAACTGGCTATTTAGAACTAGAGAAGACCAGACTCCATAACTTGGAGGGGCTTTTCTTTTGTTTTTGTTTTTGTTTTTGTTTGTATTAGTTAATTTATTTTTAGTTTTCAATATTCATTTCCCTAAGTTTTAAATTTTTCCCCCTTCCACCTCTCCCTCTCTTCAAAATGGCATGCAATTTGATATAGGCTCTACATATATGTCTGGAGACAGTATTTACCATCTACAAAGCCATGAGCAGTAAGGCTCGATTTATCTGAACATAGAAACCAAGGCATAAGCTCTGGGAAGAGGGGAAATACAGCCAAAAATCCTTTCCTACTACTCACCCCAGGTGATTTTTCTAGACTTAAAGATACTAGGTAGGTCATTAAATGGATGCTTAGACATTGAATCCTTTTCTAAGAATCTTCCTCCCTTTTTTCTTGTAGTAACAGTAACAGTAGGGCCAATGACCAACCCAAGCTCTTCCCACTTGAGTGAGTAAGGTCCCAGAGAAAGCTATGGCTAATGTTTCTGCCTTTGATGATAAACAAGTGGTAGGCAATGTGTATGATGCTAACACTACTATTATAAGTTATATTCAGGTCTTATAGAAGCCACATTGGGGTAGGGGGTAAGTGTTGGGGATGAGACTGCAGTCTATTTGAACCAATATGAAAATTCATTCTCATTTTATTATCTGTTAAGAAACAAAAGTGGAAGCCAGCACCTACCTCACAACATCTGCAAAGTAAGGTACATCCTGGTCCAGGTTCTTATGATCAAGGGGTTTCATAATTGCCTCCTGGAGCCAAAATAGAATAGGAAAAAAAAAAAGATTGGCTCCATTTATGATTCAGATTTGGATGGGCACTGCTTGTGCTTCTTAGATCTTGGCCCTGTTACCTGGAGTTTGGGTTCATGTGTGCTATGACTCTATCCAACCAAAACTCCAGGCAGCTTAATGCTATTAGTGGAAAATGGGACCTCTTCTAAACTGATGAGTTGTCCTTTATGTGTAAAGACCAGTTGGCAAAACCCCGATGAGAAACCCACAATTACCATCCAATAATGAACATATAACAGTCTTCATATCAGAGTGGGAATACATACATTAGAATTTTCCTGTATGGTGATCATAGGTGACTAAGAACATTAGATCACAATTCTTGCATGATCTCCAAGAGGGTTCATATTTCAAATAACACCTCATCACAACTCTCATCTCTCAGTTCCACAACCAGGCATCTGAGGCTAGCAAAAGGACATGTGGCCAGAGTACTGAGGTTTTTTAAGAGTTATTTTTTTAGGAGAAACTTAATTACAAAGTTAGTTCAAAATTTGTTAAGAATCAATTTAATTATCTTGAGCTCCTAGAAGAAAAATATTTTATAAATGCAAAGTAGATTATTTCCAAGTGTTCAAACATATTCATATTATTTTTCTTCCTTTTTCATTATCAAGAGCTGTTAATTGTCCTTTTTTCTCACATTAATGCCCACTTTCAGCTACCTTAAAAAGCCTTGGCATTAAGGACGCAATCATTTTTAGAATCTCAAGAGGCACCATGGTGCATGCAGTAAAAAGAACATTGGCCTTTGAGTTAGGCAGACCTAGATTCCAATCTGCCTCTGACACTAACAAGCTGGGTGATTGTGAGCAAGTCTGCTAACACCACTAAGCCTGTTTCCTCATCTGCTATAAGAGGATAATAATATTTGTCAAACTGAGCTCACCACATTGTGGTGGAATTAAATGAAGTAAAGTTTTCAAAGTCCTTTGTAACCTTAAAACAGCTACTATTAGTATGAATTGTGGTTTCAATAAATTGAAAAGACTGTCCTATACAGGTAGTAAGAAAATAAATGTTTTCTCTACCAAGAAGAATGCTTTGGGTACTAGAGGAGGAAAAGACATAGAAAATGGCTAACAATGCTAATACTAAAAATAAGACCAGAGTACCTTGACATCCCTGATAAATTCAAGTCTTCAGATTCTGATAACTACATCTCTGGGTACTAAAAGAAAAGAGAGATGTGAAGGCAGAATCACTGTCAGAATGGCAGAGGACAGGTGATATAGAACTACAGAAGGTCAAACATTGTCTTGATTGCCCTAAAAAAGAAGAAAGCAGCAGCCAAAAACTAAAGAACAGTGAGCTTGACTTCTAGTGATAAGAGTCAAGAACGTATCATTTCAGGGGATGGCATGCAAACACTTAGAATATAAAGCAATGCTCATGAACAGACAACATGGCTTCATCAAGAACAGTATATACCCCTAAAAGCCATTCCTAAATAAATAGTCAAAGGATATGAACAGACAGTTCCCAAAAGAATTACAAACTATTAATAACTATTTGAAATATTTGCAAATCAAATCAACTCAGGTTTCACCTCTGACTCAGTCTGGTAAAAATGACAAAAGACTGAAATAGACCATGATGGAGGAAGATTATGAAAAGATGGGCAAACTAATATACTGTTGATGCATCTGTGGATTGATCCCGCTATTCTGGAAAATAATTTGGAATTACGCAAAGAAATGACTAAAATCATGCTAACCTTTGGCCCAGAAGTCCCACACTGTTAGGCATATACTCCAAGGAGGTCAATGATTTAAAAAGAAAAGCCCCATCCACACAGCAGTGCTTTGTGTAGTAGGGAAGACTATGAAACAAAGCAGATGCCCATTAGCTGCAGAATGGATAAACAAGCTAAAGAACAGAAATGTGAAGGATGATTACTACGCTAAAGGAAACAGTGAATACGATGGGTCAGAAGAAGTATGAGAAGGCTGATGTGACCTAGTGAGAAGTTAAACAAGCAGAACTAGGAAAGCAACATACACAATAACTACAACTGTATAACAGAGACAACAACAGAACAACTGAAGCAATGCTGTAAAATTACAATGACCAAGCTTGCTAGAAGAGAAGAGCTATGAGAGGGAATATCTCCCACTTGTTACAGAGTTGGGGGATTACAGAGGTGAAATACTGCATACATCAGATCTTTCCAACGGGCTGATTAGCTTGACAAAGCTAAGGTTGGATTTTTTTTTTATTCTTTATATTAAGAAAGAAGGCTAGAAGCAGGGAATACACATTAGGAAATATAGGTGGTAGAAAAACAAAAGATAAATAAAAATTCATTTTATAAAAGGCCCCACTAGACTAAGCTCATCTCACTTTTTAACAGTTACTATCCTGACAGATCAAGGGTATGCTATACATATAGTTAGCCTAGCTTTTAGCAAAGCATTTGACAAAATCTCTCACACTATTCTGGTGGACAAGAAGGAGTGATGTTTGCTAGTTAATAACACAGCAAGGTGGATTTGGAGCTTGTTGAATGGACACAAAAGATAGTCATTAATGATTCAATGTCAACATGGCTCAGGGATCAGTACTTGGTATTGTGCTATTTCATATTTTTTCAATGACTTCAATAAAAACATAAGTGACATGATTATTAAATTTGGAAATGAAACAGCTAGGAGAGCTAGCTTACATGTTGGATGACAGCATCCCAAAAATTCCCAACAAGTTAGAATTTCGTGCTCCAGCTAATAAGATAAAACTTAATAGGAGTGAATGTAAATTTTTCAGTTTGATTTTTTTAAAAATCAGCTTCATAAGTGCAACCTGTGATAGGTATGGCTAGATAATAGTTCACCTAAAAAAAACCTTGAAAGTTTTACTGGATGAAAAATTCAATACAAAGCAAAAGAGTGATATGGCAGCCAAGAAGGCCAATCTACCCTTGGCCACAAAGGGAGCTCTAGTGTATAGACTAAGTAAGTGATAGTAGGGATGCGTTCTGCCCTAGTAAGACAATATGTGAACATCACATTCAGTTATGAATGACATTTCTGAAATGCTCTGATTCACTTAAGAGCACTCAGGAGAGCAAGAGGATGGTGGCAGGCCTCAAGATTAGACCATATGCAGATAAGCTGAAAGAACTATGGATATTAAGATAGAAGAAAAGACAGGGCTATCCTGTGCAAGAGGGAGTATCCCACTAGTACAAGAGCAATGGCAGGAAGTTGAAAAGAGACAAATTTAGACTTAAGGGGAAAACAAATGCCACCAATGAGAGAGGTTCAAAAGTAGAATGGGCTGCTTCAAGAGGTAGTGAGTTCCCTTCCCTAGAGGTCTCTAAGCAAAGATGAATGAGCACTTTTCAGGAATGCTGTGGAGGAGATTTTTGTTACAGTAAAAGCTGGTCTTAGAGGGTCCCTGCAACTCAGAGATTCTATGACTTTCAGGCCCAGGACAATGTCTACCTCCCCCATGAAGGCTTCTCTTAACTACTGCAAAACCCTGGGATCTCTTCTTTCTCTGAATCTGCAGCAACTCAACCTTTCAGGTAACACTTTAACATGTTGATTTATATCTCTTGTATTGTTTGGCTTTTTACATGTACATGTGTTGTCTACCAGGTCAGTAAGCAGTCTGAAGGCTGGGGCTCTGAGATCCACTTCTCTTATTCCCCACAGAGCAAATGTACACTTAAAAGTGCTCAAAAAGTATCTATTGTTTATGGCACAGGGAGAAAAAAAGGTAACATATAGAATTAAACATGGCAAATTAAATATGCTATTGTCTTTCAGAATGTTTCAGAAAAAGTACTCAGTAACTAATCATCAGATACATTGAACATACTTAGTGACATACCAGGAACTGAGGAAAATACAGATACATAAGTAGTCCCTGCCCAGAGAACAATGTGAGGTCATTCAGAGCTTAAATTTTGCAGTAGCGGTTGTAGACTAAAGGAAGCCAGAGAATGGGAAGATCTATGAGGGCAAGAGTAGAATAGCAGCCTTCACAAACGTAACTGGTTCTTTTAGGATGAGAATTTAAACAGGTAAACTAGAGAAGTAAAACGTAGTTCAAATAAGGTAAATGACACAAATAGCTCTCTTAATCACTATATAATCTTTCCGATTGGCTTCCATTCCGTGAATCATTCAAGCAGCAATAAAATGGGCAGCAGTGAGGCCAGACATAAAAAGGGAGCTTCCCAGGCCCACAAAAAACAACCATTCTAGAGGCAGGAGTTTGTAGGAGGAGGCCTTTGAAAGTCTGTATTTGAGGACCAGAATTTTAAAAGTACACCACTGAGCTATATAGCACTGGGTATCATTATTACCTCCATATAGTCTTTCATATCTGTCAGATTCACAACCATTCCTGTAACAGGATCAATCTAAGGGATAAATAAAGTAAAAAATTAGATTTGGACAACCAGTTATAATTAGCCCTTAGGAAATTAAGAAAGCCAGCATAAAGCACAGAGAGCAGGCCAATATATTTCCACAAATGCTTCCCCATGTCCTCATTTTCAAGACAATCATTTAACTGTGAGACCCACCCTCACACAGTCCTACTTGAGCTACAAAATTACAGTCAAGTCCTCAGTCTGAAGGAGAGTTCTTTGGCAGTGGAGTAATTAGGAAAAGCAGCAATTCACTAGATACAAAGAGACTAACAAATAAACAATACTGACAGAAACATATTTTAAGCATAGGATGTGCAATGCCAAGAGTCCACCACATAAGCTGGAAAAGGCCTAAGCAAGCTGCACGAACCACAGAGATGAAGAAATATTTTCTGCACATACCTCTCCATGTACTGTCACCACAACTATGGGAGGAAAAACAAAATGACAAAAACAGACATGACTTTCAACAAGCTAACATATGAGCACAGATTGGCAACATAAGCTGTAGTAGACAAGGAACCTTCTAATATTTTCATACAAAATAACTACCCAATTTTGAAGCCATTTCCTTTATCATCAAATCCCAACTAAACTGAGAGAGTAAAGCCAAAGCCAGGGAAAGTGTGTTGTGTAGTTTGGCAGGCAAACTACCAGAACTGGTATCCAATTCTGAGCAACACCTGTCTGAGTAAGGTCACACAGCAAATTAAGCACACCCAATGCCTTAAATTCTTAGAGACAAAAGAGGAATATGAATCTCTCTCCCTCATTCACATGAATACACACATAAGCTGACAGCAATAATTTGAGGAAAAGCAGGTGCTTTTATAAAGTAAGGGGTAATTTAGGAGAAAACTGCTTCACAAATGGATGTTTATCTGAAGGTAGGCGAATTGTTTATAGATTAGCACTTGGAAGCATCTGTTATGTCTTAATAGAATAAACTCTCAAGTACAGAACTCAAAAGAATCTGTGATTTGATTTTATGAGAGCAGAAAACCTCCTCTATCCATGGTATAGGGATCAACCACCTGACAGTAACTATAAATAAGTCCTAGGAAGTTGGCTGGAACTTGGACATCAAGTGATGTGGCCACGGTCACACAGCTAATAAGTACCCCAGAGGTGGGGTTTGAAAACAGGTTGCCTTTACTCTAATGACTTCACTTTATCCACTATGTACCATGCCTGGCTGACTCTTCTAAGAGGAAACTCTCAATTATCCAGGCATAAATTACTCTTTGTGAATTATCACAGGCAAATGTTTAAACCCAGCAGCATACCTACTAGGCAGCATGTTCCTTAACTACCCCCTTCCCTCAATATGTACTTAAGCGAATATAAATTCATTTTAATGTTAGCCTTGGCCAGCACTCATTAGATGGATATATACTGCCACAAAAAAATCTTATTATGAATTCCTAAGCCAAATAAAAATGATTTTAAACTACTGATTATTTTGGACTAGCTGTAATATTGCTCCACTCCATTAGAGCAGATAATGGAGAGTATTTCTCTTCTCCTACACTTATGAATATTTCAAAACTACTAAAATTTATTTAACTAAGGGAGAGATATTTTACATTTGAGGTAATGTAACTTCTCCTTTTTGTCTAAAATTATGAGAATTTAAGCTCACAATGTTTTTTTACTTATTAAGTCCACAATGACAGACATTCACTTAACACTCAGATTCAGAGAATGTAAGACCTGGACGAAACCTTAAAAATCATTGTAGTCCAACTCTTCTGTTTTATATCTAGAAACTGAGAGAGAGAGAGTAACTTGCCCAAGGTAATTGGCAGAGCTGGGTCTAGACTGGAACACAAATCTCCTGCCTCCTAAACCACTGTTCTCTCTGCAAGATCATGTGCTCTACCCCCTCATCCCTGTGAAAAAGCTAAAATTCTCATACTCCCTTTCTTACCTTTATAGTTATGGCCATGACCATTGGGATTATTGCATTTCCCAAACAGCTTCAGATTCTGTTCATCACTGAGAGATTTGCTGTCAAAAGAAAAAAGAAGAAACAAAAGCATGCAAATAATACATGCAAACCCCTTATATGCTTAAAAAAAACTTTATCCTTTGAAAATCAGTCAGTATTTGCTTGTATATCTTTTTGCTTGTATATCTTTCTTCTTTTCTGTTTTCTCTCTATTTTTCTTTCTTTCTTTTTTTTTTTTTTTTTGCTTTTTGGAGGGCAATTGGAGTTAAGTGACTTGCCCAAAGTCACACAGCTAGTAAGTGTGTCAAGTATCTGAGGCCGGATTTGAACTCAGGTCCTCCTGACTCCAGGGCTGGTGCTTTACTCACTGTGTCACCTAGACACCTCTCTCTTTTTATTTTTAATTACAAAACTTCCTGTGATTACTATCATCTCAGATCAGAACACTGTACCATGGAGATAAGTGATTCACAGGTCCTTAAATTCACCCACATTAAGGTCACACAGACCCCTAAAAGTGACTGACTAGTGTCCATTTCTATCTATCGTGATTCATTCCTAAGCTGTGAACTTCCAGCATTCTCTCTGAGAGACTGTCACACAACCTAGCCGTGTATCCTTCAAAGTTTCTCTTTTTACTATAGCCCAATTCTATCTAAATAGAATAATTTCCTCCCTCAATCAGTCAGGCAGTAAGTCAACAAACATTTATTAAGCATGTACTATTTGGTGGCTGGCCACTGTGCTAAGACTGAGGGGATACAAAAAAAGGTGGTACAATCTCTGCTTTCAAGGAAGCTCACAGCCTAATGGAAGAGACAACAGGTAAACAGCTATGCACATACAAAATATACACAGGATACATTGGAGATAATCAACAGAGGGAAGGTACTACTAGTATTAAGGGGAATTGGGGAAGGGCTTCCGGTAGAAGGTGGGATTTTAGCTGGAGGAGGCCAGCCTTGAACATGACGTCAAGGAAGCCAGAAAGTGGGGAGGAAGTGTGAGAGGATGGGGGTGGGGGGGGGGGGTCTGAGTCAATGAAAACATCCAGCATTTGACTATGGATTTTTCAGTGGGATACACAGCAATAATACCATTGGATCAAGAAAAATGGAAAAGGTGACAGATTATAAAAGACTTTAAACACCAAACAGTGGATTTTATATTTGATATCTGATTCCAGAGGCAATCATTTAGCAACTTTCAAATTAGATATAAACCATCATTGTTCATACTTCATTCTCAAAGAGGACCAACGACATCAGGAAGGTGATGTCTTGACTTGCAAGTGAACTGCATTTAAGTGAGGCAGAACTGTGCAAAGTCATCAGCCTCACTCCTCTAGAGTCACTGGAGTCCTGTGGCAAGACATAAGTCAAGATGACAGGTGGTGGTCCAGGATACAGTAGCAGACCTTAGTCTTTTTAAGCTAAGGTCTTTACCAGTTTGTTTGTCTAAGGCAATACCCGTTTGGTGATTAAAGGCTAAATAAGAATTGAGATTAAAAAAACAGCCTAGTTTTCCTTCACAAAAATGATCAATCTAGGAGGGGAAGACACTTAAGAGTTTCTGGCCAGAAAAGAAACAATTGCTATTTACATTTGCTGTGAGCCATCAAAACCCAAACAATGAGCAAGACTTGGGATGAGACTATTACTGGCCAATCAGAGAAAGCCAGAATAATTTGGGTTTAAAGACATAGTCAAGTAGCTCCATTTGAATCGTGGTGGGCTTTTTCAAAGTCTTTTTTTTTCAGATCTATATTTCAAGAAATCATAAATGAAACCTACATGAGAAAGAAAGAGTTAATTGTCCCAGTTTGGGGGGGGGGGGAGGATGACAGAATAAACAAATAGGGAAAGGGTGAGATGCTGGGACACTCCTGTGAGATCACTTAACTCAATGATCTTTTTGTTTCCCCAGTGCTTAACACAGTGCCTGGCATAGAGTAGGCACTTCATAAATGTTTATTGATTGTTTGTTGTTTAGACTTCTAAACTTGTCAACATTATGCCTTCCCCACCAGAAAGGATTCAATAAATGTCTCCAATACATTACATTAGTTAACCGTGGCATCACTTCTCTCCCTAGCTTCACCTATTTCTATTCCCATTTCTCCCCCAATTTAACCTGTGATATTTCACAAATACTAGTTATTACACATCTACACCCGCACCTTACATATCCATCTTTTCTTCTTTTGTTGATAAATCTAGCCCCCACTTCACCTGTGGGCCCCACCCTAAATGTCCTGTCTAGCCTGACACAAAATACCCAAGCATCCTGCCTCTTTTCCTTTACTCCAAAGGTGATGATGATAATGATACCTCCCTACTCAATAAACTCCAGTACCTTTTTATTGCCTCCAGGAGCAAATACAAAATAGTCTGTTTATCATTCAAAGTCCTTCATAACCTAGCTCCTGCCTACCTTTCCAATGTTCATACACTTTACTCTGCAGCCAATACTTTTTGAACCAGTGACCCTAGTCTTTTGGCTGTTCCATAAACTAGACACATCTCTCAGCTAAGGGCATTTTCTCTGGCTGCCCCCTAAGCCAAATAAATAGTAACTGTTTCTCTTTTGGCCAGCAAGCCTGAGGGTCTTTCCTTCCCAATTATTATTATTATTATTATTATTATTGTTATTATTATTATTATTATTATTATTATTATTATTATTATTTAAGGGGCCATCCCTTGACTCACTTCTTAAAGAGGCCTATTCATGGAATTGGCCTTACCTCACTCAAAGTCAGAACCTGAAAAGACCTTAACCCACGGGCCAGGGACCCCATTGCATCCTGGGCCGCATCCTGATGAATATCTTAACACTGAGTCCAAATGGCTCTGGAGGAGGAAGTGAGGCTGGTGACTTTGCACAGCCTTCCTTCACTCAAATCTAAGTCAAGTGCAAGTCACGTCACCATTTCCCGGAGGATGTCATGGTCCTCTTTGAGAACAAAGGACAAACACAACAACTCATAAGCCTGAAACACTCTCCCTCCTCATTTTCACCTCCAGGTTTCTTTAAGTCCCAACAAATACCCTACCTTCTATGGGAAGCCAACCCTTCTAAATCCCAGTGCTTTCCCATATCATCTCCTATTTGTCCTGTAAACAGCTTGCTTTGTATATGTTTGCTTGTAGTAGCCCCCGATAGATGGTAAGCTCCTTGAGGGCAGGGAGGGTCTTTTGCCTCTTTCAGTATCCCCAGCACTACAGTGGTGCGCACATAGTAGGTGTTTAATAAATGTTTTATTGTATTATTAACAATAACACTAATAACAGGGTTCTTAACTGGAGCTGGTGACCTTTTAAAAATATTTTTCTATTTCAACTTAATAGGCTTTTTATTTTATAACTGTTGTTGCACAGAATCCTGCCCTTCCATGCCCTCCTGGTCCAATGTGGTCCAAGGTCCAAAATTCATGCCACCTCCTTCACTCCAGTCCCTACTCCCGAGGGCCTGATGGCCCCGCCCCCCGTGTTGCCTGTGCCCACCCATGCGGCCGACCGACCAATCGCCCGTCTCTCGAGGGCGACTGCATGGCCGGTGGCCCCGCCCCCCCCCCCCC